>OY728157.1:850704526-851954526 GCA_963277665.1 Viscum album | reverse complement strand
TAAATTTTTTAATCACCAATAATTATTTTCATACCTCTATATATATAATAAATTATAACTTTGTGGTAGATAAAACAACACATCTCTTCTACCTAGACTATCAAGATATAACTCCCCCTGTAAAAGTGATCACATATCCTGAAGAAGACATCCTAAAATCCATATATCCTATCATATCTAAATATGTAAAGACAAAAAGTGTAGGTTCCCATTTTCAAAAAAATAGTCTCATATCACAAGTTCCATGAAGATAAAAAAATATATACTTTACTGCTCTCCAATTCTCTCTACATGTATTAGATAGAAAATGACTGACCACACCAACTACATGAGCTATATCAAGTATAGTACATACCATCACATACATCAAACAACCAATGGTAGATGAATAAGTTATATGTTGCATCTCCTCTATCTATTCATCTATAGAAGATGGATGACTAGTACTGATATTAAAATGTTAGGTAAGAGGAGTACAAAAAAGTTTCTCTCTGTCCAAAGATTTTTTGTGAAGAACATTCTCAATATATCTATCCTAATATAACCATAATTTATTGGCCTTTATGTCATGGGAGATCAATATGACAAGAATCAATTATGCTGTCCCCAAGTCTTTAATCGCAAAATAATGACAAAGGTCCTTCAATATGTCAATTCCAAAAGCATCATATCTAACAATGAGCACATCATCGACATAAATAAACAATATAATAAAATCATCATTAGTAAATCTTTGAACAAAAAAACCAGAAGATGTATTCCTGAATCCCTGATAAAAAATGACATATTTAAACTTCTTATACCACTACCTTAGAGCTTAATTCAAACCATACAAACTCTTATTTAACTTGCAGACATAAATCTATTTACCCATTTCAACAAAATTCTATAGCTGATCGATATAAATATCCTACTCTAAAACTCCATAGAGTAAAGATGTATTCACATCCATCTACTCAATATAAAGATCAAAACTAATATAAAAACAAATAACAACCCAAATGGAATAAATTTTGATATTAGGTGAGAAAATATCATCATAATCAATACATTTATTCTGATGAAAGGCTTTAACAACTAACCTTGACTTGCATCGTGGAACAGAACTGAAATTTTCATTTTTAATCCAATAAATCCAATGATTTTTCAAAGATCACTTACCTATGGGTAACTTCACCAGCTTAAAATCATTATTTTCATGCAATGATCTCATCTTGTCATCCATTTACACAACCTATATGTCATTATAATCACTTTTCATCACCTCATCAAAAGATTCTAGTTCCCCCCTTCAGTGAGGAGCACATACTTATCAGGTGAATACCGAGTATAAATAGTGCGATGCTGAGATAACCTCATGAGTGGAAATGAAAGCTCATTAATAACCCCTAGAACTATATCATCAAAAACAAAAGGTACATCAGAAACATCAACTCTAGAATATTTGCCCTGAACATCATTCTATACATCAACATGATCATAAAAATCAATAATATGAGTTAAATATGAATATAAAACTAGCTCAAGACTGACAAAGCCATCAGAAGTTAGATAAGTTGATCTCTATACTTTATCAATATCTATAATAGTTTGATCCTATTTAAACACTACATCACAAATTCAGACAAGTTTCTTCAAATTAGGATCATAGAACCTGTACCCAAACTCATCATCTCTATAGCCAATAAAAATACACTATCATGATTTACCATCCAACTCCAATATCTCATCTTTAGGAACATGAATACAATCCTTGCAACCAAAAACATGTAAATGATCATAGTTGATCTCTTTTCTATACCAAAACTTGTCAGGAGTGTCTGTATGCAAAGAAACCATGAGTTATAAATTGATAATATAAGAAATAGTAAATAAAGCATCACCCCAAGAATGTCCAAAAAACTTTTCTTCTCAAATAAAACAATGAAGTATTTTCAATAATTTCCTCTTCATCGGCTCAACTACACTATTTAGATGAGGTGTCTTTTGAGGCGTCTTTTGATTACAAATACCTTCCTACCCTCAATACTGACTAAACAGACCATAATACTCACCCCAATTATCAGTGTGAATTCATTTTAACTTCTTATGAGATTCTATCTAAGTTTAAACCTGAAATTTCCAAAAAACACTGAGCACCTAAATTTTTTCATTCAAAAAATAAACCCAAAGTTTACATGAGTATTAATCAATAAATTTCACAAAATAAAAACCACCACTAAAGGTATTACATTTCAAAGGACCACAAACATCAGAATGTACTAATTCAAGCACCAATCCCTTCTTATGAAAAGGATGACTATTAAAACTCACTCTACTCTGCTTTCCAGCCATACAGTGATTGCACATGTCCAATTTGACACTCTTCAAATCTAGAAGCAAATTTCTCTTGGACAAACAACCAAGCCCTTATCTCTAATGTGGTTGAGCCTCTTATGCCATATCTTGGATGAAAAATTACACTCAACAATGAAATAAGTATCATAAGAAATAGAATATCTAGTATAGTAAAAAACCTGAATTCTTCTTCCTTCAAGCCACAATCAAATAACCCTTGGAAAGTTTCCATTAGATATCACCAAAAGTACTGATAAAACCTTCACCATCAAGAATGCTGGTAGAAATAAGATTCAGAAGAACCTTAGGTGAATATCAAAGCTAAAAATTAACTTTTTATTTTCTAAAACTTTTAAGGGGAAGTGGGAACCCTCACAACATAACCAAATCAAACAAAAAATGAGACTACTAACTTATTAAATACAAGTTTAAGTCGGTTGGAATCATGCCCCCTAAACAGTTTCCAAGGAAGAGAATTTATCTAGTTGTTTGGATCATCCATTAAGATATATTATTTTAGATGATAGAAAAATTTCTTAACATGTCATTTCTTACTACAATGATGACATTTAAAGTATATCTTCTTTGATATGGATTTTCTTAGGAATTTTCTCTTACCTTGAATGTTCTATCCCTGATTCTTTTCCCAAATTCTTCTCCTATTCTCTGTGACTACAAAATTAGAATAAGATTCCCCCTCCTGAGTATGTCTTTGGACCTATTCATTCATGAAAACAAACTCAACAAAACTGAATGTCACAACACCATTGAGATCATAACTGGTTAGAGTAACACATAAATTCTCCCAAGAATTGGGTAAAGTATTAAGAAAAAAATTCGTTAAACCCTCATTTTCAAAAGTAACACCCATACCATACAATTGATCAAAACAACCATGATATTCTCTCAAATAGTCATAAATTGATGCACATTCATTGTAAATCAAATTAATCCTTTGTTTGGGGAGAAATAATTCATTTTTTCCAGTATTGGAAGCATAGGTAGTATCAATATTCTCCCACAAAGTTCCGACATGAGAGATGTTGACAATATAGTTCATCACATTGTCTTTGACCCACTAGAGAGTGAAACCACAAAATTTCTCATATTAAAACTCCTATTATTCATCAGATATTCTCTTTGGATTCGAAGTACTGAACACTAAAAGAAGCATTCAATTGAAAAAATATAGATCCTTCATTTTTAATTAACACATATGGTTGTTGGTTCCATTTAACTAAATCATCCGACTATAATGAGCTTCCATAATTTATTTGAATTAGAAACCAAACCCTAGGATACCATATGTTGGGAAAGATGGAAAGAGAAAAATTCATAGACAACAAAAAAGAAAATGAGTATCAAAAATAAATTTATTTCCCTTAAAACAAGCATAAAAAAATTAAAGTGGACACACGAAGACCAAATAATATGTTCATAAAAATAAATGTTTACACAAAAAAATTTTAACGTGGAAAAACCAAAAAGGAAAAACCACAGGACCTAGTTTAAAAGTGGGATCTGCTAATAATCAAGATTGAAAATCATAGACTCCCAAATATGAGTGAGATATCAAAAATAACACTCAGATAAAATAGTGGATAAAAGGTAGAAGATAAATACAATCTGAAAGTAGCCTAAAATGAAGAACACAGCCTTATAGAGAAAACTAAATAAATATGACCAGGTAAAGAAGGTGTTCACTTTATGAATAAAAAGGTGTATATGAAAATGTACCAGGATTGGATCAAATACCACCGAAGATGAAATCCGATCAAACCCAAAGAGTTTTTTCTACTACAGATCAGAAAACCGCTGGGTATAACCCTAATTTCACTATGCTAAAGATGGAGAGGATATTTGAATATCTAAGATGAAAATAGGCACACATCCATGCCCTAATAAAAATTTCTACCTCAAAATATGCACAACTATCCTAAAAATATATCTTTTTTAAGTTTCATGTTGCGCATTAATTGAGGAGTCACCCAAATATATTTTCCATGTGTCTAGGGTTTATTTCTTCATGCGGACATTCTTGGAATTGTTTAAGACTAGATTGGGTCTCACGCATCGAAGGAAGTGGGTTCACCATCAGTTTAGGGTAATGTTTCTTCCATTTTTATTTTTGGGACTAATTTTATTTAGCGTTTTTGTAACCTTTGGATTATTGAATTTTTAAAATATTCCTAAGACCTCCTTGGGGTAGATTTGGGCTATCAATTGTGAAGGTGGAAAATTGTGGATCCTTAAAGGTTACTTACGCACATATACATGGGTAATAAACACACACACATATATATGTACAGGTGTATATGTGTGTAAGTGTAGAAGAGGGGTTTTGTTTCACTGGATTCCTTCTTGGTCTATCTTGCTTCTGTGGACCTCTTTGAAGTGGATTTGGGTTTCTATCATTAGAGGCAACATGTTTTGAGGTAGGTTCCCAATGTCAGAGCCTTTAATATGAATTCTTCGATTGATTGAGTTCTTTAAAAGTGTGTTTTTATTATTATATGATATATATATATATATATATATATTCTATTAAAAATTGGTTATTTCTCATGTATGTAACACCTCAAGATTCCATAGTACATTTTCCTTTGAATAATAGAATACCTTGTGTTGTACGCAACTTCGAGTTCAAACATACCACAACTAATCAAACTAGCCGTTATGAATAGTAATACCCACTTTTTGAAATTTAATAAATTTTATATTTCAAAATGGACATAATTTTTAGATTCGGAAAATCGAAATCAGCTTAGGGTGAATTTTTGGTATTTGTCTGAAAACTTTCAATTTTTGATGAATAGTGAAAAACATTGCGTTATTGTTTAAAACCGAATTTTTAATTAAATATTTAATTATTTTATTTAAATTTATTTTAGTTCAAAATAGATAAATAATACCTATATATGTTCAATATAATTCAATGAATTCATTTTATAATAAGTTTAGATATATAAAATTTTATTGAACCTTTTATCGTCTTTTACCCACCTCCTAAGAGCACTTGAAAATTTGTATAAAACATAATTTTACCACTTCTGTGAGTTGAATTTCAAAAATATGAGAGAAACGGTTGATATTAGTAAGTAAAATGTGGTTCAACAAGATGAAAATAATTTTTGGTGAATAGTAACTTTTTTACTTTTATTTACCACGGTTAAAAGTAAATAGGGTAATTAAGTGTAAAAAATGATATCATTATTACCCTAACACATGTCCTAATACTATTGGATAAGTGTAATTCGAACAAAAACAACCATAGGAACAAAATATGATCCTTTATGTTCACTTGGATTAGATTAGGAAATTTATTATTATTTTATTTAAAGAAGAGTTAAAAGAGTTAAAATCAAAGTTTAATAACTAAACCATTTTTAATATAGAGTTATACATAAGATAAATTCGACTATAAATATTCATTAGAAATATAAAAATATTCCAACATAATGGTATTTTATTTATAATTTTTAGACATTTAATAATTAAATTTATTTATGACATAATGATGATGCAATAATTACCTTATTAATGAACGATTAAAATAATTGATATTATAAATATCAAAATAAATCTAATTTGAGACTTTTAATGAATTCCACTAATTTTATAGGTTAATATGACATGTTAGGATTGAATAAATTAATTTTTTTTATAAGTAATAATGATGTTATGAATTTAACAAAAAAAAATACCAAATAGTTTCAAAATTGACATAAAAGAGTTTTTAAAACAAATATTATATTATTAATTGGTATTCTATTACTAAAAATCTAAGGTTTTCCAAAAGGTCTTGAATAATATTATATATGTAATTAATTAAACACTTGGGGTTCTCTTGGAAGTTTATAGTAAGTTTATTAACCATATAATATAAAAATACAAAGAGACATGGTAAATGTCAAACCATTTAACTAAGAGTTAAATCTAAAAGATAAGGTTAATATAGTGACCCAAAACTGTCTAAAACCTATTGGTTGAGTGTTTTTCGACCCATGACAACCTTATCCTTGAAATAAATCATTTTGGTTCCATTATAAACCGAAAATTATTTTATTATAAAATAATATTTCAATCTTTTCCTAAGGTGCCCCTCACCCCTCTTATAAAAGGACACTTCCCCTTCTCTCAAATTCACACCTTAAAAGCCATTTGGCTCAAAAAAACCCAGCCCAAATATCTTATAAAATATCCTCCCTTCATCCCAGAGGCCTTCCTTCAGTCATAAAGCGAACCTATGGATCCCGTTTGATCAAATCAAAAATAATAACCCGAAGAAGAGGTAAATATTTCATCACCTCTTTCAAGTTCTTTTCTTCTTCCACTTCCTATTTATTTATTGTTTCCAATCTAAAATAATAACTCTAGTATATTCTATATACTTTGATGTTATTATAAAAATTGTACAACCATATTCATTATTATATCCATCTTATAAATGACAAATTCACCATACATGTGTACGTACGGATTACCGTCTCCACGTCGTGGTGTAGTTTGTTATTCAAATACTTCATCATTTGGATGGGTATAATAATGAGTATAAATGATGTAAATAATAAATAAAACATGATAATGATTCTTTATATATGATATACCATCCAATTATATATTATTTTAATGTCAAAATAATGATATTATTGCTCGTGCGTACGTACGGATTACCGTCTCCACGAACGCGATGAGATTTATTCCTCATCGTATCCATTCAAGGCTAATTTTCATTTGATGATTAAAAATAATTTTTAAAGACTTGATATAAATATTAATATGAATAAGATACATCCTATATATAACAAACTTTACTTACATAACAAAGCATATAAAGGAAAACGAATCAGTTAACACCCGAAACGATGATACTACTGAAATATTATTAACAAAGAAATATTAGAAGATCATATATAATATCATATTTATGTATATAGTTCTTGTATACTATAATTATAGTGATTTAACTATTATACATAAGTTTAACATACCCTATACCAAGTAAAAGTACAAGGTTAGGGTTAATTTCACAATCTCTTTATTATCCGAGGTTGTTTTTACATAAGTATCTACCCAGACCTCTTTATCATCCACATCCAGGTTTCATGAAAATGTATTCCAATTTTTTTTACTATTTACTATACTATGGGATAACATCATTTGTACCCTTGTTTGACTTTTTATAAAATAGTTTGAAAGTAATCTTTTTGTCATTTTCCAAATAAGGTACCTTATGACCTTTTCGAAAAAATTAAGGTAAGAATGTTTTTAAACTTATACGGCTGGTGTAGCTATTTTCCACCATTATAACATCATCTAAGCTTACATTAAAATATTATAAGAATATTTTCAAAATAAATGTTTTCTTTTATAATTATATGACTTTTAAATTATTTCAATATAGGAAGAGATATTTCTCTAAAAAATAGTTTTGATTTTATCTATGTATACATCCTTTGATGGATTTTAAGCTTATTTGAAGTTGATTTATTATGATAAAAAACATCCATATTATATTGAAGGTTTTGTGATATTTTTTACTGTGGATGTGTTATTTTTAAAATATTCATGGTTTATGGATAAAGTATTGACATTTCATATGCTAGTTTTAATACGAATGTTTATGTTATGTTTAAACCTTTTCATATGAGGAATGTATTGGACTTAGTAAGAGATGGGTAGAGCCTGCTATAGCTCCTTGATGCATCGATAGGTCTCATGAGACAAAATACTATCTTAGCATAAGGCCTTGAAAAAATCATATTTGTATTCTTGGCACAAGGCCTTGACTATGTGGTTATGAAGTCTTGCATTATGCATTCCATCATTATGAAAGTGGCTATTGATATTCCATGTGATTATTCGACTAGTAGAATATCCATGTGAATAAGTAAATGGAATTATTTTATTTTATCTTTTCCATATTATGTTGATGTTCAAGTTTAAAAGGCTTTTGTTTCAGTCTTACATTGCCCTAAATGTTTACACTTATTTATGAATGTTTCCTCTATATTGTTATCCTTACTGAGTATCTGAGCTCACCCCTTTCTTTGTTTTATTTTTCCCAGGATGCGAAGAAGTATATTATGACTGACATGAAGGGATATTATATGGGATATGAGTGCAGCCTATGGAGACTATGTTGTTGTAATTTTTTATTTTATAATGTAATGTAAAACTTATGAATGTATCTAGTATTTCCAAGGCTATTAAACTAATCGGTCTTTTGAGACTTGATCTTTTGTGATCAAGACAATGTTATGTAATAATGTACTGACTCTGGGTAACTAGGGTCAGGGTGTTAGAATTGGTATCGGAGGAAGTTTAGGACAAACCTAGGAAGTTATATTTAGATTACTCTGATTAGAGAACATTAACCTAAGATAGACTTTGAGGATTAGTATACAAGAAATTCTTAGAATTTTGGTATTGTAGAGATTTTTTGATTTTTCCAAGAAATACATCCCTGTCTAGATACGAGTTCGTAGAGGCGTCTCTAGAACAGATGTACCTAGGGGTAAAACCCAAAAACACCACTTTGAGCTAGACTCGAACGAAAACTGGTGCACGACAATGGGACTTGATGCACTCTTGGTTATGACACTCCCGAGGGATATTCTTAGGATAATTCACATTTTATTTACAAACCATTATTAAGGGTTTATGAGTATATACTTCCTCAATGAAAACATTTTTATGATTATGGATTATATCCATAAACTATTCAATTTATGTTAACTATTTTACAAGTTTGGAATAATGTATTACGATTCATAAACTAACCTAGTGTATGTCATTTTTTAAAAATGGTGCCTAGTGGAAGAAATGGAAACTGTATCAACACACGTAATCCATGTAGGATTTTATCTCCTACTCAAGATAATTATATTGGAGCTAGTGATGCAACTCGTGCTGATCATCTTATCACTATACTGGGAAATCTCACTCAGGTTATGAATAATAACCTTACCCATATAGAGCACCCTGATGCACAACACTGAGGATCAGTGTTAGAACAATTCATGAGGAAATAACCACCAACATTTAGTGGGACTAAAAATCCATTTTTAGCATAGAAATGGATAAGTTCCTTAGAGAAAATATTCCTCGCTTTGGGGAGTAGTGAAAGGGAAAAAGCTACCATGGTAGTTTATCGCCTCACGAGAGATGCATATCAATGATGGTCATTAATTCAAAACACAAAGGAAGATGATGAAGTATAAAATATGTAATAGATGGAGTTTAAAGAGATTTTATTAGAAAAATATTTTCCTCGTGACCATCGAGCGGATATGGAAAGGCAATTTTTGAGTCTGATACAAAAGGAGGATGAGAATATTGCAAAATACGAGGCTAACTTTACAAGGTTAGAAAGGCATGATGCATATTATATAAATAACCCAAAAAGTAAGATTTATCATTTATTTGATGGGTTAAAACAATTTCTCCATCAAGAATTAGTCTCAGAATCCTTCTCATCATATGAAGATATTGTCTCATTTGCAATAAAGATAGAAAAATAATTCTCCAAGTCTTATGACATTAAATCAAAGAAGGAGAAGAAGAGATCTTCTAAACACTCTAGAAATGAAAATAAGGGGATGAAAGGAAAATTTGAATACCCATCCTGTGGTAAATGTGGGAAGAAACACCCCAGTACTTGCCTGAAGGAAATGGGAGTCTTTTACAAGTGTGGTGAAAAATGCCACCAAGCTCATGATTGATTGGGGAAGAAAGAGACTGTTAATGTTGAATGCTACAATTGTAATGAAATGGAGAATTATAAAAATTAATGTCCTAAGTTCAAAGAAAACATACTTCAGAAAAGGCCATTGGATCAAGGCCAAGATTATGCTACCACTACTGCTGAGGATGATACTCTGAAAGACATGGTGGCATGTAATTTAATGGTTTCCTCATGTTTAAGAAATGCTTTATTTGATTTTGGATCATCACATTGTTTCATATCTTCCTAGTTTGATAAGAAAATTATATATTTTCAATTTTACTTAGCAAGGGAGTTTTAGTCAAAACACCTAAGAGAAGTATCATTGAAACAAATTTTTGTGAATCAGTTCCCATTAGGGAATATAAATGTTCTTTATCTGCTGATCTCATCATCATACCCATGATTTAATTTGATATAATCCTTGGTATGGATTGGCTTTCAGACCATGATATAAAAATTTATTGTAGGAAGAAGGTGGTTACAATTCTCGATGATGATAAAGAGTACCATATCTTTAGAGAAGAAATGTCACTACCTAATTCTTATCTAGATCCACCCCTAGTAGCTCAACTAAATTCAATTGTTGGGGAGGAAGAGAATGAAATAACTATGGGGGAGGAAAGGAATGTTCAAATAGAGTACGTACATATTGTGCAAGAATATGTTGATGTATTTCTAGATGATTCACCTGTACATCCTCTAGAATGAGAAATATAGTTTTCCGTTGATTTAATTCCTAGTTGAAGGCTCATATCGAAGACCCCTTATAGAATGGCCACTGTAGAATTAGTGAAACTAAAGAAACAACTAGAGTAATTTAGTTACAATAGATTTTTTTCCCTAGGGTTTCTCCATGGGGAGCCCTTATTCTTTTTGTTAAGAAGAAAGACGGGTCTATGAGGTTGTGCATTGACTATAGGGAAATCAATTCTATAAAAATAAAGAAAAATTATCCCCTAACTCACATTGATGATTTATTCGGCCAAATTCTTGGAGCTTAATATTATTCAAAGATTGAACTTTGATATGTATATCATCAGTTGTGTTTGAAGAAGGAAGACATTCTGAATACAAGATATCGAACCAGGTACGGGCATTATGAGTTTACAGTAATGCCTTTTGGGTTAACTAATGCACCCTCTGTTTTCATGGATCTAATGAACAGAGTTTTCAAGGAATATCTTGATGACTTAATAGTGGTATTTATTGATGATATGTTGGTATACTCCAAAATCTATGAAGATAATGAAAATCACTTGCACATTATTCTAAAGACTCTGATAAGAAATGAATTATATGTGAAATTTAGCATGTGTAAATTCTGGCTTCAAGATATTTCTTTCCTTATCCATATTTTCTCTAATGATGGAATTTATGTTGTTCCTTTAAAGACCAAGGAAATCCAAGAATGTCCAGCACCGACGCTTATAACTGAGTTACACAGTTTTATTGGTTTAATAGGTTATTATCGACATTTCATCCAGAATTTTTCTCAGTTGGATAACCCATTAACAAATATCACATGTAAAGGGGGTAAAATTTTTATGACAAAATAGTGTGAATAATGTTTTGAAGAATTGAAGAGAAGATTAGTCAATGATCCTATCTTGACTCTACCATTGGGGAATGATGGGTTTGTTATTTATAGTGATGCTTCAAAGAAAGGACTTGGTTGTGTACTTATGCAGAATGATATAGTTATTGCCTATGCATCATGACAAATAAAAATTCATGAGAAAAACTATCCTATTAATGATCTTGAGTTATCAGTTGTAATCTTTTCTTTGAATATATGGAGACATTATCTCTTTGGTGAAAAAATTTGAGATATATGCCGATCACAAGAGTTTGAAGTATATTTTCTCACAGAAAGAACTCAACATGAGGAAAAGGAGATGGCTTGAACTACTCAAGTGTTATGATTGAACTATACACTACCACCCGAGGAAGGAAAATAAGGTGGTAGATGCTTTGAGTAGAAAGGGTCATCAAGTTTTGAACAATATGTGAATTGAAAGGGATCCTATTTTCATGGATCTAGTAAATATGGATATGGGAATAACCATGGAAGGTCAAACATAAAATATTTTTCAAATGGTTACCAAACCATCTTTAATAGAAAGGATAAAAATTTCTCTGACTCATGATGAGGAGTTTCAAAAGAAAATTGAAGCTGTGAATGATGATAGATTGATTGACTTCATATATGAATATGGGATTTTGAAATTTGTTAAGAGACTTTGTATTCCCGATTTACCTAATCTAAAATGGTAATTGTTGGATAATGCTCATAGATCCAATTTCTCTATACATTCTGGTAGCACTAAGATGTATATGGATTTGAAGGAATATTTTTTGGTGGGACAACATGAAGAAGGAGATTGCTGATTTTGTGTCAAGATGTATTGTTTTTCAACAAGTGAAAGCTGGAAGGAAATAGCCTGGAGGAGTCATGATACAACTTCCTATACCTGAGTGGAAATGGGATAATATTACAATGGACTTTTTCATGGGGCTACCAAAGACTCCTTGAAGGAATGATGCCATATGAGTCATTGTTGATCGTCTTACCAAGTCAGCACATTTTATTTCTATAAGAGAAGATTTACCACTTGATCATCTAGAAAGGATATATATTAATGAAGTTGTAAAACTTCATGGATTACCCTTATCAATTGATTCTGACCGTGATCCCCATTTTATATCAAGATTCTGGAAAAGTCTTCAGAAAGCCTTGGATACTAAACTTCATTTGAGCACTGCCTACCACCCTCAAACTAATGGAAAATCATAACGGACTATTCAAACCTAGTAAGACACGTTGAGATCTTTCTCACTTGAATTTCAAGGTATGTGGGATCAATATCTACCCATAGTAGAATTTTCATATAACAATAGCTTCCATTCAAGTATTCAGATGAAACCATACAAAGCATTATATGGAAAGATATGTCGCACACCAAATTGTTGGGATAATTTTGGTGAAAGAATACTCATAGACCCAGAACCTGTTGAGGAAATGATGGAAAAGGTGAAGGTTATCCAAACCCACATCAAAGCAGCACAAAGTAGGCAGAATAGCTATGTTGATAATCGATGGAAGGATTTGGAATTTCAGGTAGGAGATCATGTTTTCTTGAAGGTATCTCCATGGAAGGGAGTTATACGATTCAGTATGAAGGGTAAATTGAGTCCCAGGTACATCAGAACTTTCGAAATTTTAGAATGAATTGGGGCTTTAGCTTATTGTTTAGAAATGCCGCCAAGTCTCTCTAAAGTTCATGATGTGTTCCACGTATCACGGTTGAGAAAATACATTCCTAACCCAACACATGTACCGACCTATGGGGAAATTGAACTGGAACCAGATCTATCTTATTGTGAAGTTCCTGTTAAAATTATTGATACCAGAGAATAAGTGACGAGAAACTGAATGACTCATCTAGTAAAAGTTCTATGGAGAAATCATAAGATGGATGAGGCAACTTGGGAACCTGAGGAACTTATGATGAAAAACCACCCAAATATTTTTATGCAGTAATATTCTAGAAATTTATAGGACATAATTATTTTAAGGAGGGGAGAATGTAACACCCCAAGCTTCCACGATACGTTTTCTTTCGAATAATACAATAGCTTGTGTTGTATGCAACATTGAGTTCAAACACACCACAACCAATCAAACTAGCCGTTATGAATAATTATACCCACTTTTTTAAATTTTATAAATTTTATCTTTCAAAATGGACTTCATTTTTAGATTTTGAATATCGAAATTATCTTAGGGTTAATTTTTGGTATTTTTCTGAAAACATTCAATTTTTGATGAATAGTGAAAACAATGCGTTATTGTTTAAAACCATCTTTTTAATTAAATATTTAATTATCTTATTTAAATTTATTTTTGGTAAAAATAGATACAAAATACCTATATATGTTCAACATAATTCATTGGAGTAATTTTATAATATGTTATGATATATAAAATTTATTGAACTTTTTATCGTCTTTTACCGACCTCCAAAAAGCATTTGAAAATTTGTATAAAACTTAATTTTATTGCTTATGTGAGTTGAATTTAAAAAATCCGAGAGACACGATTGATATCAGTAAGTAAAATTTGGTTCAATAAGATGAAAATTATTTTTGGTTAATAGTAACTTTTTACTTTTATTTACCATGGTTAAAAGTAAATAGGATAATTAAGGGTAAAATGATATTATTATTAACCTAACACATGTTCTAATTCTATTTGATAAGTGTAATTCGACCAAAAACAGCCTTATTTATAAAATATGATCCTTTAGGTCCACTTGTATTAGATTAGGACATTTTTATTATTTATTTAAAGAAGAGTTAAAAGAGTTAAAATCAAAGTTTAATAACTAAACTATTTTTAATATATGGTTATACATAAGATAAATTCAACTATAAATATTCATTATAAATATACAAATATTTCATACATAATATATTTTTTTATAATTTTTCTACATTAATTAATTAAATTTATTTATGGCACAATGATGATGCAGTAATTACCTTATTAATGAAATATTAAAATAATTGATATTATAAATATCCAAATAAAACTAATTTGAGACTTTTAATGAATTACACTAATTTTATAGGTTAATATGACATGTTAGGGTTGATTAATTTATTTGTTTTCGAAGTTATAATGCTATTATGAATTAAAAAAACCAAATAGTGTCAAAATTGACAAAAAAGAGTTTTTAAAACAAATATTATATTATTAATTGGTAGTATATTCCTAAAAATCTAAGGTTAGGCCAAAGGGATTAAATTGTATTATATAAGTAATTAATTAACCACTTGAGGTTCTCTTGGAATTTTATAGCAAGCTTATTAACCATATAATATAAAAATACAAAGAGATATGGTAAATGTAAAACTATTTAACTAAGAGTTAAATCTAAATAATAAGGTTAATATAGTGACCAGAACCTGTCTAAAACCTATTTGTTGAGTGGTTTTAGACCCATCCACACCTTATCCTTGAAATTGATCATTTTAGAACCATTATAAACTGAAAATTATTTTATTATAAAATAATATTTCAATTCCAAAGGTGCCCCTCACCCCTCTTATAAAAGGGAACTTCCCCATCTCTCAAATTCAAACTTTCAAAGCCATTTGGATCGGAAAAAACTCTGCCCAAATGTAACACCCCGAGCTTCCACAATACGCTTCTCATTCAATAATGCAATAGCTTACATTGTACGCAACTTCGAGTTCTAAAACACCGCAACTAATCAAAGTAGCCGTTATGAATAGTAATAACCACTTTTTAAAATTATAGAAATTTTATATTTCAAAATGGACTTCATTTTTGGATTCTGAATATTGAAATTACCCTATGTGGAATTTTTGATATTTTTCTGAGAACTAATTTTTTATGAATAGTGAAAAATACTTAAAAACCACTTTTTTAATCGAAATAATTTATAGTGATAAATTATACTATTTAGTGGTTTTAAAGTATAATTAGAATATATTTTTACCATTTTATCCAATGGTGGTCATTATAACTAATTTAACATTGAAATTGGACATAAACAATTGCCAATCTTTTGATATAAATTGTTTCTTAAAAACACGCTATTGTTGTGACAGCGGGAATTAATTATAAAATTAATTAATGCAACTTATATGTTTGGAATATTGTAAAATAGACATCATTTTTGAATTTGGAATATCAATTATAGCTTAGGGTGAAATTTTGGCATTGTTCTGAAAAACTTCAATTTTTGATGAATAGTAAAACCACTAAGTGGTAGTTAAATAACTGATTTTTCTTTTAAATGAAATATTAACACTTCTGTGATTTGATTTTCAAAAATCAGACATACATGGTTGTCATTATGAAGTAAAATGTGGTTCAATGAGATTAAAATAATTTTTTGGTGAATAGTAACTTTTATGTTCTTAATCGCGATTAGAGGTAATTAGTGTAGTTTAAGGTAAAAATAATGTTTTAATAATATGAGATGAGCTTGACACTTGTCCTACTACTATTGGATGAGTCATGGCAGACCAAGACAACCCATGGGTAAACTTGGGGACCCCATGGAGCCACTTTGGTGGGAAAATGACATTAATATATATTTATTTAATGTTAAAATTAAATTGACACAAACATGAGTTGTTCTACTAAAACAGTTTTTAAGTGGGGTTAAACAAGTCCAAATTTTGACTATAAATATTCATTAGAAAGATAAAAAGATTTCCTACATCATAGTATTTTTTTATAATTTTTATACATTAAATAAATTAAATTATTTATGACATCATTATGATGCAGCGATGACCTCATTATTTAACGATTTTAATAAAATGAAAAGATAATATAAAATCCAAGGCTTACACTTGTCCAAAGACTATTGGATGGGTATATTTCGAACCCTTATCACCTTATCCACGAATTTTATAAGTGTGGTACCTTTAGAATCCGAAAAGCATTGTATAATAATGTAACATTTCAATCTTTCCAAAAGAGCCCCTCCTCTCCTCTTATAAAAGGCCCCCAACTCTACCACCTTATTCACACTTTCAAGCCTTTTGGTTCGGCCAAACTCTGCCCAAATACTCTCCCAACTCCTCTCCCTTCATCCTAGAATCTTTACTTTAGTCATAAAGCCATCCTAAAGAGTCCTTTTGATCAAATCAAAAGGAAGAACCCAAAGAAGAGGCAACGTTTTCATCACCCTCTTTCAAGTTTCTTTCTTCTTCCACTCCCTCTTTGTTTATTATTTCAATTATAAAATAATAACTCCCGTATCTTCTATATACTGTGATGTTATTATAAATATGGAATAACCATATTCAGTATTCTACCCATCATTTTAATGACATGTCACCATACGTGCGTACGTACGGCTTACCGTCTCCACGTCGTGGTGTAATTGTTATTCAATTTATTATTATTTAGATGGGTATGAAAATGATATGTAATTAATGTAAATAATAAATATAACATGATAATTATTCTGTATATATGATATAATATACAATTATATATTATTTTAATATCAAAATAATGATATTGTCGCTCGTGCGTACGTACGGACTACCGTCTCCACGAACGCGATGAGATTCATTCTCTGTCGTATCCATTCAAGTATAATTATCATTTTATGATTTAAAAATAATGTTTAAGGACATGATATCATTCTGGATATTAATAAGATACAACCTATCCATGAAAAACATGACTTATGTAACAAAACATATAAAAGAAAACGAGTAAGTTAACACCCGAAACAACGATAAATCTAAGATATTGTTAACAAAGCAATATTAAAAGATCATATATGATATCATATGAATGTATATGATTCTTGTATAATTTAATAACAATTATTTCACCATTATACAGGAGGTTAACCTACCCCAACCAAGGAAAAGTACAAGGTAAGGGTTTACTTCACAACCTCTTCATTATCCAAGGTTGTTTATACATAATTATCTACTAGGACCTCGTTATCATCCACATCCATGTTTCTTAAAAATGCCTTTAAAAACATTTTTAATAATAAATGGGAAATGGGTTAAAGTAATTTATACCCTTATACGTTTTTGAAAGGAATCTTACCGTCGTTTTCCAAACAATGTACTTTTTGACCTTTTTGACAAATTTAAGGTAAGAATGTTTTTTTAACTTATACAGCGGGTGCGGCTATTTTCCGCCATTATAACTTCATCGAAGCTTCCCTTACAAGCTTATAAGAATATTTTCAAAGTAAATGTATTATTTTATAATTATGGGACTTTTAAATGATTTCAAAAAAAAAGAGAGATATTTCTCTCAAATAGCTTTGATTTCATCCATGTCAACATCCTTTGATGGGTTTTAAGTTTAATTGAAATTGATTTATGATACAAAACTTCCATTGAACATTTTGTGAAATATTTGACTGTGGATGTGTTATTTTTATACCATCCATAGTTTATGGAGAAATTGTTGACATTTCGTATGCAAGTTTTAATACGAATATTTATGTTATGTTTAAACCTATTCATATGAGGAATGTATTGGACTTAATAAGTGACGGGTGGAGCCCGCTATAGCTCCTCGATGCATCGGTAGGTCTCATGAGACAACTAGACATGGAATTGGCTGAGGCCCTTTCCCAATTTGATTTATGGTTTTGGCCGAGGCCTTAATCATTTTAGACGTCTTGGCCGAGGCCTTGACAAAATGTTTCAGAATGTCTGGCATTATACATTCCCTCATCATGAAAGTGGTTTTTGATATTTCATGTGATTATTCGTCTAGTAGAATATCCATGTGAGTAAGTAATGGCATTATTTTATTTTACTTTTGCCATATTATGTTGAAGTTCAAGTTCAATAAGGCTTTTGTTTTAGTTATACATTACCTTAAATGCTTCTGTTTTCTTATGAAAGTTTCCGCTATATTGTTATCCTTACAGAGCATTTGAGCTCACCCCTTTCAATGTTTTATTTTTTCCCAGGATGTGAAGAAGTGTATTATGACTGACTTGCAAGAATAGTCAGTGAGGATATGAGTGTGGACTAGGGAGACCATGTTATTGTAGTTTTCATTTTTATGATGTAATATAAGGTTTATGAATGTATCTAGTGTTTCCAAGGATACTAAACTAATCGGTATTTCGAGACTTGATCTTTTGTGATGATGCCAATGTTACGAAGTAATGCACTGAATCTGGGTAGCTGGGGTCGGGGCGTTACAGTTGGTATTAGAGGAAGTTTAGTACAAACCTTGGAAGCTAGATTTAGACAAACTCTGATTAGAGCACGTAGACCTAAGATGAACTTTGAGGATTAGTATAGAAGAACTTCCTAAAATTTTGGTATTGTAGATATTTTGTGAGTTTTCCGAGCAATACATCCCTGTCTGGATACGAGCAGGTAGAGGCGGCTCTGGCACAGATGTACCTAGGGGTAATACCCGAAAACACCGCTTTGAGCTAGACTCGAACGGGAACTGGTGCACGACAACGAGCCTTGCTGCACTCTTGGTTACGACACTCCCGGGGGATATGCTTTGGATAATTCACATTTTCTTTATAAACCACTATGAAGGGTTATGAGTATATAATTCCTCAAAGAAAACATTTTTATGTATTATATCCATAAATAGTTCAATTTATGTTAAGTATTATACAAGTATGGAATTATGTATTTTGATTCATAAAATAATATAGTTTATGCCATTGTTTAGAAATGGCGCCTAGTGGAAGGAATGGAAACTGTATCAATTCACGCACTCTGTGTAGGGATTTCCCTCCTGCTAAAGATAATTATGGTGGAGCTAGTGATACAACTGGTGCTGATCAGCTTCTCACCGTACTGGGACAACTCACACAGGTTATGAATAACAACCTTACTCGTATGGATCACCCTGATCCGCAACGTGGAGGATCAATGATAGACCATTTCATGAGGCAACAACCACCAACCTTCAATGGGATTACAAATCCTATAGTAGCTGAGCAATGGATAAATTCCTTAGAGAAAATATTCCATGCCTTGGGGAGTAGTGAAAGGGAGAAAGTTGTCATGGAAGTTTACCGCCTCACTGGTGATGCCGATCAATGGTGGTCACTAATTCAAAACACAAAGGAAGATGATGAATTAACAAACATGGAATGGCAGGAGTTCAAAGAACTGTTCTTAGAAAAATACTTTCCTCGAGACCATCGAGCGGATATGGAAAGGCAATTTCTGAGTCTGAGGCAGAAGGAGGATGAGAATGTCGCAAAGTATGAGGCTAACTTTACAAGGTTAGCAAGGTATGCTGCAGATTACATACATAACCTAAGAAGTAAGACTGATCGTTTCTTTGATGGGTTAAAACCATTTCTCCGTCGAGCATTAGTATCACAATCCTTCTCATCATACGAAGATATTGTCTCCTGTGCTATCAAGACAGAAAAGGAATTCTCTAAGTCTTATGACAACAAAGTAAAGCAAGAGAAGAAGAGAACAGTGGAACAAGAGACAGATAAAGGGAAAAAGGGAAAGAAGGATTTTCCATTATGTGATAATTGTGGGAAGAATCACCCTGGTACTTGCCTAAAAGGAATGAGAGTTTATTATAAATGTGGAGAAACGGGTCACCAGGCTCGTGATTGCAAGGGAAAGAAAGAGGCTATCAAAGTTGAATGCTACAATTGTAGAGAAATGGGTCATTATGCAAATGAATGTCCTAAGCGTCAGGGAAACTTACCTCAGAAAAGGACAAGGGATCAAGGAAAATCTTATGCTGTTACTACAGTTGAAGCAGAATAACTAATGTATTGGTGCTTTTGGACTCATGGATTATATTCTGGTTATTAGAATAATGTGATATATATATAAGGATTGTACTACAGTACTTGTTGATTTCAGTAAGGTTTTAATATGATGAAGGTAATTATATTTTTAGTATGTGACAATAAGAGGAACTTTACTTTGTTTGGGGAATCTGATAAATTGATTTTGGAATTAAGAGACCTTTTAGAGAAAGTCTGGACAGAGGTATTTTGGATAACTATAAAGGTTGGAGTGGATTAAGTTGATCTTTGGATAGTATTGTTTAAGGTTAAAAAATTTATGAAGATTATTTTTGGAATATTATAATACTATAGTTTTAGGAAAAGGACAACCTGCAGGGTGGGGCATAACCCGTCGCGTCGGACAAAGCTATAGGAATCGAACCCACAATCATAGTGCGACAGGCCTTTATTTCCTACCACTAGCCTACAGGAAGTCCCTGGTTATTACAAAATAATTTTACTAATCTAAATGGTATGTGTTAACATTTTTAACCTTATACAATTAGGATAAGTATAATATTTTTGAGTTCTATTATCTTTCTGAGTGAAAGATGAGTTGAAGGTTGAAACTCTAATTGTCAAGCATAAATATATATATACCTATCTCTTATTCAATGAATTAATTAATTCTTAAACTTTAGTAAATGGATATTAAAACAAAAAAATGTGTTATCCTAATACCTTATGTCTTGTTGAACTGATGATATTTTAAATCAACATAGATTGAAGGCTTTGAGGCCCTCAATTTGACAGTTGATTGTAATTGATGACCTCAATCACTCCCTACAAATATTTACATTTTTCCTCCAATTATATGTCTCTAATCGCCACCAATGTTCTCCTAATAGAGATTATAATTGGGTGGTGACTTTTTCATTTCCCTTTCCATCTTATTAAGGATAAATTTTATTAATCTTATTTCCGATGTGGGTTTTCCACAAAGGTATTTTCTATTTTCAACATTTTATTTTCAAAGAAAATTTTCAAATTGCGAGGAAGCAATTTATTGAAGGAGGGAAGAATGTAACACCCCGAGCTTCCACAATACGCTTCTCATTCAATAATGCAATAGCTTGCATTGTACGCAACTTCGAGTTCTAAAACACCGCGACTAATCAAAGTATCCGTTATGAATAGTAATAACCACTTTTTAAAATTATAGAAATTTTATATTTCAAAATGGACTTCATTTTTGGATTCGGAATATCGAAATTACCCTATGTTGAATTTTTGATATTTTTCTGAGAACTTCTAATTTTTTATGAATAGTGAAAAATACTTAAAAACAACTTTTTTAATCAAAATAATTTATAGTGATAAATTATACTATTTAGTGGTTTTAAAGTATAATTAGAATATATTTTTACCATTTTATCCAATGGTGGTCATTAGAATTAATTTAACATTGAAATTGGACATAAACAATTGCCAATCTTTTGATATAAATTGTTTCTTAAAAACACGCTATTGTTGTGACAGCGGGAATTAATTATAAAATTAATTAATGCAACTTATATGTTTGGAATTTTGTAAAATAGACATCATTTTTGAATTAGGAATATCAATTATAGCTTAGGGTGAAATTTTGGCATTGTTCTGAAAAACTTCAATTTTTGATGAATAGTGAAACCACTAAGTGGTAGTTAAATAACTGATTTTTCGTTTAAATGAAATATTACCACTTCTGTGATTTGATTTTCAAAAATCCGACATACATGGTTGTCATTATGATGTAAAATGTGGTTCAATGAGATTAAAATAATTTTTTGGTGAATAGTAACTTTTAAGTTCTTAATCGCGATTAGAGGTAATTAGTGTAGTTTAAGGTAAAAATAATGTTTTAATAATATGATATGAGCTGGACACTTGTCCTACTCCTATTGGATGAGTAATGGACGACCAAGAAAACCCATGGGTCAACTTGGGGACCCCATGGAGCCACTTTGTTTGGAAAATGACATTAATATATATTTATTTAATGTTAAAATTAAATTGACACAAACATGAGTTGTTCTACTAAAACAGTTTTTAAGTGGGGTTACACAAGTCCAAATTTTGACTATAAATATTAATTAGAAAGATAAAAAGATTTAATACATCATAGTATTTTTTTTATAATTTTTAGACATTAAATAAATTAAATTATTTATGACATCATTATGATGCAGCGATGACCTCATTATTTAATGATTTTAATAAAATGAAAAGATAATATAAAATCCAAGGCTTACACTTGTCCAAAGACTATTGGATGGGTAGATTTCGAACCCTTATCATCTTAGCCACGAATTTTATAAGTGTGGTACCTTTAGAATCCGAAAAGCATTGTATAATAATGTAACATTTCAATCTTTCCAAAAGAGCCCCTCCTCTCCTCTTATAAAAGGCCCCCACCTCTACCACCTTATTCACACTTTCAAGCCTTTTGGATCGGCCAAAATCTGCCCAAATACTCTCCCAACTCCTCTCCCTTCATCCTAGAAGCTTTACTTTAGTCAGAAAGCCATCCTAAAGAGTCCTTTTGATCAAATCAAAAGGAAGAACCCAAAGAAGAGGTAACGTTTTCATCACCCTCTTTCAAGTTTCTTTCTTCTTCCACTCCCTCTTTGTTTATTATTTCAATTATAAAATTATAACTCCAGTATCTTCTATATACTGTGATGTTATTATAAATATGGAACAACCATATTCAGTATTCTACCCATCATTTTAATGAAATGTCACCATACGTGCGTACGTACGGCTTTCCGTCTCCACGTCGTGGTGTAATTGTTATTGAATTTATTATTATTTAGATGGGTATAAAAATGATATGTAATTCATGTAAATAATAAATATAACATGATAATGATTCTGTATATATGATATACTATCCAATTATATATTATTTTAAAATCAAAATAATGATATTGTCGCTCGTGCGTACGTATGGACTACCGTCTCCACGAACGCGATGAGATTCATTCTCCGTTGTATCCATTAAAGTATAATTATCATTTGATGATTTAAAAATAATGTTTAAGGACATGATATCATTCTGGATATGAATAAGATACAACCTATCCATGAAAAACATGACTTATGTAACAAAACATATAAAAGAAAACAAGTAAGTTAACACCCGAATCAACGATAAATCTAAGATATTGTTAACAAAGCAATGTTAAAAGATCATATATGATATCATATGAATGTATATGATTCTTGTATAATTTAATAACAATTATTTCACCATTATAAAGGAGGTTAACCTACCCCAACCAAGGAAAAGTACAAGGTAAGGGTTTACTTCACAACCTCTTCATTATCCAAGGTTGTTTATACATAATTATCTACTGGGACCTCGTTATCATCCACATCCATGTTTCTTAAAAATGTATTTCAAAAAATTTTTAATAATAAATGGGAAATGGGTTAAATTCATTTATACC
Organism: Viscum album; assembly: GCA_963277665.1. Taxonomy (NCBI): domain Eukaryota; kingdom Viridiplantae; phylum Streptophyta; class Magnoliopsida; order Santalales; family Viscaceae; genus Viscum; species Viscum album. The sequence goes on along the minus strand of OY728157.1, from coordinate 851,930,704 downwards.
CTTATACGTTTTTGAAAGGAATCTTACCATCGTTTTCCAAACAATGTACTTTTTGACCTTTTTGACAAATTTAAGGTAAGAATGTTTTTTTAACTTATACGGCGAGTGCGACTATTTTCCGCCATTATAACTTCATCGAAGCTTCCCTTACAATATTATAAGAATATTTTCAATGTAAATGTATTATTTTATAATTATGGGACTTTTAAATGATTTCAAAAAAAAGAGAGATATTTCTCTCAAATAGCTTTGATTTCATCCATGTCAACATCCTTTGATGGGTTTTAAGTTTAATTGAAATTGATTTATGATACAAAACTTCCATTGAACATTTTGTGAAATATTTGACTGTGGATGTGTTATTTTTATACCATCCATAGTTTATGGAGAAATTGTTGACATTTCGTATGCTAGTTTTAATACGAATATTTATGTTATGTTTAAACCTATTCATATGAGGAATGTATTGGACGTAATAAGTGACGGGTGGAGCCCGCTATAGCTCCTCGATGCATCGGTAGGTCTCATGAGACAACTAGACATGGAATTGGCCGATTCCCTTTCCCAATTTGATTTATGGTTTTGGCCGAGGCCTTAATCATTTTAGACGTCTTGGCCGAGGCCTTGACAAAATGTTTCAGAATGTCTGGCATTATACATTCCCTCATCATGAAAGTGGTTTTTGATATTTCATGTGATTATTCGTCTAGTAGAATATCCATGTGAGTAAGTAATGGAATTATTTTATTTTAATTTTTCCATATTATTCTGAAGTTCAATTTCAATAAGGCTTTTGTTTTAGTTATACATTGCCTTAAATAATTCTGTTTTCTTATGAAATTTTCCTCTATATTGTTATCCTTACGGAGCATTTGAGCTCACCCCTTTCAATGTTTTATTTTTTCCCAGGATGTGAAGAAGTGTATTATGACTGACTTGCAAGAATAGTCAGTGAGGATATAAGTGTGGACTAGGGAGACCATGTTATTGTAGTTTTCATTTTTTTGATGTAATGTATGGTTTATGAATGTATCTAGTGTTTCCAAGGCTACTAAACTAATCGGTCTTTCGAGACTTGATCTTTTGTGATCATGCCAATGTTACGAAGTAATGCACCGACTCTGGGTAGATGGGGTCAGGGAGTTACACCAAATATCCTCTCAACTATCCTCCATTCATCTTAGAGGCCTTCTTTTAGTCAGAAATCCAACCTAAGGATCCCTTTTGATCAAATAAAAATGAAGAACCCGAAGAAGAGGTAAATATTTCATCACCTCTTTCAAGTTATTTTCTTCTTCCACTTCCTCTTTGTTTATTGTTTCCATTATAAAATAATAAATCTGGTATATTCTATATACTGTGATTTTATTATAAAACTTTTACAACCATATTCATTATTCTATCCATCCTATAAATGAAAAAGTCACCAAACGTGCATACGTACAGATTACCGTCTCCACGTCGTGGTGTAGTTTGTTATTCAAATAATTCATCATTTGGATGGGTATAATAATGAGTATAAATGATTTAAATAATAAATATAACATGATAATGATTCTGTATATATGATATAACATCCAATTATATGTGATTTTAATATCAAAATAATGATATTGTCGCTCGTGTGTACGTACGGATTACCGTCTCCACGAACGTGATGAGATTCATTCCCCATCATATCCATTGAAGGATAATTTTCATTTGATGATTAAAAATAATGTTTAAAGACTTAATATCATTATGAATATGAATAAGATACACCCTTTAAATAACAAACATTACTTACATAACAAAGCATATAAAGGAAAACAAATCAATTAACACCCGAAACGATGATACTAGTGAAATATCATTAAAAAAGAAATATTATAAGATCATATATGATATCATATTTATGAATATAGTTCTTGTATAATTTAATAACAATTATTTAACTATTATACAGGAGGTTAATGTACTCTTGACCAAGGAAAAGTACAAGTTAAGGGTTAATTTCACAATCTCTTTATTAACCGAGGTTGTTTTTACGTAAGTATCTACCGAGACCTCTTTATCATCCACATCCATGTTTCTTAAAAATATATTCCAAAACATTATTAATATTTACTAGACTATGGGTTAACATCATTTATACCTTTTTTTGAATTTTTATAAAATGGTTTGAAAGGAATCTTTCTGTCCTTTTCCAAATAAGGTACCTTATGACATTTTTGACAAAATTAAGGTAAGAAAGTTTTTTAACTTATACGGAGGGTGAGACAATTTTCCATCGTTATAACATCGTTGAAGCTTCCCTTACAATCTTATAAGAATATTTTCAAAATAAATGTTTTATTTTATAATTATATAACTTTTAAATGATTTCAATATATAAATAGATATTTCTCTAAAAAAAAGTTTTGATTTCTTCTATGTCAACATCCTTTGATGAATTTTAAGCTTATTGGAAGTTTATTTATTATGATACAAAACGTCCATATTTTATTGAAGGTTTGGTGATATGTTTGACTATGGATGTGTTATTTTTATACAATTCATGTTTTATGGATAAATTATTGACATTTTATATGCTAGTTTTAATACGAATATTTATGTTATGTCTAACCTTTTATATGAGGAATGCATTGGACTTAGTAAGTGACAGGTAGATCCCTCTATAGCTCCTAGAAGCATCAGTAGGTCTCATGAGACAATCCAGTGACTTGGCATAAGGCCTTGAATAAAATTATTTGTAGTCTTGGAACAAGGCATTGACTATGTGGTTATGAAGTCTAACATTATGTATTGCATCATTATGAAAGTGGCTATTGATATTGCATGTGGTTATTTGACTAGTAGAATATCCATGCGAATAAGTAAATGGAATTATTTGATTTTATATTTTCCCTATTATTATTAAGTTCATGTTTAAAAGGCTTTTGTTTTAGTCTTACATTGCCTTAAATTTTTATGCTTATTTATGATAGTTTCCGCTATATTGTTATCCACACTGGGAATCTGAGTTCACCCCTTCCTATGTTTTATTTTTCTCAGGATGCGAAGAAGTATATTATGACTAACCTTCAGGGATAGTATAAGGGATATGAGTGTGGACTATGGAGACTATGTTTTTTTAATATTTTATTTTATAATGTAATATAAAAGTTATTAATGTATCTATTATTTCCAAGTATACTAAACTAATCGGTCTTTCGAGACTTTATATTTTGTGATCATTCCAATGTTATATAATAATGCACCGACTCTGGGTAACTAGGGTCGAGGCGCTAAAATGGAAATGGTTTTTCATTTTTTTACATAATTTACTTAAGCTTCCAATAAGGGTTCTTTATGTTAAAATATATTTTAACCTTGTTTTGAAATGTAACATATTTTCATAAAATTTTGAGGCCAAGTTGGGACTTTTATTTATTTTATAAAAATGGAAAACCCCTCTTAATCCATGAATCTTGATTTGGAAATGTGGTGTGTTTGATTAATGCATGATTTGGGAGATGTTCCTAGTGAATAGACATATCTTGGGTTTGTGTGACTTAGAAAGATGTTGTGCTTATGGAGGAAGATTAGAGGTGTGAAAGTGGATTGTTGTTTTGTGAAATTGTATGATATGTATATACATGCTAGTTTAATAAAACTCACCTTCATTTAGGCATGGAATATGGGAATCCTGAGTATCTAGGTGGGAAGACTAGGACATGAATACTAGGTATGACCCACCCTACCAAGAAAGATTATGATAGAACAATAACTAAACTATGATGATGGGGATTGGTTGACTCAAGAAAGAGAAGGAACTTCGCATCCATGGTTGATCACCGAGAGTATGAGGCTCCTAGGTCTCCACTAACCTAGCTACTTAGAGATTGACCATGGTGCTTCCTCTCATGAAACTTGTTTTACATGAATTATACCTTCCAATATTTTAAACTTTTTTTTAGAAATAAACATATATATTTTTCTTTCATATCAAGACACCATTTATAGTACAATTTTTTTCCTTTAAAAAGAAGTTATTGAAATGGATTTTATATTTTTAAAAACCTGTTTTTAAAAAGTGTTGAAAAATGGTTTTCTTAAAATGGAAGCTTGTTACTTATTTAAAAAGGAAATGAAAACCTATTTTTAATATTGTATTCCAAACTAGCATGATTTTAATTTTATTTAAAGTTAAGGCATAAGGCATTGTTTATTCTTGGAATCCCTGCTAGAAATTTAAATTCACACACCTATATTCTTTATCATTTTTTAGTTGTAGATTCTCCTATCTTTAATTATGTCATGAATAGATTGGGGTTTTGTGGTTGGTGGTGACCCAAAAGGTCACATGGAGGTACAATTGATAGTTTTTATTTCATTTCCACTTCCTGTTATGGTTTTATTTATTTTGATTTATTTATTTTCTTACTATTGTTAGGCTAAATAATTCCCAATAGAGTTTTTCTTGATACTCAACACTAGTTGATAGACTAGGAGGATTAGGAATTCCTCTTGGCCCTTGTTTCTAGTCAACTCAGGTCACCAGTTTAGGGTTGAATTAGGTTTGTTTATTAAAGTCACAATATCTCATCAAGTAGGTTTTATATATGTATCATCAACCAATATTCTTGATACATTTTTCTTTTAATATCTAAGAAAAACTCTCTATTATATCATGATCATATAATTTAATGTGATGGTACAATTTCAATCTAATGGTCGAGATATCAACTTCCATTAAATGGAAGTAAAAAAAAATCCTTCATCGACTTATCAATTAATATCATGTCATTCATTATGCACCGAATGTATCCAACTTTATCATGAACTATATCATAAAATTTTACCAAATAAATCTAAGTGAATTAGTCATAACATGTTTTAAGAACAATCTTAAAGTCTAAGGACTATAACACATGCTTACAGATAGGAATATATAATGACATAGAAACAAGAGAAATGGCTATAGGCATGCCTATTCTCATAATCTCCAGTATTAAAGATTACCAAGTGAGAAATTCATGGGAAGAAGCATCATATTCTTAATATTACTAACACCTGATAGTTAGAATTATATGCTTCCCATTATAGTATGTTATCTGATCGTAGAACTATATTCATGAATATCATCATGGAATTTCAAGGTTCACATCATAGCGTGGGACTGCCATGACCTTATCGATGCGACATATACTTTAGGTCATTATTAAATTATTTCATGCAAAAGAATGAACAATATGTAACAATATCTTTTTATTAATATTAAAATCTTTGACTATACATGTATTCCAAAGTAATTTTTTTGTACTAGAACACAGACTCTAATAGACTCCCACTAGAACTAGATCCAACTGCTTGTGACTTTTATTCCTCTAGATCTCAAATGATGATCATGTTTCTATTGAGTTAAGGATTTAGTAAAGGGGTATTCCACATTTTCTTTTGTGGAAATTCTTCTCATTGTGACATCACCTATTTGATAAAAATAATCCAAGAGATGATTCTTTTGAAGTATGTGCTTCATCTATTGATGTGACCTTGGTTCCATTACAAGGTCCATAACTTCATTATTATCATAATTGAGTTTGATATGATCATTAATTACATGTATCATGTCAAGATCTTGGATAATTTTTTATATCCATACTACTTCTTTAGCCACCAAAAAAGTCACAATATACTCACACTCTACTGTAGAATCTACAACAATAACTCTCTTTCATCTTTTCTAGCTCACTTCACCTACGTTAAGAGTGAATATGTATCCCATCTATGTTTTCATATCATCTTTCCATTATTTTTCTTTCCTAATGTGTCTAAGGACACCTTTTCCTAGAAAGATGAATTTTATGTGACATTGGAAACAATCCCCACTTGTATTGTTCAAAACCGAATCTCTTTAGTATCTTTTCAATATATATACCTTGACATAAATATATATTACTATTGGATTTATCATGATATATCTTGATCAAAATAATACATTCTTCTTCACATAATTCCTTCATGGAGAATCATTTATTCAACTAGTATTTAACAAACTGTAATAATGATATCTCATTTCCAATAAGCAGTATGTCGTCGACATAAAATATTAAGTAACCGAACACACTCCCACTAAACCATTTATAGAAAAAAGGATCACATTATCTCTTTATGAAACTAAATTCCATTATGGATTCACCAAACTAAATTTTCCATGACATGGATTCTTTCTTTAATCTATAAATGGATCATTTCTATTTGCATATCTTGTTGGAATCCTTTGGAGTCACAAACCCTTCATGTTTTTTGAAATAGACATCTTCATAAAGGTTCCTATAAAGTAAGGTTGTTTTGTAATCCATTTTATAAATATCATATTCATGATAAGTTAAAATGAAATGTATAATTATAATTGATTTCAACATAGAAATCGGTAAAAAGGTTTCACCATAGTCAATGCCTTGACCCTATTTAAACCCCTTTTCCACAAGTTATTCATTATAAGTACAGATATTTCCATCCATGTATAGTTTTTTCTTGAATACCCATTTAAAACCAATATGATTTACATCAACTCAAGGATCTACCAAAATCCAAAATTGGTTTTGGTACATGAAATCCATTTCAGAATTCACAACTTCCTATCATTTAGAAACATCTATTCCACTTAATGATTCCTTGTAGGTGAAAGGATTATTATTATTAACTAATAATAATTCACCGTACTCAATGACTATAAAACCATATCATTCTAGTTCTCTGACCTCTCTTTTACTCCTACACAATACTTGTGTCTATGGAACTTCTTTTTCTACATGGTTATGGGAATCTGTTCCCATGGAAAATCTTGTGTATCTTGATCTCAGGATTCATAAAAGTCTATCTCAATCCCATTTTATCCTTTAGATATGTGACCCCACTCAAGAATTGAAAAAAATTCATTAATCACAACTTTCTTATCTGTAGGTTCATATATGTAATATTCTTTATTTTCCTTATGATAACCTATAAAGACACACTTACTGCCTTGGGGTGAAATTTTATTACTATAAATGGACTTAAAAAAGGATTCACAACCCCATGATCATATATGTTACAACATGGGTTTACTTCGATACCAAATCTAATATAGAATACCAGTTGTTGCTTTAATTTTTACTCAGTTTAGTATATATGTTGTTGTTTGTAACACATATCCCCAGAAGGATAATGGAAGGCTCACATGAATCATCATTGATCTTACCTTGTTTTATAAGAAGTTGTTCCTCCTTTCACTCACACCATTCCATTGGGGTGTATAAGGAGGAGTGAGTTGGAAAAGAATCTCAAACTCCTATAAATAATCAATGAAGTCTTGATTAAGATATTATCCACTACGGTCTAAGTGGAGTTTCATAATCTTCTTACCAAGATGGTTATCAACTTCATTCTTATATTACTTGAATCTATCAAAGGAATCTTACTTATACCTCATTAAGTAAAAATATCCATATATACATAAATCATCAGTAAAAGTTACAAATTATTAGTACCCAAACTTTAATTCAATTAGAAATGATGCACACACATCAGTATGAAATAAGTTAAGAATCTATTTTTCCCTTTCACCTTTTCCACTAAATGGGGATTATGTAATTTTTTCTTTTAAACATGAATCACATACCTCAAGTGGTTTTAGTTCAAAAGGATCTAAATATCTATCTTGGTGTAATTTTTTCAAATGCTTTTGGTTAGATGACCTATCTAGTGATTCCATAGTTAGGTGTAGTATGATTCACATGAAATTGTTTCATTATCAATTTCTATTAGTTGATTCATGTAATCTAACACATAAAGGCCATTATTTAAATTTTCTTTACCCTAAAAAATTCCATCCTTATAAAAAAAGAAACATTAATTCCCAAATTTTAAAATAAATTAATCCATATAAAGTTTAGATACAAAAATAATGTTTTTTGGTAACATATGACACATAATAAAAATATTTTAAAACCAATATCTTTCTGATCGACAATATAATGTGGTAGTACCCAATTTTCATGACAAAAAGTTTGGATCTGTTGGATGCTCATAGATATAACTTACCATGACCAATCATCTAGAATCTATTTGGATCCTATATTTGAATACATATGTGAGAACCACATGCTGTATCTAATACCCAACATATAAAAATAGATAGATTACACTCGATAACAAACCCACTTGAAGCTTATAATTTCTTATTTTACTAAGTGTAGTTTTTCTTCCAGTGGCCCTTCTTACCTCATTTCAAACATAAAACATCCTATTCCATTTATTCCCCCTTGATCTTTCTCTTCTTGAAAGGGAATTGAGAAAAATATTTTGGCTTATATATCTATTCCTTCCTTTTAATTTTTTTTCACCATAAGGATGGAAGGATTTTCATGCTTCGTCTCCTTATCAACTTAGAGAAGCAGTGTAAGAATATTTAGAAGAGACTTATCTATGTTTTTTATATTAAAATTAACAACAAGTTCAAAGAATATCTAAGAGAGAGATGCAATAATGAGATCAATTCACAATTCTTTAGGTAATTTAAACCCTAGAACCTCTAGGAGATCAATGTAGTTAAGGATTTTGACTATGTGAGGCACACCTAGTGCACCTTCTCCAAGCTTAATATGAATGAGATTTATAGATATCTGAAATATTTCCTTTCTATATTTCTCAAAATATAAACCATAGAGATTATGGATCATACTATTATCATTCATACCTTCATGAGACATGATGAGTTCAGTAGACATGGATGAAAGCATTGAAAATTGAATGTTGACTGAATCAATCATGTATTTTTCATAGATAGTGAACTCTTTATCACTCACATCATTTACAGTCAGATCAAGTAGTGAAGATTATGTCACGTAAGAATTCTGTTCATGGAACAATACAACCCATATGTGTCTAAACAATTTCTATAATAAACTGACAAGAAAGAGATAGTATTTCTCCAATATTTATTGTAGGGATAATGTGGATGATGAACTTTTCATTATTCTATAATTATAAAAGAGTATATTATAAGTAATTCACTTAATTAAAATTTATATGAGACATAATGAATTTAACTTTATTAATTCTCCCACTATTTTATCAAGTATCAATGACCCTCACCATCAAAATCAGAATGTCCCATCTCTCAATAAATTTTAGTGATAAAAATACACATTTCCCTTATTAATGATCCAAATTATGGCCACGAAAACCATAAGAATGTATTTAGGTAGGTGGTATTTTCAATAGTGGGCTTTCATTTACTTGATCTATTGAGTGGAATCCCCAATCCTAAAATCCTAATTGGGATTTCCTTAACACTTTCCTCCAAATTTGTATTGAACAGACTATGGCCATAAAATTGAATACATGTTTGGTTAATTTAACCCAAAACCCTTATTATAACTCCTTGATAAAATTAAGTGTCCATACTGTGGACATGTAAACACTTAGTTTTATGGTTACATTCTCATTAAATTAATGGAAGGATTAGTATAACTTAATATTAAGATGAGGTATTTTTATTTATTATGTGAAAATATTTCTTACTTTATCATTTACATGGCTTATTAATATTAAATGGATTTTACTTAAGTGATGAACCATGTTTTGATAAAACATTTACACAAAATACATTTATTTAAATACTATATTTTCATATTAGTCTATTTATTTATGTGATTATGGTCTTACATAAATAAAATAAATAATTCATAAGATAAAAATAATTGAATAAAAAAATGACCAGATTATGAGCTTATTTATCGATTGATTTATTGAGTATACAATAAATAAACCTATAAACTTGGGGAAAACTCATTGTATCTATCATGACATGATTTTCATCATTCCACATTTCTACTTGTGTATCACCTAGGTTGGAACCATCTTACTTCTATATTTAACTATTCCCATTAACCTTAAGATACTCCTTTTGTTACATGTATTTATAACCCACACACATGTGATGGGAACCAAAGGATTGGATAAGGGGAATTACATAAATCACCTTGTAAACATAATACCTACATAATAAATGATGGAGAGATAAATCAAAGTTCATCATATTTAATTAAATAATAATTAATTGAATAACCACACAAGAAATTAAATTAATTAAAACCAATGCATAAACATGTCTTGGTAAATCTCATGGATAGTCATACACATGTAATGAATATAAAAAAGTTTATTAGTTATCATTAATTTATATATGTTCTTTATTATTAAGATAAATGTGCTCGTATTAATTAATTAATACCCTTTTATCTTAATGACCATCTAAATTCTCTTTGCAATACCCATTATAAATGCATTCATGGAAAATAAACCGCATGACCAATAATTACAGATAATTAATTGAGGATTTATTAATTATTTTAAATAATTATAACATAGTCAAGCATAACTAGTTCCAAAAGTTTCATTATATTTAAATTCTAAAATTAATTATTTTAATATAATTTAATTCTATCTTTTATCGAGAGACTACACGATGTGTACTTATGAGCTATACATTGTGTTCCTCGATTTCCGTGCACCCAGGATAGACACCCACGGCATTAGTGTGTGCCTCATTCCAGACTACACAGTGTGTACTAACCAAATATACACCATGTATCATTCTTGTTTTATGTAAATGTAACCCACTAAAGGACTGAACACTTTCTTCAGACATGAGACCACCCAATGTGGACTCTAGCTACACACCATGTGTTCCGCTAGCCACATTTCAATATAACCCACCAAAAGACTCAAAATTTATTTCAAATGTGGGAATTAATGAATCACACACCATGTATATCAGCTATATTCCATGTGTTTCATTAATTACACAAGTTTTCAGTCTCACACAGTCAGAAATAGTGTATTTGACCACATAGTTAGCGCAAATTTCACCGCTAAACTGTGTATACTACACGATGTGTATGACAACTACACACCCTGTAATCCAAGAATCCAAGTGATATGTTGGATTGGTCTACACATTATGTGCAATAAATTCAAAACTTCTAATAAATTCTTGAAATATCATATACTCCACAATACATCCATGTGTAGTCCGCTTGGGTACACGACATGCACTCTGGGTTCACGTTGTGTAACCCAGTCTCACCAACTAGAATCCTTGTCACTTTCTGATAACATATCTGGTAATTATCAATCCTTTTCTATCCCTATAATAAAATATTAATTTTTAATGAAGTAATTAAAATTTCAAAAAACCAGTTAATTAAAAATCATATTAAAGAATAAATAATATAGAAATGAACGATCTAACCACTATTAAACATAATTGATCAATAATAAAATAAATAATTATAAATTTAAAATGTTACCTATCTAATACCACCTTAAGGTTTCAAATGTTTTTGAAGCACATGGTACGTTAATAACCATAAAGGTTCTGTCATATTCGATGGATCATTCACCAATTTCACAAGACATAAACATCATGAAAAAAATATTTTCTCCATCAAATATTGACATAAAAAATCATAGAACCCATATAAAAGATATTTTTCATGTTAAATTGATAATTAATATAAATATTATTGGAAGAAATATTACCATACCACATGATCTTTATTTGATAAAGTTGTTGATATTCTGAAAAAACACTTTTCAGATTACCGTCATTACACTTATAGGATCCAAGTATAGAATCTCTCTAGCAGTGATCCACATGTGCTCCATTGATCTCCAAATGACACTAATTGATAGCCATGTGCTAGCACAATGGATTAGTCATCTTGCATTGTTCATCTTGATCGCTTAAAGATCATCTAGGATTAAAGGATTTTTTTTCTCATTCTTAAGAAGATGAGATAAGGATGAATCATGTGAGAGGACCGTTGTGTACAATGATTCTCATTTCTCAATTAACCCTACACAATACAAATAATCATCTATTTATTGAGTTAGGGTTTAGGTAAAAATATTACTTAATTTCATACCAAACCTTATATAATATAATAAATTATATCCCAACCCATGCCATATAATAATAATAATTATAATAATAATAATATTATTTTATTGTTTTAACTAACTAGTTAAATAATAAATTTTATTTTACCAATTTATAAATTAATATTTATCATCGAACACAATCTTGGTATTTTCATCCTTCTTAGAATTTATCGAATACCCGAATAAATATTTATCAAATATTTGTTCATAAATAAATATTCTTTCCATAGATTGGAAAATTAATATTTAATAAATATTTAATAAATATGATAAATATTTTATTCAAAACATAAATAATAAATATTTATTAACATTTTTTATGTATAAAAGTTGAATAAAATTATTCCTCAATCTTGAGAATAATAGTTATTTGAATAATTAAATTTAAATATAATTTAATCAAGATCAATGAAAATAATTAATGTGTAACCCTCTAGGATTCTTTCTCATTATAATTAGTTGGGGTTGACTAAATTCCAATATTACTATCTAGAAATGGGTCTAGGAACCCAAGATAAATAACTTAATGTCATAATATCAAAAACCACAAATAGATTCTTAATGTGTAATATAATACCTTTATCATAATATCTCATCAAGAAGGTTTCACATCTATGTCATCAACCTATATTCTTGATACACCTTTCTTTGATTATATGAAATAAACTCATTGTTACACCATGGACATGGAATTTAATGAGATAGTTCAATTTCAATCAAAGGGAAGAGCTGTCAACTTCCATTTAATGGAAGGGACAAATCCTTCCTCAACTTATCAGTTAATAACATTTCATCTATGATTCAACCAAAATATCCAACTTCACCATGAACTATATTTTCAAGGTTTAAAAAATAAATATAAGTTTGTGAGTCATAACATACATTAATAATAATCTTAAAGTATAAGGACCATTACACATGATCATAGATTGGAATATCCAATGGCCCATAAACATGTAGAATTATAAAATGTAGTTCTATTATCATAATCACTCATCTTTGAGATTACAAAGTATGAACTTCATGATAATAAGTCTCAGATTCTTATGATAACTCTCATTTTATAGTAAACATTCTATGTGTCCCATAATAGAATGTTATCTGACTGTATAACTATATTTAGGAATATCATCATTGCATTTCAAGTTTCTCATTATAGTGGGTAACTGCTTTGACCTTATCAATGCAACAGATACTCTAGGACATTATTCTATTAAATTCATGAAGAACAATGTAAAATAATAAGGTATTTTTACTAATATTAAAATATTTTAATATAAATGTAATCCAATGTACAAATAGTTGGTTCTAGAACACCAAATACAATAGGATTTATACCTTTCCTTCAAAGACATGTCTTTTTCAGGGTTAATTCAGTCCATCAGATCACATATGATTGAATAAGTGGACCAGATATCATATGATAATGAATATATGTGTCCTATAGTAAACAAAAATGTCCATTCCAGCCCATTTTACAACATGGTATTCCAAAAATAATCTTTCCCTTTAAAAAAACATTAAATAATAAAATTGAAATATTTTTAAAAAATTTAAATTTCCAAAAAATCCACCACCATTTTAAAATATTTAAAAACATCTTCTAAATATCAAATACAAAACTTTACTGGAAATATATTTCACAAATAAAGGTATATCTTAATTTGAAACATTATATAATAGAGAAAAATTATATTTGAATAGAAAAATAAGTGGAAACTGGCTTTAACATGTAACTCTTGTTATCAACTAGATTTTTCCTAGAAAAGTCCATTCAAATTCCTTAATTCCTCATCTACTCCCAAAATCCATTATGACCATATGTAAATTATCCTTTCATGAAATTTTTAGATCCAAAGTCATAATCTTTTTGGATAATCTCCACTCCCATATTCATATAGGTGAACCAAAAAGTGTTCCCATGTTTCAAAACTTGTCTAAAATCATTGATTAATTAAGAGTTTTAAACTTAGTATCCTTTTCCTCATGGGAAATAAACACCATTTTCCTAGGATGTTATATACCATTAGTGTTTCCTTTAAACATATGATATAATTGACCACATTTAAATTATACATGTGAAGTTATCACATGTTCTGTTGATGTCCTATCATTTGTGAAGTTTTGAGAAGAAATTTAAACCCATCCCTAAGGAAGTTTTGTATATCAACTCCCTTGAAATTTTTTTTTTGTGGGTATACCAACTTTTGATAGATCTAAAAAATTCCATGGTTATGATACCATTTTGTATCAACTACCTCACATAACTTTGTTTGAGACTAATGTATATCTATTTTCCATTTTAATTATTATTATATGTCCTAGAAAATGTAGATTGACTATCAAAGTGTATTGAAATTAGTGATATCAGCATAGGCCATAATGATAGATCTACTAAAAGATACCTAATCCATTACACTTCCTTTCTGGTAGATTCTAAAGAAACACACTCAAAATCCATTGTGAAGTCTATTATACAAGTTCGTTTCTTTGAATCCCAAGAGATATCTCCACCCCCAACTTTAAAAAACCAACCAATCATAGAAGATTTATCTTATAGATTAGTTATCTATATCACATTAGGAAAACCTTTAAATACCATTGGGTATCCAATATAAGAAATATATTAATCCATAATAACCTTTAGATACTTGAGTTCTCTTTTAACCATATCCCATTGTGTATAACCTGGATTAATTGTATACCTGATCAATATTCCACCATCATATGTGTAAAGCCCTCGACCCTAGTAGCCCAGAGCTGATGGTTACTTTGTTATAATGACACTTGATATGAGTGGTCATATACCAAGGGAATGAATAGCTTAATAGCCTTTGTAGTATAAATACATTATTTAATCCCAAATTACATTTTAAAACATAAAATAAAACATAATATTTTTTTAGAACATTATTATTCCCTTATTTAATATCCTTTCATATTAATTATAGTAAAATTCCTACTATCTAGGGGAAAGGGAATATAAAAAAGGGTGAGTTTAGTTTCTCAGTAAAGGAATTCATACCACATAAGATATCATAGAATAAATAAGAGATGATTAATATGTCACAAATAAATGATGATAAAAAATTCCATATAAATGATCCCATGATATTGAAAGTAATCAATGGATATTATAATTATGATCAAATGGATATCAATGACTAATTTCATAATGATGAAATACATAACATGGGACATCAAAAACTTACCATTGAGGCCTCTAGCCAATAAATATTATATAAATCAAAAAGGTCTTGAAAAAATACACAACTTATTTTGTCTTATGAGACCTACCGATACATCGGGGGGCTATGTAATTTTTGTCCTACCCATTATATAATATGTCCAATGAATTCATCATATGAATAAATAATAAAACATAATAAACTTGTATTAACAATCAATAACTATCTATATTATAAGAACCGGCATATGTAATGAAAATATTTACCCTTGTAAAAATCATCTTAAGCCATCTAAAGAAATATGTTGGATGATAAAATTAAAGTATATTCTCAATAAAGAATAATATTCATTAATAAAAATAATTTTAAAATATCAATTTAATATTTATTGGGGAAAATAACCTTTTTATTTTGAAATCACTTAATTAAAATATAAAATTTCCAAAATAATCAGAAAAATATTTTCTTTAGAAAGAACCATGGTATAAGGACCCAATCCTTATTCAATAAATAATTTCATTTTTAAATAATAATTCATTTTTTTGAATTCCAGAAGATATTGTTAGGATTATATTTTTAGAGAATTAGGTCATAACTCATACATAAAAAACCAATACATTATAAGTTGGACACTTCCTCTTAGTATCCATTTTTCTCATAATTAAATAATTTTAAAGTAAAACATGTTTCCTTTTCCTGAAAAATATTTATGGTTTTCAACTAGAATTATTATTTGTTACTACTCAACATTAAAACTTTTGAAAAAATTCGAAAATGTGGGATTAGAAAAAAATTATCAATAACGGACATAAAAAATAAAGAAACTCGTTAGTTTGTTTTAAAACAAAAAGATTATAAAAGAGTGTTTTTATTTAGAATAATGAAATTTTAGCTCAAGTAATCATTCACTGACTCATGAAATTAGATTTACTACCCAAAGTTTTTCATAGAAAACTTTATAACAAAAATTAAAGGAAAAATCATAATCATGAGGTTTTCTTAGAAAACATGAGATCCCATGAAATTTTTTTTCCATAAAATAAACTTTTTTACTCTAAAAGAGAATAATCATTCCTTTAAAACAAAATATAATTAACATGAATTTTTAAATAAAATGATTTCCATGAAACATAATTAGAAAGCATTGAAAATTCATGTAGGTGCCTTGGGATGCTAACTTTATATAACCCTTGCATGCGAAATAACTAATGCAACCAACTTTCAATATAATTATCTAAAGAACATATTCATTCCCCAATGAATTAGATAGATATATAAGGCTCAACCATTTCCACAAACAATTTAAAATGACCATAACATGAACTAAACACATAAAATATTACATTTTAATAAAAAACTCATAGAAAAATACTTTTGAAAATATAAGACAAGCATTCTTGGATATTTATATATCTCTTTACTTTAAAACCAAATTTTAAAAACTAAACTACCTATAACAAAGGGAAGGAGGGGTTTTCTTTAAAGAAAGCACAAAATATTATAAATAAATACAAACATAAAATAATATTTATAATGGTGGGAAAATCCATTAATTATATATATATATTAAAATATAACTTTCCTTCTTCTTTTTATAAAGGAAGTCAAAAATGATCTGTACAAAACACATAAAAAGATTCCCTTATAAAAACGTTGAAATAAATTCAAAAGAGACATAAACTGTTCTTTACAATTCATTTATTTCTATATAAACACATATAAAAATTATTTTTAATAATATGGACTTGGAAGAAAAATATTTTGAAAATAAATCTTTAAAACATTTTAAATAAGGGTTTTAAAGTAAATTATCCCTCACATTTAGTCTGAATCATCACATATGTTATTTATATTCAAGAGTAATAAAATTATGTTAATTATTTAATTTTTTAATAAAAATTTTCAAGTTTATTATTTCATTTATTTTGTTATTACTATGTTATATACAATTACTTAATCAATTAAGTTCATGACATATGTTTTGATGATATTCATTTTATATATCCAAAATGACTCTGGTAAGTTCACTATGGTCAAATAGGTCATTAATACACCATATAAATAATAATAATCACGAAATAATAATCATTTTTATACATCAATTACACTTTTAAAACCATCCATGGAATATGGTTATGAAAAAATGAACTATGTTACAATCATAGAGGCGGTAAGTCATACATACACATGAGTAACGTTTATAATTTTCAAAGAACATGGTATAAAGAAGGTAAGTATTATTTTATATTTAAAAAATTATTATTACATAATAAATATCATATCATTTTTTAAATACACTTATATATATAATCCATGATATGTGGTCAAGAAAAATGAATCACATCGCTTTGTGGAGGTGGTAATCCACACGCACACACAAACGATGTTATAAAATTTCAAATGGATAAAAAATTAATAAAGTATATGATATATGATATTTATATAATTATAAAATTATAATTAATATTATATTTATGCATTGAATACATCATTATAACCATCAATGATAAGTGGTGATACAAAATTAATTGCATTAGTTCGTGAGGTTGTAGTCCGCCATACCAATGAATGATGGTTTCATTTCCCATTTGATAAAAGAAATAGATAAATATAGGTTATTACATTAATATAAATATATGTTATTATATGTATTTTTTTTTTAATTTTTCATGTTTAAGTAATATTTTAATTAGGTATAGGAAAAAATAAAATGAAAATGCTCGGTTAAGAACTATACCACTTATTCGGACAACTATTTTAGTTTTGTACCTAAATCCTTAATAGGTTGATTTTATGATAAAAAGGGACTATAGAAAATAGGGATGGATATAATTAAGGGATTTATCAAAGTATTTTTTGAACCAAAATACTTTTTATGTGTGGATAAAAAAGGATAGGTGGTGTCCTTTTTAAAAGTGGGGGAGCAGACAAACTTGAAATTTTTAATAAGATTAAAATATATCAATGTGTCATTTAATATATATAGATACAAAATTGACCACTTATAAATATTATATAAGATAAGTTCTATATATTGAAATGAAACATAATTTATACAATTTTATAGGTCATTTTAATCCTTATCCCTTACGTTTAACCCCTAATAAACATGTTTTAACCTTAACTAGGGAAACATATTTTTTATGTTTTATACAATTAATCATGAAAAAAAATTTGAACTTATTAAATAATATTAATTATAATTATATCAAATAAATAATCTATTTTTTCAAATTTAATTCACAAAATTGGTATAATTTAACTTGAAATTAAGCCCACAAAATGCGATGAAAATCTGTTTTCTAGAAAAATATCTTCTTATGAATGAAAAGTTTTTATAACGAAATGAAGTATACAATTAATTTAAAATAAAATAATTGAATTATTAATAATATAATTGAACTAATATTACTTTTCAACCATTTTAAAATAAAATTTAACTTTTAAACGCTTTAAAAGAATAGGCAGTTTTCAATAAAAATTTGTATTTTTCTCTATTCATCAAAAAATCAAAATTTTCAAAAACTCTTCTAAAAATCACCATAAGCTAATTTTGAAATTATTAATTTAAAAATTATATGATTTTTTTAAAATAATATTCTATTATTTTTAAACCAAACTTTTAAATAAAATCTTATAATATATAAATACAAAATTAGTTAAAAATAAACAATTTCCTTTTTGATTTAAAAAATAATTACTATTATTATAGTGAATATAAATATGTAAGATATAATTTATGAATATTTATATGTTATGAAATTTATTTACTAATAATATTACTTGGGTTGTTATATTATTCCATTCTTTTAGAAATTACACCCTCATAATTTTATTTTTAGATTAGTAATCAAGAGTTTAACATTTGAAAATACCTTTGTTGAAAACTCACATCAAAAAAGGGTTAATAGAATTTCCTTTTAAAAAGATGGAAAGGGGAATATTAAGGTCATATAGAATAAAAAATTTATAGGTTCCCATGAAGGGAGAAAATTTATGGGAAGTAAAAATACAGACTTGGAAAGAATATCCATTTAGGATACAACATTATACTTTTTTTGAGAAGAAGTGAGACCATTAATTAATCATAAATGATCATAAAAGAATAAAATTTATATTCAAAGATCCTTTTTTATATTTGAAGGATTATTTTAACATCATGATAGAGAAAATGATAAAATATAATTACTCAATTTCATTCCATGTTATAATCATAATTTCATTATGTGGTTGTGATTCAGTCAATTTCCACTTCCATCACATCTCTTATTCCAAGAAAATAATATTCATGATGATTTTTTCTTATTTGAATCCCTAAAATAAACTTACAACCAGTAACAATATCCATAAAAGGATAAAAATTTATTCCTTCTATCTTTATACATTATCCAAAACAAAAATGGTTCGTATAAGATAAGATAATATTCGATAAGAATAAACCTTTTCACATCAATCTTAAAAATCTCATTAATAAAACCCAAAGTTAAACATAAATCATTTCATAAATATCTAATATTAAAAATACTCATAATATGTTTGATGAATATTGAAACCCAAATATTAAATTAATTTATCTCATATTCTTCCATGATTAACATACTATTTATCCACAAAAAATATCAATCACTCATAAATCCATACACCCAAAATGAATAAAATTTCATATGAAAGATTAATCTCAAAGATAATAATACCCAAGGATAAAATTAATTCATTTTGTAAATATATGAACTATAAATATCCTAATAGTATATTTAAATAGATTCAAAACCCCTAAAATTAAAAAAAATATTAGTTATAATAATATTTTTGACTTACCAGAAATGAATACACCTTAATCATATATTCTATAAAATTATGAAAATATTTTATCTAATATGACATAAATATTGTAGAATTTTATATTATTCCAAAAATCAACTTAATATTTATCTATTAAAATGTGTAATTAAAAAAAATATTTTATACTAACTAGGATATCACATAGGCTAGTGGTTGGGGTTTCATCCTTGTTTCCCTTCAGATGTGGGTTTAAGCTCTGCAACCTTTTCAGATGCGATAGGATGTCGATTGGACTATGGGTTTTCCATTTTATAAAAATATATTAATTTAATTCCATTATAAATGGAAAAAGTTATGTGATAATCATATTAATAATTTACTTTGATCCTATGAAATTCCCAAAAATATGATGAAAATTACCAAAAATAACATTAGTCATAAAATCAGTTTTTAATCTATAAGATTTTATATACATATTGTTTTTTCCACAAAATAAAGTAATCTTAAATGATTATCATTTCCTTATCATCAAGAACATATTAACCCAAAGGTTTTTTTATACCTCAATCATATTTGCTGAAATGAATTTCTCTAAAAATTATAACATTTTTTTCTACAACAGATTTAAAAGGTATCAAACTTCATCTAACATATCCTTATAAATATTGAAAATAAAACCTAAAATAGAATAATAATTATGTGTTTAATGATTCTAATAAAATTGAGAATATATCATAATATCATTGATAAAATATCACTACATCATAATTCTAAAAACTCGATAAAAAAACATATCCTTTATTCAATTTCATTTTTAAACCTTTAACCATGACTTATCATCTCATTCCTTAATAATTGATTTCTATAAATCATAGATATGAGATATTCCGTTATGATTCATCAAATAAACTCAATATTCTTTCTTACATTAATCATAATGAAATTAATTCATACTTAAAATATAGATATCAATAATTTATTGATATTACCTTTATCTTTTGGTATGATAATTAACTTACATGAAATAAATGGGAAATTCCTTTATGGTATTTCCATTTTTTGGAGAGTTGAAATATTTTAGTTCTTAAAAATAAAATAAAAAATATACCATCGATGATAATTTTTTTCGATAAATTAATAGGTTTTGGATAAGTCAAAAAATTTCTTATAGGTGATTTGAATACTCAAGAAGTTATCAAAAATCATTTCAACAATTTTTTGTAATAATAATGATGATAAAATAACCTAGAAGAGATAATAAGGATGTGAAACATCACATTCATTAAATATTGATAAAAAATATTTATTCTATTGAAAATAAAATCATTTAAACATAAATGAGATATTACATATTAAAAGGAAAATAATCCATAAGGGTAATGCCAATAACATAGAAATTTTATAATACTTTAATCCTTCAAGTCTTTAATATCTCAATTGATTTAAGTTATTATCCAATCCCCTAAATTACTGTAATTAACCTTATAATAATAACCATAATTCTCCATAACATACTAATCTTTGTGGTTATAAAGTAAATTTAGCTTATACTCAAATAAAATACTAAGATCTAAAATTATCTAAACCTTTCCTTAAATACCAACTATAAGGAAAAATCCTTATTCAATCCATAATTTAATTTTTAAATAATAATTAACATTATTTCATTGTCTAAGGTATTTGAAGGTTAATATTTTTACACAACTTGGTAATAACTATTACATAAAAAACCATACATTATAAGTTGGACACTTTTTCTTTGTATTCATTTTTTCCACAATACAATAATTTTAAAATAAAATAGGATTTATTTTTATGAAAATTCTTTGTGATTTTCACTTGACTTCTTAATTATTCCCAATTATCCTTAAACTAGTAAAAACACTTGAAAACATGGTATAAACACAAAATATTTGTAAGGGGCACAAAAATAATAAATAAACCCATAATTCCATTTTAAAACCATGAGACCATAAAATAGATCTTTCATTTAACATAATAAATTTTAATCTCAAGTAATCATTTACATACTCATGAAATTATACATACTACAAAAATTGTTTCATAAAACACTTTATAAGAAAAAATAAAAGAAAAATAATAATCATGAGGCTTTCATAGAAGACATGATAACCCATGAAAAAACATTTTTATTAAAAAATATCTTTTTAACCTAAAATGGAATAATGATTCCTTAAAAAAATATCATTACCTTACATTTTTAAATCAAAATATTTCTATTAAATCTCATTATAAATAATAAAAAAGTCATGTAGGTTCCTTGGGACATCATCTTCATAAATCCTTTACTAGTGTAATAACCAATACAGTCAACTTCCAACATAATTCCCTAGAGAAGATAATCAATAACCGATGCATTAGAGAGATATATCAGGCTAAAAATCATCATAAAAAACATAAATGGACCATAAAATTCATGAAAACATAAAATATTTCAGTTAAATCATTAAAATCATAAAAATATACTTTTTAACCCATAAGAAAAACATTTTCAAATATTGATATATCCCTTTTATTTAAAACCAAATTTTCAAAACTAAATTACCGAAAACAAAGGCAAGGAGGGTTTTTATTTGAAGAAAATACAGAATTTTATAAATTAATCCAAACATAAAATAATTTTTTTGGTGGCAGGAAAATCCATTGATTCCATATATGTTAAAATAGAACATTCATTTTTTACTTTTGTAAAGAAAGTCAAAATGTTCAGTATAAAATACATAAAAAGATTCATTTTGAAAACCTTTGAAATAAATTAAAAAGTTACATAAAAAATCCCTTATAATTAATTTATATCTATAATAATACATATAAAAATGTTTTTTAATAACATACACATGGGATAAAAATATTTAGAAAATAATAATTTAAAACATTTAAAATTAGGTCTTTATAGTAAAGCATCCCTTACCTCGAGTCCGACTCATCACGTACACTATTTATCTTCCTGAATAATAAAATTATGTTAATTATTTACTTTCTTAAGAAAATTTTTCAAATTTATTTTTCATTTTTTTATTTATTATAACGTTTTAAAGTTACTTAATCAATTAATTTCATGTCATATGTTTTGATGATATTCAACTCATATACCCAAAATGACTTTGGTAAGTTAAGTATGACCATAGAATTAATTATTAAATAATATATAGAATAAAATTCATGTGAAAATTATAATTTTATAAATCAATTATACTTTTCAAAATCAACCATGAAATATGGTTATGAAAAATGAATTATGTTACAATCATTGAGACAATATGACGTACGTACACATGAGTGATATTTCCTTTTTTCAAAGAACATTATAGAAAAAAGTAAGTATTATTTTACCTTTATATAAGTATTATTATATAAAAAATATAATATTATTTCTTTAAATAAAAATATATATAGTATCCATGTGATGTGGTCATGAAAAATGAATAACTTCACTTTGTGGAGGCGGTAACCCTCATATACGCACAAACAAGGTTATCATTTTTCAATGGATAGAAATGTATGAAATTAGATGATATATTATCTTTATATAATGATAAATATTTCACGAATATCTATATATACATAATAAATAATTATAAACTACCATGGGAGACAGTGATGGAAAATGAATTACATCAGTTCGCAAGGTGGTAGTATGCTGTACACATGAACAATGGTTTCATTTCCCATTTTATGGAAGGAAGAGATGGATATTGGTTATTCCATTAACGTAAAAAAATATCAGAATGTGGAATATACTAGTGATTTTATTATTGTATGTTTGAATAATATTTTAAGTAGGTAGAATTATAATTAAAATGAAAATGACCAGTTAAGAAATATACCTCTTCATTGGACAACCTCTTTAGGTTTATACCTAAATCCTTTAGAAGTTGATTTTTTTTTTAAAAATATGGAATATAGAACCTAGGTAGGGATTAAATGATGTTTATTGGGTATGTATTGTCTGAAACCAAAGGATTTTTAATTTTGGATAAAAGAGGATAGGTGGTGTCTATTTATTAGTAGAGGAGATAACACACTTGGATTTTCAAAAAATATTAAAACATGTTATTGTATTACTATATAAAAATGTATCCAAAATAGAATCTTTGTGAATATAATATGATATAGGGTTGAACTATGAATATATAATATAATTTAGATAAATTTATAGGTAATTTTAACCCTTATCAATTAAGATTAACCCCATGGTAAACTCATTTTAACCTTAAGCATGGTAACTAATTTTTTCTATTCATTACGACAAGAAATTAATTTGAAATTATTACCTCATATAAATTATTCATATTTAAAATATTTAATATAATTTATAAAATTTAATTCACATAATTTGTATAATTTAATTTAAAATTAAACCCGGAAAATGAGACAAAGGGCGGTTTTCCAGAAAAAATGTCTTCTTAAGTATAAAATGTTTTTATACCAAAATAAAGTAAAAAGTTCATTATAAATGATATAATTGGATTATTAATAATATAATTAAAATAAATCTACTTTTAAAATATTTAATAAAAAAATGTAACTTTGTAAGTGCTTGAAATGAAAAGACAATTTTTAATAAAATTAGTATTTTCTCTATTCATAGAAAAATCAATCTTTTTAGAGAATTATCTAAAAATAACCCTAATCTAATTTTGTCATGATGAATGTAAAAAAATATATTTTTTGTAAAATTATAATTCTAAATTTTTTGAAATAAATCTATAAAATAAACCAAATTAATACATAATTTCAAATTTAGCAATATTTAAATTATTTCCCTTTTTATTGAAAAATTACTTAATATTATTATAGTAAATAGAATTCTATAAAATATAATTAATTAATATTTATAAGGTATTAAATTTATTTACTATTAACATTGACTAGTTTTTTACACATGAAAACATGTAAAGGAAGCTTCAAATTAAAGAGTAGTCATGACGGTTGGAAAATCCATTCATGTAGTGTACGCTAAAATAAGGATTTTGTTCAGACCTTCAATAAAAAGCGACTCATTAAAAAAACAAGAAGAAAATTCCTTTTAATTTTTTTTATATAAATTAAAACAAGGTTAAATTTTTTTAATCCATCATTGGGGAATATAAAAAACATTCTTGAAATATTTTTTAATAAAATTGGGACTTGGAAGAAAAAGATTCCCAACCGAATCAAAAATAAAAGTCAGTTTTCATTTAAGACATTATTTTTTTCTTTTTGAGTGAAAAAGAAGTTAAAAATGGAAATAATAATTTAAAACCAAAAAAATAACCAAATTATAATAAAATTTATGCGGTTTAAGATAGAAATATCATATAATCACCCCAACAAAAACGTCAACAAATACAATCCTGAATAATGATGAGATTGTGAAATAAACCCTTAACTCAAGTCCGACTTGTTATGTAAGTGATTTTAAATTCATATATAATAAATTTAAATTTATTATAATTCTATAATAGAACCATATAAATTATTATAATAACATATATAATCCAATTAAAATATTTCAATACCCATTTATAAATAATTCTGTATTAAAATTATCGTTTTCGAGTGTTAACTGTTTCATTTTTATGTATGTCCTGGTTCAGTATTTTGGGTCTTTGAATATTTATCATGTTATAATAAACTCTATATTGTTAATAATTATATAAATATAATATATATTCATTAAATTCATATTTAAAATCATCCTTTAAATTAATACATGAAAAATGAATCACATCGCTTTGTGGAGGTAGTGGTCCACACGTATGCACGAGTGTCGTTATCATTTTTTAAAGAGTGTATGGGTGAGAAGTTAAATGATATATTATATTTAATATACCATAATTTTTTCATTAATTAATTATTTATATATATATATATTCATAATTTCATCTTTATAACCATCCAAGTAAAATGGTGATGAAAAATGAATTACACCATTGTGTGAAGATAGTATGCCGTATGTACACACATACAATGTTTTCAATTTCTATATGATGAAAAAGAGATGAAAAATGGTTGTTACATAATAATAATAACATATTAGTATATTTAAGATACTATATTAATTATTTTAGGATGGGTTAGACATATTTAGATGAAAAAGAAAAAGAAATAAATTTGAAAGTGTCAGTAAAAATGATTATATTCTCTTTAGTAGAACTTCTTTATATCTCTTATTAAGAACCTTTGGAAAGTAATTTTAAAAATAAAACAACCTATAATTCATGTATAAATAATTTTATAATTTAATTGGGTATGATTTTGATTATCTTTGTGGATCAATGTGGCGTGGAGAAGAGAAAGGAGGGGTGTCCTTTTTTTAAGTGGAGGGAGGGACCCACCTTGAATTTTTTTAAAGGATTAAAATATTATTAAGTAATTTTAATGAAAACGTATCCCATAAAAAATTAAATATTAATAATAAAGTGATAAGGGTATAAATTACATCATCCAATAATAATTAATATGAAATTTTTTGTCATTATCCCTTAGGTTTATCTTAGGTTAACTCGATTTACCCTTTTACCGTGGTGACAAATTTTTACTGTTTTTACTATTTATCATGATAAAAAATTAAGTTGAGATTATTAAATAATATTAAATATAACGATTATAAATAAATGTGAAATTTTACAATATTAAATTTCTATAAGTGGTTAAAATTTATTTCAAAATAAACCCTTAAAACACGTCGAAACATGGTTTTCTGAAAAAGTTCTTTTTAAGTCTAAAAGTTTTTTTACCAAGATTTACTATATTATTGATCCAAAAGGTATAAAATGAATAATTTTTCATAAATATAAACTAATTAAATTTTAAAAAAAATTAAAAATAAAATGCATCTTTGAAAAAATTCGAAAATAAAAGACATTTTTTTTAATTTTGGTATTTTCACTATTCACCAAAAAATCGACTTTTTCAAAAAATTCCCCAAAAGTCACCCTAAGATAATTTTAATATGAGTATTTAAAAATATATATCCTTTTTATAAAATTAAATTTATAAAATTGGTTATAATTAATTATAATATTCACACATAAAATTCATTAAAACCTATTTTTGAGAAAAACATATTTTTGAAGCATAAAATGACTTTATTGAAAATTGAGTACTTATTTATTATAAACTAATAAATATATTTATATTAAATAAATATTTTATTCATATTGTTTTATAATGTGGTTAATCCTATTTGTACCTACCAATATAATGGCTAGATAATAACTATCACAATGTATAATAATATTTTAATAGCATATTGTGGTTAATTTAAACTTGATGTTGCATGTAAAGAAAGCTATCAAAGAAATAAAATTTGTTTAAATAGAAATATATAATAGAATATTAGGTTGTTACATTCTAAACCCATATAATAATTTCACCCTCTAAATTATTTCACTCCGATATAAACAAGTGAGGATATTAATGCCTCATCATATCCTTAGGTTCCCACATAACTTCTTAAAATTTATGGTTTTACCAAAAAACTTTGACTAGGTGAGTGGTATTATTTTGCAGAATTTTCTCTTTATGATCCATAATATCCACTGGTTTTTCCTTATAAGAATTATCTTAATCATGCAGTATGACCTCCGAGTTCAATACATGTGAAGGATCAAGTATGTACTTCCTCAGGAGAGATACATGGAACACATCAGGAACATGAGAGAGATTTAGTGGAGGATCCAAGAGAAAAGCTACCTCCATGATATGATCAAGAATTTTTAAAGGACCAATATATCCAGGGTTTAGATTTTCTTTCTCTCCAAATATTGTAACCATATTTTAAGGATATGTTTGTAGGAATTCTATATCACCATCCTCAAACTCTATATCACCATAATCATTATTAGTATAAATTTTTTATCAACTCTGAGATACCCTTATATGATTTTGAATGAATATAACCTTATGTACCATTTACTTAGCTATATCAGGTCCCAATATCTTTCCTTCTCCAACTTCATCCCAACACATTAGAGTTTTGTACTTCCTACCATAGAGGGATTCATGAAGAACCATATGAATGCTCGAGTGTGAGCTATTATTATAAAAATAATACATCAAAGGAAGGTGTTGATACCAAACACCTTTGAAATATATAGATTAAGCACTTAATATGGATTCTAGATTTTGAATAGTCTTCTTAGGATGACCATATTATTGAGGATGATTAGAAGTACTGAAGTTAAAATCTGTATCTAGAGTCTACTGAAGACTTTTACAGAACTTTAATGTAAGCCTTGAATCCCAATTAGATACATTTGAGAGTGGTACTCTAGGAAATATTACCATTATTCAATGTATAACTGAGAAAGTTAATCAAGAGGGAAATATTATCTAATTGAAATAAAATGTTCTAATTTTGTGAGGTGATCAACTACAACAAAAATATAATTATCCCCTTTAGATGTTTTGGGGAGTCTGACACTTAAATATATGGAAATGTTTTACCATTTCTATTTTTTGAAATAGTTGGTGCCCTAGACCCAACTATGTTGTACTTTTGATTACCATTTCATGTGTATAGTTAGTTATACATGATTTCATCTTACCATTATAGTGTAGACTTTTATGCATCCACTATTATAATGGTAATGTACAAAGATTAATTGTCATTTCGAGAGGTTATAGTAGATCCTAGGATATTATGTAAACCTTGAGATACATTGACATTAATATTAAATATATATTCTATAGTCTAGATACATCATACTGACTGGACACAGTAGATGTTTGACTATCAGGTGATGGAGGCTCATAATCATTGAGACATCTTCTCATGAAGTTTTCACTCGGTGATCTCTAATAGTGAGATCACGAGGAGAGACCTGGCAATAGGAACACCACATGTTTTGAGTTTCATTGGACATGTCTATCTATGGACATGTGTATTGGTCTCCTGACTTGAGATCATTACTAGTGTGTACCATTTGATTGCATACTTTTATGAAAGGGGAAAACCATGATATTGAAATCGTCATGAGGTAGCTTGTGTTGGGTGCATCTTTGGTGGTATAACATTGGTTGAATGGTCAAGAAAAGATTTGTCGCTTCCAAGTTAAAGAAGTTGTATATCTAAGGCCTTATTGATTAGGATGGTGCTTCCTTCATACTTCTTTGGCCAAATAAGTACAAAGGTAAATCCATCCAGTCAGATCAACAAATAATAATGCAAGGAAATGATGATGACACAAGTGTACATACTACTTCACGAGATATCAAATGACAAAGAGATTATAGTACACAGTCAATGTTTGTATGTTGGTTTTTGATTCTATGACAATCCTTATCTCTTTAGGGTCTATGATGGGTTGCTAGAATCCTCTCTTGGTATGTGGATTTTATTCACTTATATTGAGATAAGGGCATAGAGGGTCACACAAAATAGTGTATTCAAGAATCCATCCTATTCAGTTGAATAGGTATGTGGACATAGTTTTAAATACCTGGAAATTCCTAATATTTTATTTGAATTATTTGGGATTATTACGAGTCTGAAAAAATTGATGGAACATGATTTCGAGGCGTGGTGTGCCCGGAATGGAATTTTGAACTTTTTTAAGGAACGTTTAGTAAACGTGTGAGTGGGAATTGAAATCTTTTGAACCAGTGCTCAGAATTGAAATACGGAGGAATCGTTGAATCCACAACGTCGAGTTTCACTTAAGGGAGGCTTAACTTTGAATCTAGTAGGTCAGGTGAAAAATATAGCTTTGTAGAATTTTTGGAGGATAATAAAATAACATAAAAATTTAATTTTAAATTTTCTACCAACTATTGAGTGATGGTTGTGGGACCACTGGGTTGGGAAGCCATTTAATGGCATGAATCTTCTGTTGTGTAACCATACCATTGAGAGTTAAGAGGTTCATTAATTAAAAATACTTAATGAATCTCATTAATTATTACACGGAGTTAATATCCTTACCCCTCTATTTAAATGATGCTCAGGCCTGGTTTTTTTACATATAAGAGAGGAACCTCTGATGAAGTGTCGCAGCATCTTCCCCCAACGTAGAATATAGGCCTGAATGATGTCGTTGGAGGAATCAATCTGGAAATGATGAACACCGATGGATTCATGAAACATGGAATTCTTCTTCCACAATCACAAAATAACTTCCTAATATGAGGTAGGGGTTTTTGTTTAAATTCAAGTGAAAATATTTCAAATTATCATTCTTGATAAACACTATTAATGGAGATTAACTAATAACGAGTTAATCCGCAATTCGTAAGAAACTACGAGTAGTTAATGCATGAATTATTTTGAACGGGGTTTTAATTTATCCTTTTATTTCCACACCCTTGCTTAATTACTAATGCAGAGGACACATGACAACTGACCAAGGCTGAACCCTCTTCCGCTTTGGTTTTTGTCACGTTCTTTGGGGGAGGATTTTCAACTCCACTGAATCGTGAATCCGGTAGCCACGAAGTGACGGCTACATCCCGAGAGGCCCATAGGCACAATCAGAAGAGAAAATGGACCACCGTAGCTCACATAGTGGCCTGTATAATCCCCGCTGGCATGGAAACGACGTGATGACACCGAATATCGGTGCTGGTAAGAGATGGAGGCGTCTGACTGTCGCCGTCCACAGAGTAGGGCAGCGCCTGAAGGGGCCGCGATGGGTAGCAGGGGCGATCGACCCTCGGATGGCCATGTTGTTGGAAGGTGGCACATCGTCATGTGACATATATAGAGTTCGTGGATTTGAAGCCACAACAGAAAGGGACCCACTCCTTGTGGGTCCCACTGACAGGGGGTCAGTGCCACATTGTGCCAGCAGTTGGAGAAACCGAATGAGTTTCAGCTGTTCGGGAGGGTGGAGACACCCCCATGCAGGCCACCCAGCTGGGGCCATGCCAGCCAGTGGTCCAGGCCGCCCATTGGGCCATACCCAACCAAGGTGGGCCGGGCCATGTTGGGGTGGGTCGGGTCAGTCTGACCGAGTGGGACTGGACCCAGACCCTTTTCGGACCAGATATGCTTAAAAGGTCTTATCTCACAAACCAGATGTCCGTTTGATGAAACGTATGCGGTTCTGGAATCCTTGGAACAAGAAGATTGTTTTGAGATAATCTACCTGAGTTTTAAATAAATTTTGTGTATGACCGGGCTAGATCGAACCCAAATCCAACCGGTCCCTCGATACTAAAACACTTATAAATCATAGACCGGGCGTCCGATTGATGCGTCGTCTGTCTGGGTGGAACCCTTATGACATGGAGTTACTTTAGGATGACCCTATGTGGAACTTCATGGAAGTTAATGCATGACCATTATCTTGAGGATAAGATTCTACAGAACTCAAGCGCACTGAGTGTGGGGAATCCTGTGGGTGCCTATCAATTGAATAGAGACCCTGTGTGGATCTGTGTCATAGAAACCCTGTATGAATCGACATCCTAGAGACCCTATGTAGATCAAAATCATAGTGACCCTGTGTGGATCCAGATCATAGCGACCTCGTGTGGATCAAAATCATAGCGACCCTGTGTGGATCAACGTCAAAGTGACCTTTTGTGGATCAACATCATAGCGACCCTCTGTGGATCAATATTATAGTGACCCTATGTAGATCAGCGTTCTAGCGACCTTGTGTGGATCAGCAGTGTACGACCCGACGAGGACCAACCCTAGAGCGGTCTGTCATGAATCCGTGACATACAACCCTGTGTGGATCAATAATGGAACAACTCATTCATGGTTCGGTTGTGGAAAATTCCTAATGGAATAAAATGATATACTTGACGACTAAACATCTTTATTCATGAGCTCTGAGTTGTATACCTAGTTTGAGTTGAGTCTTTTTCTTTGGGTTTTGTGATTGAGATCATGTTTTATGGTTTTTCTTAATTCTGGGAGACCTTCAGGGGTATCAGGGTCCCTACTGGGTATTTTTGTACTCACCCCTACATGGGATTCACCCGCACCTTGTTGTGTCTAGTGCTGACGACAAACATCTTGGATGGGACTTTAGGGAGCAAGGACCAGGTGGTACACAGAGGTGATTGGTTGACATGGATAGCTGTGAAGAGAATTTGTACCCTCCCTTTAAGTAGGATACTTGGTGAACGATATCAGGAGATGTTTTCTTTTGTAGTTGTATCCTTTCAGTTGGGATTGTATTCCATACCCTTTACTTTCAGTACACACTTTTACAATTGAAGTTTTACTATGTGGTTTTCATATTGTCGTGTTCTTATTCTCTGTGTTTGCAGGTTTAAAGGAAATTCCTTCCCACTTTTGGGATATTCCTTTCTGGTGCTAGTCACCAACCCCTGCCCCATGGAAGGCAGGCTTGGAGTAGTCACAGAATGGGCCCTGGTGGACAGTTTGTGACAAAGTGGTATTAGAGAATTCTGTTCTACTGGAGAACTAGGACTCCGATATTTCTAATGGAGAAATAGTGTTATGTGTTTTGAGTGTGGTTTTTAGTTTGGGGATTACAGTGTTGGTGCGGCGGCCAACATATCCATACACGAGGACCCTAAATTCTGATTTCCAACTCGGTCTACAAAAACACTTATTGTGTGTGTTATGAAAATGTTTTACTTTTGATCGTTTTTGAGTCAGCTCACCAGGTATAACTTATTGACCATGGCACACCTGTTTCTTTCAGGATGCCTCCACGTAGACTGCCATCCAGGGTTCCAGAGAGAGTTCACGATGATGTCCCATCGAGCGATGAGGCTTCGTTTTAGGTCCCTCTTACAACAATAACAGCTTCGGTTGGTGCCCCAATAGAACCACTACCCGTTGGGTAGAAGTTTCCACTATCCCCATTAGTGGACTGTTCACGGTGACTGAGCACGTTTCATGAGTTCTAGTGGAAGAGGCCTATGAGGTCTCGAGGAGAGACAGATCCCTAGGTAACTGAGGACTGGATGGAGGATGTGGTGAGAGTTTTCCACCTAGTTGGGACACTAGCTAAGTATATGGTGATCTTGGATGCTAGTATTTTCCAAGGAATAGTAGGGAGATGGTGGAGCATAATTCTCTAGTTATAGGACGAGGATACCCTCACCTAGATGGACTTTGAGAGCCTCTTCAGGGCAGAGTTCATTCCAGTAACACTACACTCTATGCACATTCAAGAGCTCCTACACTTACATCAGTGTAGTCTGAAGGTGGACCAATACTCGCTGAGATTCACTAACCAATATCTCTACTCCATTGACATGGTATGGGACCCTTTCTTCTGGACCCAGACTTCTGAGCAGGGTCTTCAGTCCGATATCAGATCATTTATGATATCGCTCAATATCCCGATGCAGGTTGGACTACTCGAGCAATCATTATTGGTGGAGAGATTCTTAGCTGACCAAGAACTGACAGTGAGATCCACCACTGAATGATAAGTAGTCGAGTCATCAGTAGCAGGTAGTAGGCAGATGACACAGAGGTCCAAGAAGGCCAGGCCTTCTAGAGGACGACCCTAAGGAACAGGGTCAGAGGTGCAGAACTCACAAGGTATAGATTTGAGTGAGTAGGTCCACAGGGCAGAAACTGTGGCTGAGGAGCAGGCCATGCATAAGAAGGTGGGAAACGATTTGAGGTTCTACCACCACTACCTCCAGGTGGTCCATCTCGACCTCACAGAGCAAGAGGAAAGGGACAAGAACAACTTCAGGCAGCTGAGGACTATGACCATGGTTCTCTAAATATGATTCATGGTACGATCTATGTCTACTACACCCTAGATTTAGTACTCATAGACACATGTTCTAGTCACTCTTTTATTGACAAGAATCTCGTTCGAATCTCAGAGATTCCAATAGAGCCATTGGATCGATCTTTACGATTAGAGACTCCTATAGGAGAGGATTTGACGATCAAAAACTGGTGCCGACAGTGTGAGATTACTCTAGGATGTGAGAGATTTGGCTGGGATCTCCTAGTAGCAGTGTCAAGGTCTTACGATGTAATATTGGTTATTAACTAGTTATCCATGGTCCATGCTCAGATTGAATATTTTAGGCGCAAAGTTTGGTGTGTCCGCGAGGATAGGACTAGGTTTTCCTTCATTGGAGAGAATGGAACCTTTACTGCTCGGAATGGAATTTCATGGAGGAGGGTGCAACTGATCACTCATAAGTTAGGTAGCCTTACCTTCAGATAAGTTTATGTGAGGAGTCTAAGTTATCCTATAGTGGTGGACCAACATGCTGATGTTTACCCTGATGATGTTCCTAGACAACCTCCTTGTAGAGGGGTGGAATTATATATCGACCTATGCCCTAGGAAAGCACTAATATCTACTACCACATACCAAATGAATCCCTTAGAGCTTTTTGAGTTGAGGGTCCAACTGGAGGACTTGTAGAGGAAGGGGTTTATAAGGCCTAGTGTTTCTCCATGGGCATCCCCAATTTTGTTTGCCAAGAAGGTAGATGCGAGTCTAAGGCTTTGTGTGGACTATCGGTGCCTGAACCAGGTGACCATGAAGAACAAGTATCCACTACCAAGGATTGATGATCTCTTCAACAAGCTAAAGGGAGCTCAATGGTTTTGGAAGATAGAACTCATATCAGGCTATCATCAGCTCAGGGTATGATACAAGGGCGTATCGAAGACAACCTTAAGATGTCGGTATGGCCACTATGAGTTCTTGGTGTTGCCTTTAGGCTTGACCAATTCCCCAAAAGTGTTCAAGGGACTCATGAACATGATATTTCATCCTTACCTTAATCAATTCATGGTGGTCTTCATTGATGACATCTTGATATACTCGACATCATAGGAGGAGCACTCTACGCAACTGCAGATAGTTATAGATACACTATGAGAGCACCAGTTTTATGAAAATCTCTTGAAGTGATAGTTCTGGATAAGGGAATTTCACTTCTTGGGGAATGTTATCTTAGAGGCTAGAGTTGTAGTGGATCTGGAGAAGATAGAGGAAATTCTTGCTTGGGAACCACCCAAGAGTGTGACTGAGGTGCGAAGTTTCCTGGGATTGGATGGGTACTACTGGATATTCATACTCAAATTTTCCAGATTTGCATCACTCTTGTCAGATTTGACAAAGAAGGGATATCCCTTCATGTGGATGAAAATATTCCAGAAGATTTTTCAGGAGATGAGGCATAGAATGATGACTAACCCCATGTTGAGGCTACCAAAAGAGTGCGTTGGGTATGTAGTCTACTGCGACACATCAAGGACTAGACTAGGTTGTGTACTGATGCAGGAGTGAGCGATGATCACCTACAGATCATGGCAGTTGATACAAAATGAGAAGAACTATGCTACCCATGACTAGGAGTTAGCTGTAGTGGTCTTTGCGCTAAATATGTGGCGTCACGATTTTATTGGCAAATATTTTATAATCTACTCTCATTACATGAGTCTCAGGTATATCTTATTATACAAGGACCTGAACCTGAGACAATGACAATGGATAGAGTTCCTCCAGGACTTTGACTTTGAGATGATCTAAACTCCTGGGAAGGGGAACACGGTGGTAGACACACTCATTATGAGGTCTAGTCTATAGTTGCTTAGTGAGGAAATAGAGAAACTAGCCATGTTGTAGTTATCCTTTGTGGATAGTGATGGAACAACTTACCTTTAGTATATGATAGTTACTCCCCCACTCCTTCAGTGAGTCAGGAAGGCACAACTTGGGGATGTTGACTACAAGCCCTGATGTGATCATATATCTTCAGGACATGATCTTGATAGTTTTTTTGAAGGTGGGGATCATGTCATACTCTTCAGAGGACGAACCACGGTACCAGTGACACTATGAAAGGATGTTTTTAAGGATTTCCATACATCCCCTTTGACGGTACATTCTGGAGTGGAAAAGATGTACCAAGACCTCCGGTGTCAGTACTGGTGGCCAGGAATGAAGAAAGTGGTGGAGGGGTTCATATCGTGATTCCTCTCTTGTTATCAAGTGAAGGCCGAGAATCTGGTATAAACAGGCTTAGCTCAGCCACTTGAGGTGCCAGAGTGGAAGTGGGATGTTATCTCCATGGAATTCATGACAGGGATACCACATACGTCTAGGGGCCATGATTCCATCTGGGTGATTGTTGACTGACTCACCAAGTTGGCCCAATTCCTACCCATTCGAGAGTAGGGATCAGTAGAGATCTTGGGACATCTCTACATACATAAGATTGTATGGCTTCATGGGGTGACATTGACGATCGTCTCAGATCGAGATGATTGTTTTACATCCTTCTTGTGGAAGGGATTACATGAGGCATTCGGGAATTAGCTATGTTTGAGCAACGCCTTCCAACTTCAGACAAATGGTCAGACAGAGCAGACTATACAGACATTCAATGACATACTTCATGGCTGTTTACTTGATTTTGGCTGCAGTTGGGAGGACCACCTACCACTGGTGGATTTCTCTTACAACAACAGTTATCACTCCACCATCAGCATGACTCTATCTCAGGCCTTGTATGAGCGACCATGAAGATCACCTCTATATTAGACAGACCTAGGGGAGTCAGGATTTATGGGTCTAGAGTTGACATAGGATACCATGGAGAAGGTGAAGATCATCTTGGAGAGGATGAAGACTGCACAGAGCTGGCAGAATTCTTATGCCGACATGAGATGGAGACCCTTGGAGTTTAAGGTGGGAGACCATGTATTCCTTCAGGTCTCACCCCAATGAGGATTATGGAGATTTGGACGGGTCAGAAATCTATCTATGAGGTTCATCAGACCTTTCCAGATCCTCATCAGGGTAGGAGAGGTGGCATACCATCTATATCTTCCGCCACAGATGCTCCGAGGGCATAGTTGTTTCCATGTGTCGCAAATGAGGAGGTATATGCATGATCCATAGCACGTTATCGACTGAGGTGAGCTGGAAATCAATGATGGGTGATGTTTGCAGAGTTACCGATGGAAATAGAGGATGAATAAAAGAGGGTCCTTTGGGGGTGGTCGATTCCTCTAGCGTGAGTTCGTTGGCAGCACAAGAATCATCTGGAGAGCACAAGGGAGTGGGAGGCTCAGATGCATGCTTAGTACCCCCATTTTTTCCCTAGTTTGGTTGTAGATTTTGGGGATGAAGATTCCAAAGGTGGGGAGAATGTAAAGACCTGTAAATTCCATATAATTTTATTAAATTATTTGTGATTATTACGAGTCTACAAAATTTAACGACGATTGATTGCGAGGCCCAGTGTGCCAAAAACGGAATTTTGAATTTTTTTTAAGGTACGTTAAATAAATGTACAAGTGGGAATTTTAATCTTTTGAACAGGTGCTTGGAATTAAAATCTAAAGGCAACATTGAATTTGAAGCACTTGGTTTCACTTAAGAGAGGCTAAACTTTGACCATAGTAGGTCGGGTGAAAAAGATAGTTTTTCAGACATTTTGGAGGATAATAAAATAACATAAAAATTTTATTTTAAATTTTCTACCAACTGTTGAGAGACAGTGGTAGGACCATTGGGTTGTCAAGCCATTTAATGGAGTGACTCTCATGTTCTGTAACCACACAATTGATAGTTAGGAGGTTCATTAATTAAAACTCATCAATGAACCTCATCAATTCTTACAATGCATTAATCTCCATACCCCTCTATTTAAATGATTCTCAGGATTTGGTTTTTGACATAGAAGAGAGGAACCTCTAATTAAGGGCCAAAGTGTCTTCACCAACATAGAATGGAGGCTTGAATGACCTCAATGGAGGAATAGATCTAGAAATGATGAATTTTGATGGTTTTATCAAACATGTAATTCTTTGTCCACAATCACACATCTCCTATGAATACGAGGTAGGGGTTTTTGTTTAAATTCATGTTAATTTATTTCAATCTATCATTCTTGAAAAACATGATGAACATGGATTAACTAATAATGAGTTAATCCATGATTCATAAGAAAATATGGGTGGTTAATGTCGGAATTATTTTGAATGGGGTTTTAATTTATCCTTTGATTTCCACACCCTTATTTAATTACTAACACGGAGGACGTGGGCCAACCGAACAAGGCCCAGACCCTCCGCCGCTTCATTTTTGTCACGTTCTTTGGGGGTGGATTTTCAACTCAGTGGAATTGTGGATCTGGGATCCACATAGTGACGAAGACATCCTAGGAGGCCCGTAGGTGTGATCAAAAGGGAAAACAGAGCACCGAAGCTCACCTGGTGGCCGGCGAAAGCCCCACCAGTGAGGCACCAGCGCCAGGTGTCACCGGCCATGGAGTAGGGTGGCACCTGAAGGTTCTGAAATGGGAATCAAGGGTGGCCGACCCTTGGATGGCCATGTCGGTAGAAGGTGGCATGCTGTCGCATGCCGTAGATGGAGGATGTGGCTATGAAGTCGCGACGGAGGGAGACCAGCACCCTGTGGGTCCCGCTGATAGGGGGTGGCTCCATGTGGCACCACAAGTTGGAGAAACCGAATGGTTTTCAACCATTAGAGAAGGGGGAGAGACCCTGACATGTGCCACCTAGCTGGGGGATGGGAAACCTGACAGGTCGCACCGGGCCAAGGTGGGTCAGGTTGGTCCACAGCCCAGCGGGCTTACCCTGTGGCCCAGCAGGCTGAGGCCACCATGGCCCATCCCACTTGGCCCGGCCCAGCCAATTCAGGCTGGGCCAGGTTGGACCCAGGTCATACCCATACTGGATCGGGTCAGGTCAGGTCGGTTCGACCGGGTTGGACCGGACTCAGACCCTTTTCAGCCTAGATACGCTTAAAAGGACATATCTCACAAACCAGATCTCCGTTTGACGAACCATCTACGATGATGAAATCCTTTGAACAAGATGGTCCTTTTAAGATACTCCACCCAATGTTTGGATAAATTTAGAGTATGGTTGGGTTGGATCAAAATCGAATCCAACTAGGCCCTCGATACTAAAAATTCTTATAACTCACAGACCGAGCATCCTATTTATGCACTGTATATTACGTTGGAACCCTTACGATGTGGCGGTCCTTTGGGTTAATCCTTTATGGAACTTAGTGGTAGTTGAGGCATGACCATTATCTTGAGGAGAAGATTATATGTTACTCAAGTGCACTGAATGTGAGGAATCCTGTGGCTGGCTGTGAATTGAATAGAAAACCTGTGTGCATCATCTTCATAGTGGTCCTGTGTGGATCAACATCATAGAGACCCTGTGTGGATCAACATCATAGAGAAACTATGTGGATCATCATCATAGAAACCCTTTGTGTATCAACATAATAGCGACCCTATGTGGATCAAAATCATAGAGACCCTGTGTGGATCAAAATTATAGCGACTTTGTGTGGATCAACGTTCTAGTGACCCTGCGTGGATCAGAAGTGAGTGACCTGACGGGGACCAGCCCTAGAGCGACCCATCGCGGATCAGCTACGTACGACCTTGTGTGGATTGATAATGGAAAAAATCCTTATTGGTTTAGTTGTGGAAACTTCCTAACAGAAGAAAACGACATAGCTTAAGACTAATCATCTTTATTCCTGAACTCTGAGTTATAAACCTGAATTGAGCTGAGTATTTTTCTTTATGGTTTGTGATTGATATTAGGTATTATGGTTTTTCCTTTGTGGAATTCTGGGAGACCTTTGGGGGTCTCGAGATCCCTAATACGTATTGTTATAATCACTACTGCACGACCTTCATCCATACCTTGTTGTGTCTTTTGGGGATGATGGGCAACTTGGCGAAGACTTTAGGGAGCCAGGACCAGGAAATACACAGAGGTGACTGGTTGACGTGGAGAGCTATGGAGATGATCTGCATCTACCCATTAGGTAGGATCACTGGTGGACGATCTCAAAAGATATTTTCTATTATAGTTGTGTCTTTTTAGTTGGTCTGGTATTCCATCCCCTTTATTTTTAGTACACACTTTTACAACTATAGTTTTACTACGTAGTTTGCATCATTTCATGTTTTTAGCCTTTGTGTTTGCATGTTTAAAGACAACTACTTCCTACTTCAGGGATATGCCTTTCCAGTTCTAGTCACCAATCCCTGTCCTATGGAAGGTGGGGTTGGGGTAGTCATGACACAGGCCCTAAGGGATAGGCCGTGTCAATAGTGGGCCCCACCATAGTGTCCCAGTGTTGTCCAAGTTTTCGATCACCAAAATAAATAAATAAATTCATTAATATTCATGTTATGAATACTTGTATTTTAATTTTTTTAATATATTTACAAGTTTAGAAAATAAAAGAAAATATTAATCAAATGGATATGATTTTAATATTCAAGTTTTATTTAATATTAAGCAGGAAAACAAGTCAAGTTAAATGGATTGGTTTTTATCACATAATATATTATATATATATTACAAGTATTTTATAAAATGATAAATAATATTGATGCATTTTATTTCGTCAAAATTATTTATTTAGTGTACGTTGAAATAAATGGGGGTCATGGAACCCAATAGGGTATTTTTCAATGCCACTATAAATAAAGAGGAGGCTCTCTCTCTTGTGGGTTATTCCCACTATTCATTCATTCCATATAATGAAATCTAGAGCATCACTCTCCTCCCACTATCTAGAGAGAGAAGATCTTGATCCCAGAATCTTGGATCAAGATCTCTCTAATGTATCGAAGGCTTCTCGATGCAGTGATTTTTGGGACATCAAAGGCAGCATCAGATCTCTGGGCTAGAACTCAGAATTTGACGATCGATGCTCCCATGGGTTTTGAAGTGTGTGTGGATGATCTAGAGGGTTCCTTCTTTGGATCCTTCAAGTGATGATCACCATCTACTAGTTTTCATTGACCAAAAATTTAGATTTTAAATGGGTACATTTTCATTTTTATTTTGTTCTCCTTATAATTTACATGAGATACTCAGACCTTTTCAAGGCTCAGATTGTCAACAACATCAAGTCTCGTCATCTTGACAACAATTTTTTTAAAATCCCAAGCCCAATGGCTTCCACTGAGGTCCCCAGAACCTATCACTATTTTGTTATGGGTAATGGTTTTACCATACCCTTAGACTTCTATCCCTCACCCTTGACTTATTAATACACCAGAAATTATGATACATACTCTATAATATCCCTTTTGTTGGAAACATGGTTGTTCTTTCCTTGAAATGGATTATGGTTTGTGTTTTTTTATCAATCCTTTCTTGGAAGATCATTGAGATTTCAAGGAAAAGTATCATACAGTTCATGTTGTACGCAATATTGATGGTGGCATCATTTCCCAGTGTTTGCCAAATTTTTGGGGTCTAAAATATAGAAAATGGAAAGAATTGTGAAAAGTGGGTTTTCATGAAGGCCTTATGAAAATATGGAAAAGGCATGAGTTTTGTAGATATGGGATTCATGATTTATGTTTCTTAAAGGATTAAAGTATTTTGGTAGTGTGCTCTATGATTATGATAATTTGATCTTCACGAAAGGTATTTTTATGGAATCAACTCTTCATAAGTATGGTAAAGGCATGAATTTTACGAAGACTAGCTTGATCATTTTGAAGATACAAAGAATTATGATTTGAGATGGTGTTACGTAAAAATTATGAGAATTGGAGATCTACAGAGACACGAAGGGTTTTGATGGAAATATATATGGTTATGATGAGATTTTTGAATGAAGAAATTATATATAGCTTTGCGAATGGAGGAGCGTTGTGAAGATGTTTTTGACTGATCCAAAAAATGAACTTGAGGTAGTGGAGCTTTGCGATCGGCCAAGACTATAAATAAGAGGCTACCCATCTTCATTTTAGATGAACTTTTCAGAGAAAATTTGGAATCAGTCTGATTTCACGAAACAAGGGGTGTCCCATGAAACTGGTAGTCTATGAAAGCTTGACTTTCATGAAAAGACTATTCTATTTTTGACTTAATTCAATACTTCTAAGTATTGAGTGATTTAGGAAGATGAGATGTTTCTTATTGGCTCAGTGAGATTCACTAAAAAAGGTTCTTCCAAAAAGGAAAGGGAGATTCACAAAGGTAGGTTATTCCATGAAGGAAAGGGAGATTCACAAAGGTAGTGTGTTCCTTGAAGGCATGAGTGCTTTATAAAGAAGTTATGTTTGTGAAAGAGATTTGCAAAAGACAGTTTTTGAATATCAGGTTTAAGTGGACAAGGATATCAGTGTTTATAAACTCAGGTCTACGGTTCCAGCAGAGACCCATACTAAGTTAGGGATAAATACTTTAATGCCAAATCATTAAAGTGACTTTAAAGTTGATAAACTAAGTTAGAATTATCTCAAAGTAGTGAGCTATGAGGGAGTCGATAGAAGTGTTCTGAGGGATGAAGTGAGCTATCTCTAAAATCCTATAAAGGAAGTGTTCCTGGAACAAAGTGACTATGAATGAAATTTTCTATTCCACAAATAGTGAATATTTGTGGATTTAGGTATGACCAATACACTATCGGAATATTCTCCTTGGACTAGACCTTAGTGGTGAACCAAGTAAAAGTGTTGTGTTTTCACTCTGCATGTGAATTTTTGATTGTTGATCAAATCCATTATACAGGTTTAACGAGTTCCTACCAACGTGGGAACAAGATCTGTCACTTTAGAAGAAAACGTTTACACCATAATTCACCCCTCACCTCTCAGGGTGCTCTGGGGTCCTACACCTTTTTATGTTATCCCACCATAAATACTATTTCAGATCACTATACATATTTTTATTTCCAGGATGAATAGAGAATTATGAATTATGATCTCCATACAATAACTCATTCTCTATGTCTTGTATTGACAAGACACATACTTGGTTCCTAAACCATATAATTCTATTATGATCATGGTTTAACTCATGAACATTCCTCAACATATTCTATAATTCCATATCTTTCTTATGTGCCTTCTTAATCCTCTTATGGATGGATGATCAAACATTCATATAAGAAAGATAAGATCTATCCCCTTTCCTAATGATTTAAAGATCATTCTTCTAAAACTCTATAAAAATTGTATCTCTTTCAACACTATTCATGAAAAAACTATCATGGTCTTTCCAACTTTGAGCATTATCCACCTTGTTCACCTTCCAAGGGTAGTAATGTATTAATCAGTCATAATCTTTGATCAAATCCAACCATATTATTTGGAAAATATTCAAGTATTTCTATGTAAATATATACTTCAAGATTTTACGATCAGTATATATATCATACTTTTCACTATAAAGATAATTCCCTTATATCCTCATTTCAAAAATTACCATTTCTAGCTCCAAATCATGAGTCATGTAATTTCTCTCATGAATTTTTAATTGGTGAGTGGAATATGCTATCACCATGTATTTTTTTATGAGGATTAATCCATATCCCTTCTTAGATACATCATTATATATCATGAAGCATTCTCCACAATAGGATAGTGTAATAACAGGTTTACTGAAAAACCTTCACTTTAGTTTTTTTGAAATTATCTTCACATTCACCAACCACTAGAACTTAAACCCTTCCGAGTTAACTTGGTGAGTTGATTATATAGTCATGATAAATATATCACAAAGCATTAGTAGTATCCAGCCAACCAAAAAAAACTAAAGATCTTGAGTACCATGGTTGGTATAAGCCACTACTCAATAACTTCCATATTTGAAGGAGCCACCGATTAAGATTACATGACCCAAAAATGAATCTTTCTGAAACCAAAATTCACACTGGGTAAATTTATCATACAAATTATCTAGCCTTAGTATCTTTAGAACATTTCTGAAATGTTATTCAAGATCTTCATTACTATTTAAATATATAATAATATTTTCTATAATTAATACCACAAACTGATCAAGGTAATCTCTAAAGACACTAATCATTAAATTAACGAGAATATCAATAACATTGATATGTATAAATGATATTACTATAAATTCAAAATGACCATACATTGTATAAAAGGTTTTATTGGGTATATCCTAGCTCTTTAACCTTAGCTGATGATATCAAAATCAAATATAAATTTTGGAAAAATATAAATCTCTCTGTAATTGATCAAACAGATGATTGATAAAAGGTAGATGACACTCTTTCTCAATACTTATCTTGTTAAGTTCTTGATAATCAATTCAAAGATTAATTTACTCATCTTTATTCCTAACAAAAAGAACATGTTTACCCCATGGAAAAAACTAGCCAGAATGAATCCCTTATCATGATTCTCTTGGAGTTTCTCCTATAATTTTTATAAGTCAATTAGGGCTATATTATATAGAGTCTTTGAAATAGGTGTAGCACTAGATATGGATTCTATTGAAAACTTACCTTCATAATTAAGGAGAAGGCTGGGAAATTCATTAGGAAATACATCAATATATTCCCTAACACTGGGAAATTTTTTAATGTTGAGTTTCTGCCAAACTATTTGAGATAAATATCGCTCATGAATATGTATTAAAACCCATATGATGGAAGTAATTTACATTGGGAGTTCAGGTTTATCCTCACATAGATATATGATCATTGGTTGATTTGGGATATCAAATGTAACTTCAATTCACTAACAATTGATATGGGATCAATATTGAGAGATACAATCAATTCCCAAATTCACATCAAATTAAACTAGATGAAGAAAAAAATGTTTTGTATGAAGCACATTCCCATAAAGTTATACCAAAGAGGAGCCATATAATTGAGATGAAATCATTGTAGTATTAAGTTTTTTTACTCCGAAATCAGCATATAATGATTGAGTTGGTGACGTTATACCCATATAAAATTATTCAAATATGCAAGAGTGGGTAGAATATAAATATAATAAAACATTTTTATCTCATAGTGGATAATAAGTGTTCCTTACAACACATTTCTAGGAACTTCCACTTCAACTATAGTAATTTCATAAGCCTGATGTTCTCCCCATAGATTATTTTATTTCATGTTCCCTTGATGTTTGGGGAATTAGATTACATAGTGCCCCATCTCCTTATAATTAAAGCATTTAACTTTTATGGATTATCCCTTACCCTTATATTTGTGAGAAAGATT
Organism: Viscum album; assembly: GCA_963277665.1. Lineage (NCBI taxonomy): Eukaryota > Viridiplantae > Streptophyta > Magnoliopsida > Santalales > Viscaceae > Viscum > Viscum album. The sequence goes on along the minus strand of OY728157.1, from coordinate 851,885,850 downwards.
TACCTTTTCTCCACAATTGAAGCAAACTCCTATTCCCTTAAATCATGTACCAAGGTGTTTCCTTCCACAGGTACTACATGTCATAAATTCCTCCTTCTCATCTTCCCCATTATCTAGTTTTCTCATCCATCTTCTTCTTCTAGTGATTTACTTTTAATCCATAAGACTCGGAGAATCCTTTCTATATCTTGATAGAAATCGATTCTAAATACTTATATAATGAGAATATTTGGGAGACTAGTGTCTTTAAAATGATTTATTTTAACACATCAATGAAATAATAAATATTAATATTTTTATTATGTACATAATATATAGCATGCCTTGATAACCTTGTAAAATTATCTTTATACTTAACAAAATTTTATTTTTCCTTTTGTGTTAGACTCATGAATTTTATCTCCATATCCACTCATTGTTCGTGAGGAATATTTTTCCAAGAAAAGCACATTAAAATCCTTCTACTCCATGCTCACTATTTCCTCCAAATAATAAGTGAATTAAAAAAATATCCATTATTGATCCGCATCCCCTGCATGATGATTAACTTCTATGATAACCGTATCCCTTTCATTTCTTCCCAAAGTAAAAAAATATATTTTTTAAATAAATTATCCATTGATTAGCTAAAAATGGATTTATGGTTCCATTGAATGATGGTGGATGTGGTTACATGAAATGATATAACATTGTTACAATTAATTGTGGATTAGTATGCTACTCCATATGATTAAGGTTATTTGTCATAACTTGATTCAACTACCCCAATATAGTTATAATTGTTTTGTTCCTATAACACCCCATATACTCAATGCACCTCAATTCATGATAAGTTAAATAAATACACACACAATGAAATCCCAAATTATCTAAAGGTATGGTGTATTTGGGTAATTAGATACATAACATAATAATTTGAAACAAGGATGTAACAGTACTATTTAAATCCCCTTAACATGATCTTATAATTTCACCACTCCTCAAAAACTATATGGGATACCATGAGAACTTACATAAGAAAGGGATGAGCTATAAATCATAGTAAGGGAATAATCAATGAATAAAAATATAAAAGTAATAAATTTTATTCAAGTGGAATATCAAGGTGACATAAAAGGTATTAGAATCATAAAAATGAACATTGGATCATGATATAAGATGATAACATCATGGAAACATAGGAATGTGGAAACAACATAAAACATGACATCATAAGAACATGTTAGGGATAACTGCCAATAAATCATAACATTTCATGCTTATCATAGGCTCTCATACACCATACGTAGAATATCATGAGATAAAAACATTACCCAATTCATTGGAGGGATATATTATCCGAGGCTTACCTATCACATTTATATCATGTACATGCATTTGTGTTCCACATTGACCATAAACATAAGGATTCCTTTCATCACTTTTAGTCCCAATATTAAGGAGTGTATGACATATATATGGGTTTACCCATTAAATTTAGTATATGTATATCTAGTTGAATACTCTTGAGTGTAAATGGGAATAAGTATACACAACACAAATGTTTGGCATAGAAATTCACCAGCTAATTTCAGCAGTATAACAGGTGTATATATATGTTTATGGAAGGGTTGATTGAGAGTTAAATATGGACTATCATTAGTTGGGAATCATAAGGATATTAAAGGGATATGTAAAACATATAACAACATGTTAAATTAGAAATCATAAGGCATAACTCAAAGAAGGTTCTTGAATAAAGAGGATGCGGTGAGAATCCCCTTTCCTTGAGGGGGAACTTCTAAAAGCTTGAGAGAGTCTTATTAAGATCTTTGGAACACATTGTGAGGGATTTAGAGATGTATAGGGAGATGAAATTCATGATAAATGGGTTATTAGTGAAGATTAATGAGAGGTTGGGTGGGTATTTATTGAAAAAGAGAGGGAAACTCTCTATACATTTTTAAAAATAGGTTTTGGACTCTATATGATAAAAAAATCAAAATCACATACCACACCAAGGTTCTTTCCCATGGTTTCATCCAAAGAGGAGTGGTTTTAAATATTTCATAAGGACAATAACTTAATATATTAAAATAATCCTAGTGGTGATATGGAAGTGAGACATGTTTATAAATAATTTATTTTAATACCTTAAAATATAATATAGGTTTTGGAGGATTCACTAAGGGTTTATAAAATTAATCTAATAAATTTAAGAAAATTATTTTAAATTATAATTACATATTTCATTAGGGATTCATTTTGTAGAATTTATTAAATCACTTTTGGGATATTATGATTCCATAATATATACCGTATATTTATACCATATTTAATTTTTACGCAAAATTTTGGGTATCTTAGAAAATTATGAAAAATTAACCATTAGATAATTTTAACACTATTATTTAAAAAATAATATTTATTTTACCAATTTTTTTTGAATATAATAATTTTTAATTTTAAATAAAAATCCTTATTTATATAAAAATACTAGTTTTATGATGCTAAAAACATTTTAAACCTTATATAAATTACATTAGAATTCATTAAATTATATTATAATTTATATTAAAAAAAAACTATTTATTAAGAATATTTTATTAAAATAACATTTAGTTAACAAATTCATTAATTTATCAAATATATTATCTTAGTGGAAACTATATATTTCCAGAAATACAATTTTTATTTCTTTATATCAAAATATAATTTATATCTAAATAATTATATAATAATTTATAAATTAATAATAAAAAAATGTTAAATATAATCATTATTTCATTAAAAATAAAATATTAAAATTTATATTTATAGGGTCTATATATATAACCCCTTATTTCACCGGTGTATGCCCCAAGGGTAAGGCATGCGATGATGACCCTTTTTAGGGTGGTTTAATGAATATAGTTTGAGATATGATTTTGATAAGCTTAAACTTTCCCCATAAATGATATCACTTGAGCTTTAGTAGTTTAATCTCATCTTGTTATTGGTCAAGTACAAAGCCTAGTGATTCCATCTCCCTTAGAATCTATGATAAATGAGATTCATATGGTATGATCCTACAGGTCAAGGCCATAGTTTCTTCCATATATGTCAGTTAGACTTTATAATATCATTTAACATATACTAATCTTAATAGAAACTATATAATAGACACATTATCAATGTTCATGATACTAAATGGAATTTTCAATTTGAAAATCTATATTTTATAATGATCCAAAATAACCAAATTTGTGCATGTGTTTTCTATAACTACATTACTTAATATGGAATTTATTTATTTAAGAAGGGAATTTAATTTCTAAAAGTTTGGATCATTAATCATTCCACCTTAATATATTTATCCCACAAAATTTCATTTCATACATTTAAAAATATGAGGATATTTTTGTTTCATAGCCTTTTATGGTTATCATGTAGCTTCCTCAAACTCGTAGTTCCTCCAAAACACTTTGACCATGTGAGTTTTATTATTTTATATAAATTTGTCTCTACAATCTAATATTTTAATCAATTGAACCTCATACAAGGGATCATTATCCAAGGTTACCACCTTTAGATTTAGTACATGGGAGGAGTCTAGTATGTACTTCCTCAATAGGGATACATGTAATGTATCATGTACTTGGGATTGTCAGGTGGGATTTCTAGTCGATTGGACACAACACAAATGAGATCAAGGATCTAAAATGGTATAATTTATTTAGAAATAAGATTTATTCTCTTAAAAAACTTCAACACGTTCTTCCATGGGGATATATAAAGGAACACCTTGTCTCCAACATCGAACTTCTGGTCTCATCAATGATTGTTCGCAAAGTTTTTCAATAAAATTTGTGAATATTTCATATAAATTTGATTGGTTTAAACATTATCTATCATCTCTTGGATAAGATCAGGTCCCATAAGATTCTACTCTCTAACTTTATCCCAATATGTTAGAGTCTGACCCCACTTTCCATACAGAGCCTCATATGGCCATTTGAATACTAGAATGGACTATTATTATATGAGAACATCACTATGGGAAGGTGTTGATCCCAAAATCCTTATAAATCAATTGAATATAATCTTGTCATATCCTGTAGAGTTTTAATGGTTTTCTCTGACTGATCATCTGTCTAAGGGCGATAAGTAGTACTAAAACTTAGCTCTATATCCAACACTCCCTAAAGGATTCTATTTAACCGAAAGGTGAACATAAAATCTCAATCAGATAAAATGGAGAGTGGCGATCCATAAAGTCTTACCAACTAACTTATGTACATATTGGTGATTTGTTCAATTGATAAATCTTCCTTGATAGCAATGAAATGTACTGACTTTGTAAGGAAAGCAACTACCACCCAGATAGTGTTATTTCCTTTAGATTTTATGGGAAGTCCTATGATGAAATATATAGTTATGTTTTCTCATTTAAATAATGGAATGGGAAAAAGTTTCATAATAACCTTAGACTTCTATCATTCAGCCTTAACTTGTTGACATACCAAGCATCAAGATACAAATTCTGCAACCTTCCTCTTCATATTATCCCACTAGAAGTTTTTCTTCATAACTCTATATATCTTAGTGATTTGTAAATTAATAGAGAAGGATGATCTATGTGAATCATATAGAAGTTAAATATTTAGTTATGATTTTTATGGGACACATATCCATGCTCCAAAACCTATAAATCCAACATTATTAAAGTTTAACTATAGAATATTAAATACCTTTTTTATAGTGCCTCATTTACTTTTTTAGGACTCCTTGATACTCCAAAGAATGGATGGTTGAGTATTTATTTAAGAAAGGTAGAATAAAGATCCTTTTATTATTCCCATGGACATCATTTTCATGTCCAACATGATTAGATTACTTTCAATCCTCACCATGGATATGTTTGTAGGATATTTTCTACTAAGAGAAACTACCACTTTGTTTTCCTTACCAGGATAGTAATAGATTGAACAATCATAATCCTTGATTGAATCTAATCATCTTCATTGGTTCATATTGATATTTTTTTTGAGAATATACACTTGAGGATTTTATAATCCATTTACATGTCACATTTTTTCCCATAGTGATAATGCTGTGAAATATTCAATGTGAAGATCACTACATCCATTTCTAGATCATATGTTGGGTAGTTCAGCTCATGGATATTTAATTGGTGGGAGGCATATACTATCACTTTTTCATATTTGATGAGTAAAAAATCCAAGAATTTTTTAGAAGCATCACTATAGATCACAAATCCTTCCCCATTTGTGGGTAATGTGAGCATAAGTGTGGTGATTATCCTATTCTTTAACTCTTTAAAGATTTCATCAAATTCATTAGTCTAGGAAAACTTCTCTCCCTTCTGATTTAGCTTGGTTAGTGGGATTGAAAGTCATGAAAATTTTATAAAAAATTTATTATATTACCCATATAATCTATGGAATCTATAGAACTCAATATGTTGGTAAGGGCTATCAATTAATTGCCTCCATTTTTGAAGGATTTAAAAATATACCTTTTTTGGTGATAACATGCCTTGAGAATGTTACTTTCTCTATCCAAAACACATATTTATTGTAATTATGTTACATATTTTCCATTTCAAGGTATTTATTACTACATTATAATACTCCTCATGTTTATCATTTGTTTGGATTAGATAATAATATCATCTATAAAGACTACCAAATTTTTTTCAGGATAATACCTAAAGACTCTATTCATTAAGTCCATGAAGATAGTTGGAGAATTAGTGAGTCCAAATGGAATTAATATGAACTCATAGTGGACATATATTTTATGAAAATTAGTATTCGGTATATCTTACTTCTTTACCTTTATATGATAATATTCTGATTGAAGATCCACCTTAGAGAAGGACTAGGCTCCAAGTAGCTAATCAAATAAGTCATCAATATATTATAGGGGACAAATTTTCTTTATCGTGATATTATTGAGCTCATAATAATAAATATAGAGACACATTGACTCATCCTTATTATAGATAAATAGGTATGATACACGCCATAGTTAAGAACTTGGGTGTATAAAACCTTTATCCAAATTTTACTACGTTGCTTCTTTAGCTCTTTAAGTTCTATAGTGGCCATTTTATATGTAGTCTTGGATATTGGAAAAGATATGGGTATACGATTTATTTACAACTTAACCTAATGTCTTGTATGAAGACTAAGAAATTCTTTGGGAAATGCGTTTTCATATTCCCTTATAATGGTAATGTCATCAAGTATTATCTTTTCCTTAGTGTCAATCATTTGAGTTAGATACACTTTTTATATAGAAACAATATCCCTGCATGATATAATGATTCTAAATGAGATTAATCAGTATAATTTCACTTTTATAGAATCATAGAGTGATTATATATACAGAGGATGATTTAATTCTCTCAATAATTTATATTTACACTATATAAGTAAATCAAATCCATACCTAGGAATTACATCAAATTTCGTTAATGGGAATATCATAAGGTTCACTGAAAAATTAAACCCACAAATATGGATAGGGGAGAAGCTATATAATTGGGATGAAATAATTTCTTCATTTTTTATTTTCACCAAGAGATCTAATTACATGTTTTTAAGTGGTGTTTGAATAGATCTACTAGATCTGTGTGATATGAAATAATTCATATAACCATTTTCAAAAAAGACATTTGAAGTTCATGAATGGATAATATGCATTCCATTCACTATTTTATTCCAGTTCCAATAATTAAATTCACCCAAAGTAGTCTTAGGGATGAGAATTTTAAAACTTTTGAACATATAAAGTTAAAATATAAACATTTAAGGGATAAATTAAATAACATATATTCCCTAACATATGATTTTATCTCTTTCAATCAAAGTTATTCATAGTCTATTTCCCAACATAAAATATTATGGGAATTTTTTCCCCTTTATAATGGTTTGAAAAGAGCTTGTGTATTTACCAAAGCATATACCCCATGAGTTTTAAACTGGGTGTGTTGAAAGATATATTTATCATAAACCAAGTGATGATTGATTTAATACCTAATGTTCCATTTTTAGGGTTATTACCCCTAGGTACCACTTTTCTAGATCCACATCCACCTGTAGACTCCATACATGATTTTGTTTCTTGGAAACCTTTTACTCTATAATTCAACATAAATTATAGATGTTTTAATATGTTAAATTTTATCTATAAGGATTTCACTATGGTTTTCTAATCCTAATCCCCTAAAATAACAAGACTTTACTCTGATACCAACAATGACAACCCTTATCCTTAACACAACTTAATTCATGATTTTTAGATAAATAAAAACATAATACAATAAGAAAGATTGAAAGTAATAGTTTCTTGGTGTAATTAGATACATAAAATAATAATTTTAAATAGAGATACAACAAAATTATTTAAAACTCTTTAACATACTCTTAAAATACCATCACTCTTCCAAAACTGCATAGGATAGCTTGGGGTTGTACATAAGAAAGGGGTGAGCTAAAAATCCCTATAAGGGAATAATCAAATAATAAAATGATGAAATTAATACATGTAATTAAAGAGTAATATCAATGTGGCATAAAATGGGTGATAATCATAAACATGAACATTGAAGCATGACATAAGATGATAACATCAAGGTAACATAGGAATGTGGTAGTAACATAAAACATGGGATCTTAAGCATAAGTCAAGGATAACCACCAAGAAATCATAACATCATGTTCTTAGAATAAATTAATTTGCACCGTACATTTAATATTATATGATAAAAACATTACCCAATGCATTAGAGGGATATATAATTCTGGGGCCACCCATGACATTCATATCATGCACATGAATTTGTGTTCCATATAGATCATACAATATAAGGAAGTATTTAATCACTTTTAATACATACATTAAGGATTGTGGGATACATAAATGGGAGTACCCAATCAATTAAGGATAATTACATCAAGTTTAATACCCTCGAGTGGAAATGGGGATGGTTATAAACAACACAAATGTTTAGCATGTAAAATCATGTGATAATTTTGGCAGCATAACGAGTGTGCATAATGGTTTATAGAAGGGTTTGATGAGAGTTAAATGTGGCATATCATCAACTTTCAATTTTAAGAACTATAAAAGTATGTGTAAAAACATATTCCAACATGAATTTTTTTAAATAAATAGGCATAACTCAAAGAAAGTTTTTGAATTAAGTGGATAAAATCTCTTTACCTTGAGAGGGCACTTCTAAAAGCCTAAGAGGGGATTATTAAGTTCTTGGGAAAAATTTGGAGGGATTTAGAGATATATAGGTAAAGTTAATTTATTCTCAATGTGTTTTTAGTGAATATTAATGGGAGTTTTGGAAGTTATTTATAGCAAAAGATAGTGGAATTCATTATAAATTTTTAAACATAGGTTTTGGACTCTATATAATAAAATAATCAAAATCATAAACCTTAACATAGTTTTTGCCCACAAATTCTATAAAATAAGAGTTATTTTAAATATTGTATATGTATAGGAACTGAAAATATTAAAATAATACCATTGGTTATTTGAAAGTGAGATAAGTTCAAATAGAATTGATTTTAATACATTAAAATATAATATAGGTTTTTGAGGATTCACTAAGGGTTTATTAAATATATAAAATAACTTTAAAAAAAATTATTTTTAAGGGTAAATATATATTGATTGTGTATACATTTTATATAATTTATTACATCACTTTTTTTCTATTAGGATTTCTTAATACATACTTAATATATACACTGTATTTGATTTTTACCCAAAAACTAGATTGTCTCGGAAAATTATGAAAAATTCACCATTGGATAATTTCAATGCAATGATTTAAAGAAAAATATTCATTTTACCAAAATAATTTTCTAAATATGAGAATTGTAACTTTTAAATAAGTATCCTTATTTACTAAAAAATATTAGATTTTACGATGCTAACAACTTTCGAACCCTTATAATAAATGCATTTGATTTCATTCAATTATATTATCATTTATATTTAAATAAATATAATTTAACAAGAATATTTTATTAAAATAATTTTTTTAAAAAAATTATAGAATTTATCAAAAATAGTGTCTTAGTGGAACTATATATTTCCAAAAAAATACAACTTTGATTTCTTTGCATGAAAATATAATTTTTATCAAACTCATCATATAATAATTTATAAAGTAGTGATGAAAAGGGATAAATATATTAATTTTTTAATTAAAATAAAATATAAAAATTCATATTACAAGGATCTAGATACATAATTGATTATTACACTAACATATGCCCTAAGGGTAAGGTGTGTGATGATGATGCTTTCTTGGGTTGGTTTTTTGAACAAGGTTTGGGATATGATCTCAATAAGATTAAAATTATCCATCAAATGGGTTTTATATAGATTTAATTATTAAATCTCATATTAGGATTGGTGAAGGGAAAATACCAAGGAAACCTTCTCGCTCCTAATCTCTAATAAATGGACTTCATAGGGTAAAATCCTATTGGTCAGGGCAATCACTTTTTATGTCTGTGTTAATTTTACTTTATCACGACTGTTAATATATACTAATCTCAATGGTCACTATACAATATATATATTATCAATTGTCCGGATGCTTAATGGTATTTTAAATATAACATACTATATTTTATAATGGTTCAAAATAACCAAAGTAGTGCATGTGTTTTCTATAACTAAAATACTTAATAAGGAATTTATTCTTCTAATAAGTAATGTTCAAGGACATTTCAGAAAAGTTGATAAAATTAATGGGGAGTGGGATTCCCCTTGGATAGGGGCTAACCCTAGCACTTCCTGTGGTGGCGTTGAGTCCTTCTTTAGAGGTCAGGCTCGCGGGGCCGACAATTTCCTCCTTATCCTATCTCCCAAAGCTTCCGAGGGCCTCTGTTCCCCTTCCTTCCCATTCTCTCTTCTTCCAAAGGTGAATGCTATGAGGATCTCTCCAAAGGCTTCAGAATATCTCAATGGATCCCCGTCATTCTCTTTGTTGCTTTCTGAATACCTTGAATCTGCGGTGGTGCATTCACGTACCTTAGTTGGAATGTTAGGTCCAGATCGGCCCCTAGTGGGTATATTTGCAAGGTATGTGAATTCCTCTTAGAGGTTGAAGAAATCAATGACTATTGGGGTTCTCGACCACTACCATTTTATTATTCATATCCAATCTTTTGGGGACTTTTCCCTGTCTTGTTCATGCGAGTCACGAAGGTATGAAAACTAGCCTTTCCTTCCATTCTAGTGGATAGTTTATTTTCATAGGGGTTTTGATTTCTAATGTTCGGACCTGTGGATCCACCTCTTGGGCCTGTCTCTACCTTTCCAAAACCCTGGTTTCTTAAATAGTATCAATGATCTACGTGGATATTTCTTATTCAATGAAAATTCCACCACTCATGTGTTTCACTACTAGTATGTGCATGTTTGCCTCGAAATGGATGTTTCAAGGGTTCCTCCTCATCAAATTTGGATCTCTTTGGGTGGTGAGGATGGCTTCTGGAAACAAATCATCTACAAAGAGGTTTTGGGTTTCTATTCATACTGCTTCTATTAAGGGCACTTGAGAACCAGAAGCTGTAGAGGTGGAGGTTATCATTGAAGAGGTTCCCCCCAGCTGCTCAGGTGGATGACCCTCCCTTTGCGATCAAGGATCCTATTATGTCTCCCCCTCTATACATATTACAGCTCCCTAATCCTATCATGCCCTAGTTCTGATGATCCCTGGCTCCCCAAGTTCCCTTCTAAAGGATGATCAGCCTATGGTTCTACCTAAAAAGGGGGAGAAGAGGGTGTGCATTGAGCCGACTTATCCCTGTACTACCAGGGATGTTCATGAGTTAAGTGTTTGTATCAGTTGGGTACTCCCCTCTATGTTGCCTGCTATTGCGGTTATGGATATAAAGGATCCCTACATATCTTCAGTGATGAAGGGTAAACAAGTGGTGGTCGATGAGGATTGATTCTGTATCTACCAAAGAAGTATGTCAAAAATGAACAAGGAATACTCCTCCCAAGATGGGAAGGTTGGGTCTGAAGTAGGGATTTTTTATTTCCCTCCTAATCATAGAGAAAATAATGCAGGTATTGAAATGCCCAATGGTCCACCCATCTTGGGTGGCAATTCTTCCACTGGTCGATCAAGTTCGGGTAATGAGGTACATCCCCCATTATGTGACCTTAGCCCAAATATTTCCATTTCTCCTCCTCTATCCTCAATGGGACATGCCAAGAATATGGAACTTGAGGACTCAGATAACAAAATTTACTTTATAAGTCATGTTAAATAGTGTTCCAAGTGATGTTTTTATACTACCTTTGACTGAATTCGTGACAATTTGTTGTTTCTTCAAGTTATTTTATTATGTTTTTTATATGTGAAAGTCTTCATTAATTCTACAAGGAGCTTCCTCAGATGTGGTTTCAGAGCTGGAAGTTTCCACCAACGTACATCCATCCAGATTTGGACAAATGAGAGGGTATGACACTTGCCATCGATTCCAGGCCCGTGAAACCCTGCATGGGATAACTAGCCGTGTTGCCATGCGAAGGTGGATATTTGTTTTATTGATGTAGGTAATGGGAAGAGGCAGCACCAAATAGTATTGATTGGAATTTCTTTTAATTTTTAATAGTGTTCTTTGGTTGAAATTGTCTGGGTTCACACTTACCTTTAAAAGTGTCATTTAAAAATACCAAAACAATTGATCGGATGGATGGATAAGGAAAGTTCATTTATAAAAGTTTGGGTCATTATAGTTCCAAATCTTTCTCCAGATCTAGCTTCATTGTATTACCCAATAGGAAAATCCCTATATATATTACACGCATTGATATAATTTCCATTCTTTCCGCTAGGTGCTATTTCTAAAAAATGGAATACACTAGATTATATCACAACATTATGAATCATAATGTAAAATTATGTAACCGGTGAAACACTTAACATAAATTGAAAATTTATGCATAGATAATACTAGAGTCATAACCTTAGTATCATTGGGAATATCTTCAAACCATAAAAATATTTTCAAATATTTCATAATGGTTTGTAAAGAAAATGTGAATTAATCCAAGAATATCCCCTAGGAGTGTCAAATCAGGTGCGCAGTAAGGTCCCATTCATTCTGCTCCAAAATGATGGTTGGGATATACTCAACCAACTATTTTCAGGGTTATTAACCCTAGATTCATTTTATACGAAACCATGTCCACTTGTAGTATCTAGATAGGGATTTATTTATTGGAAAACCACATAATCTCAAACTTACCAAAAACATTATGATATAATCTTACAATTAGACATATCCTTAAAGTCCGTCATAGGGTTATGTTCCCAAATATATGTTTTCCTAAATACAATTCCCATTATTTATAATAAAATTTATATGATATATATTGTAAATCCCCAAAAACTAGTATCCTAGAGCTGATGGTTACTTTATTATAATGGAACTAGATAAAATTGATAACATACCATAAGGAAAATAGTTTAGCAGCCCTGTTAAACTAGATAAATCTTGAATCTTAGATTACATTTGAAAACATAAAATATGACATAATATTTTCTTTTGAGAACATTGTTATTCCCATATTTAATGTCCTTTCATATCAATTATATTTACACTTCATCAAATTCTAGGGAAAGGAAATATAAGAAAGTGGTGAGATTATATTCTCAATAAGGTAATACATATAGTAGAATATATCATAGAATAAATTAGACACGAATAATATTCCAGGAATAAATGATGATAAAAAATTCCATATAAATAATATCATGAGTTTTAAAATTATCCATGGATATCATAACCATAATCACATGGATATCAATAAGTAATTTCATAATGATATAATTCATAATGCGGGAGATATGTAACTTACTGTCGAGGCCTCCAGCTAAGACATCTTATATAAATGGGTAAGTACTTCACCAAATACCCAACCTATTTTCTATTATGATACCTACCAATGAATCTAAGGGATATTTAATTACATTAACCACCATCACTTAATAATTACATTGCATAATCATATGAATAAATGATACAACATAATCACTATGCCATAGTAATCAATAATTGTTCATTTTAGAAGAATTAAAATATAGAATGTTAATAATTTCTCCAGTAAAAATGATCATAATCTATCTAGAGAAATATATTTTATAGTAACATTATAGTATATCCACAATAAATCATAGGATTCATCAAAGGATGTTGACATAGATGAAAATATTTTTAAAATATCTTTGGAATATTTATTGAGGAAAATACCCTTTTCATTTTGAAATCACTTATTTAAAATCTAAAAATATTTAAAATATTTTAGAAAAAATTTTCTTTAGAAATATACACATAAGATAATAAAATAATCTTCTAAATTAAGAATATTCATGATTGTAGGAAAATACGTTCATGCAGTGTTTGTTAAAACAAGTATCCCATTCAAACCTTTGAAAAAACAACTTATTAAAAAAATGAAAAGAATATTAATTTTAAAACATTTTATAGAAATAAAAAAAAGGAAAAAAATGATTTCAAATACTAATTGGGGAATATAAAAAAATCATCGAAAAAATATTAAAGAAAATAAGTACATGGAAAAAAAATATTCCTAACCGGATCCAAAATAAATATAGATTTTCCTTTAAAACATTATTATAGTATTTTTGAGTGAAAAAGAAGATAAAAATGAAAATAATACTAAAAAACATAGAAATAACCATATGTTAATAAAATTTATGGGTTTTAAGATAAAAATATTATATAATTCCCCCAATAAAAACTTAAACATAAACAATCCCAAATAATGATGAGATAGTGAAATAAATATTTATGTCAAGCCTGACTTGCTTTGTAAGTGATTTTAAACTCATTTATAACAAATTTAATTTTATTATAAATCAATATAAGAGCCATATAAATAATTATAATATCAAATATAATCCACTTAAAGTATTTCAATACTTGTTTATTAATAATTCATTATTAAAATCATCATTTTTGAGTGTTAACTGTTTTATTTTTCATATATGTTTTAGTTTAGTAGTTTTTATACTTGAATATTTCTCATGGTTATATAATATATATAATTTTAATCATGATATGAATAATATATATATATATATATATATTAATTATATATATATATATATATATATATTTATAACCCTCATTGAAATCTAGACATGAAAAATGAATCACATCGCTTTATAGAGGTGGTAGTCCACACATATGCACAAGTGACATTATCATTTTTTAAAGAGTGCAAGGGTAGAAGGTAAGTGATACCTTATATTTACAGGAACATAATTATTTCATAAATATAATATATATTAATTATTTTATTCTTTATAACTATCCAAGTAAAATAGTTATGAAAAATTAATTACACCGCTATATGGAGATGGTAAGTCGTAAGTATACACGGGCAGTGTTTTTGCTTTCCCTAGGATGAAAATAGATGTAAAATGGTTTTAAAATAATAATAATAAAATATTGTTATATTTATGATATTATTTTAATTATTTTCGTATGGTAATAATAGATTTATAGAAAGTATAAGAAGAAATAAATTTGAAAGAGTTTTTAAAAATAATTACCTATTCTCTGGTAGACCACCTTTAGATCCCTTATTAAGGACATTTTGAATGGTATTTTAATAAATAAAGAAAATATTTTTAATGTATAAAGAATTTTATAATATATTTGTATAGGGTTTGGTTGATCTAGGTGGCTCAATGTGGTGTAAATAAGAGTGATGAGGGGTGTACTTTTATAAGTGGGGGGAGGGACACACCTTGAATCTTTTAAAGGATTAAAATATTATTAAGTAATTTTTAGTAAAAAGTGCCCCATAAAAAATTAAATTTATATCCAGATATTATAAGGGTAAAAATAAATTCTTCCAATAAGAATTAATATGATAAATTGTGGCGTTATCACTTAGTTTTAACCTAGGTTAACCTGATTTACCATTTTACCACGGTGATTTCTTTTACTGTTTTTTCAATTCATCATAAACAAAAATTAAGTTAACATTATTAAATAATCTTAATTAATATTATTAATAATATATAATCCATTTTATAATGTTAAATTTATATAATTGGTTGTAATTTGTGTAAAAATTAACCCATAAAACATGTCAAAAACAGTTTTAGGAAAAATTCCTTTTTAAGTCGAAAAGTATTTTTATACCAAGATAAACTATAATATTGATAAAAAAGTAAAAATTAAATTATTTTTAACAAAAATAAAATAAATTAATTTTAAAAACAATCCATGTAGAAATGGGGCTTTGAAAATAATATAAAAGAAAATATAGTTTTCTTTAAAATCAGTATTTTCATTATTCACCCAAAAATAAACCTTTTTAGAAAATTCTCAAAACGTTACCCTAGGATAATATTTACATGAAGATTTAAATAATTATATAAATTTTTTAAAATTAAATTTCAAAAAGTATCAGAAATTAATTATAATATATATGAACAAAATATATTAAAAACCATTTTTGAAGCATAAAATGAATTTATTGAGAATTAAGTTTTTATTTGTTATTAATTAATCAATTAATTTGAATTAAATAAAACCTTTATACCTATTTTTTTTTTTATAATGTGGTTAATCATATTCATACTCTCCAATCCAATTTCTAGGTGATAACTCTGACATTAAAATAATATTTTAATAGTATATCACAGTTGGTTTAAACTCGGTGTTTCATGTAAAGAAAGCTATTGAAGAAATAATTTTTTTTAAAGATAAATATATCATAAAATCTCAGAGTGTTATAATATGAAATATCATGACTTTTACATGTCATGAAATGCATGAGACACCCGACCACCCTTTCATATTCCATGTGAGAAATTGACCTACCAGGATTTGGTAGCTTCATACTCCCAGAAGAATATGGGGTATAAACTAGTAAACAATAAAAATTTTATAACCACTTTAATTTTTTTAATATAATGAGATTGAGAAACTAGAATGAAATTAATATTTCTAAAAATTTTGATTCATATAATATCATTATCTTTAACTACGTCTTTCATACCAAAATTTCTAGATAAAATAAACTTATCCTAATTATTTTATTTATATCAATTCCAAATATAAGAATGTCATAAACATATAAACAAATAACAAAACCATGGTTATTATGGATCCAACTATAAACACATATATCATTTTGTTTATCTGAAATTTTTTTTGATAAAATTAATTCATTAAATTTATCATACCATTATTTTGGAGCTTGTTTTAAACTATACAGGGATCGTACCAATTTACAAACATCCTTTTCATTACCAAGTAATATGAATCATTTTAGTTGTTCTATATATATTTATTCATACAATTCAATATTTAAGAATATTATCTTAGAATCAATTTGATTAATTTCCAAATTATATATTGAATAAAACTAAATGATAATTCTAATCGAAGCAGTACTAGCCATGAGAGAATAGGTATAAAAATAGTCAATTCATTCTTTTTGTGAAAACACATTGGCTACCAATATGGATTTTTATTTTTCAATTATAATGTCACATTTTCATTTTCTACTAAATAACCACTTACAACCTATTAGTTGTGATAATTGAGGAATAAAAACTAATATACAAGTATTTTTCCCATTTATAGATTCAATTTCATCACTTATATCCTCATTATAAAGAGATGATTCTCAAGATGACATAACCCCTTTGAATGTTTTTATGTTAGACTCTATATTAATAAAAATTGATGTTTGTGTAAAATACTATCATTAGATCCTTAAAAAAATTATATATATAAATCAGATCCATATTTCATGGGTATTTGAGATTGTTTACTTTTATGAACCTAATTGACCATATATTCTTGAGATACTCTTGTATTTGATCCATATTCCTTTGTTTGGAATTTATTAGGTAAATAAGTAAACCAATATTCAGAAAAAATATAATATCTAAATTTAATAGCTATATTAATTTTTAATAAATAAGTTTATTTTATAACCATTAACCTATAAGCCTTTTAATTCTCCATATATCCAAGAAATATATTACTAATACCCATTTTACCGAAATTTTCCCTTTTAATTTCTTGAACTCTTATAGTTACGTAACAACCCCATTATATCCAAGAAATATGTTATTAATGCTTTGTGAGATATTCATCATCCTTAGGCTCATTTTATTGTCCATTCTTGTTATACCCCTCCAAAATTTGTAGGATGTTGAGTAAGTAATTATGGTAAATATCTTCTTTTTTATGCTTTATATAAATTTTAACATTCATCCAAGAATGAGGGAGATTATTGATGATGAATGTGAAAATGATAACATCATCTTTATTCATCATGTTTTTCTTAAGTTGCTTCAAGATGAATTGTATTTAATATAATTTCTCTATGATAAATCTCTTATCTACCATGTTGTATGAAATAAGCATTATTACTAAGAATTTATTACTTGTATCATCCTTAATGATTTATGTTTGCTCCAAGTAATCCCATTTCTCTATTGTGGTTGGAATATGTTGATATTTGTTGAAGAGGCCATCAACTAAAGTGTTGAGTCCGTGACCTTGAAAAATGAGATCATCATTATTTTGTTTTTTTATTATATAATAAAATTTAATCATATCATATTTATATGTGGGGGGTTTTTTATTCGAGAGCATGTGCACTAGTTTGAGAGTTACAATTAACAAGTGCATCCTCTTTTTCCACCTCTTGAAATAATTGTCATCAAATTGCTCCACCTTCACCACATTATTGAGCATCACTATATCCATGTTAATGGTATATAATATTAATATTGTTTTGAATATTATTGGTGGGTAATGGATTTAAAATTTAATTTTGATGGTAATAGATAGATCTCACTAAGGCATGTTATGTTTTCACTATTCATAAGAGTATATTCACCCCCACCAAATAGGTAGTACTATGGGTTTCCATTATATCCTTTTTAAGATACAATGGTAGATCAATACTCAAATCAAGAAATTTTTGGATAGTTTTACTTTAATAAGATTTGGAAACATGAGATAAATAGGATTATTTTGTTGTTGTGCACCAAAAAAATTCCTTTGATGCTCATTGAAGGCTTTTAGAGGAATATCAATTTATAGAAAGGAGTTTTGTATTTTAGAATAGTTGGAATTAATTTTTTGATACAATTATGAATCTATTTTATAGGAATTTAATAACCCATT
Source organism: Viscum album (assembly GCA_963277665.1). NCBI lineage: Eukaryota > Viridiplantae > Streptophyta > Magnoliopsida > Santalales > Viscaceae > Viscum > Viscum album. Next base: position 851,867,623 of record OY728157.1, on the reverse strand, counting down.
CAGATAAGGAATCATACCCCTTATAACTGGGTTGATAAATGTTTTATAAATTCATGTATTTTCAAAATTTAATTTTGTCAATTTTATCACACCTGATCAAATAAGTGGAATAGATAACACCTACTTATGAAAAAATATGTCCTATAGAAAATAAATATGCCTATTACAACCCATTTTACAATTGTGGGATTCAAAAAATAATATTATCATTAAAAAAACATAAAATAAAACAATTTAAATATTTTAAAAACATCTAAAATTCCTAGATTCCCTGAAATATAAAATGATATATGCATATATATATGTTTGTGTGTAGATAAAAATTTGATTTAATTCATAAATATTTTATTCTATGAAATGGATTATGTTATAAGAATATGTATAATTTCTTATGTAAAAAAAACTGTATGTACATATTATTTACTATGAGTAAATACCAACTCTTTGGAATATATATAATGTCTGATGAATACATGAACTAAATAGTTAACCACTAAGACAACCCATATTTTAATACACTATTTTTCATGATTTATTAAATAAAGGTACAATTAAAACAATCCTAAAAGATAATAAATCATAGTTTATATATAATATTAGGTATATATAATTTCAACTTGACACATGGATACAATAACATTATTGAAAACTTCCTTAACATGCTCTAAAATTCCATTGCTCTTTTAAAACTGCACTGGATAACCTAGGAATAAACATAAGAAAGGGGTGAGATATAAATACCAGTAATGGAATAAATTAAGTATAAAGTGAATAAAGTATTACATTATAATCAATATACATTTCAATGAGACATAAAATGGGTGAAAATCATAAACATGAACATCGAAGTATGATATATGATAAACAAAGGGAATATAGAAGAAACTTTAAACATGTCATCATATACATAAGTTAAGTATGAATACCAAGAAAACATTACATTGTGTTCTTAGGATAAAATCTTGTACATAATACATGGAATATTATGAGATTAAAACATTAACCAATGCATTGAAGGACTATATAATTCTGATCCAACCCGTCACTTTCATATCACGTACATGCATAAGTTTTCCACATAGATCATTCATCATAGGATCATATTTCATCACATTTAATCCCAAGATTAAGCAGTGTTGGATACTTAAATGGAACTCAAAAATCAATAATGGATAGGTACATCTAGGTGAATACCCTTGAGTGGAAATGGTGATGAGTATTCACAAAAAAAAAATTTGACAGGGAAAATAATAGGATAATTTCAATAACATAAATGGGGTAATAAAATATTCATAAGAAGGATTAATGATAGTTAAAATGGTATATCATCATTTTCAAAAAATAAGGTAAGTCATAGAGGTATGTAAGAACATATTATGCTATAAATAATTGGGAACAAAAAGACATAAGACAATGAAGGTGATTGAATAAAGAGGAGGAGGAGAGTATACCCTACCTTGAGAGGGTGTTTCCATAAGATTAAGAGAAGATTCGTGAGAGATTGGGGTCAAATTGGGAAGGATATAGAGAGAAAATTGCAGATTAATGTTATTATACAAGGTTTTTGAGTTAATATAAATGGAAGTGTTGGTGGGTTTATATAGAAAAATAGAGAGGAGTTATTTTTTATTTTACAAACTTTGGTTTTGGACTCTAGACAATAAAGTCTCCAAAACCACAAAAATTACCATGTTTTCCCCATGGTTTCTACCAATGTTAATTTATTTTCATAATTTTACAATTTTAAGAACCAATCTAATTGAAATATCACCCTTAGTGATGTGGAAGTGAGTCATGTTCAAAAAGAATTTATTTTAAAACCTTAATATATAATATACATTTTGGAGGGGTTTATAAAATTAATAAAATAACCTAAAAAGAACATTATTTTAAATGTTAAATATATATTTTATTTTGGATCCACTTTATGTCATATATTACATCACTTCTGGGTCATTAAGATGTTAGAATACACACTATATATTTATACCATATTTAATTTTGACCAAAAAATTTGATTATCTATGAAAATAATAAAAAATTAATAGTTGGATAATTTAAACATGATGATTTTAAAAGTAAGATTTTTTAATCCAAAAATATATCTAAGTATGAAAATTTACAATTTTAAATTTAAATACCAATTTATTGAAAAATATTGTTTTTTTGACAATAATAGTTTTCCGACCCTTATAATAATTACATTTTACTTCATAAAATTATATTATCATTTATATTTAATAAATATTATTTAATAATAATATTTATTAAATTATAATTTACTTAAAAATTCATAAATTAATCAAAATTAATGTTTTGGTTTAAACTATATATTTCCCAAAAAATACAATTCGAGTTTTATTGTTTTAAAAACTAATTTTTATCAAACTAATTATTAAATAATTTATAAAGTAATAATAAAAAGAAATAAATATAATAAATATATTATTTATTGAAAATATAAAAATTATAATGTTACGGTCTAGGTACATATCCCTTTATTACACCAGAAACTCCCTAAGGGTAAGGTGTGTGATCATGAGAGTTTCATGGGGTGATTTGAGGAACATGGTTTTGGTTATGATCTCAAAGAGCTTGAAATTCTCTGATAAATGATTTCACTCATGATTTTTTTTGAGTATCATCTTGGCCTTGATCAATGTAAAATACCAATTATGTTATCTCTCTCAAAATATTTGATAAATTGGCTTCATAGGGTACGATCCTACGGGTTGAGGCCATCACTTCTTTTATTTATATCAATTGGACTTTATCATAACCACATATATATAATAATAATATGATCACTATTAAATGAATATATTATAAATGTTTATGATGATTAAGAATATTTTAAATCCAATAGGATGTAACATTAAAAAATAACAAAAGAAGTTCATGTGTTTTCTATAACTACATTGAGTATAAAAACATTTATTAATTCAAAAAGGGATTTTAATTTATAAAAGACCAAGTCATTAAATTATTCAACCTTTAGAAATTTCTCCCTTGATATTTTCATTTCATACACTAAAATAGATGAGGTTACATATGTTTCCTCACCTATTATTGTTCCTATGATGCTTCCTCAGACTTTTGGTTTCGCCACAACACTTTTACCAATTGCATTGTCTCATTTCATAGAAATTTTTCTCTATGATCTAATATCTTCACCGAATTATCCTCATATGAAATATAATTATCCAATAGTACCACTACTAGATTTAGTACGTTTGATGGGTTCAGTATGTAATTACTCAAGAGGGATATATTGAATACATCATGTACCTGAGATAGGTTAGGTGAGAGTGCTAGTTGATATGCCACCACTTTAATGTGATCAAGGGTAAAGGGGAATATGTATCTATGACTAATATTTAACTTCTTCCCAAAACTTATAAATATTTTCCACGACGATACATGAAAAAAAACTTTACCATTGACCTCAAACTCTAGGTATCATCGATGATTATCTACATAGATTTTCTGCCAAATTTGTGAATATTTCATGTGACACTGAATGGTTTAAACCTTCTCTATCATCTCTTGGGTAAGATTAGGACCCATCAGATTATTCTCTCCAAATTCATACCAACATGTAGGAATTGGAAACCTCTTCCTATACAGAACCCCATAATGTTCAATTTGAATTATATAATGGAAACTATTATTATATGAGAACTCATCTGTGGTAATGTTTTGGTCCCAACATCCTTCTAAATCCATTGAACATGATCTCAATATTTCCCTCAAAGTTTGAATGTTCCTTTTAGATTCACCATCCATTTGAGGGTGAAAAGAAGTGCTGCATCTCAATTCTATTTCTAATGATTACTAAATGATTCTCCAAAACCTTGAGGTAAACCTTGGATATTGATTAGATACAATAAAGAGTGGAACTCCATGTACTCTTACCACTTACCTTATTTATATATTGGAAATTTTTTGAAGAGATAAATCTTCCTTGATAGAAATTAAAATCATTTACTTTGTAAGGAAATAAAATACCACCCATATGGAATTATTTCATTTAGATGTTCTAGGGTGTCTTATAATGAAATAAATAGATATATTTTCCCATTTCCATACAAGTATAGGGAATGGTTGCATCACACCCTTATACTTCTGTCATTCATCCTTGACTTATTGTCATACACAACATTGAGATAAAAATTACATAATATCTCTCTTCATTTTATCCCACCATAAATTTTGTATAAAATATCTTTACATATTAGCTCTTCCTAGATGAATAGAAAATAATGATATATTCACATCATCTAGAAGTTACCTATTCAGTTTTGGTTTTAATGGGACACATATTAGGGTTCCAAACCTTGTAACTATATCTTCTGCAAAGTTGAACTTTATAATATTTTCTACCTTCTTCTACCATACCTTATTATCTTTATCATCCTCCATGATCATATTGAGAATGAATTTTTTAGTATTTATTTGTGAAAAATAAGATGAATATAATTTTATTATTCTCATATCCATCCTTTTCATTACCAAGAAGTTCAGATCCCATGAAATCCTCATCATGGATAGAGTTGTGAGGTACTTTTTACTCAGATCATGTGACACTTTGTTTTTTTCCTATGATGGTAATGGATCCAATAAAAATAATACTTGATCAAATATAAAAACTTCCATTAGCGTAAATAATATCCTTTTGTGTGAATATATACTTAAGGATTTTATGATCCGTATACATGTCACACTTCTCCCCATAGAGATAATTATGCTAAATATTTAATGAAAATATAACCACAACAAATTATTGATCATGAGTTGGGTATTTCTACTCATGAATATTTAGTTGGAGGGAGGCATAGGGTATAAATTTGTCCTCTTTCATGAGTACCCAACCCAATACCTTTTTGGATACATCACTGTAGATTACAATCCTTTCCCTATTGGTGGGTAATTTGAGCACTAGTGTAGTGATTAGCCTCTTATTGAGGACTGAATATCCTTAATGCCTTATTTTTTATTGATTTTTAGTAACCCCCATTTCAAGGGATTATGGGTAACCCTTACACGGCCCATATGATTAGATATTACATTTCCTATAGGCTTTGAGACATTTCATGACCCGTAGATCATAAGGAAATCATACAGACTAAGACTACATGAAACCGACCCACCCCAGCATCTGCATCGTGATTAGATCTCCATCTTTGCATGGATATTCAGCTAGATGTCTTATACAAAGATGCATAGTCCTGGTACCGATGGTAATGCCATACCCTCTCATTCTTCCAAATCCATTACCCTTACTCTGGTGAATGCATCCTACTCTTGAATCCTCCTCTAGAGCTGGTTCCTTGTATAATCTGTTTGGGAATCTGTATATTAGGTGTCCCTAAAGGTCTTGAGGTGGCCCAAAGGCCATGGGGTGGCACGAATGACTTAATGGTGGACTGAAAGCCTTACTGACCCGAAGGCCTGGGTGGCCCGAAGGCCTTAAGGACTCCATGCCCAAACCAGTGGCCTAATGTGAATAATTCTAGCTGCTACATTATGGAAAAGTACTTACTACAGTAACTGATATAGTAACTAATATAGTACGCACAATACTACTATAGTACCTACTATAGTACTACTACAGTACCGGAATTATGCCTCCACATGGTTGCGAACCTGGGTCTTGTGGATGCACTTAGAGAGACATCACGAACTGGGATGAGGCTCATGTGATCCTCTTCTTAAGATCTTTAAAACTTTCCTCACAGTCACCATTACATAAAAACATTAATCCTTTCTAAGTTATTTTGGTTAGGGGGATTAAAAATCATGATAAGTTTCTCACAAATCGATGATAGTACCCAGCTAATCCAAGGAAACTAAAAATTTATATTGTAGGGGTTGGTCTTGTCCATCCTTCAATTTCATTTTTTTGAATGGTTCATATATATCCTTTTAATAGTGATAACCTTCCCCAAAAATGATAATTTTTGAAACCATAATTTTCATTTACTATAATTCGCATACATATCTTATTTTTACAAGGTCTTTAGTAGAGTATTCAAATAATCCTCATGTTCCTCCTTACTTTCAGAGTAAATGAGAATATAATCAATAAATACTACCACAAATTTGTCATGTTAATCCCTAAAGACATTATTTATCAATTACATGAATATTTATGTAGCATTAGTGAGTCCAAATGGAATTACTATGAACATATAATTCTCATACGTTGTACAAAAATAAGTCTTGGGGATATCATCCTACTTCACCTTTACTTGATAGCATCCTAACCAAATATCCACCATATATAAATACTAATATCCATGTAACTGATCAAACATGTCATCAATCTATAGAAGAGAGTACTTGTTATTTATTGTGATCTTGTTGAGTTCACGATAATCAATTCTGAAGCACATTAAATCATCCTACCTCTTGAAGAAGTGGACCAGTTCACCCCATGGTGAATCACTTGGGTGTATAAAACCAATATACATATTATCTCATAGTTAATTCTTAAACTCATAAATTTAAACAATAATATTCATTATATATGGATTATTTGATATTAAAAAATATATGGTTATTAGATCAATTGAAAATTCAACCTCTCTGCTTGGAGGAAGACCAAACAATTCTACAGGAAACACATAAATGAATTCCCTTATAATGGTAATGTTATCAAGGATGATCTTTTCATTAATCTCAATCATTTTATCTAGATATTATTTATAAAAATGAAATAAAATCCATTCTTTATATGTTGGTACTAAATAATATTCCTCATCCTCCTTACATACATATATAATTAAAGGGTGATTCATGATAAGGATGGTTACATCCTTCTCCCAGTAATATATGTTGTCTCTATACAAGGAAAGGTAGTCTATACTATGAAGATAATTGAATTCCACTAAAGGGATAATGATGATATTTTTAAAAACATCCCAAAAAACATGAAATTGTGATACAATAATCATATAATATTTTCCTTGATGATATTAACTCATTTCAGGTGGTGAGACTATGTTCTTAGAAAATTTACAAGATACTCTACAGTGTCATGAATTGAAATAAAACAAGACATAAAAATGTCTGGATTAGAGGTTTTGTGTACTTCAATAATCATGATCCATATCTACATAATAAGTTACTTATTCCCTTGATCTTGGAGATTTTTGGTGCTCATAACAATTGTTATCCCCTGGAATAGAGCACTGTCTTAGATAATTCCCAAACCCTCCAAATTTATGATATATAAATGTTAATAGTACCTTAGATTGAAATTTATTTCCCTCCATCATGTTATTAATTTTTACAAGTAAATTGTATAATTTATTATATATTTTTAAAAATATAAAACATATCCCTATTCTTTTGTGACATTTATCTTGGTTCCTCTTTCCATATTTTTTGCACAAAGGAAATTGTGTCTTCTTTCCTTTGTCACCTTTATCAAATGAAATTCATTGAGACATTTTACTATTATTTAATATGTTTGGACATTCAATTACATTCTAGTTGTTAATTGTGATGTTTTATTTCTAGTTTGAAAAAAATCACAATATGTATTAAATGAACTCCCATCGTGTTAGGTATCTCATTTGGGCAGTCATCACATTTCCCATGATATTCCATGTTGAATGGTTCCTAATATTTACAAACATTGAATAGAATAAATGGAAATATAGGGATTATTATTTTTAAACTATTAATCACGTAAAAGGAAAGCTAAAAACATTAATGTTATAACTCATAAATAAAATATATTCTTTAATGTATGACTTTCTGGGTTTCAATCTAAGTTATCCATGACCTATTTCCTAACATTAAATATTATTTTAATTTTTGTTGGCTTAATAATTTTTCATAATGAGATTGTGAATTTAACAAATCATATCCCTTGGGAGGGTCAAACTAGGTGTGTAGTAAGGACCATTGTTATCCACCAGTTTACGATCAAGTCTAGATCAATACACTATTTTCAGGGTTGTACACTTGTGCTCGAGCCACATCCACTTGCTGTATCTTGACAAGAATTTATTTTATTGGAAACCACATAATCTATAATTTACCAAAATTTATATATTTTTTCTTATGTTTAGTATTATCCTTAAGGATTTCTCTAGAGTTTTCTAATATTAAACCCCAAAAATTACTAGAGTTTTCTCGTATATCAACTATGATAACTCATATTTTAATAAAATTTATATCATTATTTATTACATAATGGTAGAAATAAAAAAAAATACAAAACATATTGTGAATCCTTGTGTATTTGTTACATTAGGTACATAAAATATCAAATTGATGCATGTATACAACAACATTATTAAAAAAATCCTTAACATTATCTAAAATTCCATTGCTCTTTTAAAACTATAAAGGATAACTTGGGAACATACATTAGAAAGAGGTAGGTTATAGAGCCCAATAAGGTAATAAATGAAGTGTAACATGAAGAATGTATTACATGTTACTCAATAGTAATTTCAATTGTATATAAAAGGGGTGAGAAGCATAAAAATAAACATTGAAGTATGATATATGATGATAATATAAATGAGAAATGGGAATGTGACAACAAATTTATTCATTTCATCGTAAACATAAGTCAAGGATAATCACTAAGAAAACTTAACATTGTGAGCCTAGTATAACGTAACACACACCATACATGGAATATCATGATATTAAAACATTAGCAAATGCATTTGATGGCTATATAATTATAGGCCCACCCGTTACTTTCATATCATATACATGCATAAGTGTGATACTTAGATAATTCATTATAGAATCATATTAAATCACATTTAATATCATTATTAAGGAATTTGGGATACATACATGGAAGTAACCAATAAATAATGTATAGTTAAATATAGGTGAATACCCTTGAGTGGAAATGGGGATGAGTATTCCAAAAACAAAAGTTTGGCATGGAAAATCAGATGATAATTTTAGCCGTATAACGGGGGTACTAAAAGATTCATGGAAGGGATTAATGAGAGCGAAAGGGGTATCTAATCAATTTTACATCATAAGGGATGTAATATGAATATTTAATAATATATTCCAACATGAAAAATTTGGAATAAAAATGCATAAGACAAAGAAGGTTATCGAATAAACAAAAGAATGAGACTATCCCTTACCTTGATAGGGTGTTTCCAAAAGCTTAGGAGGATATTATTGAGATCTTATGAAAAAATGGGAGGGATATATAGAATAAAGGGTAGATTAATTTCATTATAAAATGTTTTTGAGTGAAGAAAAATTTGTATTTGGGGTGGGTTTATAAAGAAAAAGAAAGGGGAGTTCTTTATTATTTATTGAACTTAGGTTTTGGACTCTATAAAATAAGATATTGGAAACTAAAAAATGTCCTCTGGTTTATATAAAAGTTAATTTTTTAATTAATTTACAAGTTTAAGAACTTATCTCATTAAATTTTTACCCTTGGTGATCTGTAAGTGAGTCGTTTTCATAAAGAATTGATTATAAAATCTAAACATATAATGCAGGTTTTAGAGGATTCATAAAGGATTTTTAAAATTAATAAATTAATATAAAAAAATTATTTTAAAGGATAAATATATAGTCTTGGAACAAATTTATTTTATATATTAAATCACTGTTAGTTTATTATGATTTCATAATACACACAATATTTTTATATTGTATTTAATTTTTACCTAAAAATTTGACTGTCCTTGAAAATTATGAAAAAATCACAATGAGATAATTTATATGTTATGATTTTAAAAACAATATTTATTTTATCCAAAAAAAATTCTATGTATGAGAATTTATACTTTTAAATTAAAATACCCATTTATTTAAAAATGTTTGTTTTTTGACAAAAAAAATTTCTTGACCCTCATAACAAGTAAATTGGACTTTGTAAAATTATAATATCACGTATATTTGATAAAAATTATTTAATAAATTTTTTTTATTAAAATATAATTTATTTAAAAAATTAATGATCTCATCAAATTTAATATCTTTATTGTAAATATATATTTTCCAAAAGCACAATTCATATTTTTTCATATTAAAACCTAATTTTTATCAAACACATTATTTAATCATTTTTAAAGTAATAATAAAAAATAAAAAATATAAAAAATATTTTATTTAATCAAAACATAAAAATTATTTCTGTTATAGTCTACATACATATCCCTTTATTACACCGACGAACACCCAAAGGGTAAGGTGTGTAATCATGATATTTTCATGGGGTGGTTTAGCGAACATGGTTTGAGTCATGATATCAATGAGCTTGAACATATCCCATAAATGGTTTTGATCAAGACATAATATTTGAATCTTATCTTGGGTTTTATAAAGTGAAAATCCTAGTGATTCCATCACCCTCATAATCTTTTATAAATGGGATTCATTGGACACAATCCTACTAGTCGAGGCCACCACTTCTTTTGTCTGTATCAATTGGACTTTATCATAACCCTATATATATGTTGATCTTATGATCAATGTTAAATGACTATATAATCATTGGTTATGATGGTTAATGTTATTTTAAATATTATAATATGTAACATTATAATATAATTGAAAAAATTCATGTGTTTTATATAACTACATTATGTAAAAATATATTAATTCATTCATAAAGTGAATTTCATTTATAAAAGCTCAGGTTGTTACAACCACGACATAGTGGTCTAAACCTTGTAATGATCTAGCCTTATGTGAACCATGATATAAAATGAGACACCATGTTGTGGTGGTTATACATAGGTATTATCATAATGCATGATAATCCCTAATTTCCCTTTATCATCCACATCCATCTATCATTCTCAATTGAGTCATCATGTGATGATTATTAGAGGAGTTTGAATGAACCATATAATTGTTATTAATTAAACAGTAATTAATGATATTGAAACAAAATTTCCATGAGTTTAAATGTTTGTAGAATTTATTAAATTTTCAATTAACATGGGTCAACCATTTTAAGTTATATATAGACTATATAAATTAATTCATTTCACATTCAAGTTGTTACATTCATGATAACTACTCTAGGAAAATATTCACCTAATATCATTTTCTTTCCCACATTTAAACATGATTCCAATAGACCACGGTGTTGATATAGGTCCTACTCTAATATAAGAATATTCCCATGATCCGTGGATACCACTGGAGGAGGGAGTCGTTTAGCCGCTTCTCAATGAACTAGATCAAATGCTTGTGAAATGATTTGACAGACCCGATCAGATGGCTTGAGGCATGAAGTTATTGTTCTTGGTTTATATTAATTCTAAATTATAAGATATATTATAGTTTTAATAGGTTTTTGGAGTTTTATTCTACTATTTTTTCCATGTTATACATCCATATAAAATCCCTAATAATGGTTTCTTGGAAGGCATTTAATTTTTTTGGTTTTATATTTAGATGAATTAAAATTATTGAAAAAGAGTTTTCAAAGTACCATGGTGTATCCAAAGGATAAACACTCAAATATATTCTATAAATCAAAGTATTATGGCATAAATTTTATGTGGTTGTCTAAAAACTAGGGTTTTGGTTTTTGTTTTTCTAGACCACGATATAGTCCTTGAAAAACTACCATTAAGAGGTGGTGTAGAAGATCACAAAAATCAAATAATCGCATGGTGATTCTCTACATCATGGTCTTGCATGCACTATTTCATGGTCCAGTTAAACCATGAGGATGACCATAACATAGTAAAAATAGGAAATAAATTTCACATAACAACAGGAAAATAAAAAATGATTTCTCTAATATGGATACCCAAAACAACCACCAAAATGACCATGATATATCATATAATTTATGGAATAAGATGAAATTCACTATGATATAATTCAATTCATCATGGTTATAATTTTAAATAAATTTTATTTTGCTAAAACTCTAAAAAAATTCATCAATGCATGAGAAAAAAGATATTATATTTATTTATGAATAGTTCATAAATGAAAATATGATTTTTTATGCTAAAGAATTATTTATAAAATTTATTTGAATCATTTAAAAAGGAGTTTTGTATAATGGGATAAATGTATGAGACATTCCAAATAGGGTTTTGTATGATGAGAAAAAATGATTTAAATAAATTCCAATGTGTGATATTTAATTTATGTAAATTGTTTACATAAAAACATGAAATATTTTTCATTCGATAATAAATTATTCCTAAAAATATATCATAATCTTAATATAGAAGAGTTCATATTTAAACCATGTAAATGATAATATAGAACGTTCATATTCAAGAAAAGTTATTTTTTCACATTTATCCATACTAAAATTATCATGCTTTTATAATTGTTTTATTTATGAATTGTTCATAAATTGTTTATTTCATGTTTAAATATATGAATTATTAATTAATTTATTTTATCCTCTGATTTATACATAAATATAATTGTTATATTATGAATTTTTATGCATGATTTAATTTAATGGGTTTAACCTCTTCTAAATTATCATACATGTATATAAGGAGTTACATGTTAGGTATGACAATGGACTTGATTTTATTTTAACTTATCATTGAATTATAATGTGTTTTGAGAATGCATTAAATTATTGATTATAGTTTATATATTTTAGGTGTTAAAATTATTATGGTATTGAATTTTTTTTTAGAAATGCATCCATCGGTAGAGGGACTTTGGATCAGAAAACTCATTGGACTGGAGGCTTATTCCTTGTCTAGAAAAGTTGGGGTTGGTTATCTATCACTCTAGGACTTCTATTTTAGGGATGGTTGATTTGATATGATTTAAAGCCTTTATATGAATGAGTTTCATTTATTTTATACATGATATGCATTTGGATATGTATAAATATAGTTGGATTGTAATTTTGGTTAGTAACACAAATTATGAGTTGTGTAAAGAGTTACACATTAATATGGTTTAAACATATTAGTTTTGTAGAAGGAATAAAATTACAAAATAACTAGAAGCATGAAAACATAATGGAATAAATTAGATAATATAGTGATATCAAATCCCATTTAAAAATTAAAAGTGTCAGTTTACTTCCAAAGTAAATTCTTGTAAAGACCATGAACATTCAGTATGGGTAACCCAAACTATTAGGTTCACATGAATTATATTTTGTAGGGAAAGATAGTAATGAGGTGGCCCTAACCATTAAGTGCCTAGTTTTTGATTTTTTGATTTTGGTTTTACTTATTTGGTAAACTATAACTATTAGGATACTAGAGTAATAGAGTTCAAATATTTCATATAATGGATTGGGGTACAGAGTTATCAACTCAACTATAAAAGAGTCATATATGACATGATTGACATGATTTTTTACCAGATATAATATAAACTTATTTATATGATTAATCAATGTATGTATTGGTTAACTTTGTATCTTGTACCATTAATGGATTAGATGAATTTAAAAGTGGTCATCATTTTAATGCGGGGTCAATTCAATAAAATCCCAAACTAAATGAATATAAAAAATAGAAAACACATTAGATAAATTATTTTATTTTAGATATAAATAGAATCATCATTTTAAAATTTGACTTTGAAATAATTATTTGAAAAGGATAAGATAAATTGTGTAAAATTCTATGACTGGTATTGAAATTTGAGAATAGTTCTTAGACATGAAGATAAATTCTATGTGTTCGAGAAACTAATTTCTAAGGAAAAAATTCTTGATGAATAAATTAAAGAGGTGAATAATGTTTATTTTAAATATAATATGGGTTATATTTTTTTATATGATTTTTATAGGGAATTGTATAAGTTGTTAGGCCCATTCCTAGTAATGTAAATTCTTCAACTTCTTTGGATTTATCCTTAAAACTAGATGAATAACAACCAGAAAATCCATGAGATGAGATCATTGCATATAATTTGTAATTAATTTATATAAATTAATAATTAAATAACATTGTAAATATTTATTAGTTGTAAAATTATATGGAAAATTCATGTCACACTTTCTTTGCATTATATAATTCAAGGGTATAATCCCTCATGTACTGATCTACATATGCACCATGAACCTTCAATCATAATCATAGATTTCCTTAGGGGATAGATTAGAATATTGTAACAATTTCATTATTCATAATTGATTTCCACAATAATTGATTTAATATGAAGGATTATTATTGTTCTCTCTAGAGTTGAGAGGGTGGAGGAGAATCACTCTCTGTTCTTGAGAGGGTTCTAGAGGAATACCTCTCAAGGGATTAGGATAATTCTCTCTAAAATTTCCTTATGGACAATGAATATTTAGGATGAGAATGATATAATCAGTTTTATGTAGAGTTAGTGTCAGAGAATAATAATTACAAATGATCCCTTATTATTATCTAAATCCCTGAAAAAACCTATGTATAAATAATAATAATAAAAATATTTACTTAACATATGCTACAATTATGGATAATAAATATCATATCTTGGATAAATAAATTAATAATTTTTCTAATGATATTTAAGTTATCATTTTCATCCGACCATCATATTTATCCTCTTTTCCTACTTAGTATTTATCAGACTTAGAATAATGACTATTTTTTCAAATAAATAATTTTCACTACATTATTTATCAATCAATAAAAACATATTATGTTCACTAAAATAGAAAATAAATATTTATTGAATATTAAAGTCAAATTTATTATTTTGAATAAATGATGAATGAATATTTTTGATCAACCAAACATGATTAATTATTAAACCATGTATGTGAATAATATTTATTCAAAATGTTATATTTATATATAATTTAATTGAGCTTTTGGATACACTTAGTGTGTGACCCTCCAGGACCGTTTCTTAAGGGAATTATATAGTACCTCCAAATGTTTAATGATAGCATAAAGAAAAATTACAAGGAACACACAAAGAAATAAGTTAAATTTTTAATGATATACAACCTCATATGAGAACTCATTATGCAATATAATTCCTTTATCTTGATCTATTTAATCAAGAAGGTTGCATACTAGTGTTTCCAACCTATGTGTTCGATTTATCTTTCTTTGAATTTCATGGTAATGAACTTTCCAAAAGAACATTATGGCCATAGACTTAATCAGGAAGTTCCATTCCGGTCAATGTGATAGAGATATCAAATTTTATTAAATAATAGAAGGGACAAATCCTTCATCTACTTATTCATTGATGCAATACCAGTCATGATACACCCAAAATATTCTACCCCACCATGAGCATAAGTTGTTATAGTTTTTGTCAATACATCAAAGTATGTGAATCATGATATAAATTAATAATAGTTTTAAAGTCCAAGGAGTATTACACATGTTCACATATAGGAATATCCAATGACTTATATAAATTTTGATTTCTTAACAACGGGGAATATCCTCATAACCTCCCATCATAGAGATTACTAAGGGTGAAATTCAGGAGAAAAAGTCTCAATGTCATACGATCCTCTCACCATTAAAATAATATATCATTTGTGTTCAATAAAATTATATCATATGGCTATATAATATATATCTAAGAAAACTATTATATAAATTCAATGTTCTCATCATATAAGAGAACTACTATGACCATTCTGTGAAATATGTACCCTTAGGACATTGTCATACACAATGTAATATAGGATCACAATCAAGATGTTATAAAAACTTTCTTGAAATATGTAATAATAAAGAAAACTTGTACTAGATCCAACTGCTAAAAACTTTTTTTCCGTTATCTCTCACATGATATTTATATTTTTATTGAGATAAATCTTTAGTCAAGGGGTATACCACATTTTCTTCTAGGGGAACTATGAAAACTAAAACCTAATTCCTTTGATAAAAATCCCTCAATAGGTGATTCTTAATTTTTTTTCTTTGTCAATTAATTCAAACTTAACTTATTTGAAAAATACACCACTATAGTATTATCACAATATAATGTTATAAAATCTTCAATACTAGGTTCCAAATTAAGATTTTGGATGAATTTTTGTATCCAAACTACTTCCTCAACTACATCATAAGGAATAATATAATCAAATTACACTATAGTATCAGTAAAAAATAGCTGCATTGAATTATTATAGTGTATAAATCCTCCATTATAAATAAAAAAATATCTTGAATGTGATTTTAGATCATCTTGATCTATCTAGATTATAGCTTCTATATATTCCATGAAAATTATATCCTCATATCCTCCATGTCACGAACCAACCCGAGTCAACCTTGAACTGGTTACCCAAGTTGGTCTGAAACAAGGACCAAAATGTGTTCCCAATCCTATGAGGATGGAAACAAGTTCCAAGGGAATAAAAACCTCTATTTAACCCTGAGGGTCACTCTCCAACAAACACAGACCATCGCCCGAGGCGACTGAACCAAAGTTAGAACCTTTAGGAGAAACTAAAATAAAAAAAACACTATAGGCATGAGCGTTAAAAATCAGTAGGTAAGCCCATATTATTCTATTCCAAATGAATATCCTTTAAACAATTGAATATTAATTTTCAGGTTTGAATTAAAAACTATGAACATAGGTTTTTCTATACAATACATTCCAGAGTAATCAAATCACAACCCATTTCCTTCACATTTCAAAACAATCCTCATTCCTGGGAGTTAAGTTGGGTTTATAGTGGATATGAAAAGAAGGAAGGACAAAATAAGAAACTTTCATTTTAGAATTAAAATGGGGAGCATTTTTTTTCTCAAATTAATTCGTGAAACCTTTTAAAAAAACAAAACTTTATCAATTTTCCAAAAGAACACACAAAACCAAGAATAAGGGATATAGTTCACAATTCAAGAAATGGATAATGAGACTAGTGTTGGATCCTCACAGGAAAACCTAAAAACTTAGAGGAGAACCATAACAAACTATACATGTGACTCATCTCGTAGTCATTCCCTACTCGATGACATCATTACTCCCTAATGCCTGACCATAGCCCTACTAGCCTGGTCGAGGGGCCCTATCCCATGGAAATAAACTACAGTATGAACCTTCTATGGGCCACTAACTAATATAATAACCTAGACTAGTGTGTCAAACATTATCAGAAATCCCCTTTTTTATGTTAGGTTCCCATGTTATTTTCATAATGGGTGTTCCAAACATTGCAAGAAACAATTCACACATATATACTATCATACACCAGCATAACCGACACCACCCCGACCTCCTCAAGGAGTATCCCATGACTTAAACAAGAATCACATGGGTGGAGTACCATGCTAATGACATTTCCACCCATTTTTCAATCAACTAGGCAACGAATCCCTCTTATAGGGTTTTTCCAATTAACTGCTTCAAGATTCCAAATGGGCCTTATAATGTTTTCACAAAATCAATCCATTTCATAAATATTTATACACAACCCCATTTTATTATCCAAACCACCCTTCAAAACCAAAACACATTTGTAATGGACAAAGGGGAATATCAAAAATCATATAATATGTAAAAATATATTTAAAAACTCCAATAACCATTTTTAACATGACCAATACATTAATAAAAACTAAATAATGTCTTTAAAAACCATTAATCACTTAAAAGTGCTAATCGGTCCATTTAACAACCACTTGGGGTGAAAATTATTTTCTGACCATTCCAAAAAATCACAAAACAAGGGGAAACCAACTAATTTCACATGATATAATTATTATAACAATATTAGATGCCTACTTATAAATTAAATAAGGTGAAAAAATTCATGAAATAAATGTAAACCTAAATTTAAAGGAAATATGCAATGGGGCCCTACCACAAGAATAGATAAACTTTTAGAATTTGGTGAAAAAATTCAATCACACCACCAACACACCCAAAGGAGACCAAAACAAACCTAACACAATAATATTGAACCCCAAATTTAATGATCAAATACTAAAAGTCGAATCCCAACCACTAGAGAGAAGGAGACCCAAGAAGGGGGAAATAAAACCCTAGAAAAAAAGGGGGAAATCACATATAAATATTTTCCTTGTATAATCTGAACAAAAACCACCAAAATAGGGGAGATACATAGGATCCAAGGAATGGGGAGGTGCCTCATAGGGAGACAGAGATTGAGGGGGCCAAGAAAAATGGGTGAGAGGGTTTAAAATCAGATGGAAAAGAAACCCGAAGACCTAATTTTTAATGACATGGCAAGCCACACATTTTGAAAAACCATGAAGAAACTATGCACTTGCCTCTGCCAAAGGAGACACTAATTACATGATTACCTGGGCTGAGGCACACATCCACGCAAAGGCTGTGCAGTAGGTTCTGCCTCCTACCACACTGTTTCTTAGGCTAGGCGCACAATTATTCCTAACGGTGCACAAACTGTGTGCCAAGTCTGACCAACCCAAAACATATCATTTTTATTCCATACCTCAAAGGAAACCCAAATAGATGATAAGAAATAATAAAATATAAATAACACCTCAAATATTAAATTCATCACACTTGGTTCTTGAAAGAAATGTCCTAGGACCCGACCCGAACCGGAATAAAGGCAAGCTTAAAACCCCGGGAGTAACAATTCTCCCCACCATAATGTTTTACGCCCCTAGAAATCCAATCCAAGGCTTACTTGAATGAAAAACCCAGTACTTCCCTAAAACTCAAAGATATTATCAAGGTATGAAAAATGAAGATACCATCAAAAAATCTCCAATACCAATAGAAGCTAATAAGAAGAACTCAGGAGACTAAAATGGTATCCCTATAAAGTTCAACCCACCCTAAGATTTTAAGAACCTCTATTTGATCAGTCCAAGGGAATAAATTATTTTACCATCCTAAATTTAGACTTAAAACACAACATCATGAATGACACCAAGAGGAACACAACCATCCTACCAAAACCAAAAAATGATCTTAAACCACAACCAAAAATTACCTTTTAAAACTTTGGTCCAAACTAACACTGGAACACCCACATCCAAACATTTTATTCAAAAGGAGAACATATAATTAGGTGGTTCTTCACAAGAATTCCCTCTAACAACCAAAAATAGGAATGGAACCAATACACTATCATAGGGAGCCTCGAACAGAATCCCCACCATAAGAGACTAGGTTACACTACTTCCCTTCATGTGAAGAATTCAATGAAACCCATGATTGGTCTACCCACTATAAGAACTGATGAGATCCAACGAACATGATAATTTTACTGAATGAACCAAGGAATCTCATAAAAATGGGAGGGTAGGGAGGGACCATATAATGGACCATAAAAACTATGAAAGATATACACAAACCACTCAACATTCCCCAGATAAACACCGAGAAACCAAACTTAACTCGCACTAGCAGGATGTGAGGGCCATAAAAGGAGGCCCACATTTAATAGAACACAACCACTAAGATCTTAACAAAATGATATGGATATTCCTACTTATAATTAAGGAGAAAAATATCAAACCTAGATGCATCACAATATAGAAACAAGGTTTCCATGCCAACTTCCACCAAATATAACAACTGAAAACAATACAACTACATAGGAGGATTAAACTACTTACACTTCCTACGGAAAAAACATAACTTAAAACTAAACCTTTTAACACCATTGGGGTTCCCCTAACTATACACCAGCTTCACTATGGTTCCTAAGGATGGATATATAAAAATTTAAGCAACTCTTTCTTCTCAGTTAGGCTTTAGAAACCCCTGAATAAAGCACACAAACAAAACTTCACAAAACACAATTCCATTAAAATAAGAGCTCACAAGGATTCAGTAAACACCCCTATTATAAGAGAAATAAAAAAAGAACCACAAAAAAACACTGAAAGACAAGACTACTACATCCAAATAACATTTCAATGAAAGAGATGAAAAATGACGCCCCAACTAGTTCCCTACTCTTGCAAACGGCCTGGGGTGTCCTTTAAATATTTGGGTCTAGCTTCACGATACTTCTTGGAAGCACCCCGATAGAATTGCTTCAAGTGACCCAAGACTCCATAAGTGTGGTAGGTTCTTGGAGCACTCGAGCATGATGGTATCTTATGACTAATATTTCCACATTGATGATAGGTGAAAACATTTCACCCTGAAGAGGTTAACGAGAGGTCCAAAGGCCTTTTAATTCCCCTACCAGCACCACCAACATCTGGCCACTTCCCATTATTTTTACTGAAATACTATTCTCTATTTTTGAAGACCAGGGGAAGACCAGAAATCTCAATCCATCATGCCAAACTAGCTTCAACGTGAAAGGTTTTCTTCACCACATCAGAGAAGGTGGTTATGTTGAGCTCCACCACCTTCGTCTGCAGCTCAGAACGAATCCCTAGCTTGAAATTTCGATCCATAACAAGATTGTTTTCAACATACCCTGGGTCATATGGGGTCAGGTCTAAGAAGTGATGATATAATTCAAACATCAATCCAACACCTTGATGAATACCACACAACTCAATCCTATTTTTTACCCTCATCATCTCAGAAAATTATTTTTGGATAAAGAAAGACTTGAAGAACTCCCAGGTGAGATATTTCCGAGACTTTCTTCCATAAAAATACTTCTACCTTTGCCAGGTTGGGCCTTTGAGCATAAAGGTATAAAAATTTACCTTCAATGTATTAGGAAACTCAAGGAAACTGAAGTCCCTATCAATCCTACACATCCACTCCTCTTCCTCAAAAGGATCCACATGACTGTGGTAAAGAGAAATATTTAAATTTCAAAACTTAAGAAAATAGTCTATGGGTTGATCAACTAGAGTGTTCACTAGAGATGTACTTCCTAAAGCCTCATTGTGGGTATCCATCAAACCTTTGTGGGGGTGGACACTAAGAAACAAGGAAATCAATAAAACCCAATCCAACAACATGGATCATTCACATCAAATATCACAAAATAACCATCACTTCCAAAAATACAATGGACACAACACACCACCACACGCTATAAAAACATCAATTTCTCCCTTAAAACACTTTCAAAAAGAAAACAATCTTGAAAGAATTATACACCCACCAATGGTGTCCCATGGGCCTCACCCATGCACATACTCATGTCATACCAAGAACCTAACAATTTTCTCAAAAATATTTATGCATGTGGTCGCTCACAGAAACACCAAAGTTAATACATTTAACTCACCCTTCCTTTTCAAATCCCACAATTCTCTTTTTCAAAAACCCTTATACACAAAAATTTGAAATCCCATCCAAATATCACAAAATAATTTTCAAATAAATTCCAAACATTCAATCAAAACTCATTTTATAGCTTCTCAAATAAAATCTAAATCATTTAAGTTACTGAAAAAAATTTAGAAGACTTCCCAAAAATTTACCAACCCCCTAATCGAAACCATTTTCATTTTACCTCAAAAACTCATTTCACAAAAACCCAATTTTCCACTTACCAAAACAAGGTCACTTCCATTTTAAATTCAGTTTTTTCACAATTCCAAAATAATAATTTTGAAAACAATTTTTCGAATTAAAGAAGAACCAAATGATTCACAAGGGGGAAACAAGAATCAATGGGTGACTTAGTCATATGGTTGGTGGCCATACTCCAATCATGACACTATCACAGAGAGAATTCTATGGTAATTTCCCTATCCACCCCTGTCTTTCCAGGACATGTGAGCTCATGGAGGCCACTTCCCAACTACCTTTTCATTTCATAATACCAAAAAATTCACCAGAACCAAAGACAAAGAAAAACTCAGACATCCCATGGTAACCTATGGTTTAGAATGAGTAAGATTTCGCGATACTCTTCCCACACCTACACCTCAAGCCCAACAATCCTAATCCTTTTACCTTGATATCCCCAAGTAATAATGGGAGATCTATAGGTATGGTCCTAAAAAGAGACAAACTACTCTGATACTATTCTGTCTCAAACCAACCTGGGTCAACCAGGAACCAGTTACCTGAGTCGGTCCATGACAAGTCTTGAAAGGAATTCCTGATCCTCTTGGGCTAGAAATAATAAAAAAGGGAATCAATAGAGGAAATTTGATTGGTTTCAAACAATAAAATAAACAAGGACGTTAGTAAAAAAAGAATAAAAAAACTAAAATTGATTTCCATATTTTAGATCATTTACATCAGAAAAAACAAAAAAATGATCAATAAACAAAACCCAAATAACCAAGCTGGACCTGACACCAAATAACACCTCCATGTGACCTCGAGGGCCACTCTCCTACCAAACACCAACCATCACCTGAGGTGATTGAACCAAATCTGGAACCTGTCAGATAAACTAAAAAAACACTATAGGCATGAGTATTAAAACACAGTAGGTATGCCCTGATTATTCTCTTCCCAATGCATATTCATTAAATAAAGAATCATTGACTTTCATAATTGAAGAAAAATTATGAACATAGGTTTTTACATACAACACATTCCAGAGTAAGAAAATCACAACCCATTTCCCTCACATTTCAAAATAAGGCTCATTCATAGGAGTTAAGTTGGGTTCATAGGGGAGATGAAAAGAAAGAATGACCGAATTAAGAAACTTCTATTTTTGATTAAAAAAGGAAATCATTTTTTTTCATGATATCATTATTAAATACTTTTAAATAAAACCATGCTTTCTCAATTTTCCAAAACAACACCCAAAACCAAGAAAAATGGATATAGTTTACAATAAGGGAAATGACTAATGAGACTAGTGTTGGATCATCACAAGAATACCTATGACCTCAAAGGAGAACTAGAACATACTATAAATGTGACTCATCCCAAAGTCATACCCTACTCGATGACATCATAACTCCCTAATGACCTACCATATCCCTACCTGGCTAGGTCAAGGGCCCCGATCCCATAGTAATAAAACCAACTATCCACATTCTATGGGTCACCATCTAGTAAAATACCCTAGATTAGTGCAACAAAAGTTATCATAAATCCTATTTTCCATGATAGTTTCCCATGATATGTTCATAATGGGGTTTTCCAAACAATGAAAGAAACAAGTCACACATACATACTATTATACACCACTACAACTGGCATCTCCCTAACCTCCTCAAGGAGCTTCCCATACCTTAATCAAGAATCACGTGGGTGGAGTCCCAAGTCGAGGAAATTTCAACCCATTTCTCAATCAACTAGGAAATGGCTCCCTCCTAGAGGGGTTTTCCAATTAACCAATTCAAGATGTTAAATGGGACTTATAACATTTTCATGAAAATAAACCATTTCATAAATATCTATACACAACCCCATTTTAGAATCCAAACCACCCTTCAAAACCAAAACACATAATGGTCAAAGGGGCTTATCAACAAGCCTTTAGTGTGTAAAAATCCATTTAAATACTCCAACCACCATTTTTAACAATACTAATTCGTAAATAAAAACTAAACCATGTCTTTAAAAAACATTAACCACTTAAAAGATCCAACCGGGATATTTAACAACCACATGGGGTGAAAAATACTTTCCAACCATTCCAAACAATCAAAAAACAAGGGGAAACCAAATAATTTCACATGATATTATTATTTTAATAACAGTAGATGGAAACATAACAATTGAAGAAGGTGAAAAAAATCAAGAAATCAATGCAAAACCAACTTTAAAAGAAATATAAAATGGGGTCTAGCCTCAAGAATGGAGAAACTTCTGGAATCTAGTGGGAAAATTCAATTGCACCACCACTTCACCCAAAGGAGACCAAAAATAACCGAACACATCAATATTGAACCCAATATTTAAGGATATAACCCTAAAAACTAGATCCCAACCACTAGAGAGAAGGATACCCAAGAACAGGGAAAGAAAACCCTATAAACTAGTGAGAAAACAATAGATAAATAACTTAAAATGAGTTTACTTGAAGAATTCGGACAAAAAACACCAAAATAGGGGAGATACTTTGGATCCAAGGAAGGTAGAGGAGCCTCCTAGGGAGGAAGAGGCTGAGGGGGATTATAAAAAGGGGCGATAGGGTTTAAAATTGGGTTGAAAAGAAACTTTAAACCCTAATTTTTAATTACCTGGTAGGCCACACGATTAGTCCACACAGTTTTCCAAAACATGCAGAAATCATGTAATCACCTCTTCTAAATGAGACACTGGCTGCATTATTACCTCGATCGAGGCACACGACTATGCATAGTCCATGCAGTAGGTTATATCTCCTACTACACAGTTTCCTGGGATGGGTGTTTGGTTACTACTAACCGTGCAGAAATCATGTTCCTTGTCTATCCAACCCAAAAATTTTCATTTTTCTCCAAAACCTCAAAGTAAACCCAAATATATGAGATAGAACCAAGGAAAATAGAAATAACACCAAAAAATATTAAACCCGTCATTCTCTATTCTCGATAGAAATGTCTTAAGACCCGACTCAAACCAGAATAAAGTAAAGCTTAAAAACCTCGGTGTGACACCCCATACACTAGGAACATATCCTTATTACACATCAAATACTCACGGATAACTTTAATATCAATTCAATTATATTCACTTGGGCCATCTTGATATCTTCTCACCATACATAGGGAGTAGGAAACATCAATATTGATACTTAACATGACATACATGATCAATCTTATCATACAAACATTTGTGATCATACTCCGTCTCTCTCTCTCTATCTCTTTATCTCACCAATTTTGTTTGAGAACACATTTTATTAGAAATATATATACCATATAACACTAGAAACATTCACCTCTTGGATTTTTTCATGCAAAATATCTTTATTATCTAGTTAATGTATTCACCCTAACTTATCCCAAGTAGCCTCTTGAATCTTTCATAAATGATTTTTATCCCAAGAATTCAGGTTTCTTTACCTAAGTCCTTCTTGGAGAATCAATTATTCAACTAGTCCTTAATTGACTATATGACTAGTATTTCATTACAAATAAGTAGTTTTTCATTGACATATACTACTAGGAAAATAAACACACTCCCACTAAACTATTTATAAACACACAACTCACATTTTTTTTATGAAACCAAATTCTTATATGGATTCATCAAACTATTTTCTCTATGGTCTGGATTCTTACGTTAACTCATAAATGGATCTCTATAACATGCATGAATTATTGACATTACCCAAAGTCACAACTTATTATGGTTGTGTAATATAGGAATCTTTAAAAAGGTTTTCATTAAGGAATGGTGTTTTGAAATCCATATACCAAATCTCATATTCATGGAAAGTTATTATGGAAGGAAATATTATGACAGATTTAAACATGGAAAATACATTAAAAGGTTTCATCATATTCTATTAATTTACACTATTTAAACATTTTATCCACTAGCCTTGCTTTTTAAGAACTCACTTTACCTTTCATGTCTAGTTTTCTCTTGAATTCCCATTTTCACACAACATTCTTTACATTAACTAGTCGATCAATTGAAACCTAAAATTGGTTCTGATACATGGAATCCATCTTAAAATTAATTGATTCTTTACATCTTGAAACTTATAATATTTTTACCACCTCCTTATAAAAAATAGGTTCATTATTATTAACTAATAACGAGTCACCATATTCTGTGACTAAAAAACATATATTTCTGGTTCTCTCACCTCTTTGGTGCTCTAACAAAATACTTGTGTCTTAGGAACAATATCATACATTATGACCTAAAAAATGTGTTCATGTATCAACTCTTGTTTATCTTGAGCATCAAATTCATCCAATTAAATCTTGATCCCACTACATATTTTAAATATGTGATCCATCAAAATAAATATGGATTTTTATTCCACTATGATTTTCTTATCTAAATGGTTATATAAATAATATCCCTCAATTTCCTTAGTATATCATATAAAGATACACTTTGTGACCTAAGGAATTTTTTTGTTTCCAGATCTATCCTTAGACTATGCCTCACAATGCCAGGCATGATCATGTGAAAAAATATATTTCTTTCCATACATCAATTCAAAAGGTATTATATTTTCCATCTTAGATGTCACTCAGTTTATTAAGTGTGATGTAGCCTAGAATTCATATCCACAAAAGGATAACGAAACATCTACATAAATCATCATCGACATTACCATGTCTAAAAAGGTATGGTTCCTCCTTTCACTAACGCCATTCTACTGTAGAGTATAAGGAATATTGAGATAGGATAAAATATTAGACTCAAGTAGATAATTGATAAACTCTTTGTTAAGATACTCACCACCTTGATTAGATCAAATCTTGTTTATTTTCAAACCAAGTTTATTATATTCTTTATTATTTAATTCCTTGAATTTTTCAATGTATTTAGACTCATACCTAATTATATAAACACACCCATGTATAATCAAGTCCTCAGTAAAATTAACAAAGTCAGAATACCCAACCCCAAATTATAATGGAAAATTCCCACACATATCAGTGTATAATAATTCAAGAATATCTATGTCTCTTTCACCCTTATCATAAAAAGGTGTTTGGTTCATATTACCTTGTAAACAATATAGACATATATCAAGTGATTTTCGTTTAAAATAATCTAAATAGTCATCTTAATAGAGCTTTGTTAACCTATTTTTGTATGACCAAGTTGGTAACACCACAATTGGGTGTGATATGAGTCATGTGAACATGATTCATTATCAACTTCTAATACTTAGATTTAATAATTTAATACATAAAGAGTGTTATTTTAATGTGTTATACCATAACATATGTTGTCTTTGTAAAAGAAGAGGTTTTTATTTCCAAACAAGAAAATAAAATAATTTTTATTTAGAAAGGATACAAAAATTATATTTTTTTACAAAATAGGTACAAAATATATATTTTTAAAATCCAAGACTATCCTTATTGGAAATGTAATGTGGTATTATCTTATAAAAATGCAATAATTCGTGTTTTGTTGGTAGCTCAATGATCCACCTCTCCTCTACCGATCTTCAAAAATCTATTTGGATCATAAAATTGGATATAGACCACAATCTGTATCTAATACCCAATTGGTAGATATGTAAATATTTCACTTGATAAGGAAAGCACCAGACGCTTCCTTATACTTCTTTAACTATGTGTAGTTCTTCTTTTAATGGACTGGATTTCCATATGAAAATAACACTACAACTATTACCTTCACTTTCCATTGGATATTCTTATTATTGGAAGGAAAGTTATTAGGAGCCTTATAATTGGAGTGAGTCTTATAGACTCTTTCTTCATTCTTCCTTTTATTCACCATAGGGTCCATATATTTTATTGTGTTTCTAACCATATTTTGATTTTGATGACCACAATCACACTTTAAAGTGTTTAACTTTAAATTTAAAGAGATTTAAAATTATTCTTGATGAAATATTTTTAAAATCTTGAATAAACCTTGAAGGATCCTTGAATAGGTATTAATTAAACTATTGATTCCTTGTAAGGAGTCTATAAGATCCATAGGGGTCTGTTCATGGAAGTGGTAGATTAAATTGATGAAGTTGAATGTAAATAGGTTAAAATAGGTATGGTCATTACTATTTTGGTGCATACCATGGTAGAAAAGTAAAGTGGTAGGACAAAACAACCATCTTTTGATGGCCATGCCCATGGTTTTGGGAAATTTGAAGGCCAAAACAGCCAAGAATTGTTCACTGGGGCATGGTGAAAGTCGTGTCAATGGTTGTACTAAATTTAATGTTGGTCAACTTCATTCATTTCAGTATTTAACACCTTCATTAGTTCGAAAAAATTCCAAAATATTTATAATGGATTTAAAGACTATAAATCGAGACCTTAGCTATCTTGGAAAAATATAATGAACAATCAACTTATGAATCAACTCTCTCACCAGATTGATCACAAAATCTCTCTCAAAGGGATCTCTTTTTTAAATCCTATTTTCTTTAATCCAGAGTGAGTTCCTATTGTAATATCTTTCCACTATAATATTATTTTTAATTCTCTCATATTAATTATTTATATTCATTAGAGATAATTGAAACCAAGTTAAAATGTGATTTATCCTAAGAAATCCTCTCTTATTACTCTATTTTCTCATTAGTTGTCACTACCTTTAAAGTGAGTGATACTAATTTTATTTTAACATCTTTTAAAAGAAAAGGGACTATTATATTTGAGGTTTATAGCTACACCCATTAATACTATAGTGCCTACTGTAATTAGAGTTTATTAATACAACCTAAAAATCAAGGGAGTTTTGGTATCTTGGATATCATTAAAGTCAAGCTATTAATACATTGAATCCTTAGACGTTTCGGGTGGTATATATAGGGTATCTTCTTAAGATATTACCAAACTTCATTACCAAATATTATTCCTTATTTACTTTCCACATTTTCGTTTATTTATTTCTTTCATTAGTTTAATTAATCAATTGTTTAGTTTATCAAACATACACAATCATCTATTATTTGAATCTGTATTTCTTCTATTTTATAGCTTTTATAATCTTATATATTTTTATTATTTCACTTTAAAATTTGATTATTTTTTATCTCTTATAAAGTTTTTAATAATAATCACTACTTAAATTTTTTTTAATTATTTAAGACATTTTTTTTAATATATTTTAAAAGGAAATTAACCCCTTATTACCTTTTTCCTAAGTCCGACATACATTTTGTATCAAGGAAGTCTTCAAATACTTTATTGATTTTTTTTGAAATTATTTCTAAAAAATTTTGTTCTCAAAATCATTAACTTATTTTCAAGAAATCCTATATTTATAAATAGTTTTTTGAAACATCCATGGTTCCCTCGAAGGAATCTTTATGGGTTATGCTTCATTTTTTAATGGAAATAATTATATTTTTTTGGAAAAATCGCATGTCAAATTTTCTTAGATATATTGGTTATCTCATATAGAAATTATTATACATGGTTATATTACAACTACTAAAAAATAATATTAATGGACTCCATATGATATTTATTATTTTTAATTAGATAGTAATTCTATGAATTCCTGACATTGTGGTTTAGATCAAATTGAATATAATCAAATTTATATTTTCAAAAAGACTCATGAAATCTATAAATTATTATAAGTAAGTCATGGAGGAACAAAAAAAATTAAATATAGCTATTTATATATATTTATACAATACTTTTATGGTTTATATATGTATCATAGTAAATATATTATTGAAATTATTACTCAATTTACTAATATTTTTATTTAGAAAAAGGATCTTGGTGATTATATTTCTATAGAAACTTTATTAAAGAAATTCCTTTAGGTTTTACCAAGTAATTGGGAACCCAAGGTCACCAAAACCCAAAAATATATAGATATAAAGAATATGGTAGTTGAGGAGATCATAAATCATCTCCTATAATATGAGATAATAATGAAAAGAGAAGCCTAAAAGGAGGATAAGTACTTAAAAGAAACTAAAAAGTTTATTAAATTCAATGTAGTAAATAATGAATCATTTGAAAGAGAATTTGAGACTACTAAAATTCCCAAATGGGAGAAAAAGTATATGAAAATGAAAAGATATACTTAACACTTAAAAAGGGTAAATCAATAAATGTAAGTTACTAGAATTAATTATAAAAATAAGGGACACATTAAAATGGATTTTACCTTGAAAAATACAAGAATAAATGTAATAAGGCACTGAAATTGTAAACATAGAGTGGCCACGATGACTCAATTTCAATATACGAATCAAGTGATTAAATACTTAAGTTCCTCATTGATATTTTAGAGGCATGTGAAAAAGTAAATTAATCAAATTATAGATATTACTATTATACTTATTTAAATAATTTTTTAATATATAAAGATATTATTAATGCTAGAGATAAAATTAAATATAGTTCTTCCAAACTTATTTCAAAATTTAAAGAACTGAAAAATTACTTCAATCACGTTTTATTTGAAAAATCTAAAATTTTATAATAAAAAAGATGATATGGTTTTAAAACTAAAGAAACAAAAAAATGTTGGAAATTTTGAATTTCTAATTAATGATATAAAAAATACTCTTTCACATTTTACCAAAGGTGAATAAAGTTAAAATATGATTTTGGGATATCAACAATTTGTTAAAAGTAAAAATGGGGTTGGTTTTTACAAACAATCTAGTTTTCTAAAAAAATTGAAAAAAACTCATTTTGTAAAAGGAACTTCCGAAAATATTTTTTAATTATTGAAATAAATTTGGTTATCTTGTTTATGAAAAGAATTTTAAAAATTATAGATATGGTAGACCAAAAATCATTCATCTACCCTATGATATTTCTAATATAAAAACTTTTCTAAAGAAGTCTTGATTCGAGAATATTTATTAGACAACTTAAGTGGACACAAGATATTGGAACCAAAAGTAATAGTCTCCTAATATTTTATAGTAAAAGGGTATCATGGAAAAAATCTGAGAAGCTACTTGGTATATGGATGGCAGGTAATCATGACACATGTGTGGTTATCCTTATGAATTCAATAATCTCAAACACTTTGAAGGGGGATATGTAAAAATTAGAGATGACTCAAAATGTAAAATTACCAGTATTGGTATGATTGGTTTCTCCAAATCTAAATTGATTAAACATATTTTATTTGTTAATGGTTTGAAGTATAATTTAATAATTCTTATATAAATATTTGATATAGGTTTCAAAATTACTTTTAAAAATTATTTTTAAAAGTTTTTAATTATAAAGGAAAGATTTTATTTACCACATCCCATTTTCAAAATGTATATATATATATTTAAAATATATTACAAGTTAAAATATAAAGTATTTAAGTGCACCAGATATTGAATATTGGATTTGGAATCATCTCCTAGGTCACTTTAATATTCACTCTCTTTTCAATCTCAACCACAAATGACTAAAATGGGATTTACCCAAACTATCTTTCTAAGATAATGTAGTTTGAGAATCTTTCCAACTTGGCTATAAATAGAGATACTCTTTCAAATCTAAAAATATTTTTTCCTCTTCTAAATACTTATAACTAGTAAAACATAACCATTTTAAACTGACTTAGGTTAATAATATCATAGGTAAAAATTTCAACTTTGTAATTATCAATGATTGTACTATATTTACAAGGGTTATCTTCTTAGCTCCTAACAATGATTCTTATTAAGTATTTATCAAATTTTCAAGGAAAGTTGAAAATAAAAAATCCAAAAAAATATTTTCCCTTTTAAGTGACAATGGTGATGAATTTTATAACAAAGACATTGATGAGTTCTGCACTTTTAAAGGCTATAATCACTCTTTATCCACTCCTAGAACACCTTAATAAAAATGGGTTTTCAAAAAGATAATATAGGAACCTCAAGATATTTCTAGAACTATATTGAATGAGTTTAATATTACTCAATTATTTTTGGATAAATAAGTGAATACCTCTTTATTTATCCTTATCCATGTTCTCATCTGGCCCATATTTTGAAAAACCCCTTATGGACTTTAAAAAGGAAAAATTTCAAAAATTCACATTCTATAAAGTCTCCAGTTATAAACGATTTATCCATAATACCAAGGGTAATTTAGAAAATATTAATTCTAAATTAGATGAAGGTATCTTTCTTGGGTGCTAAAACTCATGTAAATCCTTCTTGGTATTCAATAAGAGGAATACGACCTTATAAAAGTTAATTCACATAAAATTTGATGAGAATATTCCTAAATCACATCTACAATGCGATAATGTTGTTGAAAAACCTTGTTTAACCTCACATAAACCACAATAATCTCAATTAATAAAAGATACTAAAAAACCCCATTCTACTCCTTTACCCAAGACATAGATTCAATATAGATACCATTCTCCTGATAATGTTACCTGTGAATTACAATTTAAAAATTTTACTAGAATGTCATTCTTAAGTGAGATTGAACATTAATATTTTCTCTCTCACATCCATTGAAGATGCTTTTAATGAAGACAATTATATACTTTCTATACAATAGTATTTGGAATAATTTTAAAGGAAAAATGTTTGAACACTCATTGAATGTCCTGATAATCATCATATTATTGGCACCAAGTTGGTTTTTGAAAACAAAATTGATGGTTTAGGAATTATCATCTGTAATAAGGATTTCCTTTTTTCTAAAGGATATAGTCAAGAAAAAGGTATTGATTATAGTGAATCCTTTGTATCCATTTCTCGACAATAATCCATTAGAATTTTTTTTCATACACTTCTCATTTTAATTTTAAAAATTTTCAAATTTATATCAAAAGTTATTTTATAAATATTTTTTTCAAAAAATGTTTTTGTGGATAAACCACCCATTTTTGAAAATCTAAATACCCAAATCATATTTTCAAGTTAACCAAAGATCTATATGGTTAAAAAAATCCCCTCAGTCTTGGTATAGTAGGTTAAAAAAATTCATTTTATTAAATGATTTTAAAATGAGAAAATATGATTCCACTCTTTTTCTCAAAAAAATTTCAAATAACTTATTAATCATTAATATTTATGTTGAAAATGTTATTTTTGAATTAACTAAAGAAACTCTTTTCAAAGTTTTTTATTTAATGAATAAATAGTTTGAAATGAGTTTTATGGGAGAACTCAATTTCGTCCTTTGATTTAAAATTTAAAAAAATAAAAAAAACATTTATAAACAAAATTAAATACACTTAGGAAAATAATTTTTTTGAAAGTATCATGTTAAGGAAATTATAACTATTATGAGTATAAATTTTAATCTAACGTTGGATGAAACCAGTCAAACGTTTGACCATAATATTTATAGAAGTATGATTATAACTTCACTTTAATTTATGAAAACCTATCTAAATATCATGTTTAGTGTACACTACGAGAATAAGAAATATTTTTAATGGGTCATTTTTTATGGGAACCCATCACAAATAACCCACAACTGAAAAGTGTGTCACAAAAACTATTTTTTACAATGGTCTTTCAAAAACATTTTTTTGCGATGGGGGATTCAATCATCACAAAAAGATTTTTCTAGTTATATATTAGTCAAAATTTTTGATGAGATTGATCTACCATAACAAAGAACTATTTGAAATTGGAGATCAATCCCGTCACAAATAATAATAAAAATAATATTAATATTAAAAAACAAAAAACAAAAAAATCACAATAGTATAAGAAAATACATTATATAAAACTATAAATATTTTAATTATTAATAATATTACAAAAAATATGTCCCTTAAAATGATTATCATAATAAATGTTTCAAAAAAATACAAAAATCACTGAGGGGTAGGGTCATCTGGAGGAGGTGGAGGAGGCAACTCCATCCCTATTGTAACGACCCTAATTTTTTCAATGGAAATTCCCTCCTTTTATTTATGTAATAAAATAACATTAAATCACAACATAATTAACTACTAAGTGATAAGTTACCTTTAAACATAATTTCGTCACTTATGTTTTTGGAATTTCAAAAATCCGACATACACGGTTGTGTTCAAGATGATTTTTGGAGTCTAATGAAACAAAAATACTTTTTGGTGAATAGTGACCTACCCCTATGAATAGTAACATACCCTTATGAATATTAATATGACCGTTATGAATAGTAAATCATCCAAAATAAGAGTAACATTACGTATGAATAATTAAATAAAATTTAGACATCCTAAAAAGTGACAATTTGACCTCAGTAAACGTTTTGGTATTTTGTAACTCATAAATAATTAATTAGATTTAATTAGTTAATTTGAAAGAATATTTTTTCACTAAAATGTATTCATAAATTATTTAATAAATGTCTTATAGTATTTAGATAATTTTATAAGACCCTACTTAATTTTTGAAAGCACTATGAAATCAGTTTTAATGTTAAAAACTGTTTTTAAGTAAATTTTGATTTTAATTAAATATTAAATTAATAATATTTAGAAAATTATTTTTGAAAAATGGAATTCATTTTTGGATTCTACACGTCAAAAAATGTTTGGGGTAAATTTTTGGGATTTTTATGAGATACTTGAATTTTTGATGAATAGTGAAATACGGTAATTTACAAAATAAGCTAAATAAGCTAATTATAGGGTCATGTGTGATGTTATTCTGATGTAAGACAACTTGGTTCGGGATTAAATTATAAAATTACTGCTATTGGTCATTCAAGACTCACCATTCCCTGTCTTAGGGGAAATTAATAAACTAATGAATTTTATATTAAGGAAGCCCCTCTCCCCTCCACTATAAAAGCCACCCTTCACACCCTCATTTCCTCACACCCATAAAGCTCCAAGACTTCTCTAAAATCTTCCCAAACACCTACCCTATCCCCTCCCCAACGTCCAATAGCTTCGGGTCTCATCAAAAGACCATGTTTAGGCCCTTAAGGAGGTTCTCGAGA
Source organism: Viscum album (assembly GCA_963277665.1). Taxonomy (NCBI): domain Eukaryota; kingdom Viridiplantae; phylum Streptophyta; class Magnoliopsida; order Santalales; family Viscaceae; genus Viscum; species Viscum album. Next base: position 851,833,388 of record OY728157.1, on the reverse strand, counting down.
GAAGGATTCAATAGGTAATTTATCTCCCTCTTCCCCTTTAATTTCCTTTCTAGTTCAAGTTCATTTCTTGATCTATCCCCACCTATCTTCATCCAAATTGTGTTTTAACTCCATTATTATATATATACTGTAATTTAATGATTAAAATTGGATATTATATCATCCAAACCCCTTTCCCTCTTCCTTTTATTTTATTAAAGAGAACGTTGTTCGTGAGGTGTTAATTTATTAGCTTCAAGAACAACGTGCCTTATTCTTCAATTTATACCTTCAGATATGGTCATGAAACCATTTTTATGTTTAAAACAGAATATTTTATATTTATTATGTTCTATTTACCATTCTGGAAATAACTTATGGCCATATTACTATGTGAAAAGTTAAAACAAGATTGTTGTGATCCAAAAACCGCTCAAATTAACCCAAATAATCATCATTTAATTCTTATCTAATGAATAATCCAAATGGATCTAATATAATTCATTATAAAATAATTAAAGCTCATGTAATATCATTAATAACACGTAATATCATTTTTTGATGTTTACCCATGTTCTACCCGAACTTAAATTTAAGAATACAAGTGAACCACCCAAGAAAAACCATAAAAACGAACATCCCCGAACAATGTTTTTAAACTCTATAAGTCATCCAAAGGAACATAACATGACATAATGATACCAGAATGAACCCTATTAATGTACACATGGTTATGGATTTCTAATTAATGAATATAATGTCATTATACAGGACATTAAAGAGAAGGAAGCATTTGGGTGCAAGGTAAGGGGAAATTCTCGAACCCAACATTCATCCTTCGGGTTATCCCTCTTTCACTCCATTTTTGATATGGTTACTCCTTGAATATCATTTGTTAAAAATTATATTACCTTTTCTGGGATAGAAATTTTTTCTACTAAAGCTTATGTCAATCAAATTTTTTTTCAAAAGAACTCTTCTTTTGAGAGCTCAACTTTTACCTCTCATTCATGGTTGATGGTTCTTGTATTAAGTATATTGTTACCTCTTTGTTTTGGGAACCCAAATCTTATGAATTTATTATTATGATATGAAACCCATTCCTTTACATGGGTTATTTATGTTCAATTTTGATATGTGTTCTATGTGGAAATCATGATAAAGATAATGTTATGATGTGACAGGTGCACCCAGAATTATATAGCGCAATATGAATGTTTCAAAGTGACGGGTGCGCCCGGAATTATACAGTGCTCCAATGCATTGGGTAAAGTGATGAATCTCATGAGTAAATTTGAAATTATGTGTGACCATGATTCTATCTTGGTTCACAATTATGTGGCATAGTTAACCACTAAGACATGATGTTTCATTTTTATGCATTGCCACATTTAAAGTCTTTTATTTATCCTCCTATCATGTTCATGATCTTTTGTCTATGTTATGACTATTCTAACCTCATGTTATATTGTTCTTATCTATCCTCTTACTGGGATTCTAGCTCACTCCTTCTGATTTATATCCTCAGGTGTCTATATGTACTAAGGATAGGACAAGTTCCAATAAGAAGCTAGTGAAGAAGAAATTAAATAAATGTTTAAGCTTGATGTTGTAATTATTTTGTATGGTCCTTGTTTTCCCAAGACACTAAACCTTTGGATCCTCTTTGTGTAATAATATTATATTGTTTATCTTTTAAATGATGTAATAGTATTGTAAGAAAAGGTTGGGTCTCTTTAGTTGGTATCAGAGGAAAGGATTAGTTAATTTGGGAATTAGGATTAGTGAACCCTAGAGAAAACCTCTAGTATGAGATTAAGTACAAATATGCACACAAGAGTATTTAAATTGGGATCCCATATGTTATTCTTTTAGTATATATTGTTCAAAGGAATAATTTATGTATTCATGAATTGTTTAATTATGTTTTTTCTAACCTTTTCTATTTTAGAAAATGGTGGGAACCAGGAGAAATCAGGCCAAAAACTCGTGCGAGGGCCAATGCAACGATTGCCCTAACGACATCCCCAGTGATTTGGGAGGTGGATTTCATAACTTCATGGTGATTATTACCCAATTATCTTAGGTTATAAACAATAAACATAATAACGGGGAACTTCCACCTTCACCAAAGAGGGAGAAACTGGGTATCGAATTTTTTATACGGTAACAACCATCGATGTTTAGTGGATCTTCCGATCCACTAGTAGTGGAAAAGTGGGTTAAATCCATGGAGAAGATCATTTATATTATTCACTATTCTGAGACGGAGAAGGTGACCCTAGACGTTTATAGTCTCTATGGAGAAGCTGATCAATGCTGGGCTTTGATTAAGAACACCAAGCCAAGGGAGAAAATTGAAGAGATGGAATGGGAAGATGTTAAGATAATGTTTCTTAATAAGTACTTCCCATGAAATCTTCGCACGAAGATGGAGAGAGAATTTATAGAGCTCGAGAAAAAAGAAGGATATTATTTCACAACCTATGAAGAGAATTTCACAAGGCTTGCAAGGTATTCTTCGGGGTTTTTTATCAGCAATGATAGAAAAATTGATAGATTTTTTAGTGGATTAAAAACACACCTTCGAAAGGCTCTTGTAATTCGAGACTTTGGGAGTTATGAAGAAGTTGTTAGGTGTTCTCTCAAAGTAGAGATGGAGTTTGGAGAATGGTCCCATGGATATAGTGATAAGAAAAGAAATATGGAGTTTCAAGCTGGTGGATCTAATGACAAAGGCAGGAAGAAAAATCAACGACCCACATGCCAAAAATGTGGAAAGTTGCACCATGAGAACTGCCTCAAAGGGATGGGGAAATGCTTCAAGTGTGGGAAAGAAGGAAACGATGCTCAAGAGTGTCAAAAAGACATGAAAAGGAAGGAGAATGTTGCCGATTAAAGGAGAGAACCACTCATGGTTCAATGCTACTACTGTAGGGAGATAGGGCACTATGCAAACTAGTGCACTAAACCTCGATCTCTCGGAGGTAATCAGCGTCAGCAGCCAAAAAATCCAAAAGAACAAGAGAAGGATTATGCGATCACTAATTCGGAGGTGGAGCATGATAATGAAGTCGTACAAGTTACACTTCCTATTCACTCAAGAATGGAAAAAGTCTTATTTGATTCTGGTTCTACACATTCCTTTATATCTTGCAAGTTTTCTAGAACTATAGAATCGAAGAACCAAAACCTTGAAGTATAGATATCTATAATAACACTAAGTGGTGCAATCATGTCAACCCAAGTATTTGACTCTTCTCTCATTGTCGTATGTGGGAAGATTCTTCTAGAAAATCTCGTAATTCTTCCCTTGGTGGAATTCGATGCTATAATGGGAATGGATTGGATCTCATTATATAGAGCACTTATCAACTGTCGGGAAAAGGAAATATCTTTTCATATTCCAAACCGTCCCATGCTCCTCAAAAAATTCAAGGAAGATCATGATTCTCCTTTGAAAAATACTTCAATGGTGTGGGTGTTGATTCTCGATGAAGAAGCATACCTCTCCCAAATGGTTCAGTTGGAGGAAAGTGACAACCTTGAAGAAATGACCATCGTGAGGGAATACAACGATGTATTTCATGATGAGTTACCCAGAATTCCCCAGGATCATGAGGTAGAGTTCTCAATTGAACTCATGCCCGGAGCTACTCCAATCTCTAAGTGTCCCTATAGGATGGATCCAATCAAACTTGAGGAGTTAAAGAAGCAGCTACAAGAGAATCTAGAGAATGGGTTCATATGCCCTAGTGCATCACCTTGGGGTGCACGGGAGCTCTTTGTGAAGAAGAAGGATGGAATAATGCGGCTGTGTATCGATTATCGGGAACTCAACAAGATCACCATAAAGAACAAATATCCTCTCTCAAGGATTGATGACTTGTTCGATCAGTTAAGTGGAGCTCAATACTTCTCAAAGGTGGATCTTTATTCTGAATATCATCAGGTAAAGGTGAAGAAGGAAGATCTTCATAAGACTACCTTCCATACAAGGTATGGGCACTATGGGTTTTTCTTGATGCCCTTTGGACTTACTAATTCCCCTACAATATTCATGGATTTGATGAATAGAGTCTTTAGACATTACCTCGAAAAATTTGTGGTAGTGTTTATCGATGATATTCTCATCTACTCCAAGAGAAAGGAGGAACATGAAGAACATATAAGACTTGTGTTGGCGACATTATGAAAGGAGAAGTTGTATGCCATGTTCAGTAAGTGTGACTTTTGGATGAAGCAAGTCACGTTCTTGGGACATGTGATCACAAGTGAGGGAATTTCTGTGGATCCATCAAAGACAAAGGCAATTGAGGAATGGCCCAGGTCCTCTAGTTTCATAGAAATCCGTAATTTTCATGGATTAGCAGGGTACTACCGATGTTTTGTGTGAAATATCTCACGATTGTCAAGTCCACTAACTAAGTTAACAAGGAAAGGGGTAAAGTATGTCTGGATGGAAGAATGTGAGGGAAGATTCAAGGAGTTAATGAGAATGATGATCACTTCACCTGTACTCACACTACCGAAAAGTAGAGAAAGTTTTGTGATATATAGTGATGCTTCAAAGAATGGATTGTGTTGTGTACTCATGAAAAATGATAATGTGATACCCTATGCCTAATGACAGTTGAAGATCCATGAGCAGAACTACCCGACACATGATCTAGAGCCAACAGCCGTGATTTTTGCTTTGAAAATATGGCGGCACAACCTTTATGGAGAGAATTGCGACATATACACCAACCACAAGATCCTAAAGTATATATTCACACAAAAGGATCTCAAAATGCGTCAAAGGAGATGGTTAGAGCAAATAAAGGATTACGATTGCTCTATTCACTATCATCCTGGAAAGGCGAACAAGGTAGCTGATGCTCTAAGAAGAAAAGAACCTACTAATCTATCCATGTTACAGATTGAGAAGGACCCTATCTTCTTGGATATGAAAAGAATGGATTTGGAAATAATAAGGGAAGGGGATACATATTACCTTTCCCAAATGATTGCGCAACCATCCATCCAATAGAAGATTAAGGAAGCACAAAGGGATGATGTGGAGATACAAAAGAGGGTGAATGCAGTAAAGGAAGGGAAGTTGCAAGAGTTCCATATTGACGATGATGGTGTGATTTAGTTTGGAACGCGGATTTGTGTGCCTTCATCACCCATGATAAAGAAATATCTATTGGATAATGCACATATCTCAAATTTCTCTATCCATCCTAGGAGTACTAAGATGTACTGTGATCTCCGAGAAAACTTCTGGTGGGATAACATGAAGAAGAAGATTGCGGAGTATATATCAAGGTGCATGGTATGCCAGCAAGTTAAAGATGAGTGACAAAAGTCCAAGGGTATGATGCAGACATTACCTATACCCATGTGGAAATGGGAAAACGTTACTATGGAATTTGTCACAGGTATCCCGAGGACGTCGAAGGGAAATAATGCGATATGGGTTATGGTTGACCAACTCACCAAGACTGCCCATCTTATCGCTATTCGGGAAGACCTCTCCCTTGAACAGCTTGCAAAGAAATATGTGAAGGAAGTGGTGAGACTACATGGTGTTCCACTCTCAATTGTCTTTGACCGTGATCCAAGGTTCACATCTATGTTCTGGAGGAGCCTTCAACATGATTTATGTACTGAATTAAATTTCAGCACAACCTATCACCCCCAAACTGATGGACAGTCTGAAAGGACTATTCAGATGATTGAAGATATACTAGGATCCTTATCTCTTGAATTCAAAGGTGGTTGGGATCAGAATCTCCCAATGGTTGAGTTCTCATACAACAATAGCTTCTACTCGAGTATTCAGATGGCTTCGTATGAATCTTTGTATGGAAAGCGATGTAGAACTCCAACCTATTGGGATGAAGTTGGAGAATGAAAGCTACTTCAGCTCGATATTGTTCAAGAGATGACGGAGAAGGTTCAAGTCATCTAGAAACACATCAATGCTGCTCAAATTCAGCAAAATAGCTAAGATGACAACCGTCGAAGGGACTTGGAGTTTGACGTTGGAGATAAAGTCTTCCTTCGAATATCTCCATGGAAGAGAGTAATGCGATTCAGGAATAAAGGGAAGCTAAGCCCAAGGTATATTGGCCCCTTTGAGATCCTTGACCGCATAGGAGCTATGGCCTATTGTCTAGCACTTCCTTATAATATGGATCTAGTTTATGATGTTTTTCATGTGTCACTACTGAGGAAGTACATACCAGACCCCTCACATGTACTAAACTCAGAGGTGGTGTAGCTGGAAGATGATCTCTCCTATGAGGAGAAGCCATTAAAGATTCTGGATCGGAGAGATAAGGTTTTACGCAACAAGACAGCCCACCTTGTCAAAGTGTTGTGGAGGAACCATAAGTTTGAGGAAGTAACTTGGGAACTAGAAGAGGAGATGAAAAATAAGTACCCTCACATGTTTGTGTAAAGTGAAATTTTGGAGGCGAAATTTCTTAAGGGGGGAAGAATGTAACGACCCAAAGTTTTTCAATAGAAATTACCTTCTATTATTTATGTCATAAAATAACATGAAATCGCAACATAATGAACTACTAAGTGATAAGTGACCTTTAAACAAAAGTTCGTCACTTCTGTGTTTGGAATTTCGAAATTCCGACATTCACGGTTGTGTTCAAGATGATTTTTGGAGTCTAATGAAACAAAAATAATTTTTGGTGAATAGTGACCTACCCTTATGAATAGTAACATACCCTTATGAATAGTAATATGACCCTTATGAATAGTAAATCATCCAACATAAGAGTAACATTACCTATGAATAATTAAATAAAATTTAGACATCTTAGAAAGTGACAATTTGACCTTAGTAAACGTTCTGGTATTTTGTAAGTCATAAATAAATAATTATAATTAATTAGTTAATTTAAAAGAATATTTTTCCCTAAAATGTATTCATAAATTCTTGAATCAATGTCTTATATTATTTAGATAATTTTATAAGACCCTACATAATTTTTAAAGCACTATGAAATCAGTTTTAATCTTAAAAACTGTTTTCTAAGTAAATTATTATTTTAATTAAATATTAAATTAATAATTTTTAGAAAATTATTTTTGAAAAATCTACATAATTTTTGGATTCTACACATTGAAAAATTGTTGGTGTAAATTTTTTGGATTTTTCTGAGATACTTGAATTTTTGATGAATAGTGAAATACCGTAATTTACAAAATAAGCTAAATAAGCAAATTACAGGGTCATGTGTGATGTTCTGCTGATGTAAGACCACATGGTTCGGGATTAAATTATTAAATTACTACTCTTGGTCATTCAATACTCACTATTCCCTATCTTAGGTTAAATTAATAAACTAATGAATTTTATATTAAGGAAACCCCTCTCCCCTCCACTATAAAAGCCACCCTTCACACCCTCATTTTCTCACACCTCTCAAGCTCCAAGACTTCTCTAAAATCTTCCCAAACACATAATCTAGCCCCTCCCCCACGTCCAAGATCTTCTGGTATCATCAAAAGTCCAAGATTAGGCCCTTAAGGAGTTTCTCGAGAGAAGGATTCAAGAGGTAATTTCTCTCCCTCCTCTCCTTTAATTTCCTTTCAAGTTCAAGTTCATTTCTTGATCTCTCCCCACCTATCTTCATCCAAATTGTGTTGTAACTCCAGTATTATTCATATACTGTAATTTTATTGTTCTAATTGGATATTATATCATCCAACCCCCTTTCCCTCTTACTTTTATTTTATTAAAGAGAACGTTGTTCGTGAGGTGTTAATTTATCACCTTCAAGAACAACATGACTTATTATTCAATTTCTACATTCAGATATGGTAATGAAACCATTTTTATGGTTGAACCAGAATATTTTATATGTATTATGTTCTATTTAATGTTATGGAAATAACCTATGGCCATATTACTAAGTGAAAAGTTAAAATAAGTTCGTTGTGATCCAAAAACCGTTCAAATTAACCCAAATAATCATCATTTAATTCTTATCTAATGATTCATCCACATGAATCTAATATAATTCATTATAAAATAATTCAAGCTCTTGTAATAGCATTAATAACATGTAATATAATTTATGGATGTTTACCCATGTTCTACCCGAACTTCAATTTTAGAATACATGTGAACCACCCACGAAAAACCATAAAAACGAACATCCCCGAACAATGTTTTTAAACTCTATAAGTCATCCAAAGTAAAATAATGTGACATAATGAAGCCATAATGAACCCGATTAATGTACAAATGATTATGGATTTCTAATTAAGGAATATAATGTCATTATATAGGACATTAAAGAGAAGGAATCATTCGGGTACAAGGTAAGGGGAAATTCTCGAACCCAACTTTCATCCTTCGGGTTATCCCTGTTTCACTCCATTTTTGATATGGTTACTACATAAAGATAATTTTTTCGTAATTATCTTTCCTTTTCTGGGATATTCATGTTTTATAATAATGTTTTTTCCAATCAAAATGTTTTCCAAAAGAACTCTTCTTTTGAGAACTCAACTTTTACCTCTCATTCATGGTTGATGGTTCTTTTATTAAGTATGTTGTTCCCTCTTTCTTTTGGGAGACCAAAGCTTATGAATGTATTATTATGAGATGAAACACATTCCTTTACATGGGTTAGTTATTTTTACTTTTGATATGTGTTCTATGTTTCAATCATGATAATGATAATGTTATGATGTGTCGGGTGCACCCGAAATTATATAGTGAAATATGAATGTTTCAAAGTGACGGGTGCGCTGGGATTATACAGCGCTCCAATGCATTGAGTAAAGTGATGAATCTCATGAGTAAATGTGAAATGATGTGCAAACAAGATGCTTGTTTGGTTCACAGGTATGTGTGGTAGTTAAACACTAAGACGTGATGTTTCATTTTTATGCATTGACACATTTCATGTCTTTTATTTATGCTCCTCTCATGTTTATGATCTTGTCTCTATGTTATGAATATGATCACCCCATGCTATATTGTTCTTATCTATCCTCTTACTGGGCTTCTAGCTCACCCCTTTTAATGTATAACCTCAGGTGGCTATATGTACTAAGGATAGGACAAGTTCCAATAAGAATCTATAGAAGAAGAAATTAAATAAATGTTTAAGCTTGATGTTGTAATTTTTTTCTATGGTCCAAGTTTTACCAAGACACTAAACCTTTGGATCCTCTTTGTGTAATACTATTATGTTTTTTATCATTTAAATTATGTAATATTAATGTAAGAAAAGGGTGGGTCTCTTTACCTATACCCTATGCCAAGTGTTTCATGTGCTCCATCATTTGCTGCTGTAGATACTCATGCACTCGATACTACTTCTCATGATTATGATCATGTTGTTGTTGAAACTCTTTATGCTCTCTCCATAGGGCTTCTATAACCTCATCCTGAGCTTGTAACTTCTTCTCATACTTTTCAGTTGATGATGACGTCTCTCTATGATCTCCCCTTGAATTGGATAATGAAAATTTAATATTAATATATTAACTTCCATGTGTCAATCGAGAAATAATACCAATAACTTAGTATTTCTTGAAAGCATACTGAGTTGCCTATATCCATGCTACATCATCAAATCCTAATACACTAGTGGTCTGACCCTCAGTCTCAGCCTAACTCTCATTATTTGTGTGAGAAGTCTCACTATCATATTACTACTTCAGATGAAATTTGAAATTAAAATAGTTAAGATATTATTTTCCATTAATTTTAAAACAAAAAAATAATTCTAACCATAATATAATGTTGTCGACCACTAATAATATATCTAATGAAAGTATCATTGTACATACTCTTATAAACATCAAACTCACTAATATCGGGCATCTCAATTGCATATATGAATAATAAAATAAATAGTTTACATTTACAATTATATAAATTATTAAATAAAAGTACTTACCTGATGTTGTCAATGAGTACTGAATGTACAACTATGAGATCTATTCATGATCTCCTACCTCCCTTAGTTCTATTGACCTAAGGGTGATCTCCTCAGAAAAATATCTTCCATATAGTATGAAAACAATCTATCCCAAAACTAAGAGGAAATTTAATCAGGTTGATGGCCACAAAAAGGCTGATAAAAAATGGTTACCTCAACTTTCTTCACCACTCTATTCCTCATATTTTAAAAAAATTGACAATAATGATCTTTCAGGTAGGCCTCCTAGGCCTCCCAAATAGAGTTCCTCATTCTATCATTTATGGGATACCATAAACCCTAAAAATAATTAATAATATAAAGTTAATAACTAAATAAATTCCAAAATAACAGTTATATATTTGCGTACCATGAATGATTAAACATGTGCTACCGAAAATCAATGGGAATATGATCCCACATAACCCATGCTCTAGAAAAAAATTCCACAGAATAGTACTCCCTGTTCTAAAAGTTACATGTAAATAACTATGAGAAAATAGAAAAAATAATAAAATAATTAGTACATAATTAAATTAATGAAAAGTAATGATTATGAAAATTAACTAAATCACACAACTGAACATAAATCCACGTTAATGGATTAAAATCAAGATGTGGACATCTATCATGAATAAGGTCAGTAATCATTAATCTTTCAAGACTATGATCTCTTTGAGTCAAAATTGAACTATCTGCAACCTGAGGGTTAGATGATGAAGTATCAGGCTCATTAATATAAATAAGAACATACTTGACGCTATAAAACATCTCTTCCAAAGTATCATCATCCATATGAAACACCAAAATAATGTTATCTGCAAATAATTGAAAAATAGTATTGTATATATATATATATACTAGTTATGACTATAACCAACATGTAATTATTTCATTATTCATCTTCATCCTCATATTTGTATTTGACAGTGTTAATATCTTCATCTTCCTCCTCAATATCATAAATTTACATTTTTTTATCATCTCTTGTTAATTCAAATTCATTTTTCACATCATCAAAATCATCTTCACCATCGACCAGTAATAATGTGGTTTCATCATCGATATTCATTGAAAATATATATTTGGAGCTATCTCTTGAAAATTTTCAATTCCTTTCACTTCAATAGAACCACATTCACATTTCACAAAATGATTTTTACTGTATTTTATTTTTATAATTCTACACTAATCAATTAAATCTCTCAAAATAGAACAATAATTTTAATAATAAATTTGATATGTTTTATGTTCAATAAAAATGGTTCATTTACTATTAGAAGGATTTTATATTTAATGTTCCTATGGCATAGATGAACGCACAATCCTCTATTAGTATCAAACCAATGAAATTTAAACATTGTTACATAATTTTATCTAAGATAACAAAGTCCAATTATTTCATCCAACTTTTGATAAAAGTCAACTTCACTTTCTCTATGATGAGATACTGTCAATAAAACACGACTAGTTATTGTTTTTTTGATTCTCCATATGAAAGTGTATGAAATAATAAAATATTCACCACATATTTATTATAGGATTTAACCATTTTGGATGGTGAGTTACTCAATACAAACTATAGAGTATCAATTTTATCAGCATGTTGTGAAACCTAATTTTTTTTAAAAAAATTTGTAATATAACAAATAAAAAATTGACCACATGTTTTAAACTATAAAAAATTTATTTTACCAGTATTTGAAACTAGTTGGAAAAATTATGTTGTTGACTTTATTCAAGGGAAGAAAGTGTAATTTGTGGAAATTTTTTCTTGATATGATCATTGTATAATATAAAAATAAAATAATATTAATTTAATTTTAAAAAAAATAAAGAATAGGTGACAATGGCACTTACAATACAAATTGGTTCATCTCTACATAGTTGAGCAAAACGTATGTATGAGCCCTATGGTGTTCTTTATATGAAATCCCCAGTTTATAAACTATAAAGAATACACGTTCATAATGATTAAAACTAATAATTTATTTTTTTCATCATCAAAATTTCCCTCATTACAACCCATTCAATTTTTCTATGATGGATATTCATGTTAGAAATAATGGGAGCAGAAAAAAGAAATTTCCTCCTACAAATAATCTTTTGTAATTGAACATTCAACTGATGATTTGTTATGTATATTTTTCTTTAATTTCTATATGAATATATCATATGGGTACATCCATCAGAACTGTACTGAGCCTCCTCATTTTGATTCATGAAAAAATTTAATATAAAATGTTCAATCAAATCAAAGAAAGCTGACATTTTTTTTCCATTTTACATAAAATTTAAAAAAATATTCATACAGTCTACTAAGTGAATCATAGTCTATTTTTACCAAACAAATGTCTCAAAAATATATATTATATTTTTTTTATCACATAACAAATTAGAGGATTCAATAAACCACTAAATCCAATCGGTATAAGTCTTTCCATTATAACATGATAATTATGACTTTTAATTAATTAATATGACTATTTATGAACCATATAGACAAACTAGAATCATAACCATATAGTAACTTCAAATCTGAAATCTATTAACAAAATAATAAGTTATGCTATTTTCAAAGTGTATAAGGAACTTTTGGATTCATTAACTTCTGTGATCTATCATTTTAAAACAAATCAAGTTATGGATGCCAAAAAAATTGGCCAAGATCTAATTATGCATTTATATTATCTTATGTCTTACCTAGTGTTTCCAAAACTATGTAAAATATATTATCACAACAATTATTCTCACTATGAATGACATACAACATGTTGAAGACCAATAAATCAAACCAATATTGGAGATCCCAAAAACTAGGTAATTTAATAAAATTATGATCTTTTCCAAATCCATCTATTTTTGTTGGTTTATAGTCATTCCAAAGGTAATGAGAGTAAATGGAGAGAAAATATATTTTAAATCAATAACTAAGATCATTTTTGAGGGTCCATATATTCCAATTGAACCTTGTATAAAATGAAATATATTTCTTTTGAAAGGATGATCAATATGAAGAAATATTTTAGGACACTAAACAAAATAGGTTTTCTCACATTGATGAAAATAAATGCTTTTTTGTCACTCATACAATACAGAAATGTTTTTGGACCATGTGAACTCTATCTAGATAGCATGACATATTTTGTGAAGTCACTAATTTTCCACATTAATGTAGCTTTTATTTGGAAATTCTGTTTCAAAAAAACATTATATGTTCTAACACCATTACTCCATAATAAATTTCAATCATAAATAAATGGAATCAAATAAAAATCAATATTATAATTTAGATGTACTAGAATTAATAATGTTAGAAAGATATATGGTTTATTCATCAACATCCAAGGAAGTAAGTTATACGAATTTATAGAGATGGACTAACAAGAATACTGACTACCATAAGAACAAAATGGGATGAAACCATTTGTAGAAAGATCCAATAGTATATTATGGGATTATGAAGAAAAATAAGGACATACATTGTCAAAAATTTTCCACAAATCACCATCATAAGGATGATTTAATCTTTTACAGGTTGAAATATTGGATTTTTTCCATGACATCAATGACGATGTGTTATGAGACATAAATAAGTACTGTAATTTGGGTGTAAGTGAGAAATACCTAAACTATTTAATGGGAACTAATCCAAACATACCTTGTTTAGCATCATTGTACCTTGATTTACCATATGTATGAAAGCTAACTAATGAATAATTTTCATCATAATATAAGATGAAATCATTTGAACACTCATTAATCTTTTGATAACCATGGCCCAAATTATAAACTAACCACTTTATCTCATTTAAATGGTTAGGAAAACCATTTTTTAGGTAATAGTGATTTAACCGAAGATAATATTTGATAAAAATATCTATTTTTCATTCTATTATCTTATTTAATAAAAATAATTTTTTTAACCGCTTCAAATTTTATTATCTTGCAACCATGATATACAGAATCTTTATCATACCTAACCAAATCATAAAATCAAGATGGTTATAACTTAGGATTTAAATCAATATCATTTTGAGTTTCTATTTATTGAAAATAAAGACAAATAACATGATGTAATAAATTTTTAAATCATGATGGATCTAGAACCAAATTATTATTATCCTCTCTAGAACTAAATTCACTCTGTTGATACTAAAAACCATAATCTTTCTAAGAACCAAAATCACAATAGATTACCCTTAAAATTGTTAAATGTTTAAAATCTCCTCACATCACATTTCTTACATGGACACTTAATTTTTCCTTTTTAAAAAATTCTAGTTTAGATGATAGAAATGATAAAAAAACCTCAAAACACTCAATATATACATGATTTATACCAGAACTGTTTTGATTCCTATAAAAATTTATCCAATTTCTGTCTTTTAATAAAACTAATGTCTAATAATTTTTTCCAATTTTTTACAAAAAATAGAAAATAAAAGTATTTCTTATGAATAATCTGATATAATGAAGAGACTCTAAAAAAACGATAAATCAAAAAAATTACAAATTACATGTAAATATTTTAAATTCTTTATAATTACATCTAGATTTTTCTAATTCCTAAAATTACAACAATTTTTTTATAATTATCACTATTTTTTTATAATTACCATTAATTAACAGTAAGTGAAATAGAAATCTGAACTAGGGGTGTGAGGGAATCCTGAAGTGGAGGGGATTAAGACAATAATTTAGTGAAATAATTTCTATGCCCCTACATTCATACCATTTGGAGGAGAGGCAGTCATGGGTAAACTTATGAGTTTAGCCATGATTGAATCCCCTCCAAAAGTTTAAAAATAAGGGCACTATAATTATATCACTCCTTTTTCACCTTTATCCCCTCTAATCCATGCTTCCCTAGAGGGAAACCGGGAGTGGATTGGATGGAGGTGACCACATAAAGGAAGAATTTCGGCACCTAAATTTTTTCACCCCACCGTCCCCTTCATCACCACTGCTTCATGCTTCCTCTACACACCTTGGCCGACCTTCTATTTCTAAATGTGGTTAAATGTGGTAATTATTTCTAAATACCAATCATTAGTAGTAATTTTTACTAATTGCTGCTCATTATTATAAATTTTGAAAAACTACAACTCATTACCAATAATTTTTACTAATTACCATTCATTACTGGTATTTTTTTAGTAATTACCACTCATTACTAATACTTTTTTACTAAATACTTCCCATTAATGGTATTTTTTAGTTAACTATGATCATTACTAGTAAATTTTACTAAATACTAATCATTACTTGTATTTTTACTAATTACTGTGAAAAACTAGTATTTTTTACTAATTACTTCTCATTACCTGTATTTTATACTAAATACCACTCATTACCGGTGTTTGTTACTAAATATTGCTTATTACCGATACTTTTTACCAATTACTACTCATTACTAGTACTTTTTACTAATTATTGCTCATTACTAGTAATTTTTACTAATTACCGCCCATTACTGGTAATTATTACTAATTATCACACACTAGAGATAAATTATACTAATTACTCCTCATTTCTAAAAATTTTAACTAATTTACACCCATTTCCACTCATTTTTAGTAATTGATTATCATTTATGCTAATTTTTATTTATTCCCACTCATTACCACTCATTTATAAAAATTACTTCTATTTACTTCCAATTACCAATTATTTTTAATAATTACTGTTAATTTCTTATAATTACCACAAATTTTTAATAATTACCAATAATTGCTAATAATTACAGCTAGTTTCTAATAATTACCACTAATTTCAAATAATAACCACTAATTTTACTAATTATAATTATTTTTTAATAATTTCTGCTAATTTCAAATAATCACTACTAATTTCTAATAATTACCACTATTTTTACTAATTACCACTAATTTCAAATAATCACCCCTAATTTCTAATAATTAAAACTAATTTTACATATCATACGTAATTTTTACTACTTTTGTTTGAATTGTTAATATTTATCGTTAATTATTAAAAAATCATGTTAATTAATACTAATTACTAATTTCTATTAATTATTACAAATTACTACAAATTATTGTTACTTATTACTAAGATCTATGAATTATTACCAATTTCTATTAATTATAACTATTTATCTATCAATTATAAGTAGTTAATATCAATCATAACTACTTAATAATAATAAAAACTAATTTTTTATAATTAAAACTTATTACTTCTAATTAAAAATAATTACTAGTAATTAATTCTAATGATTTATAATTAAAAATAATTTCTTCTACATAAAAATAATTACTGCTTATTAAAACTAATTAATTCTAATTTAAACTAATTACAACTAATTAATAATACAAATTTATAATATAAAATAAAATTAATTAACAATCAAAAAAATTAAATAAATATCTTAAAAGTGAAGCTTTTATCAGATGAAAATATGAATGTTTTCTTCCTTGTAAAATCTAAAACTTTTAGAGGAAGAAATTTAGAGGAGGAAATGAAAGTAGAGGACAAGAGAGTAGAAAAGATCTCAAGAAAGGAATGGGGGGGAAAAAGTCAGCTAAGGGAATATATATAAGTTATATTAGAAGAAATGAGGCTATTTGCGATGAGACCCATCTCAAATAGCACCCAAAATAAATATAGTTGGTGATTAAAATTAACTTGTGATGGGAACCATCATAAATAATAATTTTTTGACAAAATATTTGTGATAAGTTATAAATTCTTGTGGAAAATAACTATTGTGCTGAATATTATCTATGAAAAGGGTAAATTATCATCATAAATAATGGTTCCTGTAGTTTTTCATGCTTGTGCGCCAAAGTCATTTATGATGGGAAATGTTTACCAGCACCAATAATAGTTTATTAAGGATTATTTACGTTGGTATTTGTGTGTCATCATAAATATACTGTCACAAATATACATTTTTTATAGTGGTATGACTTTGTTATCATTTTCATTCAAGTCAGAAGGGATCTCATTTAAATTCCCTCAAAAGAATTATTTTTTATATTTGAAAGGGACTAAAAACCTTGGGTTGTTTATCCAAATGAAAACTCTTTTGATATTTATTAAATTTCCAATAAATATTTTAGAGGATTCCAACTTGATTGGAAGGGTAATATTGAATGTTTTCATATACTATAGAAATATCTTGTCTCATGGAGTAGTAAGAAGAAAAACTCTGTTTCCCTTTCTTTAGTTGAAGAAGAATTTATAGCTAATGGGAGTTGTTGAGACCAAGTTATATGGATGAAACATACTCTCTTAGACTTTGGGATAACATATTATCTCATCACTATTAATTGTAAAAACACTAGTGTTATTAGAGTCTCTAAAAATCCAATCTAACACTCTCACACTGAGTACATTGAATTGAGACACCATTTCTATAAGATCACTTTCAAAAAGGTGATATCATTCTTGATTTTTTTCATCAACCTTTAACTTGCTTACATATTCACTAAACCCTTTCCTATAGATCACTTTGAATTCATTAAAGGTGAGTTAGGTATGATTATCTTATGATATTTATCTCTTAGTCTTTCAATTCTTGAGAATTATTTATTTTTTAATTTGTTTTCAAAATTTTTGTTCAATATGATTTTAGAACTTACAAATGTTTTCAAACTTTTTATAATTTTAGTAAAGTTATGTGAGAGGAATATTCCAAGAAAAAATATTCGGTTTTGATAAAAAAAATTATGTGGTTCTAAAACATATTCTCCTAGGGATTTTATCCCAAAAATTTATGATTGGGTTTTAACCCTCTAGAGATCCTTGGCATGGTGAGTGGGCCTTTATTGCACATCTAGTTTGATAGTTCCAAATATTTTTCTATGGTTTATTAACATAATATTTTCTAAAAATTAATAATGGAATGGTTTTTAAAATATTTTTTAATTATTTTTTTAATTATTTAGTTTTATTTTAATGGTAATGATATCTTTATCTCAGAAATTTTATTATTTGAGTGAGAGATAATCTTGTTAATATTGAAATAATCTTGGAAGAGAAATAATTTTTCTATTTTTTATCCATTTTTTAAAACTTTTTAGGTTTTTCAAAAATAAAATTTTCAATGTTTTATTTTTTCCTTTAAGAATTATTTTAAAATAATTTTTTCTGAGATTTAAAGAAAAAATTCTATTCAGAAATATAAAGTTCCCATTTTTTTTCAAAATATTGTTTTCATCTATCTTAAAAGATCATTAATGATGATAAAAATAGTTTTAAATATTATTTGTCTTTACTCTAATCCTCTCTATGACTTATTTTTTATAATTTCAATTATAGATAAATATTGAGAATCTTGGAAAATGTTATGTTTAGGGTGAGAAATGTTATTTTGAGGTGGATATTTTAGATGATTGGAAGAAGTTTTACGTTATGGAGGAGAAGTCTTTGTTATTATTCAAAAGGGGGAGAATTATTAGTAAAATATTTTCAAATATTTTCTTATTATATTCTTGTTTTTATGATCATATTATTTAAGTGTTTGTGATCATTAAAAATTGGATTTTTTTTAATTCTCATAATCTTTTGATTTTAATGATCCCAAACACTATTTAAAGCATTTAATTTTTCATTTAAAGTTATTTATAGTTTTTCTGGATGAAATATTCTAAACATATTGAATGAAACATCAAATAACCCTGAATAAGTTTTAATTTATTTATTAAATCCTTACAAGGAGGTTGTGGAATCCATATAAGGCCATTCATTGAAGTGATAGATCCACTTATTAAAGTTTCACAAAAACAAGAAAAATTAGTGAGTGCCACACCCGTTTCGTTGCAGGTTATGGTGGATAGGTGGAGTGTGTGGCCAAAATGGAAAACCTCTAGTGGCCATTCTTAGGGTGCTAAGCATTTTGAAGGAAAAAATTGTAAATAATTTTTTTACCAAGGAGTGGTGAAAGTCATGTTTATGGATACACTATATTTAATGTTGGTCAACATTATTAATTTAGGTCTTCAACACCTTCCTTACTCCATTAAGAATTATAGAATATTTCAAAATAATTTAAAGGCCATAAATTAAGACCTTGGGTTATTGAGTCAATAAAGTTTCCTTATTAATTTTCTATTCCTCTATGTTTTAAAAATCACTGACACATTTTCTGAAAGAAAATTATCTTTTTCAAAGAATTATTTTCATAAAAAAAGGTTTATTTCTCTAAGAAAAGTTTTATACTTACCTTGGTTTTCAATGTCTTATTCAATGGATTCTCAAAACCAAGTACAACCATTTTTTATTAAGTAATAAATTCAGAGACTAATCTAAAACCTTATAATCTTATAGTTCCTTAGATATTGAGTCTTTCAATTTTTAGAATCCGAATTCACTGAAATTCAGACTCCAAAATTTCTAAAACTCAGACTCTGGATTCTATGAAATTTAGAAACTAAATTCTATGAATTTCAAATTCCAAATTTTATGAAGTTCAGACAGAAAATTCTCTGAAATTAAGACTCCAAATTTAAATCCAAAATTCCTTAGTATTCAGTATCCAAATTCCTTAGAATTCAGAATCTGAATTCTACATAATTTAGACACCTAATTTCTCAAAATTCAGACTCTGAATTCCAAAAAATCAAGACTCCAAATTCCTCAGAATCCCAAATCTGAATTTCTCAGAATTCAGACTCCGAATTCCTCAGAATTCAGACTCTGAATGCCCTAGAATTCAGACTCTAAATGCATCAGAATTGAGAGTCTGAATTCCTCATAATTCCAACTCCAAATTCCTCTGAATGATGACTCTGAATTCCTAAGAATTCAAACTCTTAATTCCATAGAATTCAGACTCCAAATTCTTTATAATTCATACTATGAATCCCTTAGAATTCATATTTCTAATTCCATAGAATTCTGACTCCAAATTCATCAAATGTTATACTATGAATGTCAATTTTTCTAGAATCCTATTTTTTATATATTTAAACTATAAATTATATATTTCCTAGATTCCTATTATTCACTTCTGTTTAAGCTACTTTATTTTCCTTATATATTATTAAGTATGATAATGTTTCCCAAGTTTATCCTGTATAAAATGGTATCGTACAATTTGTTACTAATTAACCATTTTTTGAGTGACATGTGTGCTGGTCACTCCGAGATTTAAGGAAAAATATGACCATTGGAGGAGGGAGATGAATGTTAAGGTTTTTCCTATAAATAAGAGCTGATTTGAATGAGCTCATTATCATTATATGATCCTATAGATTACATGCTATGAATTGATTTCTAGATAGAGAAAGACTATCATGCCTTGTGTAATTTCTGAACATCTTGTTCAATCATGAAAATCTTGTTCAGCTTGCTTGATGCTACTCTGATTGTTGCTAAGTATAATCGAGAGCTTCTGGGGATAAGAAGACAGGGGTTCCGACTAAATTAATGTTCTAGGGATTGCAGGGATAGTAAGACAGACTCTGATATTCTTATCGAGGGATTACCATGGTGTGGGTAATACAGACTTTCATTAAAGTATAAATCAAGGGACCTTTATCTAAGGTTGTTGGATTCCATTATCTTTGGGTTAAAATATTTCTTACTTGTTTACTTGTTTTTTGTTACAAGTTTTATTTCTGTTATATTTTTTTAAATAAATAACGTATAACTTTCCTATATTTTCATATACTTGATTAACTCTGATATAAATAAGATTCTATACGCTTTATGGTTGAATATTTCTCTATGTAAAACCTGCTCAATATTCCTTATGTTTAACTTTATTAACTTTAGTTTTATTATAATTGGACCTGGGCCCTTCCAATTATCCAATTAAGTAAGAACCAAATAGAGTTTGTGAATTTACCTTGTTTAACTTTGTTAAAAATTTATTTTTTTATGTTTAAAATCAAATGTTTTTAAACTTACAATTCACCCCTCTTGTAATTGAGCATCTACATATTCTACTTCGATCCTACACGGGTTTCTTGGAAACATACAATGAACAATAAACTTGTTCATCAAATCTCTAATCAAATCAGTTTCGAAATCTCAGTCAAAGTACTCACCTTTTTTAAATCTATATTTTTATAATCTAGAGTGTGTGCCTTTTATAATATCTTCCCACTCTCATAGTATCTATCATTCTATCCTAGTAATTTTTCATATTATTTTGAGATAATGGATACCAAGTTAAAAATTTTTTGCTCAGAAGAAATCATATCTTCTTCCTCAATTTCATTATCAGTGCTCACTACCTTTAATGTCACGGATTCATGGTTTCTTTTCAAAAACATTAAAAGGCAAGGGACTATTACCTTTTAGGATTCTATTTATACCTACTATAAAGATAATGTCTACTGTAATTATGATTTCTTGATACAAACTAAGAAGCAAGAGAGTTTTTTATCTTGGATACCATTAAAGCCAATGGACTAATACATTAAATCCTCAATAGATTGAGGTGGTAAATGTATGGGATCTTCTTGATCTATTTTAGAACTTAAATACCAAATATTGTTCCTTATTTACTATCTGAATTTTAATTTATTTATTTCTTTCATATTTTTAATTAATAAAATTTTTAATCCATTAAATATGCTTAATCATTTATTATTTGAATCATTCATTATTTTAGTCTTCCACTTTTATTATCTTGTATATTTATATTATTATACTTTCAAATTTTTTTTTTTATTCCTTAAAAAGGTTTTAATAATCTTTAATCTTTCAAAATTAAGTTTTATGGATTTAAGACTTTGTTTATTTCCTTTTATTTTTATAGGGAAATTCACCCCATATTTCCATTTTACCCTACTCTAAACTACATGTTTTCACCCCTCATGTCCTTATCAACTTGGAAAATAAAGGAAAGGAATTATAAGAGATACATATCCTTATGTATCATGTAATAATTCCAAATTAAACTTGAGAATCTCTATGGTAATGTGTATAAGATGATATCCATGCACAACTTATCTTGAAGACTAAATTTCTATATGCCAAAGTAATCCATGTATCAAATCATATTGACTACATTTGTCTCATATAATTATGACTCTCTAAGATTTAATGTGAATAGTTCCTTAGAGATCTCAAATATTTCTTATTTTTCCTTCTATGGACAAGGATTACGAAGGTGAGACCACATTCTATAAGCATCCATTTCCTCATGTTACTTTAGGAGCTCACTAGACATGGATTAAAACATGAAAAATTAGTTATCTAATTCATTATCAAAGAGTTCCAGGTAGATATAGTGTTCCTCCTCACCTATATCTTTACCAATAACTTTAGTAATATGTTATTCTAGAATGTATAATTTCTACTTATAGTGTTGTAAAACACACACGTGCCTATACCACTATTAGAAATTAAATTTGGTGAGAAGGTCATCCTTCTACAACACAGTTTATAGTTGTAAAGCCAAAGTCACATGAATTTTCATTTATATAATAAAAGAATATTTTTATTATTTTATATGTATTACAAAAATATATAATAAATTTTAATTTATTAATCTCTCACTATTTTATCAAAACTTAATATCCCTCCCCACTGATTTTAGATTATCTTATCGCATGAATATTCTAGAAAAAAGGATCCATATTCCTTTTCTAATAACCCATACTGGGGAAATAGAAATATATTCTATGGTATATAGGTTGTTTTAACTTTCCAACTTCATTAACTTATATCTACTTGATTTTTTGAGTGAAACCTTAATCCTAAAATCATGTACTTGGATTTCTTTAACACTTGCCTTCTGGTTGCACTAAGTCTCACAGAGTTGATTAACCCTTAAAGAGAACTAGGTACAGTCAAACTAAAAATAATGTTACAAATTATATGATAACTTAAATCTCCCAAATATAGGTTTTCAATCACTTTAAACTATAGTTAAATTTTAATACATGTAGTTGAAGTATTTTTTGACTTAATATTTTATTTGACAGATTTTTTAACAATTATGTGTAACTTATTGATTTTTTTATTAAATTATTATTAATATTAAGTGTATTTTACATAATTTATTAATCATATATAGATATAATTTACACATAATCCAATTTTATTTTATTTCCATTTTTCATGCATGTTAATTCATTTATTTAATGATAAATCATCCATAAATAATTAACCATAAACTGATATAAATAAAATAAATAATTTGTTATGATTGTGAAATTTTCTAATGGTTGGTTTATCTATATAATAATAAAACAACCCTTGACCCTTGGTAAATAACTCCTGGAAACATGCTGGTTTGAGTTGTAGCACTCCACCTGTGCTCCTGTGCACCTCCTAGGTTAGTTTCATCTTAGATCCAAACTTCTACAACCTAAATTTTCCAAGGTGATATATCATTTACATATTCTTTTACTCATATATAGTTAAGGGGAACTGATATAATGTTTAAGGGGATTACATAAAATAAAATCATGTACACATATGTCTTATATAGTATTGAGGAGTGGATGAAACACATGCCATCATTTTAATTTAATAAAAAAATTAAAAAGAAACCAATCACTAATATAGGTCTATCTAAGATCATGATCAATCATACATAAAAATAAAAATAAAAATGTAAACTATATAACATACACTTCAATTTGTTCATAATTATTAATAAAAATGAACTTGAATTAATTTAATTAATTAATTATTTATTCCTAATATTCATCTGAACAATCTTGGAGATTCCTATAATCTATGGAAACATTGAAAGTAACTAGTCTCACTAACAGTTCTAGATAATTACATGGAATTAATTGATCATTTATAAACTTTAAAACCCTTATTAAATAGTATGCACACTAATTGATAACCATGCAATTTGGTTTTCATACTAAAATTACTTATTTTTCATGTAATTTAATTCTATTAACTACTGATTTATTAGATTATATGTACTAACAAGATATACATTGTGTTTGCCTCTTGTCATGTGTCTAGGATATACTATTAGGGACTTTGTGTGTATCTAGGTTGCGATCACTTATGGGGTACACACTATGTACACTAATCATGATACATGTAACCACTGTGTTACTTGACACTTGTCACATGTGTTAGGTATTTAATACATAAGACACCTTTTTCCATGTATATTATATGATATACATTACAAAAATAAAAAGGATACATAGTGTGTATGTCAACTACATGCCATCTAGTCAGAAAAACTATGTTATAGTTTAGTTGGTCAACATGAATTATCTAATTACACATCATGTACTGATTTTGTTAGGTGATTTGTGTATCTCGCATGCCATATTGATTCAGTGAACCTTGGTACACAACATATATGGTGCTGCTACACACCATGTAACAATATCAACCAGCTAGAATGTATATCACCTCCTAATGGAATCTTTGATTATTATTCATCCATTATTAACCTATTAAGATAATATAAAACTAAAAAAATCATGTTTAATTACTGACACATATTCATTTACTTTCAGATTAAATAAATAATAAACAAGAAATGTAAAAAATGACATCAAATGTGTATAATAGATCAATAATTAAAGAAATAATTATAAACTGATATGTGATCTCTTTGATACCACTTGAAGGTTCTAGGGGGCATAGTGTAAGTGGTCAAGCACATTCCCAAAAATGAAAATTATTCAAATTATTTAGATTTATCCTCATAAATTGACAAATAAAAATCCCATAATCCATGAGACACAATCCTCACATTTAATTTATAATTAATTTATATAAATAAAGAATTACTTTGTGTTAGAATTCTGTATTGGTTATTGAATCAGATTCCAAATTCACATCATACCATCATTTTATTATAGGATTAAAAGGTAGAAGACCTCTATTGGTGATCCACATGTGCACCAAAAACCACCAAATGTCACTACATAAATCCTTGGGTTCTAGCGCATAAGATTCTAACTCTTTTATCATTTTTCATTGATTACCATAAGAATATCTTTGATATAGAAGGATTATTCTTGTGCTATCTATATTCAAAAGGGTAGAGGATGGTAATCACTCCATATTCTTGAAAGGGATCTAGAGGAAGATCTCTCACTAAAGTTTTGTTACAAAATACTAAAGTATAAGTTAATAATGATATAAATGGGTTTATATGGGTTAGAGAATAATAACCGCACATGGTCCCTTATTACACTGTCAACCCTCAACAAATCCCATTACTAAATAAAAATAAAAATAAAAATAAAAATAATATTACTTTTATGACATATGCTAAAGTCAAAAATAAAGAAATAATATTTATTTAATAAATTAATTAGTTTTTATTCATATTATATTTAGTATATCATTTTCATCAGAACATTATCTTGACTTGTCTTTCATTATTAGTATTTACAGAACTTAGAATAATGAATATTTATTTAAATAAATATATATCATTTCATTATTCGTTGAATTAGGAAAAAACATCTAAATTCCAAGGTTAATATCTAACAACATGCCAAGTAACCCATAGATAAAGAAGTTAATGTCTCAATGAAATAAAACCGCCTATAAAATCTCACTATGTAATATAATTCTTTTGGTTCAATATCTCTTATAAAACATATTTTATAATGGTGTCACTGACCTATGCACACAATGTCTCTTTCTTTGAATTTCATGAAATGTACTAGATGAAATAATTCCATGACCATGGAATTAATTAGGTAGTTCCATTTCTAATAGAGGATTTGAGATATCAAATTTCATTAAATAAGAGAAGGGACAAAACCTTTATCGATTTATCCATTAACGCACTATCAATTGTGATTCACCCAACATGTACTACCTCACCATGAGCATATGCTGTCATGTTTTTTTATCAGTACATCAAAGTATGTTACTCAGGATATACATTAAAAATAATTTTAAAGTCTAAGGAAAATTACACATGTATGTATATAGGAATATTCAATGACACATATAAATGTGAATTTTCCACTAGCGGGTCATTTTCTAATAACCACTCATCATGGATATTACTAAAGGAGATATTGATGAGAATAAGTATAAATTTCTTATGTGCTTCCTACCCCTACTAGTATTTGTTATTTGTGCCCAGTAAAATGATATCATCTGACCATAGAACATGTATTTAAGAATACTATCATAATAATTCAAGGTTCTCATCATAGAAGATAACTTCTATAACCTTTCAATGTGATAAGTAACCTGAGGACATTATCACATACAATAGCATGTAAAACAATAATCATGATGTTATAAGAAATTGATTAAAACAAGTAATCATGAAGTACATATAATTTGGTTCTAGTGCACCAACTCTAACAATGTCTACATTGATTCTTATCTTTATCGGGCCTAAAATCCATAAGAAACATGAAACCGTGGATTTGTATGGGATGAATGATAACCTAAAAATGTTTTATTGGGATAAATAAATAAATTAAAGATATAAAGTTACTAAATCACTTTATTTGATGTAATATGATTGGATTTACTTTATTCCCTACTCATGTAATCAATATGCTTGGGTATGTTAATGACTTGGAGATATTGAAGTCACTTAATGATCATAACTCAGCTACTAATTTCATTCTTAAATCTTTACTAGAAAGTTTTTGACCATTCATTTTGAATTATAATATTAATAAACTTAGAAAATGTTTACCTAGTCTACTGAATTAGTTGAGGATAACTAATAAGGACATGGGAGGTCTAACATCAAGTGATTTACTAACAATGTAAGGTGGTAAAAGTTAAAACGAAAAGAAGAAAATATTCCTTAGAAAGTACAAGAGTGAATCTTTCAATAGTCAATAAATGTCTTTTAAACTGAAGAGTTAAGTAAAGAAGAAAAGTGAATGTTTCCATTGTGGAACGAATGGATAATTGAGAAGGAATTATATAGAGTACCCAAAGGGTTGAAAGAAACCCAGTAGAGATTCCATGATAAATATGATGATATATAAATTAATTATTATATTTTCAAAAGGTATAAGATGATAAATATTTGTTTTAAAAGTGTTTTAAATACATAAGAGTTCAAGATTGATGAAGTTTTGATGTTAAAATTTTAATGTTTCTTTCAGAGTAATGGAGTAAGGATTTTATGCATTAAGGCCTCAGATGAAAGAATCTCTTCAGATATGGGAAGGATTTTAATATAGGACATGTATTTTGAATCTCATTTGTTTTCTTGAATGTAACAAGTGATAATTGTAAATAATTATTGTTTAATGAATAAATGATATTATTTTTTATGAACATGGTTTTTGGTTCATCAAATTTTATAACATACTTGAAAAAGGTAAGGATGAAATGAGTTTTATCTTGGGAAAAAGAATTTATCGTGATGTTTGTGAAAATATGAGGGGTGTAATCCCACCACCCACCAATAGAATATTTTAAGAACAAATACTTATTTTTTTAATGATCTAAACACATTAAATAACATATAAGATATGGTTACAATTATATATTTGTTAAATACTCTTACTAAGAGGAAAATAGAGTTATTTATTAAACACCAAGGAGTTTATGTATCTTTCAAAATATTTTGAAGAGAATATAGCTTCTAGGAGGCTAGTGAGAGTATGTTTTAGACTTTGGAGAAGTAAACATAATAATAAATAAAATATAGTATAGTCAAATCAAATTGAATTTCACTTTAATATCCTGAAAGAGTTTAGGTTATTACACTAAATATAATGGTTAAAAGATATATTTAGTTACGATAATGAAGTAAATATCAGTTTATATTCTAAAGTAGTTTTGGGATGTGGTGTTATAGAAAAATATAAAGAGTTACATAATATTTATAAAATGATCTCAAATGAAAATTTTGATAGAAATGGTTTCAAGAGTGATGATTATGATGAAGTTATAAATAGTTCTAAGTAGACCATAAAAGTTATTAAAGTCATAATATTTGATGTTGTGAAGTAAAAGAGTTTGAATACTATGTTCAAACAACTAAACATTATGAATATGATTTCTAAATCTCTACATTATCCAAAGTGAATTAATTTATAAATGTTTCTCACTAAAAGAGTTTAGTGGGAATGTTTTATCACATGGTCATATAAATATGTGGTATGAATTACATAGAGATGTAATGAAGTAAATAAAATTAAAAAATATATCAAACACAGGGCCGATCTAGTGGTTTATCATATGGGACATGATTAGGATGAAACTTATGTATGTTTTTCTTAATATTATTAAAAGAGTATAATAATTTATAATGTATCATATTAGTACAAAAGGTAGTCCCCACATTTTCACACTTGTATATATTACAAAAATTATCCTCTCAAAGTATTTATTTGAGTTGTCCCTAACCGATGTTCATCATATATTATTATAGTTTTTAATGATACCTATAATGAGAAACATTATATTTTTATACCTTACTTATGAAATACTTAAGAATTAAATAATTTGGGGGTAGTTGGGTATGTTGTTGATCATGTTGTTGGTCAGATATTAAATAAGATGGAATTTATCCTTTCATATGATGAGTATGAAATATAATCCCTTGATTGAGTTTGAACTAGGAGATTTATGACCATAATTAAAATACACATTTTGTGTTCTTATATAATTGGATAAGGGGAATGTGATTTGATTATATGGATAGATGAATAACATGTGATATATCCATTGACCTAGCGAGTTTATACTTATATATTTGAGAACATATGAGTAACCTATATGGGATCGACATAAAGTGTGTCCCATGTATACTCAATGTAATTGAAGAAGGTATAATATGAAAATTCATGCTTTCATATAATGTGGTTGTTGGACATAGGTATATAGAATCATGTGTTTGATAGGGATCATTCCAAATCCCATTATAGATCGAGTAGAATTAATGTTTTTCTAGATGATTCTCTCTGCTAACAATTATGAATTTGAGAATTCAAGATTATTTTAAACTATAAAATTCTTTATAGGTTAAAATTTTTGGTCATATTAATGAGAATAATGTTTATAAAACATTAATATCCACCACAACAAAGTTTTAGAGGACATTTAGAAGATGCACTAGATGATTTTTCACAAGTTCTTACATATAATGTAATATGTGGTTAAAATATTTTGTTAGATTTTCCAAAATTGTTTTTGGAAATATCAAAATATACTTTTGGTTATGGTTTCATGAGCTTTTTAATATTATGTGACATGAGTTGGAAGTGTCCTAAGTCTATGATCCTTTTAGTGTAAGTTGGATATTCATGGATATTTTCCCTAAAAATATGACCACAACAAATTGCTTTATAAAATGTAATAGTTCAATCTTATATACACCATGGTGTAGTTTGAGACATTATGGAATGGTGGATATGAATATATATTATCATATTATATGATAATCTTTGATTCCCCCACCATCATCCATTTCCAGCTATCATTCTTGGTTGAATCACCACATAATGATGATTTGAGGAATTTAAAAATCTCACAAAATTGGTTAAATGTTAAATTATAATCAATGACATTGAAATTAATGTTTCAAGAGTTGAAATATATAGAGTGTTTATGAAGAGAACATATCCTTAAATTAGTGTCAAGTGTCATTTTAAGGAGGAAATTTTAAGAAAAATGAATTGAAAAAATAATAAGAAAGATGAGGGGATTCATTAAGTTAAACATTGTAATAATAATATTAAATATTTATTTTCTTGTAACATTGAAACAACATCGGTTTATGAACCTCATACATGGAATTTTTGGGTGAACCAAGAAAATCATCTTGTGACTGCATTTAATTTTCATATTGGGAAGTTTTGGTTGTGTTTTTTTGGTAGAATGATAACTTTTCAAACATGTTGACAATATCCATTAAATGAGAAGAAATAAAACCCTAAATTAACCCCACCCATTTTGGGATATTTTGGGCTTTTTGGTTTCAATAAGTGGTATCAGAGCCACATGGTTGATTACTTGGTGAATTTGTCTCAAGTCAATATTTTACATGGAAGACAAAATCAATACAAAATGAGTTCCTCTATTTGATGGATTTAACCACCAAATCAATAAAAACTATATGATATTAAATTTATTATCATTTAGGGTTTATTTTTTCTTGAATTCAATGTATGGAATCTAGATCAATAATCCCATTGAGTTACCCTTTATAGAATTTGATAAAAAACTACTCAATGATGATGAAAAGGCACAAAATTCCTTATATAGATATTTATCCAATTAAATTTTCATAAAAGTGGTGAGTTTCAATTCCAATAAATATATTTGGTATATGTTTACTAATATATATGAAGGATAAAATAAGTTCAAGGAAGGAAAATTGAAAATAATGTATAAAAATTCTATTTATTTAACAATGTATCTAAATGAAAACATTGATGGATCTTTTAACTACATCATCAAGGGTAATAGATCCATTCATGGACGTAGAGATGATATAAAGGATGTGGATATTATAAAAAATATCTTAATAATATTTACACCTTTATATAGTTTAAAGGTATAAAATATTTAAGATGTAAACTTATAAAATTCCTCGCAAGATGATTTACAAAGTAGTTTTGTTCCTTATAAGATTCATGTTAAAATATAAGATGTGATAATCCATACATCTAAGAAAATGGTATTCAAATATATAGAAAACCTAAAAATAAGTTAGGGTGAATACAAAAGAGAAGATGTGACTGATGAATTCATATCACTATTACAAGAAAGTTTTAACATAATAAAAAAAATATTAGAGGAAAATATATCATTAAATTAATTCAAAAACAGAATGGATGTATGTATTTATAGTATATTTTCAAGGTGGATTCATGGTGATGGATGTGAGTTTGATTACTAATAAAATAACGAATACAATTTACCCTATAAATAATGTGAAATTTGGAAATTTATCCAAAAATAAGATTTAATAAAAGGGATTGGATTTTTAAAAGAAATCCAATGAGGAAACTTGTCTTGAAGAATGTGAAAAAGATTTTAAATTAGACTCATAGGATTCAATAATGGTTATAGTAGTGAAATATTTGTTTTAAACAAAGAGGAAAATCAACTGGGAGGTGTGATGGATGTTAAAGTGGATCTTAAAGGTTCCCTTCAGGAGTTATACTTACAAAAAAAAATAATAAAAAAAATTGTGGTCTGTTGAAGGATTTATCAGAATATTCAACCAACTCGAAACAAAAATCACTTAGTTAGAGAAGTTTTTATAGTATCATGTTGGTACATGAGAAACATATAGATAATCTATTGTACTGAATATAAAAATTGAATAACAATCTAACATAATCAATTATATTAATTATTGAATTGATGACTAATGAAAGATAATCGAACCACCTGAAAAGGAAGTGATTACTTTGAAGAAAAATGTTTATGATGAAATGAATTCTAGAAGTCCCAAAATGAAACTCCATTTTAGAAATTTCTCTAATAAATTATTAAAGTAAAGAGATAAAAGGGTCATGAGGAGTTTTGAGAAGTATTTAAGTGTTCAATGATATAATAATATAGGAAATACTAGAAATTGTTTTGAATATGAATAATCCAATACTCAGAAAACAAGTGATAAAAATAAATGAAATAAATATATTTTAGATAACTCTCACCCATTTATAGATAATTAATATGTATAATTATAGTGAAAAATATTTTCTTTGATGAAATTTTAATTTTGTGGCTATTTGGGTCATACTTTGATTTAATGTGATGAGAAAAGGAGCTACTTTAAAGGTAAAGGACCTGGATAGTTTTAAGTTAGCTATAAAAACTATTTATTTGCTAAGTGATGAATCTTATAGATTATATCTTTTATGTTCATCAAATTCATATATGATGAAAAAAATTTACAGTAATTAGGGATGCATGTAACTAGATACAAGTGGAATCAATGGTGGAAACTGACTCGAATGATGGAAGTAAAAACAAAGCAATTGACTTACATGGGAGTAACTCTACCAAAGGAATAATAATAAATAAATATTTTTCAAAGGATATATAATATTGTTCATAGGGATACATAAGAGTAAAATATATTGCTTTCATTTTTCATCTAGGATCATAAGTTTAGGTGATGCAGTTAGCGATGGATTTGACCTAGCATATGGACATCTATAAAGATCAAAAAGTGGTGTCATTGGAATGACCAACTAGTAATTTTTATGAATAGAGGAGTTGCATCACTTGTTTTGAATCCTAAAATCATTATCTTATTCTTATATTATAAATAAAATTAGTAGTTTTTCTCTCATAGAGTAGGACTAATCCCAAACCATGTAAATCTTTTTTTGTCCCATCTTAGTGTGAGTTTGTATTCCTACATTTTATATTATATTCTAGAATTTTTTATATATTTGTCAAAGTTATTCAAAATGATATTTATGAGTATAGTTTCTTTATTTGGACTTTTATATAAATTTATTATAGTTTCGGAAATTTCAAAACCTTTTTCATATTTGAGGTTTCAAAACATGGGTTTTAGAACTAGGGGTTTTGGGAAATAAAGTGGCATCAGAACTTGGAGGCGAACTTATATAGTTTTTATTATGCTTATTATTTTCAGTGGGAGATTACCATTTGAACATGAATGGTGTTATAAAAAGGAAAATTTGGATGTTCTAGATTTTAGATTCTAGAGGATACATATTGAATATTATCTGTACTAAGAGAAGATTAGACTTTACTTAAGGGGGACCAACTGGGAGAATTTTACAAAGAAGAATAGAAAATAATATACCATAAATATAATGGGATTGTTTGGATGATTTTGTGATGAAACATAGACTTAAATTCCTAGGAGGTGAACGTAACTGTTAGTATAATGATCATACTCACCAACATATTTAAAAACAATACTTCTATTTTTTATATAGCAACTTTTTGACATGAAGATATAAAATGGAAAGGCAGTTAAGGATCATATCAATGACTTCAATGTGATTTATAGTTAACTTGAAGAAGTGGGAGTAAATTTTGGTGGAGTTATTTGGGTATTGATACTTCTTTCACCACTTTTGGAATCTCAGGATTTTATGGTTACTTTTATGAGTAATTCTAGTGGTAAGAGTTAATTAGTTTTTGAGAAAGTTTTATATATAGTTCTGAAGAAATAGATTCATAAGAATAAAGTATAGGGTACTAATTGAACAAAATTGATTGTGGAAGATATAATATATTACTCTTGAAGGGAAAATAAAATTCATAAGAAGGGGAAATAAATCTAATTGAATAGATGAGGGAACTTGGTAATGATTTGATCCATATGTTAAAAAATGTTATAAAAAGGGACATTTTAGGAAAATTATAGAGATAGGAGGGTAAATTATAGAAATTTTCCTTCCAAAAGTTCTTCTAATTTATCACAACTGAGGATGAAATCACATTGTTTCTATGTGCCGAAAGTCCATTGGAGTTATGGATAATTGATTATTGGGATTCATTTCACTCTACATATGAGAGGGGAAGCATGAAAAACTAGGTATTTAGAATATTAAACAAGTTTTATCTTGCATATGATGAAACCCTTGAGTTATTTAGAAAAGGGGATATGAAAAATAAAATAAGGAGCAGATACACACACTACAAGAAAACTAACAAATAAAGGTGATTTTTGGGGGTATAAATGGTGGTTAAAATGCCATTTTATTTTTTTTGAAAGTTATAAAAAACAATATGTTTAGTGTTGTCGATAATTTAAATACAATAATTTTTTATTGGTGGTCGTTCTTAATAACCGCTGCTAAATAAAAAATATTTTCCAATATTTTAAACCGTCAGTAATTAATATAAACCACGTATTTTATTTTGGAATATTAACAGTGGTCAGAATATCCAAAAATTATTTTCATAATGGTTTTGTATATGTAATAATTTTTTCAATAATTACCAGCAGTTATAACTAATGCTAATTAATTTTTCTATTGGTTCACAGATATCAGACAATTAAAAAGGGGGTTTTCAATATGTAATGGTGGATTAGGCCATTATATTTTATTTATTGGCGTTTTTTAAATATTAGTGTTGGATTAAACCATTTATAACAATGAAGGAAATATAGAAACGTCTACTTGTAATTCATGCTATAATTCTATATACAAAAAAATCACAAAAAACATTATAACAAAAATAAATGTAATTATAATTATAAAGATAACTCAAAATATATTAAATCAATAATATAGGCATTAAAAAACCATCATTATATTCAAATTTCATAATATTAGGAGATGTATAGGCATAAAAACAAGTAATACATCAAAGACTACAAGCAATGAATCCGCATCACTATAGCTTCCTCAATATTTCAGGAACTCCTCATCCTGATGATTTCTAGCCTCTGATGCCTACAATTACAGAATGTAAAAATATAAAAAAAAATTATTAAATAATAATAAAAACAAAATGTAAACAAGAAACATTTTCACCTACTGAGACTATTGTATCATGGATGGAATCACTTTGGGAATACTCCCCACTAATTCCCAAAATAAATTAGCCAAATAATCCCTTAATTCATCAAACTACTCATCTCGAGATATCATGTGTGACTCTTGAGCCTCTACTTTGGTCACCAATATCACAATTTTATAGTATGATATCAGATCATGAACACTACTAGGAACCATGGTAGGAGAAGGAATCATAGGTAATGATGTCGGTGACCTCCCAAAGACTCATGATGAGGATGGAATGAAACCCGTCATTCAAACATAACCTTGATGATCATTTTCTAAAACCTAGTTAATATAATAACTATTGGATATTGATGTTTATTGTGAGGGATTTGCATCTCAGACCTCCCTGATTTCAGTCTATACATTGATGAATATAAAATAATAATGTGATTCAATGAAATAATAATAATAATAATAATAATAATTTCACTATTATCTATGTAGGTTCATTAAGACAACTCACATATAACTTTGTATACACATGAAACCACATCTTAGTCTTCCCAACCAGATGACCAACTTCCAATGCCTATATTATTGAAGAAAAAAATACACAATTATAAATTCTTAATAAATTAAAATTGAAAACACACATACATATGTATAAATAATTTAAATATAACCTTTCTTGATCTTCTCCTTGTGAAAATATTCATCCCTACTGTGTGAGTAACTTTCTACTTTTCTTAAAAAATTCCTAAAAAAATGAAGATATATTAGTATGAAACGTAATATTATTAGGAATAAAAATTAATATTATTGAGAAATTAATAGAAAGATAAAATCAAATTATAAAATAACTTATATGAATTAATAGAAACAATTTTCATAAATTAATTCCATTGATCTCTAGGTGTCCCTCTGGGTACCTTATCATACATTTTTTAGAGGCTTAATGAGATGTCACTGAACTCACACCATAACCTACACTTGAAATCTTTCCATTTTCCCAATAATTGTAAATTTTACTAATGTAAAATGGAATCATCCACATCATAATGAAAATCCACCTATAAATAAGAAATGTAAAAATTATTAGAATAATTATCTTTATAGTAATATCAAATTCATAAACAACTTTTCAATATTTATTTTTGTTTACCATTATTTTATTATTGATGATATAATTGTTCTAGTTGGTTATAACATGCCTCTAGTAGTGATATGTGATGGGGAGGGTCTTCAATTCAGATTCCAGACACTATATTCATATAAATGTGTGCATGTGTAGATAAATATTATGTTTTGTACATATTGATTATATACTATGAAATATATTATGTTATGAGAGTATGTATAAGTTTCTATAAAAAATATATATAAATATTATGTTCTATGAATAAATACCATATTTTTTGCATATATATAATTTTTTTATTAATATGTGCACTTAAAGGCCAACTGTGACATAGTGGCTTAGACCATGTCATATTGTAACCTTTTTTGTCCCATATTAGTTGAATAATGACTCAAGAAGGGGTGAATTGAGATCTAAAATTTCATGCCATTTTTTGTAAACATGCATTAAAATATAAAAAAAAGTTATGAACTGAAATAAAATAAAACAAAATAGAGGAACAAAAGATAATTTATAATATTTCGGTGCACAAATATCCCCATACACAACTCCAACAACACTCCCAATGAGCTTGTTGATTTTTACTATTTCCAATCATTTTTCTAGAAATTTACTAGATTGAGTGTAAAGAGCCATCACATGGTACAAATAACAAAGAAAGTGATTTTACAAGGATTCTATTCTAGGACATACAACATACTTCACCCCCACTTAGTGCAAGGAGGGTTCACTTACACAAGAGGAGACAAAATATAGAAAAAGAACTTCATTTTAGGATTATAGTTGCAATAAGAAACTGACAGTAGAGAAGTATATTTGGAGGATAAAATATTTTCTTCAGAGTAGCTTAAGGAATAACTTTAGAGTTAAAAAATTAAATTTCTTTATGGAACAATTGTGGTAGTGTTTAGGTGATTTTTTGTTGTTGAGTAAAATAGATCAAGTTGTAGTGTAAGAAAAAAGATGAAGTGTATTCAAGTTGAGAGATCAATTTTATTTCACACATATACACCATATATTTTTCTTCAATTTATATATCTGCATACATAACTTC
Source organism: Viscum album (assembly GCA_963277665.1). NCBI lineage: Eukaryota > Viridiplantae > Streptophyta > Magnoliopsida > Santalales > Viscaceae > Viscum > Viscum album. Next base: position 851,796,959 of record OY728157.1, on the reverse strand, counting down.
TATTAAAGTTCCATAAACCAAATCAATACATCAACTTAATTTTTTTTTGGATTGATATTTTTTTCTCGATCAAAATCATGGAAACATAAACATGGTAGTCATCTTTACCATTATTAGAACTTTTAGATTTTATAGAAGTCATCTATATCTTATTTATTCATATCTTATTATAAATATTCTAAAACAACACTTAGTTTTCATTAAAATACTTTAATGGTAATAAATAATATGAGTTTCATTATAACATATCAAAAATACTTTTCCTAGCCAAAATTGACATATCTGATATCACATAGGTGAAATACAACCATGAATCCAAAACCATGTATATGTCTGGTTCACATAGAAAAATTATTGTAAGAAAAACATCCCCAAATACAAAATAATTCATTTAATAAATTTTGCACATCTTAATGAACTGTATAGATAGAAACATCTTTCATATGATTCATCATAACTGAAGTATCAACATAGCTGATTTTGCATACAAAAATCTACCGCATATGAGATTCTTTGTTGACCAAGTATTTCTGAAACTAATTTCACATATGTAGATTCACTGCATAAGATAATTTATGTACTCAGAATCCATGTATACAAATTCACCTACCCAGATTATCACATAAGTGATTTTCACATATCCAAAAATTTCTATGTGATGGAATTTTAAAAACATAGAAAAGATTAATTTTAGAACATAATTAACTTCATAAAATGAAAGTATAATTAAAAAATATTTAAACACAATTAAAGGTAGTTTTAATATAAACACATGAATAACTTTTTTTGACCATCAAAACATATGATACACGGGAGATATTGGAAGAAAAATAGTAGTCCAACAATCTCCACCTTTTGATGATCACAAAACCCATAAAGCAAAGAATAAATTTTCAAAGGCTTTTATAAGAGAAAAAAATATCATTAGAATTTAAAAATAATCAAGCATTCATAATGTTTTTAAAATTTTGTGTTTGACATATATTTCTCCATTTTCATGAGATTAAAATAGAATATAGGATAATGGATAGAACATAATCAATATGAATAAAAAATATATAAAACTACAAGAATAGGGTGTTGAATGGGAATATGAATTATACATTTACTTAGATTATCGGAAAAAGGAAAAATAGAATACAATATTCTCCACAAAAGAACAATAGAAATAGGAATTAAATTAAATATCAAAAAAATCTACAATATACATAGATATCAATAAATTTGGATAAAAAATGGATAATATGATCAAAATTAGTGTAGTTCTGAGGTGTAGGTTTATTGAAGGAATCATAATAGGAAGAGGTAGATAAAGGTTATATAAGAGGATAAATGAAAACATGACTAACTTCAACCTCATAATGGATTTCTCCTCCAAAAAAAGATCTTCCATGACTAGAGAGATTCACAAAGGTAGATAAGATTTTATATTTGTGATATGAATCTATATTAAAGTAATAATTTACTAAGGCAGTGAGAAACATATATTTAGATCCAGTAAGAGTTGAATTTGGGGAACCAAACATAACTAATCTCTATTTATCTTACTGATAAAAGGTGAAAGATTTAAAAGCATAATCAAAATGCTTTTGAGAACCTGTATACCAATATAGTGGTACATGAGAAATATATCTTCTTAGATATGGAACAAAGAATCTGTACACATATCAATACTTTTGATAATATCCACCCTGATGAAGTTTAGGATGGTCTTATATTCTTATCAAGTTTACTGAGAGAGAACTGTATGAGTATGGTTCATTTCCCCTTTGAAATTTTACAACTGAGTGACTGAAAAACTCCAATAAGAGATAAAAAATGATGAGAAGAACTATATTCTAGTATACCAAATATCATAGGAAAATTCCTTCCAAATTACTCAACACAAACATGAAGATTCAGTAACTTAGGATCAAAATCTCTAACATTATTATAAATGTTAAAAATCTATTCAACCAAAACCTGACTAAGATAAACAACACTAGTAGGTGTAGGTTGTGGAGTAAAGATAGATGTAGGGGTTGAAAAATGAATAAGAGTAATAGGTACTAGTGGTACATGGATTGGGTGATTAATTTTATAGATAATGATTTCCTTCACCTTTTTAGAAACAGATGCACTGGGTTCTTCTTGAGAAGTTGAAAAAGAGGATACTATATAAGAAACCACTAGAGGGTATTTTAGTAGAGTACACAAAAATTAGAAATTCTTATTTATAGGGTTGATCAAATTTACCCACTAATGTAGGATATTATCAAACAGATAATAAGTGTTAGTCAACTTATAATGAATAAAAGTAAGAAAGTCCTCAAGGAATTTAATAAGTCTAACTAGTTGGCGATCAATGATAAGACTTCCCTTGTGAAAAAACATTTCTTAATTCTTAAAACTTTGAGAGTAGATCATGTATTTAATCCCAAAACAACACCAAAAAGATCAATTCACACTAAAGAGATTCTAGATACTCATTCAAATAACTAAGATAAGAGGTAATCTTTTCAAATTTCAACTACAGATCATGATTGGATACTTGAACAAAATAGGATTTGTTTGGATAAAACTTCTTGAGAAAATCAAACTGAGAGGTCATAATAAATTAAAATTAGTGAAGTTCGTATTTATATCAGATATCACTCCATTGTTCTCCTTAATAATTTTATTAGAAACATTTTATTACACTATAGATAGAGTCTTGATCATTTCAAATTGTGATTCCACCATTACCCTAAACTCCTTAAACATATATTTGGTGGAATAGTTGTACTTAAGTGCAAGTATTTGGTTCTTTAATGCTTCAAGAACATATTTGTATGAAATAATAAAACCTGGATGAATATGTTGTAACATCTTATGTGAAACATTATAAGTATCCATGAACACCATTATCTTTTTAAAATTACATTTAGAAAATTAATTTTCTTGAATTCTCTTAACATCGAATTGAGTGATTTTAGCTCATCCCTGAGATCAACAAATCTACCCTTAGTATTTTTTAACTAATTATAAATTCATCTAAAAATGGTTAAATATGTTCTTAAAAATCTAAATTTTTTTTATCATTATTCACCAAAGGTGGATCCCCATGCTTTTATAAGGGAAGATCTCCATACACAAATTGTTCATACCTTTAAAGGATAAGATCATTAGATATTATAACACTAGGATATTCAAGTAATTATGGATTGGTAGATTCTTCAGGTAAATGGTTATCTATAGTAGAATTCATATTAAGAACATGTGATTGAATAGGTAGATAAAATTCCATATGAGTAGGTACATAATCACCTCTAGGAAACTAAGAAGAATCAACATTTTAAACCTCATATTCTCTTTTCAAAAACTTATTCCCTACATGTCTCCCCTTTAGTGGGTTTTTCATCACTAAGAATACTAGTTCTACAACCCCCCCAAAATTATTGCATGATGTACTGTAACTGGTAAAACATCTCCTCTGTTTAAAATGGTAACCAAATTGCTTAAGAAAGAGTCCTAAGAGTACCAAAAAGTTTTTATAAAAGATATTGAGAGTGTGTTATTTTTTACACTTGATAGTTTCACACTTATCCATATCCACTTATAGATTAAGAAAAAAAGAAAGAATCTTACCAAAAGTATAATAAATCATCTTACCCTTTTTTTCGCATCAATGATACATGAGGTGCATAATGTATCTTGGTAGGCTAACTTTATTATCATTTAAAAATAAATTAATTATAAATTTATACTAATATATTATTATCTCAAACTCTCTTACCCTTTGAGAAATACTAGTTTGAATGAACTTACACAAGACTTCCCTTTTAGATTACAAGTCCTTAACTATCTTTTTTCATCCACTAATGTCCCAAACATGGATTTGATTAGTTCTTCATGGTTGAAATTATCTATAAACATAAATTTATTAACAAAATGATAGATTCTTTTTTGAGGATAGTTAAGGATGTCACCTATTTCTTTAAAGGATATTGAAAATTCTTTTCCATCAAGAAGAAATATTATCCCCACTCAATGAAAATTGAAACTGTGCATTCTCATAAAATTTTCACACTTATTTAAAAAAAACACTTTTAATATTATAAAAACATACTCCCAAAATTTAAAACTCAAGACATTATTCAAAAAAATCTCTATGATATTCAAATAGTCATGAACAATGGCCTTACAAGGAAGCACGCGATGCTGCTAGTTTGAAGCTTTGGACTTCTTTGGGGCCCCTGAGGCACCATCCCTTATAATATTAACATTCCCCATACCTGAAATATACATAGAATGATAAGGATATATTGTTTTTATGGATCTAGTGAATAATTTAATATATTTTATTTTAGGGAACTCACACACAAGGGAACCAAGTGAGGAGATATGGTATATGAGTTTTGGTGTGTAATGGTTTTAATATGCAATAGTTTTTAGGGATTTGAGCAATTGATTCAAAATGTATAATAATATAAAGAAATAAAAGAATAAAATACCAAAATTATAGTGGACCAAAATTAGGATTTAAAAGAACCATAACATGTTATTTCATAAATTATTATTAAATAAAACTACTTAACACAAAATTTATAAAAGAAAAATACAAAGAATCCAAAACAAAAGCATAAATAGAATTTAATTGGAAGATATATATTTTAATTAAATTAATTTAAATTAATAAAACTATTTATATTTTTATAAAATCAAATCTATCAAAATAGAGAGGCTTAGTAAAGATATTGACCAACTGAATCTTAATAGATTTAAATTTAAGAGTGATATCACCTTTTTGATTGTGGTCTTTGAAAAAATATTGACTCAGATCGTTGGGCTTTAATATATAAGGTTTTATGAATTTTTAGAAATGCTGATAGAACTAGTGTTATAAAATTTAAGTGGTATTTGATTAAAAATAAATCCAAATTCCATCAACATGAGTTTCATATCCTTTAAAAATATAATATAATTGAGCATTAATTTTTATTCAATAAGAAAATTAAGGATTCACTAAGATAGTGGCAGGTTTCTAAGGTGTGTTTTTGATCAAATAAGCAAACTCTAAAATCAAAATCTGATTATGTGATTAAATTAAAATCCAAAGTTCTAAAAAATTAAATTAAGAAAAACTAAGCCTTTTAATCACCTTAAATTTATTTTGGAATCTTTCAAATAAGATTATTTGGAATTTTCTTAGAATCTAGCACATATGTATACTAAAATTGTAATTTATGGTTGAATGATAGTCAAATACAATAATATCTAAATAATCCCTCTATAAAAATTGTTGTCAACTGGTTTACAAGCTTCATCTAAATGAAGATTTATGTTGGAACTCATATGATTTTCTTCTCCCTTACAACTTTCGAGTCCATGTAAGTTAATTAGATTATGTTTGTATTTTTTTGATTTAAAACATTTACACAATCATTTTGATAAATCTAAAATATATTAAATAAATTTACCCCATTAATCATTTTCATTTAAACTTGTTTTGGCATGATTTTTTAGAAATCATTATACAATTTTTTATTGGTTAATCCAAAAATCAAATAATCAACATATATTTGAATGAGTAAAATATCCTTTGATGACATTTAATTAAAAAGATTAGGATTATCCAAACCTAAAAAAATAATTTTATAATAGAAAATAACTTATCCTTTAATACTAAGCTATATGGGATTATTGAAACCTATAATGAGATTTACTAAATTTTAAAATATATTCTAGGAAAAGATAATTTTCAAAACCCGGAGTTTGTTCAATCTTAAATTCCTCAACAAGAAAAACATTTATAAAATTTAATTTAACATCCATCTAAAATAACATAAAATTAATATGAGAATTAGACATTTAGTGAATCCTAATATTTTCTAATAAAGAAACCAGGGTAAAGGTTTCCTCATAAACCATCCCTTCTTCTTTATTGTAATCTTTTGGAAAACGTATAACATTATTTCTATTGATCACCCCATGATCATTCTTATTATTTAGAACCACCCACTTAGTTCTTATAATAGTAAAATTAGTGGTTATATCATCTAATTCCCAAACCTTATTACTTTTCAGGTGGTTTAATTATTCTATTATAGAAAATACCCAACTTTCATCAGCTAAGGCTTCTTATATGGTTTTAAGTTCAATTTCAAAGTGAAAAGAAGATAACTAATTAAGGTTTACTACACTTACTATATTTATTAATACTTCGTCTAAGATTCTTATAACCATATATAAAGGGCAGTGATTTAAGTTTCTAGTATTTCAATGTTTCACACTTTTAGGTTAACTAGTTTCTCTACTTTTAGGATCATTTTTTAAAATAATGTTCAAATCATCATCCTTTTTAGAGTCAAAAATAGGTTCAAGTCTCATGCATTCCAAATAATCACTTAATTCATCATATTTATTCTTTTTTTATCAAAAGGACCAATTTCATCAAATTTCACACGATTTAATTATTCAATAATTCTTTTATTTTTATTGAAAACTATATAGGATTTATAATATGTATAATAACCAAGAAAAATTACTTCACTATCCTTTGGATCAAATTTTCAATAATTATCCTTATTATTAAGTATATAAATTATTTATCACAAAAAAATTAGGTATAAAACTTTTGGTTCTATATTATACCATATCTCATAGTGTGAGTTCTTTAAAATAGACATGATTAGAACTTTATTTATGACAGAGCATGTCATGTTAACATATTCACCCCAAAAATGAGTTGTAATTCTATATTCATATAACATAGTGTTTGGAATTTATTATAGTTCCCCATTCCTCCTTCAAACTACACCATTCCATTGAGGTGTCCTAGGGGAAAAAGTATGTTTGAATCCCTGATTTTAGAAAAATGAATTGAATTCATGGTTTTAAAATTATCCCCCATGATACTTATTAAAGAGAAAATTTTGGCATCTTTTTCTTTTTGAAATATATTAAAAAAATAAAAATATAATGACCTTTGCTTTTACATATAAAAAATAAAACCCATGTAAATATAGATAATTAATCAACTAAAACATAAATACAATATTTTCCTCATTGGATCTATGTTTTATATGATCCAAAAAAATCCATGTATATAAGTTCGAATGTTCTAGAGATAGTATTTACATTAATTTATTTAAAACACGACTTGTGTTTCTTACACATTTTTCATGAATCACACAGTTTCTTTTTTTCAAATATGAGTTGAGGAAAATATGAAATCAGATTTATTTTAGATAAATTTATCAAGGAATAAAAATTATAATGTACAAGTGTTCTGTGAAAAATCCAAGATTCATTTAATTAAAAATTCAAACGGTCTATATTTTTAATTAGAGAGTTAAGATATAATCTATATATTACACACCATTGTTGGTGGGGTGGTTTGGGTTGGGGGGGGGGAGTTTGGGGAGGGTGCTTACCATAGTTTTATTTACCTTTATTGTGCTCATTACCAGTGGATGTAATCAACCTTATTATATAATTTGTAAAAATTTTTAGTTCCTGGTGATTTAAATTTAAGGGATATATCTTTGAACCCAAAATGTGATTTTTTAGAAATATATATAAAATAATATTTATCACAAAGATTAAAAATAATTATTACAGTGATTTAAGACTTTAAAATAAATATCTTCATTGATGATAACTAAATTTGGATTTCCTAATGATCCAAATCCAATAAATCTTCCTTTATCATTGCCACCAAAAGTGGCATAGCCTCCATAAATTTTTGATAATGAGTGAAATTTGGAGAAATCACCACTCATATGTCTTGAGAATACACTATCCATGTACCACTTCTCATTACTATTACTATAAATTTTTACCTACAATAAGAATGTGTTTTAGTACCAATATGTCCTTGGATACTCAAATATTAGAGACAACATATTTTGGAATCCAAATATTTTTATGCTATCCAAAAATTCTAGAACTTAATTTAGACATATTATCGAAATAAAATCATTATTAGATCCAAAAAATTGATGATTTATTTGACTAAAATCATTGGCATAATTTCCATGTTCACTAAAATTAAAACATATAACTGTAGATAGGTTTTTGTTATTATAACTAGGTACAAAAATAATTTCTATATAGGTTACACGTATCTCCATTAATTATGATAAAGAATATTTATCTATCTTCTCTATTGTTTCCAATTATTTTATTGATATAATTTCCCACCTCTGTAGAAACACCTGCAGGATATTTAAGAGATTGTATCTCAGTTTGTAAGCATTTAATTTTATCATTATGTTTATTAAAAGAAAAAATAGATTTATTCAGCCTTGGTTTTAATTAAAAAATCTTTTTATTCAAGTCATATTTTTCACTTATAGAAATATAGTAATATTTTTTTAAGATCTATATTCCTATTTTTTAATATATTATATTTATCTTCTAGCATGGTGGAATATTCATTCAACTCTCAAAAATAGAAATTTTAATTTTCGTAATTATATTAATTATCATAGAAATAAACCAAATTTACCTCAGGTGATAGTGCTATAAAGAACATGTAAACTTTTGGGTTTGAGAGTATATATTCAAATATATAAGGCAAGTTATAAATAGAGTTTTATGAACCACTAAAAGTATCCTTCATAGATACTTTTTCATTTTTCTTTTGAAATACATATTCCTTTTGAATTTATTTTCATATTTTTTATTGTATTATAATTTACTACAACCTAGATTGATGTGTTTAAATTTATTACAGTCATAATATATTACTTCTCTATAATTTCCATAATAATTTTTGTTTTTGTTGAAGTATTTGTTGAATACAGTTCTATTATTGTATAATTTATTTAACTTCTTGAAAAATTGATAAAGATGACCATCATAGTGAGAATTTCATGACTCTACTTCACTGGATGATTAAGATAGTAATACTTATTTTGAATTATTTTCATCATTTCAAACAGATAAATTTAGAAAAAAACAATTTCCATCTTAAGTAACTTTTCTTCACCAAATTTAGATTCTATTTTAGATTTTTATATCATAAGTATGCCAGTATGATCTTTTATTTAAAGATTATTCATATTTTTATATTTCTTAATAATTTTTTAAATTCCACTCCATTTTTATAGATGAACTCTAAGTACTTTGGGGGATTAATTGGGGTTAGGAATATGATATCCTAAGGCAACAACAATTTTAATAATGTTAGTCATCCTTCCATTGATATGAGTAATTATCTCACCATAAATCAATATAAATGTATCATAATTTAATTTGAAAGTATTTTATATATGTTTCCATACATTATTAGTATCTTAATAAGAAATATATATGGATTTCAACATTTTATGTGCTACAACACATTGAGAGACTCGATTGAATTCATCTATACCTAACCCACATATGATTGAATTTATAGCCTTGGAGTTTATTTTATATTTTTCTTATATAGTAGAATCCCATTTTTCTAGTTATCCTTCATAAATTAAAAAAGACTATAAATTTCAAATAATCCTTTAGGAAAAGTTTTTTTGATAAATAATAATTTAATCCTTATAATAATCATCATTTTCTATATTGAAATAAAGATCCCTTAACATATTTATTACTTATCTTTTGTTAGTCATTGTGACCAGTATAGTAATAGAGAGATATATATATATATATTTAGAATTAAACCTATGGAAAGTTGAGAACTCTAAGTCACTATTCTAAAACAAAATGTTGTTGTAGATTAGTTGGAAAATGTCTGAAGATGGAATGAAATGATCCCTAAAATTTTATTCACTTTTCTTTCACCTTACATTTAAATATAAATAAATGTTATGTAGTAGAATAAAATAAATTTAGATAATGTAACGCATGAGATTTTATAGTGGTTCAGTATAAAAATAACCCCTAATTGACTCCACAAACACTATCTTATCGAATTTAGTTATTTTTACTATGTACAGTCCTTTTCTTAGGGACTACTCAACATGATAAAAGTATCCAAAACTAGGTAAAAAAATATATCGAGTTTTATATGGATCCAATTACAATACTTACAACAACATTTACCCACACTCAGTACAATGAATATGCACTTAAATAGGAGGAGAAAAGATATAGAAAAATAACCTCAATTTTGGATAATAGTTTCAAGAAGAAACTAGTAGTAGATAAGTATTCCAGGAGAATAAAATATTTCCTTCAGAGTAGTTTGAGGAAGATCATATGAGTTCATAAATTATATTTCTTAAAGGCACAAGTGTAACAATTTTTAGTATCTTTTTTCTTTTTGATTACAATAGAGCTAGTCACATTGTAAGGAATAGTATAAGGTATATTCAAAATGAAATCCTTATTTTATTACATGAATATAAAACATTTCATTTTCTTCAAATTATTTGTCTTTATATGTAGTTTCTATGAAGGTTCTATAAATTAAATTAATATAGGATAGATAAACCTTTTCATATCAATATTTAATTTCATTTCATGAAAAAAAGCATGGAATCACAAATATGGTAGTCATTTTTACCACTCTTGTAACTTTAAAATTTTATAAAAGTTATCAATACCTTATTTAATTAATTTTTATTCCAAATATATTGAAAAACACTTAAATTTATTTAAAATAATCCACGTTTAATAAATAAGATGAGTTGAAAATGTTAGTCAGATTGGACAACTCAAGAGGGGGTAAATTTTGTTTTTAATTTAAATTTATGTTAATTATTTAAAAAACTAAATCCCCCAATTTATAAAATATAACCCAGTTAACTAAAATAATAGAAATTTAAAATTTTTTCTTTTAAAAAGATTTATAGAAGTTCGATCAAAACTCAATTAAAAGTGGTTTGAAACTCTTTTATCTTTTGAAATAGATTTACTAGAATGAAACATAGTATATATAAGGTAAAATAAATTTAACTATCAAAGTTCCATTTTTATATATTTTAGAAAAATAAAATATATATTTTTTAAAAATAGAGTAAAATAAAATAGACAAAAAACACAGTGTAATAAATAAGATTTTTAGTCTTGAGATGAGACCCAGTCCTCTCTAATTGGAAATCACCCACTTACAAGAAGTTTATTACAAATAAACTGATTAAAAAATTGGATTTGGTTTTAAATAAAATTTCACATGACTTTCTAGGATATACATACCATCTTCCATAGTTTTACATGGGAGAATAAAATGACAACAAGAATATACTTTCAGTATAGGCTAAAAACATATTCCATAGTTTTTAATTGGAGAACTTATGAAAATAATATATGGGAGTGTCTCAAAATATCCAATATAATATAGGATATAGTGTTAAAATATATATAATTTAAAATAGACACAACTAAAAATTAATAAAAATAGAGTAAGAGAGGTGTAGCAAAGTATTAAGTGTTGTTGTTATATAGAAGATTAATATCTTCTCATGTCATTTTTTAGTTTGTAATTGATGTGGGAATATGTTTAGATGTTATTTAATGTTTCATTAATGTCTAGGAAATACCAAAGTCATATATTTTTAAAAATAGAGAATTTGTTCATCTTTTTATTTCAGGAAAAATTCGAATACATGTCTCAAAAATATCTCACTTCTCATTGTTTTCACACCACAAGTCTCTAGTATTTAAAATGAAAATGATTTCCTTGAAAAGAGATATTGAAAAATCATCATTGAAAATCCTCTTACTTTGGAAGAAAATTAGGGATCAATAAATGCTTCTGACTAGAATTACTTCTATAAATAAAAATAGTTAAATTAATATATTTAATAATATAATAATTACTTTAGGTACAATCACTTTAATATTTTTCATTTCAACATCCATAGTTACTTTGGGCTTTTAACTTTAGTATCCATGGTCACTTCCAGTTTACTATGTCCGCACTCACTATCACTTTGATACATTACAATATTACTGGTAAAATTCTTTGATAATTTTTACATCCTATCACTTGTACCTAAGTTCATCCATTTATTATTATGTTCAATCGCCTTACGCTTTCAATCAATCACTATATACTTGTGTTTGATCACATTACACATACGGTTGGTCCAATACATTTTCATATCGAGACTACTGACCACAGTCTCTTAATTTGATCATATGGTTGATTATTTTCTTTTTTTGAAAGTACACATTTCTCAAATGGTTTATTTAATTTAGACTTATGATCACATTTTTGTTCATGTGGTTGATCCAACTGGCCATGTGATAAATTCAAGAGTTTTTGATGAGATAGATACAGTTTATTTTTACTCATGTAGTCAATCCACTTTTTGTGTGGTCTATCCCTGGCTTTGTGAAAAATATTGACAATGGTTTATCTTACAATTTCTTGATTCTACCATATATTCACCACATTTGATCAAGTGGTCATGTAGTTGATGAATATTAAATTTGGCCATGAAATAATTTATTTCTTCTTTTTTACATGCTATATATTTTAATACCCCTTTCAAATTATCAAAAATAATTCATAAAGGGTAAAAGAGTAAAGAAGAAATAAATAAAAAATAAAAAATAAAAAATAAGAAGAGAATACACAGAAAAAATAATAATGAGATATTTAATTAAATGTTCAAAAGTGTATATATTACCTATTCAAATATAATCAGAATCTGAATCCTTAGGATCTAGGTGGGTAAAAGGGTCAAAGGGGTCCTTCCCATTTCTAGTAATTGGATCAAGAGTAGGTGGAGGAGGCTGAAGACTAGAATGAGCTCTAGGAATAGAGATTCATTGGGAAATTGGTTAGATCAATCCAATGGATTAAGAAACATAGAGATCAAGGTGTTCTGTAGGAGGTTTAGGTGAGGTAGATGTTGGAATAAATTAAATTAGGGAGACTGAAACTACAGTTCAGTATTGGGAAGGAGAGTCAAATATGTGAGGAAAGGGAAGAGAAAGAGTTTCTAGAACATGATCTTTAGCAACATACATGTAAGTCTCTATGATCTTGGTGATATCAAGTACACCCCTTATTCTATATTCCATAACCTGAAGGAACTCATCTCTCTATGACATAAACTGATTGATTAGAGGAGTCAACACTAATAAGTTCTCTATAATAGCTTAGAAGGAAGCTGTCATAGGAGGCATCTTCAAGTATCCATCCAATGAAAGGAATTTATTCTTGATTTATTACCTTGTTTAAACCGTTATTTGATAATAATTTATTTCTCCCTTGGTTACACCTTTATTTTTAGTAGTCTTGATAGATTTATCTGTAAGCAAATCAAAATATTTTTCTCAATGAGAAACAATATCCATTTTCACTTGATTTTAGACATAATTCACACTTTTAAGGATATTATGAATCTATTTATGAATAAACCATCAAATAAAATCCTCATAAATATAAAATTATTTTGAGGGATATACTGATATAGAAGTTGAAGGTCTGGATAGATTGGTCATCACTGAGAGATACCTTCTTTCAATTCTATCCAAAATATCTATCATATCAGCTGGTAGGGATCTAATGTGTCCTATAAAACAATCCATTTGTCTTAGAAAAGACTTAATATCATGATTCATATGGTTTATTTTGAGTAAAATATTGGGATGGATGTTTGAAAGAACACATTAATTAGTTTATGCAATATCCTTATCTCTGTCATAATTATTAGTCCAACTAATAGTAAAAAGAATCTTTTAATACTTCCAAAAATCATTCCAAAATTGAATGAAGTCCATATATGTTATCACTAATATTTGTGTAGAAGAAGGTATAACTTCTTGATATGGTGTATCTTGATCTTAATCATGAGAATATTTAAGAATCAAATCATCTTTTGGACAAGAATAATGATCACTGAACTCAGGGTTCATTCTGCAAGAAAATTTCTTAGGAGGGAAAAGACCAAGAGGTATCTAAATATCTACATGAGAGGTATCCAATTCTCCTTTATATTTTTTCATAAAAACCACTTAAGTTCCATGATAAGATTCATAAACTATTTATTCTTGAGAAATATCTTCAAGAATAAATTTGGGAGAATAAAGAGTAGAAAAAATATTTAACAGATCCTCATAATAATATGGTATTTTTGGTCTATCTAGAATAGGTGTAAAATGATGAATTGGCACAACATGTTCTTCTTTCCTTGAAAAATTATCAAGGGAAGACACTTACAGCTTTGTAGGATTGTCATCATTATTATCATTTCCATCCATATCACCCTTATCACCATTATCATCCTATTTATCATCCTAATTATCACCATTCATACCATCACCATCACCAAGAGCAGATACACCCACATCAAAGAAAGTTTTATTTGGAGGGACTTCTTCACCAGAATGTGAGGAATTAAATATGGGAGCTCCCGCTATCTGAAACATAGGTAGAATATCATCCACAGGATTAAAATAATTAATTATTTTTGAATTAGTGAGATTTGGTCCAAATATAATAAATCATGGAACACTCCCCCCAGGAGTTAAATATCCTTATCCCAATAATTCAACTAACAAAAGTATTTTAGGCACTTTTTTAGCTTAAAACAGACCAGCAAAAAATTGCGGAACATCACAAATAGGTAATCCATCCATTCTCTCATCAAATTATTTTCTAGAATCCTTAGTCATATAAACAGGATCTTGAGATTCATCCTCATTATAGGAGTAATTTGTATCACCAATATCATCTAGTTTCAAACTAGAATTAATGGTTTCTCTTGGCCTATTAGGGTTTGATATTGTATTGAATTTCCCATAGTCTCTCCTCATTAGCGATTCACATCTTTTTCCTAGGATTATAGATATTCTTCATCCCTTTGTAGGATGTTAGATTCAAATAGAAACCATCAAGAAACACTATTATTTCCAATCCAATAGGGGAAAAAATATTGTTTTATAAAAATAGAAATAAACTTTTGGATATAGAAGAGTGTTAAATCCTAAATATGGTTTGGTTAACTCTTCCATATTCCTCACCAAGAATTGAGTAAGGCTTAGCTAAATACCATAAACACTTAGGTATAGAAATAAAAAATATTTATACCATACAGATCCAAAACAACCTTACTTGGGTAGATAACATAAGTACAATTTTGGATTTATTTAGTGCTGGATTTTATTAGTGCTAGCAAAAAGTGTTGATAAAGGATTCCTTTATCAGAACTTTCATTGTGGCACGGAAAAGGCTAACCATTATCATCACATTTTCTTTCCCTGATAAAGGTTGTGATCATGTATGTGATCCCCACAGCAAAATTATGGATGTGCAACCACTTGTTTATATATTATTCCACCACATCCAAATGCCAGAAGCCTATTGCGGGGATGAGCTCTCGTATTCACACACCACACACATTTATTTGGGTCCATGCCTATACTCATGGGCCCGTGCTGGCCTTTCCCCACCGTACGCATCCCGTGGGCTTTATCCCACCCTCTCTTCAGCAAGACTTTCCTATTGGTCTCCTTAAATGGCATGCCATTTCGATTGAAGTTCAATTGATTTAATAAAATTATTAAAATTAAAGTCTTATTTCATATGTAAAAATATATTTTGATATATATAAATATATTAAATATTAATATATATATATATATATATTCATTTTTAAAATCTATTAATATTAATTCATTTTTTTAATAATAAAATTCTTATTTTGTATAAAAAAATATTGATATATATTATATATTGATATATATTAATATTTTTTTAATTTTTTTATTTACATAATATTTTTTAAAATTTAATCTCTTTTAATATCTATTTATATTTATTCATTTATTTATATTTAAATTATTTTTTAAAATATAAATATAATATAATAATATTTTATTTATCCAATTATATAATATATAAATTAATTAATTTATTTAAAAATATATTTATATTGATATTAAATAATTTAAAATATGTGTACTTGTATAACTGTATGTATGTATGTGTGTGTTTTTGTATGTGTGTATGTATATATGTGTGTCTGTAGATGTGTATGTGTATATTTTTATGTATTTCATGTGTACACAGAATGGGCCTTGAGCTAAAAATTTGGGTCTATGGGATATGTATTGGGCTAGATGCCAACTGGGCCTTCGGGCTATATAATGGGTCTCCCTCTACCCTGTTAAAAGAGGTCTTTGTTTTGCTTTAATAATAAAATGATGCTTCAACCCCAACATTTTAAAAAATAATTATATATATATATAATTATATAAAATTATAATATTATAAAATTATATATAATTGAAATAAATATATACAATTCTATAAATATATATAATTCGATAAATATAAATATTATAACAAATAAATAGATAAATATTTATATAATTATAAAATTATAAAAAATATATTAAAATTATAAATATATTTATTATATTTATAATTATATAAATTTACGTATTAATATATACATATAGTAAGATCCTGTATTTTTGTAGATACACATCTCTTTGAATTTTTCGTTAAATTTATTTCGATTGAGTTTTGTCTCGTCTTTAAACATTGGTGGTCGTTTCTTATCCCAATAGTTTTTTTGTTTGAATAAATGCAGACTTGGGTTGTGAGGAAACTTCAGAAAACTGGAGAGGATCTACACAGGGAGCGGTTTGAGAATTATTTATGAATTAATAGAGTCTAGGTATAAATGTGTTAAATGGGTTTTAGAGGATTTCCTATGCTTTGGATAAATTTTGAGGTTGTTTAGGTTCTTTTCGTGGAAAATAAGCTAATGGCTATCTACAGAAAAATTAAATGTCATGTAATTAATTTAAATGATGTATAACTATTTCTAGGAACGAGCTATGACCCTAGTTTATGACACGAAATGAGTACACACTGTGAAGGAATTACAAGTCATGTAATGATTCAGTAGTGTTAAAAATAACCTAATGTGAGACATTTTTTGGTGCATCCCTCTAAAAAGAAATATACGATGTGTAACTAAATTTCATGTTGTTCAATTTCCCAAGAAGAATTTTAAAAGTTTTCGTGCATGATTTTGATCTCATTATCTCATGTGCAGCCTTCTTCTATCACCCCTAGGGAAACTTTTAGGTTATTTTGGAGTGCATCTCTTGATATAGGGCATCCCGATCATGCATATGATCCATGGTAAGATGTTTTGTTAAGGTTTTTCTTCCTTTACCTTTATTCTCCAATCATTTTAGTATAATCTCTTGTCGGTGTACATTGTTGGTTTTGATCTTGATTGGTTTTGATCGAGGTTCTCCTTTTGATTTTTTTCACCTTCTTTATTGTTGGTTTTTCCCGTTGGAAGCGTTACATTCTTCATCAGTTAAAGTTAGGGGGTTTAAATCTTAACCTGATGGTATGATTTTCAATTATGAAGTATATGAAATATTGTGATTATGCTAATGCATGTACTCTATAATTAACTACCTGAATATAATGATGATAATCCTATATTGGATTATTCATTGGATTCGTTATGATTTAATTGATGATGTGACTTGGCTTATGTGTTAGAGTTGGTGTCCTGAGAACAAACTGTTTGTACTTTGATTACATGAATGTAAACTTATTATATATTGTTCATTGTTCTTCTTGACTATAATATAATAATGTCCTAGAATATTTGTTTCATTAATATGGTCATGGAAGATCCCCGCTATGATGAGAACCATGAAATGTTATAACAATATTTTTAAATAAAGTTCTACGGTTGGATGACATACTATGATAGGACACATAGTATATATACCGTCATGTGAAAGTACTCATAAGAAGATGAGACTCTCTCTCATGGAGTTCGCACATGGTAATCTCCAAGATGGGAGATTATGAGAACAGACCTTCCAGTAGTAATTCTGCATGTCTTGGTGTCATCGGACATTACTATCTACGAGCGTGTGTAATGGTCCTTAGACTGGAATATTATCATTAACTCATGTCATGACTTGCGTACTTAGATTTTCTGATGAAAACCATCATGAAGACAGTTGGCGAGAAGTAGGGTACGTTAGGTGCATCATGAATGAAATGTTGTTAATGGATAAGTCGAGGAAAGATTTTCCCTTCTATATTTATGGAAGTAGATATCTCGAGCCCTTTGATTGAAATAGAACTGTTGCCCAAATTCCATGTCCATGGTGTAACGATGAGTTTATTTCTGGAAGTCAAAGAATGATAGATCAAGCATATAGGTTTATGAAATTTCCACGAAAGCTACTTGATGAGATATTGAGACAAAGGGATTAAATTACACAGCAATCATTCGTAGGAGGTGACACATCAATGCAGTGTCAACTTCTTTCTCTTGGGTGCCTTGACCTGTTTCTAGACAGTAATCTTAGACTTTAGGCAAGCCTGCCTAATGCCAATGAGGAAGATGCCTAGAGGGTCACACACTAAGTGTACTCAAGTATCTAAAGTAGAATAAATATTATTCCCGTATGTGGTTTAATAATTTTTCAAGGAAGCCCAAATATTTTTAATGTTGGAGGATGAATAAAATGAAATCAATTACATTCCATGTATTAATGATTACACGTCGTGTATTTTTTATTTTGAATGGAAATGAAAAACAAGTACATGTTGTGTATTAATGATTACACGCCGTGTAGTTTTTTATGAAAAATGTTCACGCCATGTATTAATGATTACACACCATGTAGTTTTTCCAGTAGGGATTTTGAAGATATAATATTGTTTTATTAAATGATATTTATTATTATTAGTGTGGGCGCTTGTCATAGAATTAATTATTCAACACTGGGGTTTTCAATAAGAGTTAATGAAATAAATGAAACATGTAACATGTCTATTTATTGTCATAAATCTATAACCTCAAAAACCGATTATAAATATCCTCACAACCCCAAATATTTTCCCCAATCATTGTACACAACAATTATGGAGAAATCATTCAAGGTCGAAAGAACTCATTCCTCCAAGAACGCTCTCAAGACCGAGAGATATCCTCCTTCATCGGATCAAGATGATCTATGGTAGACAACAGATGAAAAGGCTTCTCTACGCTAGCATATAGAGATTCCTTTGGCAATGTCCAGAGATATGTGATGCACGTGTGGATCACTACTAGAGGAAGTCTACACTTGGCTTCTATGACACAATGAAAAATAACATCAGAACGTGATCAGAAATATCAACGATGAAAGAATGCTATAAAAGGCACTTCTTGTCAATTAAGTAAATTAATTATATTCAAACTATGAAGATCCTCCATTGTGGTTTTAGGACTATTCTTCTTCTTTGTCTATTTCTATGATTCAATCCGTGGAGTCTGGCATTTATCATTATATGGATCCCGGACTGATCATTGCTATTGACAAAAACCCAAGTGGGAACATCCACCCACAGGCTTCCGCTACACCCGGAACCTTCAATTAGTATCAGAGAGAGGTTACATCGTTGATTATAGTTATTTATTTTTCATTTATAATTTACACATTTATATTTGATTCAATTAAATATAAATCGTTCTATAAATGTAAATGAATGAGATCTGTTCTTCCTCTTTCATTTCTCGATTCACATCACAGAAATGACTGTTTAATTTTAATTTTGATTAAATAAAAATGTGGAACTCATCCAGAGGAGCTGTTCTTTCTATCTGTACAACACAAGAATACATGGTGTGTAGCGAAAACTACACGCTGTGTACTTAGGTTCAACGAACCGGTACTGGTCCTCCAAACCACGCCATATGAATTGAGTATACCTAAGTATTCATTACACTGTGTTTACAAGAAATTAATGGCATGTAGAAACCGGAATACACGGTGTGTATGTTGAATCAACACACCGTGTAGTCCAATCCAACCTAGATGAAACTGTGTACAAGGAGAATCCATATACCGCATACATAGGATTACCTAGCCGATAATCGTGTAACAAGGATGTACAAGACAAGTTAGATTAATCTACACACCTTGTACTCCAAAATTTCCAAAGTACAGAGAACATGCCAAATCCCCCAGTGTGTAATTTGGATAAATGGTGAAACCAAATACACACCATGTAATATAGAATACATTCCGTGTAATTTACTTAAATGGAATTTCACCAGGTTTCCTCCAAAGTACAGAGACCCGTACAAGGAACATGTATGAGAAGAATCTCAAGGAAATTCATAAAGGAATTTAAGATAAAGAATTGATTAATTATAAGATCATAATTAATTGAATTCAAGAAAGACTTATCTTGACTAAAATAATGATTAAAAGAATTTGAATACTAAATATGGGTAAATGTCATTGAATTCTATGGATGATCATGAGCTAAAACAAATACCCTTTGTGTGTGTATGGTTTCATTTAAATTTCTTTAATTTAAATTTTTTGGCCTGTGAGCCTTCTTCAAATAAAATGTTGGGCCTGAGTGCCCATGGTTTCTTTAATGTTAACCCCATGTAATGGAGGATCTCCTAAGCCAGAGGAAATGGTTCAAAACCCGAAACTGAGGTGAAAACCAACATAAGAAGTTACAATGGTGGACAAGTGGGAGCTGCAAAACATGAACCATCAGGTTCAATGTGTTTTCCCTAGGCCAGGTTTAGCTTATCAAACCCACTTGACAAGATAATCAATATAAGATCATGATTATGCCATCTTATTTTATTTCTGTCTGATTGCATGTTTAATTTATTACGTATGTGTTGTTACAATCAGATAATTAAGGAAATAAACAAGCATGCAAAGAGGGAATAAAATGAAAAATGCACTATGCGTAAGCATTATCAGAACATGGTTAATCACTTAAGAAAGAATCAATTAATATTAACAAGCATGTGATAATGAAAAACTATACATAAAGAATAAAATCCCTCAAATACCATATTAATTAAGACTAAGCCTTTCGTTACTTGATTAAGGGAAAGACTAAATAAAACTATGTGTTTGACCAACCCTTGTTGGGAAACGTACTTTTATAAAGGAAGATCTTATGAAATATTCTGGTTGACTTAAACATTTTACATAAAGAGGTGTAGAACTTTCTAGACTTGTTGTAAAATGGAGGCAAGTGTTGGGGAAATCCAAGACAGAATTTCAGGATTTGGGAGTCCACTCAAGAGATCAAGGAACTGTAATCTCACAGTTGGCAAAGAACTGCCTACCTAAATATTTTCTAATAGCTTGACCAAACCTTTTCTGGGTTATGCGAAGGGGAATATGGATCATTTTCACTAGAATGTCAAAGAAACTGGACATTCCGAGTTCAATGGTGAGGGCCATTGGGACTTGATAAAATAGTGGGAGATTTAATAAAATTTATTATTTCTCATAAAATGTAATCAAGAAAGTACTGATAAAATTTCTCTTTAAATTTGTAGAATTAATATGGAAAACCCGTTAACCACATTTTCTCTATGATCAATTTGGGATAAATAAAATATCCTCACCGGTAGTAACTTTCAAGAAAGTTTTAGGCGCATTCGGGTTATCCTACGCCATGAATGAAAGTTTTACATACTGGAGTCATCACTTATTAATTCAGCTACCCAAGGGGTGAGTGATGATTATTTCCTGGTCTATGATCAACATTTGAATGATGCACTCGACGTTCAATGTTTGATTCTATCATCAATGTCAAGTGAGCTCATAAAGTCTCATGAAGACATGGATGCCTACAGCATGCTCGAGCTCCTCCATGGTCTATACAAGGAGAGAGAAAGACAGGAAAGGTTTGAGATCTCCAAGGCCCTATTTTAGAGCAATCTTGGAGAGGGTGCCCTAGCTTGGCATCATGTAGTCAAGATCATTGGCTACATTGAGAGATTGGAGGTTCTAGGTTTTAAACTCCCTGAAGAACTGGGTACTGATCTCATTTTTGCATCACTCCCCCAGAGAATCTCTAACTTTGTTGTAAATTTCAACATGAGCAACATTGAGAAGTCTCTATATGATCTTCTTATCCTAATTAGCCGAGTGGACAATGATATGAAGCGTGAAAATACTTCTGTCCTTATGGTGAATAAAATGAAAGGGAAGGTGAAGAGATTTAAGCCCAAAGATTTTTTATGCCTTCCAATGAAAGGGAGATCAAAGGGGAGGCAAGATAACAGGAGGATATTTGTTTCATATGTGGCAAGAAGGGACACTGAAAGAAAAATTGTACCCAACCAAGGAAGCAAGGGGATGATTTGGGTGCATTTTTTATCGAATGCAATCTATATGTTTCTAATAATTGGGTATTAGATACTACTTGTGCTGCTCACATCTTTATCCAAATATAGGAACCAAGTAGATTTAGAAATATTGAACGAGGTGAGGAGGATCTGTGAGAATCCAATGAAGCTAGACTCGTTGTTATAGCTGTTGGAGACTACCACCTCACATTGAAAACTGGAATGATCTTGGTGTTAAAGGGTTGTTATTATGTTCCTTCTACTACTAAAAACATTATTTTAGTATCCAGATAAGATACTAATGGATTCATATTCATGTTTTGAAATAAATGTTGCTACTTTTATAAAGATAGCATTTGTTTTGGTAGGTCACATTTATATAACGACCTTTATGTGTTAGACTACACAAACCAAGTAATGTAAATCGATGAAAAAGTTAATTCACATGACTCATACCACACCCAACTTTGGCATCACCGGCTAGGTCATGTCAATGAGAAACGTTTGACAAAATTACATCAAGATGGGTATTTATATTCTTTCAAACTAATACCACTTGGTGTATGTCATGCGTGTCTACAAGGAAAAATTTCCAAAGCCCCATTTAGTGGGAAGGTGAAAGGGATAAAGAGATTCTAGAATTAGTTCACACAGATGTGTGTGGACCATTTCCAGTTGAAGCAGGGGGTGGATTCTTGTAATTCATAACCTTTACTAATGATTTTATTAGATATGGATATATTTACTTAATGAGGTATAAGTCAGATTATTTTGATTGGTTCAAAGAAAAAAAGAATAATGTTGAGAACCATCTTGGTAAGAAGATTAAGAAACTCCGCTCAGACTGATGAGAGAATATCTTAATCATGACTTCATTGTTTTCTTATGGGAGTATGGGATTCTATCTCAACTCACTCCTCCTTACATGCCTCAGTGGAATGGTGTATGTGAAAGGAGGAACTGCACCCTGTTGGACATGGTGAGATCAATGATGAGTCATACGAGTCTTCCATTATTTTTTTGAGAATATTCATTACAAACAGCAACTCACATACTAAACCAAGTACCAAATAAATTAATAAATGGTATTCCATACGAGTTATGGAGTGGATTCAAAGCCATGATATCATATTTACATGTGTGGGGTAGCGAATAATTTGTTAGGGCCTCTTCAGGTAACAAGCTTTCACCCTGAGGCACAAAGTGTACCTTTATAGGACACCCCAAAGAAACAAAGAGATATTACCTATACAAACCCTCATATAAAAAGGTTATAGTGGAAAGAAATTCCATATTACTTGAGAGGGAGCACATCTCAAAAAGAGATAGTGGGAGAGAGATAGACTTCGATAATGTCAAGGCTCAAGATGCACAAGAGTTGGTACAATAATAGATTCCACAAATCCCAGTGGAAGAATAATCTGTTCTAGAGACCCAAGAACTGTGTTGGAGCACAAGAGAGGTAAGAGAACTAGAATGATATGGTTTTTTTGACACCGATGATGGTTACTCATTATTGGTTGAAAATGATGATCCTCTTACCTATAAGGAAGCAGTTGAAGGCACATACGCTGCCAAGTGGAAAAAATCCATGAATTCTAATATTGATTCCAAGTACCAAAACCAAGTATGGATTTTGGTATATCCTCCAGTTGATGTAATGAATGTTGGTTATAAATGGGTACTAAAGAAGAAAATGGACATGGAGGGACAAGTCAACACCTATAAGGAATGACAGGTTGCAAAATGTTTTAGACGACATCAAGGAATTGACTATGATGAAACCTTTTCAACGGTTTCAATGCTAAAATACATCAGAATCAAATTGTACATTTCCACTTACCATGACTATGAAATTTGGAAAATGTATATCAAAATAGAATTCCTTAACAAGAACCTCCAGGAAGATGTCTACATGACACAACCCGAAGGGTTGGTGACTCCAAAGGATTCCAACAAAGAATGAAAGTTTCAAAAATCCATTTATGGATTAAAGAAAAAATCAAGGTCATGGAACATTCAATTTGATGAAGCTGTAATAGAATTTGACTTTGTTAAGAATGAATGTGATCCTTGTGTCTATAGAAGGTTTAGTGGAAGTGCATTCATTTTCCTAATATTATATTTTGATGACATATTACTAATTGGAAACGAAGTACCTATATTACAGTCAGTTAAGGCATGGTTGGATAAATGATTATCTATGAAATACATGGGAGAGGAAGCATATATTCTTTGGTTCATGATCCTTCATGATAGATCCAATAGAATGCTGAGCCTGAGTCAAAGAACACACATTGACAAGATACTGAAGAGATTCAGTATGGAACATTCCAAGAGGGGATTGTTTCCAGTGTCACATGGAATTCATCTTTCCAAGAAAATGTGTCCTCAGACCCATGAGGAAAGAAAGAAAATGGCAAGGATCCCTTATGCATTTGCGATTGGGTCAGTCATGTATGATATGAAATATACAAGGATAGATGTTGCTTATGCATTATGTTCGGTAGGCATATATCAAGATGATCCAGGTGACTTCCATTGGATGGAAGTAAAGAATATCCTCATGTATCTAAGGCGTACTAAGGATATGTTCCTGGTTTATGGAGGATATGAGGAACTAGTCATCCGAGTACATGTAGATGCTAGATTCCAGACTAATCAAGATGACATGAAGTTGAATATTGGATACATATTAAGTTCGAATGGATGTGCAGTGAGTTGGAAGAGCTCAAATCATGGTATGGTGGTAGATTCTACAACAGAGTTTGAGTATATCGTAGGTTCTAAGGCATAAAAAGAAGCAGTATGGGTGTGAAGCTTCATCTAAGATCTGGATGTAGTACCTATTAGTAAAGATCCTATCACACTCTATTGTGATAATACTGCATCGATGGCACTTGAAAAAGAGACATGGTCACATTAGCAAACAAAGCACATACTTCAGAAGTATCATCTTTTGAGGGATTTTTCTTAGAGAGGTGAAGTTGCAGTGAGCAGTTTTTCCACAGAAGACAACGTGGAAAACCCCTTGACTAAAGCCTTGACTCTACAGAATAATTATCATCATGTGAGGTCTAGTGGACTAAAATTCATAGATAGTTGGCTCTATTCCAAGTAAGAGTTATTTAGAGTTAGTGTCATGAGAACCAACTGTTTTTACTTTGATTACATGAATGTACACTTATTATATATATTTTATTGTTATGTATGACTATAATATAATAATGTTTTGGAATATTTTTTGCATTAATAAGGTCATGGAAGATCCCTGCTATGATGAGAACCTTGAAATATTATAACAATATTATTAAATAATTTTCTATGGTTAGATGGAATACTATCAAAAGACACATAGTGTACCGACCGACATGTGCGAGTACTCATAAGAAGATGAGACTCTCTCT
Organism: Viscum album; assembly: GCA_963277665.1. Classification (NCBI taxonomy): domain Eukaryota; kingdom Viridiplantae; phylum Streptophyta; class Magnoliopsida; order Santalales; family Viscaceae; genus Viscum; species Viscum album. Next base: position 851,771,542 of record OY728157.1, on the reverse strand, counting down.
CATGGAGTTCACACTGGGTAATCTCTAATATGGGAGTTTATGAGAATAGACCCACCAGTAGTAATTACGCATGTCTTTGTGGCATCAGAAATTACTATCTACGAGTGTGTGTAATGGTCCTTAGACTGTAATATTATCATTAACTCATGTCATGACTCGCACACCTAGATTTGCTGATGAAAACCATCACGAAGACAGTTGGCGGGAGGTAGGGTATGTTGGGTGCATCAAGAATGACATGTTGTTAATGGATAAGTCAAGGAAGTATTTGTACCTTCCATATTTATGAAAGTATATATCTCGGGCCCTTTTATTGAAATAGAACTATCACCCAAATTCCCTGGCCATGGTGTAATGACGAGTTTATTTCTGGAAGTTAAAGAATGAAAGATCAAGCATATAGGTTTATGAAACTGTCATGAAACCTTCATGATGAGATATTAAGACAAAGGGATTAAATTACAAAGTAATCATTCGTATGAGGTGACACGTCAATGTGATTCAATTTCTTTCTCTTGGGTGCCCTGACCCATTTCTAGACAGTAATCTTGGACATTAGGCAAGCCCGCCTAATGCCAACGAGAAAGAGGCCTAGAGGGTCAAACACTAAGTTTATTCAAGTATCTCATATTGAATAAATATTATTTCCATACATGGTTTAATAATTATTCAAGTAAGCCTAAATGATTTTAATGTTGGATGAAGAATAAAATGAAAATAAGTACACACCGTGTATTAATGATTACACACTGTGTAGTTTTTATTTTGAAAGGAAATGAAAAACTAGTACATGTCGTGTATTAATGATTACACGCCATGTAGTTTTTTATGAAAAACAAGTACACACCGTGTATTAATGATTACACAACATGTAATTTTTCCTGTTAGGATTTTGAGTATATAATATTGTTTTATTAAATGACATTTATTATAATCAGCATGGGTGCATGTCAAGAAATTAATTATTCGACATGGTAGTTTTAAATAAGAGTTAATGAAATAAATAAAACGTGTAATACGTTTATTTATTTTCATAATTCTATTACCTAAAAACCCAATTATAAATATCCTCACAACCCCAAATCTTTTCCCCAATTGTTGTGCACAACAATTTTGGAGAAATAATTCAAAGCCAAAAGAAATCCTTCCTCCAAGAATGCTCTCAAGACTCATAGAGATCCTCCTCCATCTAATCAAGATAATCTAAGGAGGACAATGCAAGCAAAGGATTCTCCACTCTAGCTCCCAGAGATTCCTTTGGTGACGTACAAAGATATGTGGATCACGTGTGGATCACCATTGGAGGAAGTCTACAGTTGTCTTCTGTGACGCAACAGCGAATCACATCAGAATGTGGTAAAAAATATCAATAAAGAAAGAACGCCATAAAAGGTACTTCTTGTTAATTAATTAAATTAATTATAATAAACCTATGATGATCCTCCTTTGTGGTTCTAGGAATATTCTTCCTCTTTTTCTATTTCTGTGATTCGATCCGTGGAGTCTGGAATTTATCGTCATATTGATCTCAGATTGATCATTGCTAATGACAAAAATCCTAGTGGGCACATCCACCCCCAAGCTTCTACTGCGCCTAGAACCTTCATTATGGCTACTCGTTGGGTGAGCGAACCTTTGAAAGTAATGAATTGGAAATGTATTTCATATGAATTTATCATGAAAGTTGATTTAGGTGATTTATTGATATAGAATTACCATAGAAGATGACATAATTGATTAATTGAAATAATGGGTAATTTGAAAGAAAAATTGTAGTTAGAAGAATTAACCATTTGGTTTTATGTGGTCGTAGTGCGATATACATAATATTGTGATATACACTTGTGACACATGCTGATATGATTATATATTGGGCTAGGACTTGACAGGTGATGATATGATTATATACTGGGATATTCTGTAACATATTCCAAGATGCTTATACATGAGGCTAGTACTTGACACATACTAAGTTACTTATTTATCAGGCTATGCCCTTGCACACACTGAGATGATTATATATCGGGCTAGGCCCTGAGACATGATTATATACATTACAACACGGTGTCGAGGAAAGTAATGTTTTACCATGGTTATATGGTTACGATTAACCTGGTTGTGAGACATGCTTGAAGATATTCTAGTATGGTGTTGAAACAGGTTGTCACCATATTTTTAATTTTTGAATTAATTAATATACCTAATATTTACATTATTGCATAAAATTATTATTAGGATGGTTTATTTATACATGGTGGTGTCAACCTAATGAGTTTTACTCACACCCTATTCAAGCCACCATTTGGTACTTGAGTAGATTTTTTGGATATAGGTTTGGATAATGGAAAGGGTCCTTTTTGCTGACTTGTTGTTTACTGGATGAGCTGGAGTTAAGAAGTGGGTTTGACATTGGGTTCAGAACTAGAGTCATATGGGTTTATCTTGTGTTAGACAAATCTTTTATTTGTAATGTTTATAGTTTTACATTTAGATACATACTAGAATTTCATTACATGATTCCTTATTTTTGGTATATTGGTTTATCCTTTATTTCTCCCAGTTTTGATATATGGTTTCCACTATGGCTATTACTTTAAATTATTTTTTTTATATGGATTATTTCCAATAATATGACACTTCATACTAGGGGGTATATTCTCCCCATTATACATATCACACACCTGCTTCTAGTCGGTAGCCTCTGGTGTACGGGGAGGTGTGCTTGAGGTCTCAAAACCAACCCTTTTTGGCCACGTTAGAGAGTGTCAGATTAAGGGATATTACAAAGTCGTATCAGAGGAAAATGTTTAATTTTCTATTTATTTACTATTTAAGAAAGGTATAAAAGATACTAGGATGTTTTGGGACTTGGTAATGAGATTGTTCATGGGAGTAGCTAACCCATGTATGGGGGGAAACCCAAGTGCTTTGGGATGAGATTGTTGTTCATGATGTAGGCTTGTCATGGTTTGATGTTATTTCACCTTGGGCGATTCACATATTATGTGAAGTTATTATTTATTGAGATTTATATTCATAGATCAGTATAGTGTGAGATGATTATGCATGCATCATGATAGGTACATAGGGATATATACTGACATTCATGGTTCAAGATAGGGATATACCTATATTCATGTGATTTATTTCCTATGTAGACTATGGTATGATATATCTGTTATACCTGATAAATGAAATGAAAGAATTTTTATGTCATGAAAATCACTTGTTAATCCATGTTTAGAGAGACTAGGAGTTAGTGGTTCTCTATTTTTGTCACCTATTTAGGATGAATGAGTTTTTATAGCCAGTATTATAAGGAATGTACTTGTCTTATATTAAAAATTCCTCCTCATCATATTGAAATTATCATCTAAAGAGTGGAAATAATCATGTTCTTAACACATATTGGAATTTTATTCCTATAAACCTTGAGTATCATATAGAATTTTATCTTCACAACAACTTTATGAGGGTCATACGACCCATGAAGAGGGAGATTGTTCTCATTGTATCTTCTAGGTCAGAGCTATTGAGATAGTTTTAGTTGTAGCATCAATCTATATTCACAGAGGAGGGAGGAACCCAGGTAGTTGAGAGCTAGATCAAGTTAGTCCATAAAATATTAAATCACCTTGAGACACCCACATATAGGATGGTGAATCTTGCTGAATATATGATTCATGGACCAGCCATGTGATGGTGGGACATTCTGGAGAAAGATAGGAAGAAAGAGGAGTTATATTGAAAGAACTTCAAGATTAAGTTCCTGAGCCATTTCTTTCCCATGACGTTTAGGTATGAGAAGGCTCATGAGTTCATACATCTAACAAAAGAGGGAATGCAAGTGCTGGAATAATATGAACACTTCACTGACCTATAAAGCTTTTCACCATCTTTGACAGCTGATGAGATCACCAAATGAGATGTTTTTAGGACTATCTTTACTATGACATTAGGTTTCAAGTGAGCATGTTTCGTCAGTGTGGTTTTGTATATGTAATGAATCAAGCACTCATCATGGAGGGGAATATGAGAGATGCTCCAAGAAGTGGCCAAACAATTTTAGTAGGGATAACTTGGAGATCTTCTTCAGGTAACAAGAAGTGCCACTATGAAAATTTTTTCCAAGGGAGTAATGGGAAGAGTATTCCGGGCAGTGTAAATTCATATCAGGGCTGTGTTCCATTATAATTCTATCATTGTGGAATGTTTTTCCACAAGAACTCGTAGTGTCCTTACCATATAGTTGAGTTTCATGTATGTGGGAAACTGGGTCATCCTCAAATGTTTTTTGGTAACTTTCCATAGTAAACCAATGGAAGGGGATCAGGATAGGAACCTAAGTCTGGAAGGGGCTCAACTATCCCTCAATAGATAGGTATCTAGAGTTATACTGGTTGTTCAAGTCAAGAAATGTGATGTGGTACCCTAGTGTAGGACAAACAATATCATCAGAGGAAGAAATGGGGAATTTATACTGGATCCTATGGTAGAGTGGATAGTAAGCTACATGGTGGGAAGACTACTTTGTCTATGGTGGTTGTAGGACCATTTACCATCAGTGACATGATTCTTGTATCATTTACCTTAGACTGTATTTTTTTGATACATGAGTATCACATTATATTTTATCTTCTCTTTTTTCAAATGTTTTGGTCTTGGTTGTGGAAATTGTGGATAATTCCTTGAACATATATACAATGTTGGGAGTATGGATAGAGAATATAAAACATTTCAATATGTGTTCTTTTGAGATTGGTGGTTATCATTTCTTTTGGGAAGAGAGTGTGCTAGAAATTATAGGATTCTATTATATTCTTTTGATATAATAGATAGTTATATAATAGGATTGTATTGACTATTATTAGAGGAGAGTTAGTTTTTTATCTCTTGAAGGGGGAATATATTCTCACCAAGGTGAGTGAAATCTTCAGGCTGGTCATGCGAGACCAATTTTAGTGCAGATTGGATTGTCTCATGTCTCATATATCATGTTTTTATCTATATGATGGTGGAATGTAGCATGATTATTTTTCCCCAGTGGTATATCATTTTTAGGACTTTTTTCCTAGTGAGTTATATGGATTATCACCCAAGCAAGTGATCAAGTTCACGACTGAGTAGGTTCTGAGAGTTGATCCAGTTTCTATTCCACCTTATAGAATAAAATATATATAGATTCAAGATTTGAGAGTCCATATGGAATATTTGGAAGCTAAAGGATTCAAAAGACCTATTACATCACCTTCGGGTTCTCTAGTTATCTTCTCCAAAAAGGATGGTGGTATTTTTCACTTGTGTGTGGATTATTAGATATTGAACAAGATGAGTGTCAAGAACCGGTATCTCCTTCCACTCAATGGAAATCTATTTGATTAGACAAGAGGTGATAGAATCATATTGATTATTGATTTGAGATTAGGATACCACCATTTAAGGGTGAGACCATCAGACATACCTTAGACTACTTTTAAGAGCAGGTATAAATTTTATGAGTTTTTCGTGTTGCCATTTGTGTTGAATAATGCACAAACGATATTCATAGCCTTGATGAATAAAATATTCCACCATTTTCTGGACTATTTTGTGTTGGTATTTTTTAAGGATATCTTAGTGCACTCCTAGTTAGAAGATGATCATACCTAACATGTTGACATCATTCTGATTACATTGAGAGTGCATCAGCTTTTTGCCAAGCTAACCAAATCTGTTTTATGGATTGATAAATTACACTTATTGGGCCAGGTCATTTCAGATAAAGGAGTGTCAGTAGACCCAAAGAACATGGAAACCATGGTATATTGGGACTAACCCACGAATGTCTTTTATATTCAGTTCTTTATGTGTTTTGTAGGTTATTATCAACACTTTATCTATGACTTCTCCCATATGGTAGCACTGATGTCCAGATTGACCAAGAAGGGAGTGATTTTTTTTGGTTGAATGCTTATGGGAGATATTTTCAAGAGATGAAGGGAAGGATTAACTAAACACCTATCCTCAATTTACCTATGTTGGGGAATTAATATACCATGTATTGTGATACATCTAGAGTTTGGATCAAAGTAGTTCTGATGCAAGAGGATTGAGTGGTTCCTATAGCTCCAAGAAGCTGAGACCGCATAAGAAAAATTACCCTACTCATGATATGGATTTATAGGAGGTGTTTCATGTCATTATATTATAGATAAATTATCTTATGGGTGAGATATTTGTGTTATAAATGGACCACAAGAGCCTCTGGTAAATGTTTTCGTATCAGGACCTAAACCTTTAGAAGAGGAGGTGAGTCGGGTATTTGTAGTATTTAAACATTATGTTGGATTATACACTGGGAAAGAGAAATGTCATTGAAAATAAATTAAGATGGAGGATACTAGAAGAATTGTGATGAGTGTCAGGTGATTTCCCCATTTATATACATTCATGTAGATGTTCAAGAGTTTTAGGGATGAATAAATCTAAATTTGATATCTGTTATACCTATGCTTTTAGACCATATCAAGAATAAGCAATAATCTAACTTGTATGGATTAGTTATGAGAGAAAAATTATACGGTGGGGGTAGAATCCATTATCATGGTCTCTTGGCAGTTTCAATTATCTTCTTTTTAGTGGTTGAGTATGGGTTCCTACTATAACATCCTAACTCATCGTCCACTCAATTGGGGCCATGAGATGGTGGGTTATATAGCCTTAAGCACACCTCCTCATATTCTAGAGTCTTTATAATAGAAGTGAGGGTGTAAATTTGGTACAATGGGGAGACTATACCCTCATATTAGTGTGGAAAAATTAATATGAAAAATTAATAGATAACAATAGAAGCATAAAATAAAAAAACAATATAAAATTACTAGACCATCAACCCATTATAGTGGAATCACATACAATAGATATAATAATAAACAATGGAAGCATAGATAACTAAAAAATCGAGTAATAATATCAAAATATACAAGGCAGTTTCATATATATTAATGCATGGTATGCTGATATATAAAAAGGGAACACAAGAAAGACATATAAAACATGATATACAAAAAGGAAAAAAGAAAAAAAGATTGATCCAATATAATATCAAGAATATGATAATAACTTTTCTCCCATGATCCAACTATAGGTAAATAATACTAGGAATCTATAGTAGGGAGCTTTCCCTTATCCATACTTACAAAAAAGTAATCTACTCAGGTACCAATGGTAGCTTGAGTAGGGTGTGAGATAAAATCCAAGTAGGCCACCAACAATGGTGTCTATAAGTAATACAAGCAGTGTGAATATAAACAATACTATGCAAGTATAAATAAATAATCAATAATTCTGAATAAATAAACACCAACTTTCTTAGGTTTCTAAATAACACATGGCGACTCTACTTACTTCAGGTCAGGCCAGAATGAGTGTATAATCAGTAACCATACATATATAGTAATAATATATATATATATATATAGTATTGTTATATACTGTATCCAACGATATGAAATGAATACATGAGGACGTAAGCAACCATATACCTGGATACTAGGTGCTGGCTAGATCAGGGAATAACTCGAACATCCAAAACCAATTTAAACTAGCCTATAAGCTCAAAAAATGGTACATGCCCTATATATCATGATGAATAAGATACATCAGGCTCGTCACTTGAGATAAAGGGTGAGTATTCCTATAAACATCTGAAGAAATGGACATGGTGCGTCATTCCCACCATCCAAATAGTGTCAATGGTGTGAGACGTCATGCTCAACACCTGATGTAAGGGAGAGTGAAACATCCTACTCAACAAGTCCCTTAACCATCATCCCATGAAAAATATCAATGGAATAATAATAATATTAGTAATAACAAAGGTAATCACCTCATAAAAATTATAGTTATCAACCCAATATATATAAGAAGGGTTTCACAATTCATTTAATTAATAATCATAAGCATGCATGAAGTGTTGTGGCCTTTCCACCAATTACTATTCATCTTGATTAATGAATTTATTTCTTTTAAGTATGGAAAACCATCATAAAGAATGCCCTTCCATTTATACAAGACATTTAATTAATTAAGGAACAATAATTCAATTACAAGGTTAAAAGAATCACTTTGAAGGTTCCATTATCAATTAGTCATTTTTTACAAGGGGAAATTCCATTTTTAAGTCAAGCTAAGAACTTAGAAGAAGATTTGGTATAATTAGAATTTATGTCAAAGTGTAAAATTTACATTAGAACCCAATATGAACAAATAGAAAGTGTTTCAGTCAGTTAATTAATTAAATATAAAGGAAATTTTATGTCATTACACCCATGGGGTGTCCATAATTTAGGTCAACATCCTCTAATAACGTAGAAAGGCTCAATGGGTGTATAAAAAAGTGTGTATATTAATTTAAAATGAAAAAAAATCCACATTTAGGAAACGTGTGAAAAAGACCGACATGTGGTATAATTTCATGGCTATGAAAACAAATCACATTTTAGGGAAAATAAATATACCACCTACCATCGGATCGTTAACAACTCCTCATCTGATGGTGGCCTCATATTCATAGTAGACTAGAAGAAACCAAAGAAATGATCGAATTCCTTAAAAATAGGGTGAATGACATCACTCTAAAATATCATAACATATTAGAATATAAACTTATAAAAGATGGAATATGACTCAAAATGATACCTATATATATCCAACACTTCTAGAAGATATTTTTTTGGAGTCTGAATCTAGGAGATATCAACTTACCTAGCTTGGGGAGAAAAAGTGGTCACTAGAGGAGGAGGGAGATTGGTCACCTAGAAATGGAAGAGGATAAAGATGAAATAAGGTTTTAATTTTAATGAAGGGGAAAATTTTAATTTAACTCTAAAAAATATGGGTGAATGATTTAGCCACACAGTTTGGCCAAACCATACGCAAAACATGCTTAGCCCACTACTTAAGGAGAGACCATGCATGGTTAAGGTCCATGGTTTCACAAACCATGCATAAGCTGTGCAAAAATACTATGTAAAAAACTATAGGTTCCCCACAAAAGTATGTGCATGGTTTTGCACTATTTTAGATAAATCATGAAACCACCTTACTACTCATGAGTACCCCACACAGTTACCTCACACATTTTGTACTAACTGTGCGATAACCATGCGACCTACAATGTTTGCCCATTTATCAGAGTTTTCATATTTGAAAAAGCCTGAGATGCTCGTGGGGACCTTCATAGGTTGTATTGAACATTTAATAAGATAAAACAATGGAAATTTATTAAAATATGATTCATACCTTCATGAAAAGAGGAGTCATCAAAAACTCCCCTCCTTAAAGAAACTCATCCCCAAGTTGGCCTTATGAGGGTAAATAGGTATCATTAGTAAAGTGTTCTCACCAATGAGTATATCAAATTCCCATTCCCATGTATTTTCTTGTACTTGGTCATGCTTCCATAGCACCCATACCAAAGTAAATGACCTCCTTCAGAGTGTCTTCATGATCCGATCCACAATACGAACTGGATACTTTTTCAAAGAAGCATCCATTTCTAACTCAGTATCATCTAGTTAAAAGACATGTGAAGGGTCTAGATGATACCAGTGAAGATATGTTTGTAAAATACATTTTTCATAGACGGATATCTCTAAGAAAGTGATATCTGGTAAGCCACTGGTCTGATCCTCTTCAGTACCTCAAAGGGTCCAATGAATCTAGGTAAAATATTACCCTACTTCTGATAGGTCTATGGCCCAACCTCTACGAGACTGTCAAGAAAACTGAAGATCCTACCTCAAACTCAAGAGTTAATTATCATAAATTAGAATATTAATATTATGTAGACTAAGTTTTCATCATGTGCTTTCTGACCAACTAGACCTACTGTATAGTCTTCTGAATGAGACATGGTCCAAGAAAATCTACCTCCCCTACCTATACCTAGCACAAAGAAAAATAAAAATCCCTACCATATAAGGATTCATAATTATATATCTCAATGGTAGTTTCAAATATATTATTATAATAAAAATCAATGAGGGGTAAGTGTTTCTACCAAGAACCCCCAAAATCAAGGAAATATGCATAGAGCATGTCCTCTAAAACCAGAATCTTATGCTCTGTCTATCCATCGGTCTATTGGTGATGTGACATACATAGAAGAAACTATATTACCAAGGAATTCTATAACCCTTATATAATTCTGACATAAAGTGAGTATCTCTATCAGAAATTCTAGAATAAGGAGCTCCATGAAGGTGTATAACATACCTAATGAATAGTCTCCCAAGATCATCTACCGATAATGTATCATGCATAAGTAAGAAATGTTTTACCCTCATCAAATGATCAATGACTTCCGAAACTATATCATTCCCATGAGGTGATCTAGGTATAATAGTCATGAAATCCAAAGAGACATCATACCATTTCCACTCATGAATGGAGAATGGCTATAAAAGGCATGTTGGTTGCTGGTGACCTACCTTTAACAACTAATAGGTGAAACATCAAGTGATAAATCTAGAAATATCAAATTTCATACCAGGCCTCCAATACTAGTGTTGTAGATCTTGATACATCTTTGTGAAACTAGGATGAAATTCCCATACTGAGGCATGAAATTCCCATATCATCTCCTCTATGATGTTAGATGGAACTCAAACATGCCCATGAAAGCATAAAGTTCCATCCTAATCCACAGTACAATTAGAAGATGAATCATCATCTGAGATAGTATCCCTTAGTACAAGGCCCTTGGGATCTAAAATTTTTCTCATTATTACCAGTTACAGGAGAGTAGAGTCCGCTACCAATAATGATTGGATAGTCTAATCATGATCCTTATAAACCTCACCATTCATATTTTAAAATAATGCCATGAGACACCATTCACCACTAGCCTATTGAACCACATGTGTTTGAGTCCTCTGGCTCAAAGCATTGTCTACTAAATTTCATTTCCCAAGAATGTAGGGATGATCAAAATCAAACTGTTGCAGGTATTCAACCCATATGTACTATCTAAGATTTATATCATGCTATGTAAAGATGTAATTGGTGATTTTTTGATCCATGAATTCCAAAAAACACTCTCCAAGTAAATAGTGTCTCTAAAATACAAAAGCATGAACAACTGCTTGAAACTTGAAGTCTTGTGTTAGGTAATTGTTCTTGTGAGCCATAAACAGATGAGACCTATACACAACGAATCAATCATCCCGCCTTAGGACATCTACTAGCCTAATTCCTGATGCATCATAGTAAAATATAAAATTCCTTCCTAGCTCATGTAGAATTATTATCAGTACCTAGGTTGACAATCCCTTCAACTCCTTAAATACTGGTTCACAAGATTCAGAACATATGAATTTCCCACCCTTATTTTTCAAGCTTGTAAGTGGCACTACAAGGTGTAAGAAACCATGTATGACGTGTCTTTAATATCCAGCTATCCCCAAGAAACTCTGTATGTCAAATAAATTCATGGGATTCTCCTATAAAAATATAGCTCTCACTTTCACTGGGTATACTAAAACTCATGACTCTGAGATGACATGACTAAGGATGTGGACATGGTAAATCCAAAAGTGGCATTTCTTAAGTTTACCATAAATCTGGTTCTCTTTTAGTGTATTCATCAATATCTAAAGATGGATTTCATGGTTGTGCCAATAAATAGAACACACTAAGATGTATTCAATAAAAACTACCAAAAATGAATCCCGGTATGGTTGGAAAACCATATTCATTAGAGCCATGAAAACTACAAGTGTGTTCGTGAGACCGAATGACATAACCAGGTACTCATATAGACCATACCTACTCCTAAAATATGTTTGAGGTATTTATAATGACTTGACAAGAACCTGGTGATATACCAACCTCAAATAAATCTTTAAAAACACTATCGCTCTTCAAAGATGATCAAATAGGTTGCCTATCTGAGGAAATTGAAACTTATTATTTACCATAATCTAGTTCAATCGATGGTAATCCACACAAATCCTAAGGGTAACATCCTTATTATTGGAAAAAAATACCTGAGAACCACCAGTAGAAGTTACAAGGTGTATAAAGCCTTTTTCCTCTATATCCTATAAATATTTCTCATGATTTAGAATCTCTATAGGTGCCATACTATAAAGAGTAAAGGTCACTGGTTCAACTCTGATCACTAGCTCAATAGTGAATTACTCCTCTCACATAAGAGGTATCTTAGAAAATTCATCTGGGAATAAATCTCTAAAATGATCCAATATAGAATAGAAAATAGTCTGTCGTAACCCCTGAACATATAAGAAGAGATTGAAAATATGATATCTCATACTTCCTAGCCTTTTCTTCTTAGGTCCATATTGAGTTGCATTTACATCCCATTCCCCCTTATGGAAATTCCCACCGCCCTCTGGTGATATAAACATCACCCTCCCATGATAATCCTCAATATGGGATCGATATGGAACAAACTATTCCATCCTGATGACTAAATCAAAGCCCATCATGTCGAGGATGGAAATATTTAATATGAAGAAATATCTGCTTATCTCGGGGGGAAATATTTAAAATAATGAATTCTCTCAGACTAGTTACCTATTGGTTTAATGAGAATCATGAGACCATAAATGTATTCTATCTCGAGGCCCAAACTCTATGTAATTGACTCAAATATAAAAGAGTGAGGTGAACCTATGTCAAATTATGTATACAGTAAAGTGGGGGCTACTAGAGTAGCACCACTAATAGTAGAAGGTTCAGAGCTCTTCTCCCATAGCATGGGCTGCACTGCATATAATATGCCTATACCATGACCCTGAGTCACAACCTGTCTGCCCTGAGCAAGCCCACTCTATTAGCAATAAGAATCATGAGTCTAACTACCTCTTCCTTGACCACCACCTCGGCATTAGAGGCCAATGGTATTTCAGCTACCTTCCAGGTGATATTCTACTGGCCCAGTTCTGGAATGTGGGTTAGGAGTAGATCCCCACTCACTAGGTACCAATGGAAAAGTCCTGCATAAACATGGTATATGGACAACCCTTCCACAACCTATGAATTATAATATATCCTATAAACACTTTAGTTTAGTATGTTCCAACTTCCCATATTGGTGACATAATAAGAAACTATTATTATGAGGATCCTGACTACCGCTACTTTTGTGAGTAGCCTCAAAGCAATGCTTGCATCCACTAGAATAAGCACTAATATATCTAGGGGTTGAACCACCTTGAATCACACCATACACTTCCCTCAAATTACTCTCTTTAATAAGGGCCTAGTTTACTATCTCAAAAATAGTAGTCAGCTGGAAAACATTAACCTATGTTCGGATAGCATATACCATCCCATCATCGAACCACCTAGAGTTCATAAGATCATCACCTAATAGATTTGATGTGAACTGATGTAGCTCTTTAAATAAAGAAGAGTAATCCATGACAGACATATCCCTTTACTATAGGTTCATAAACTCTCTAGCTAAATCATTTCTCAGAGTCCATGGAATGAAATAATTGTAGAAGATAGTTTATAAATTTTCCCAAACCAAATTATGATGCTGATCTACCTAAGTAATAACATCACACCATCTTTTGGAAGAATCATATAGCATATGCATATAATGATTTACCTTATGATCTAGATGTATCTCTAGATGATTTAATATACAAATAATAGCTTTCATCCAAGACTTAGCATCACAAGGTCTTCCATCCCCCTAAAGGTGGGAGGATTCTATTGTTGGAGGTCTCGAGTAAACTCTGCTATACTTAGGGATGAGAAGTTGTATAGTGGGAAGGTTATAAGATCCCATATTTCTCTAGGAATATATATCTATATTTTTTTAAACTTTTTTTGGTTTAGTTTTGTATCATCTTTAAACCTTGGTGGTCGTGTTTCTTCATGGATGTCTATTGGTTTGAATAATCACAGACTTGGGTGGCAAGTAAACCTGAGATAATTAGGGAGGAACCATGTGGAGATCAGTTTGAGAATTTTATTTTAATTAATGGATTATTGTTATAAATGTGTAAAATGGGTTTATGAGGGGTTTCCATTTTTTGGATAGATTTAGGGTTTTTTTAGGTTCTTTCATGGGAAACATGAAGATGGATATCTGTAGAGTAATTACAATCTATGTAATGAAGTTACATGATGTGTAACAGTTTCTAGGAACAAGTTATGAGCCTGGTTCATGACATGAAATGAATACATGCCGTGAAGGCATTAAATTTTGTGAAATGATTGGGCAGTATTAAAAATAACCTGAGGCGATGCAAATTTTAGCGCATACCTCTAAAAATAAATACACTATGTGTAACTGAATTTCACACTTTGTAATTTCTTGAGAATAATTTTAAAAAGTGCCATGCGTGAGTTTGATATCATTCTATTGCATAAAGCTTTCTCCTTTTGACCCTAGGGAAGATTATAGGATATTTTGGAGAACTTATATTGATTCTAGAAATCCCGACATGAATTTGATCCCTTATAAGTGGTCTTGATTAGGTTTTCCTTCATTTTCCATTGTCCTCTAGCCATTTTAGTGTAATATTTTGACTTCTAGTGTTGTTGGTTTTGATCTTGATCAGTTTTGATATAGGTTCTTGTTTTGATCTTCCACACCTTCATCTTTGTTGGCATTTTCCATTGAAATCATTGCATTCTTAACCTTTTAATGTTAGAGGGTCTAAATCTTAACCCTATGGTCTTATTTTCAATTGTGAAGTATATGAAATATTTTTATTGTGCTATTTTATGGGCGCAATATTTAATTTATTGAATAAAATGATGATAATATTATGTTTCATTCTCTGTTGGATCCATTTTGATTCAATTGATGATGTGACCCACCTTATGGATACCCAATGGGTGAAAAACCTTTGAAAATAATGAATTGGAAATGTATTATATATGATTTTCACAAGACATGTGATTTAGGTGATTTCTTGATATGGACTCACCATGGAAAATGGTTAATTGAGGAATTTAAATAAAGGTTAAATTTAAATATAAATGTTAATTAGCAGAATTAAACATTTGTTTTTATGTGGTCATACTGTGATATTCATGATGTTGTGATACGTGCTCATGACACATGTTGTGATGCTTATATACCAATCTAGGCCATGAAACATGTCGAGATTCTTATATAATAGGCTAGGCCCTAACACATGTTGAGATAATTATATACCAAACTTCTCCCAGACATATGCTAAGATTATTATAGACTAGGTTATGCCTTGAAACATGATGACATGCTTATATATTGGGCCAGGCGTTGAAAAATGCTACGTGACATATATAGAAGGTTTGGCCTTGTGATTTGTTATAACATGGGTATATGATTTGGTTTTAATAGTTTTGAGACATGCTCAGAGACATTATGGCATGGTGCTGAGGTTGGTTATGTTTTACCATGGTTATATGGTTATAGTTGGCATGGTTGTGAGATATTATCATAGATATTCCGGGATGGTACCAAAGAAGGTTTTTGATGCATTTTATTAATTGTTGAATTAATTAATACACCTGTTTATCACCATATTTCATGCACCATGGTGGTGTTGAACTACTGAGTTTTACTCATACCCTATTCGAGTATCCATTTAATACTCGAGTAGATTTCATAAATGTATGTTTGGAAAAGGGAAATAGACCTTGTTGATGACTTATTGCTTTCTAGATAGGATGGAGTTAAGAGATGGATCCAACATGGTGTTCAAAATATGAGTCTTATGGGTTTATCTTATGTTATATGACACTTTAATTTGTAATATTTTTAGTTTGAAATTTAGACACATATGAGCCTATCATTACATGATTCCTCATTTTTGGTATATTGGTTTTCCCTTTATATTCCCAGTTCTATTGTATGGTTCTGGTATGTCTATTCCTCTGATTTAATTTGTTTATATAGCTTATTTCCATTACTATGACACTTCATACTAGGGGGTATAGTCTTCCCACTATACATACCACACCCTCGATGCTATTTGGAATCCTTTAGCGTACGGGGATGCATGCTTGAGGTCCCGTAATCAACCCTTTTTGGCCACTTGAGAAAGTGCTAGATTGGGGGACATTACATATATAAATGTATAAATATATATAAATATGTATATAATTATATAAAATTTTTTATTTATAATTATAAATATTAATAAATAAATATATATATTTAAATAATAATAAATTTATAATAAAGATATTTAAAAGATAAATATATTTAAATAATAAATCTATTTATTAAGTTTATAATTATATATATTTCTATGTTAATAAATATATATAATTATATAAAAATATTTTTAAAAATATTTATTTATAATTATAATTACCAATAAATAAACGTATATCAAAATAATTATAAAATTTTAATAAATATATTTAAATAATAAGTAAATTTATTATATTGCTAATTATATATATATATTTATTAATATATAAATATATATATTTATTTAAATATATTTATAATTGTATATAAATAGTATTTTTTTATAAATATAAATATAAATAAATAAATATATTTAAATAATTATAAAATTATATTATATATATTATATATATTTATATTTACATATATTTATATATTAATAAACAAATATATATAATTATATAAATATATATAAATACATTTAATTATTTAAGTATACATAATTATATATAATTATTTTTTTAAAAGGTAGGGATGAAGCCCTTATATTAAAAAAATGAAAAGACAAAGGATTGGGTTAGACATAAATAAACCACCCTCCTTAATAAAAAAGTCACATACCTAACTTTTTTTCTTCTAATCTCAACCCCAATATTACGTTCTTCATCACGTAAAGCATTCAAATTAAATCTTCCATGCCCACAACCTCAAATTTTGGTATGACGACCTCTCCTCCATGTTTCCACTTATTTCCAATGGCCCTCATTGTCACTATCTTCAGAGTCAGTTCTCCCAGCATCTGATTGAACCTCCAACCTATTATATGGATCATAAAGTAAGGTAACCTCACTTCCTTTATTTGTGAGGGTTTAAACCTCATCTTCCAAGACCTATCCTCTAGAAAAAATATCTGAAACTACCACAATATCATATACCTCAAAACTGCCATACAATTTTCCTTCTTAATATTCATTAAGACAATCTAGCACTCTATAAAGGTTGTGATTAGTCACCTGTTCTTTTCCCAATGTTCTATGTGATTCTCGAGCATTAGATTTAAAAGCACCCACATCCATAGGGGAAGAGCATGTGGCTTATGAAAAACCAGAATTTGATCCCTTTAAAGGTATCTTTTGGACATATGTCTAAACCATGTGTACTTTCTCTATAGTTTTAATCATCACATGAGATTAAAAATTCATTTTACCTTTATGATCCCTTGATACAATTATATTCTCCTTCCTTAACTGTTGATCAGCTAACTCTTGTACAAAAGCTTTATCAATGGATTGATAATCCATTTATACTTTATCAGGTCCACCATCCACCACTTAATTCTCTCCCATGATATATTTTTTGTTATGAGTGCCTGTACAGGAGCTAACCCCCTAACAATAACAATCATCATAGAGCTAGGATAAGTTCCCACTCCACCATCACTCCCCTTCTCCATAAAGTCATCCTCTATTCTTTATGAAGAGGGATTCACCATCATAGAATATTGACCAGCTTCTACTTTGGGTTCCAAACTCTTTGATAACACATCTCTAAAAGAAACCCCTACAAGAAGAAATTCCCTCCCCTACACCATCTCCTCAATATCATCTACACTAACAAATTTAGTGATGATAAAAACCCTATTTATCATCTCTTTTTTGAAATCATCCATAAAAGCTTTCTAGATATTTTAAATAGAACCCTAATCGGGTTCTCCCCACTCACACAGTTAAATCTCTCGCATAACAGAATCACTATTGTTATTCTTTATTGATCTTATCAAATAAATAAATCCTCTCAAAATATAATGTATGTGATTAGTTCTACTGCTATTTAATTATGATCATTGAACACTCACTTATTGATTTATTTTGTTAGAGCATGAAGATCCACTGCTCTCCGCATGAAACCACCTTACTCTCATCACACCATCAACACTGTCAAGCTCTTCCCTTATAAGAGAGGATAGAACTTGGCCTACCACCAGTGCAGTGATCCCAAAACATTACCATCATCAGTTCCACTCCTTAACCTCATGTGAAAATTGGATAATACACATTCAACTCATTGATGTGTTTGGTTCTATCAACTTTTTTTAGTATGAATGGGTTGCTTTGTCTAAGTTGAGAAAACCGCACTGATAGGTCTTAGATAGGCAAATGGATCATAAACATGGGTGGTTGCCCTATCATTAGAAATTGTATAATCCAAAATTTTCACTCTTGAACTTTTTAGAGGTTATATTCCTGATTATTTTAATTCATTAGAAACCCATTATAATTATTTAGTTTTTTTCATAATGGTTAAAATTGGTAATATAATTTATTGAAACATTTATTGATAAATTTTGATAAATTTTCTTTATATATTCGATGATATTCATGTTGATTGGTTGATTAATAAATTAATTCATAAGAATTATTTATCTATATGCAAAGATTTAATTAATTATCTTATTTTTTTTTAATTTTTTTTAAACATAAAGATCCCCATGAAATCATTTTTGAAAAAAAATTTAATAATGAGATTATTAATATTTAAAATAAAATGAGAAATTTTAATGATTCCTTTGAAATTTTTTGATATAAATAAATTTAATTTTAAATTTACTATGAATGTTTTTTTATAGATTTATTATTTTGAAATTTTATTTGAAATAAAAATTTATGTTTTAGTGTTTTAGTATATATAAATGTGATAATATTAAGTTAAATTGGTATCTATAAAAGTGATTTTTGGAAACATGAGTTTTTAACATGAATAAATTTAAACTTGTTTCATTATTATCACATGATGATATTTCAAAAAGTTCATTATAGGCTCTAAATTCATTGGTTGAATTTCATTAATATTTTTAACATAAAATATGTCAATTTAAATGTCATTAAACAACAAGAAAACATTGAATAAAAGTTTAGCCACAATTGAAGCCAAATTAGTGAGGGTTTGATACTTAATTTTATTTTTTTCATGTAATATTTATAATTGTATTTTAATTAATTTTTTAATGGGGTTTTTATAGTTAATTAGTAGATGTTTTATGTTTTATCTCTACTTTTATTTGTTTCAGGGTATGTAAATATAGCGACCCTTCCTTTTCATACATAGCTACTACATCATTTATAATATAAACAACATAATAGTATTACACAATTAGGATAAAAAGGTTTAATGTATATTGAAAACTATGACCATACATAACATTTACAATATAAAATGTAAAAATTTATTTAATCAATTCTTCTCCAACTTCTTATTGTCCCTTTGAATCTTTTTATTACACATAATCACATGAAGATATACATCAAAAGGGGTGATCTAAAATCCCAGTAAGAGGAAATATATGAATAATATAACAATGGGTGAGAATAATCATAACATATTCAAAGGATCATGAATGCAAGAGGAAGAATTGATAAAAGTCTTTAAATGTGGCAATACATAAAAATGAAACAACAGGTCTTAGTGGTCAACTACCACACATAGTTGCGAAAAATGATAGCATCATGTTCCTACATAATTTTACTTTAAATCATGATATCCATCACATTATCTAATGAATTGAAGCATTGTATAATTCCAGGAGCACCCATTACATCATAACATTTATATTGTGCAATATAATTCATGGCACACCTGTCACATCATAACATTTACATTATCATGCATACCACATAGAACATATGTCAAACCTAAACACAAAATAAAGCATGGAATGTAATGGGTTTCACATAATAAATAATACATTCATAAAAATTTTGATCCAAAAAAAATATGGGACGGCATTTTTTGACATTGAACAATCAATGATGAGTGAAGTAGAAACAATCTGTGAGAAGTAAAAAAGAGGGTGTTTATTTGTAAGAAGAGTTCTTTTGGAAGAACATAGTGTTTTTCATAAACTAAATTAGAATTTTTTTACCCAAAGTAGATAATATTATGATGAATGAGTGTTTCTTAAGGCATATACATACTTAAAATGGGTTGAAAGATGGAAAACCCAAAGTATGAGAGTTGGATTCGAGAATTTCCCTTCACCTTGAATCCGAACACTTTCTTAACATTAATGTACTATATAACCACATTAGATTTATTAATTAAAAATTAAAGAGAATTTAATACATTAATAATATTCAATAAAGTTTTATTAAGTTAATTTAATGTCTTTTGGATGAGTTATAGAGTTTAAATTCATTGTTTGAGAATGTTTGTTTTTATAGTTTTCTTGAACGGTTCACTTGTATTCATGAATGGAAGTTCATTTAAAACATGGATAAAAATACATAATTATAATTAAATTTTATTTATGAGGTTATATAACATGAAATGATCTTATAAATAAATTTCTTATATACCATGATAATGAATTATTAGATAATAATTTAATGATGATCGTTTGGGTTAATTCGGGCGGTTTTTTGACCACAACGAACTTGTTTTGTTTAATAATTTAGTAATATGTATATAAGTTAGTTACAGAAAATTAAATAGGATATAATAAATATAATATAATCTGATTCAACCCCAAAAATAGTTTCATGACCTGATCTGAAGGCGGGAAAGGAAAAACAAAACATGTCTTTCTTGAAGGTGATAAATTAACACCTCAGGAATAACATTTTTCTTTATAAAATCAAAATATGATGAGAAGGGGGATGGATGATGTATTATACTATTAGTATCATAACATTACATTATATTTATTATACTGGAGTTACCATACCATTTCGATGATTATAGGTGGGTAGATATTAAGAAAATAACTCCAAATTGAAAGGAAATTAAAGGCAAAGAGAGAGGGGGGGAATTACCACATGAATCCTCCTCAAGGAACCTTGGATTGGTCTTTTTATCAGAACATAAGATCGTGGATATGGGGGAGGGGATAGGTAATATGTTTGGGCAGAGTCTAGACAAGGATTAAATCTTGAGAGGTTTGAAGAAATGAGGGTGTGAAGGGTGGTATTTATATTGGAGGGGAGGAGGGTTTTCTTAATATTTAATTCATTAGTTTATTAATTTCCTTCAAGACTAAAAATAGTGATAATTACATGACCAAAAATAGTTACATGAGAATTTGTGTTCAAACCAATTGGGATTACATCATCCATGATGTTAGTAATGGTGTATTTAACATATAATGTTTATATACGGTAAATTACCATATTTCACTATTCATAAAAAATTTAAGTATTTCATAAAAATCCCAAAAAATACACCCTAACCATATTTCAATGTGTAGAATCCAAAAATGAAGTTCATTTTGCAAAAATAATTTTCTAGATATGATTAATTTAATTTTTAAATAAAATCATAATTTACTTGAAAAATACATTTTTTATAACATTTATTTACATATTCCAAAACATAGGTACATCATACTTTCACTTAAATACTATATATATACTATCATAGGGGTATGTCAATATTCATAAGGGTAACATTATTATTAATAAGGGTATGTTAATATTCACCAAAAAATAAATTTAATTCTATTAGACTCCAAAAAGCACCCAGATCATAACCGTGTACGTCAGATTTTTTAAATTCAAAACACAAAAGTGGAAAAATTATTTTTAATGGTCACATAGTATTTAGTATATTGATATTTCATTGAGTTTCCCAATATGATTATACTACAAGTCATAATTATAATAAGGTAATTCCATTGTTAAAACACTGGGTCGTTACATTCTTCCCCCCATAAGAAATTTCACCCTTGAAATTTAGTTTTACATAAAAAGGTGAGGGTACATCTCCATCATCGCCTCCTCTGGATCCCATGTTTCTTATTAAAAATTATGGTTCCTCTAGAAAACTTTGACAAGGTGGGTTGTCTTGTTGAGTAGAACCTTTTCTCTTCAGTCCTGAATCGTCACTGGCTGCTCCTCATAAGAGAGATCATCTTACAGTTTCACCACCTTTGAGTTTAGTACATGTGAAGGATCTGGTATGTACTTCCTTATGAGTGATATGTGAAAGACATCATGAAATTCATACATATTTTGTGAAAGTGTAATACGATAGGACACAACTTCTATGCGGTAAAGGATCTCAAAGGGGCCAATGTACGTTGGGATTAGCTTCCCTTTCTTTCCAAAAGGCATGACTCTCTTCCATGGTGATATTCTAATGAAGACTTTTTCTCCAACGTCAAACTCAAAGTACCTTCGATGGCTGTCAACATAGATAATTTGCTGACTCTGAGAATCTTTGATATGTTTTTTCATGGATTTAACCTTCTCTATAATCTCATGTAGAAGATCAGTTCTGAGTAACTTTCTCTCTTTAACTTAATCCCAATAGGTTGGAGTTATACATCTCTTTCCATAAAGAGCTTCATATAGATCCATTTTAATACTCATGTGGAATCTATTGTTGTATGAAAATTCAACCAATGTGAGATGTCAATCCAATCCACCTTTGAATTATAAATATTAGACTCTAAACATTTCTTTGAGTTTCGAAATAATCCTTTCAGATTTTCCATTAGTTTGGGGGTGATAGGCCGTGCTGAAATTCTATTTAGTACTCAAGTCATGTTGAAGACTCCTCCATAATTAAGATGTGAACATGGGATTGTGATCAGATAAATTAAGATTGGAACCCCATGTAGTCTCACCACTTCCTTCACATATATATTTTCATGTTGTTCAAGCGAGATATATTCCCGAATAATGATAAAGTGGGAAGTCTTGGTGAGTCGTTCAACCACATCCCATATCACATTATTTCCTCTAGATGTATTGGGAGACCCGTGACAAATTCCATAGTGAAATTTTCCCATTTCCACATGGGTATAGGAAATGTATGCATCATACTGTTGGACATTTTTCACTCTACACTATCTTTCCAAAATATGAAGCACCTTGAGATATACTCAATAATCTCCTTCTTCATGTTGTCCCACCAGAAGTGTTCTCAGAGATCACAATACATATTGGTACTCCTAGGATGGTCAGAGAAAGTTGAGCTATGTGCATTATCCAATAGCTCATTTTTTATCCAAGGTGATTAAGGCACACAAAGACTCATTCCAAATCAAATCACACCATTATCGTTGATATGGAACTCATGAAATTCCCTTTCTTTACTACATTCACCTTTTTTAACTCCATGTCATCACTTTTTACCTCCGCAATATTCTCTTAGATTGATGGTTGAGAAACCATTTGGGCTTGGTAGAATGTATTCCATAACCTTATAATTTACAAATCCATCCTTTTCATATCCTTGAAGATAAGGTCTTTCTCAATCCCCAACATGGATAGAGTAATAGGTTCTTTCCTTCTTAGTGCATCAGCTACCTTGTTTTCCTTATCGGGATGATAGTGAATAGATAAATAGTAATCTTTGATTAGCTATAAGCATATCCTTTTAAGAATGTTGAGATACTTTTGTGTGAATATATACTTTTTGATATTATGATCAGTATATATATCACACTTCTCACCAAAAAGGTAGTGCTGCCATATTCTCAATGTAAAAATAACATCTTCTAGCTCCAGATCATGAGTTGGCTAGTTCTAGTCATGGATATTCAACTACAGTGAGGCATAGGCTATCACATTATCATATTGAATGAGTACCCAACCCAAGCCTTTCTTTGAAGCATCACTGTATATCGAAAAACCTTATCCACTCTTTAGTAATGTAAGTACATGTGCAATGATTATCCTACTATTTAGCTCCTTGAATATTTCCTCACATTCTTCCATCCAGACATAATTTACCCCTTTCCTTGTTAACTTAGTTATCATGCATGACAATCGTGAGAAATTTCTCACAAAACATTGGTGCTACCCAGCTAATCCAAGAAAACTAAGGATTTCTGTGACACTAGAGGGAATGGTCCATTCCTCAATCACCTTTGTTTTTGAAGGGTCCACATAAATTTCCTCACATATTATCACATGCCTCGAGAACATGACATGATTTATCCAAAAGTCACACTTTCTGAACTTGGCGTACACCTTATCCTACTTCAATGTTGCTAACAGAAGTCTTATTTGTTCTTCTTGTTCCTATTTTCTCTTAGATTATATGAGAATATCAATAGTAAACACTACCAAAAATTTGTTGAGGTAATGTTTAATGACTTTATTCATCAAATCTATGATTATTTGTTGGGGAATTAGTAGGTCTGAAGGGAATCACTAGAAAATAATAGTGCCCATACCTTGTATGGAAGGGAGTCTTCTAAAAATCTTACTTCTTAACCTTTAGTTGAGGATATACAGAGTGAAGATCCACCTTTGAGAAGTATTGAGATATACTTAACTGATAAAAAATGTTTTTAATCCTTATAAGATGATATTTGTTCTTTATGGTGATATTTTTGAGTTCTTAATAATTGATACACAGTCCCATTGATCCATACTTCTTCTTCTTCACAAAGAGTACGGGCACACCCCATGGTGATGAACTAGGGTGTATGAACCCTTTGTCTAAATGATATTCCAGCTGCCTCTTTAAATCATCCAGTTCGATAGTATCCACCCTATAAAGACACTCTGAGATAGGATTAGCTCCACGTATGAGTTCTATTGAGAGATTTACCTCATGATCTGGGGGAATTCTGGGTAACTCTTTGTAACGTCCTGAATCTGGGTGCTGCCCAAAGGTGCCACATACATGGTTGGTCACATGACCTTGGGCAAAATTCCCCACATTATAGAGGCTCATGACTAGCAGCGAGGGCCAAGGTCTAGTAAAGGAGAAACTATGACCTCATTGGCTGAGTATACACAATATAATAACAAATAGTAAACAAAAGTAGAAACAGTAATACCATACAACAAAGAAAACAATGGAAGATTGATAGCAACATAACAAATGGAGCATATAAAAATGATGAATGTCACATGTGTCTAGGAAATTATCCAAAAAATTCACAATGCTGGAAATGCAATAATAAAACAAAAGTATGGAAAAGCAGTAAACTCCAACAACATCGCAAGCCTCATCTTGGTCCCATGCTCTCCAACTCCAACAACAATTAAGTACCTTATGAAAAGGGGAACTTTTACTTATCTATAATAAAAACTATATAATCTATTTAGGTCCAAAAGCATGACCCAAGCAGGGTGTGAGACAAATCCTAGTAGTAAACTTCCAAAAGATCTGTGCCTAACAGTCAGTGAATATATTTAGTAGGAAATATGCAAAAATGATGCAACAAACTAAGAGGTACTCAAAAGTAAACAATCCTATAGTTTTCAATTTCATTCATTAATTATTCAGAACATTGAATAATGAATCCTGGGATCTATCCTAAGATTTGTATCCCTCCATGTAATAGTAACAGTAGACATCTCATAAGACCATCTAAAAAATCAAGTAAGACCGAGTCCATGTTTGTGATTTGTCTTGAAGACTTGCCACAACCATTCAATTATTCACAAAAACCCTCTAACAAATCTCTCATGGTCTAAACCATTTGGTT
The DNA here is from genome assembly GCA_963277665.1 of Viscum album. NCBI lineage: Eukaryota > Viridiplantae > Streptophyta > Magnoliopsida > Santalales > Viscaceae > Viscum > Viscum album. The sequence continues at coordinate 851,745,950 of OY728157.1, read as the reverse complement.
TAATATAGCAATAATCAATTATAAACTACCACCTGGGTATCTCTCACGGTCAATACCCATAGGTCAACATGGCATCAATAAATTATAAACAACCTCTGGGTATCTCTCTAGGTCAATACCCCTGGTTCAACATAGCACAAATAATCATAAAATACCTCTTGGGTAGCAATCATAATCAATAAACCCTGGGTCAAAGTCTACACCTAGACTCTCATGGTCCTATGTAAATAAAAATGGAAACCCCCATAGTTTTCCTAGTCCAAGGCTCTCAGGGTCCATTGGAAAACAACACGCATATCATAAAAAGGCATCACATGTAATCTATAAATACTACTTGAATAACATTATCAAGCATAACACATGGAATTCATATAATAAATCAAACTCCATCCTAAACAATTCTAGTCATGGAAACAATGTACACCTCAGAGGAAACATATGATAACTGACCATAAATAGTTAATCAAGGGAACACACTGATGGGGTGTCCCATAATAAGGTATAAAATCTTATACATAATAAAACACCATTTCTCAATCAAACAAACATTAGAAGGTATTAAACATGGTCAAATTAAAAAATAATAAATACCTTGAACATGGGTATTTGTAAATTTAAGAATATATAATCCAGATACAATCAACAAAAGGCACAAAACACCTACCTTGATGTCATATGATCAATACTATTGAACATAAACCCTTGGATCGGCCTATAATGATGTAGATCTACAAATGGGTGAAATCGTTCAACCTTGAATAACTCACGAGAGAAGAGGAATCAACAAGAAAGGCTATTTGTAAAGAGATAAATCACCAGTGGGAATCCAATGAAATCGGTGGCCTCTTAATCAGAGCTCAGATGGAGAACCTAGATGAGCTTGAAGTTCTTTGGACAATCATCAATCTCCTGTATGAACTGAGGGGAGAAGAATAATGTTATAAAGATGAGACGCGACCCCTCTCTGATTCATCAAATAAAAATAAAAGTACATGGCATGTTCATTTAATGTACATGCTGTGCACTAGCCTCAATTTTCCCCCGCTTTAGGCAGTCCTCCAAGTCACCAACATGGCCATGTACTCGACCGTGACATGACTAAACGTAGAAACCAGGTACATGGTGTGTACTCAGGTTTACATGGTGTGTACTTAAAAAATTTCAATTTATTCTTTTTTCATAAAAAATAATCCAAAATAATGATCCATACTTGAAATAAATATCTGGGTTCTTACAAACATCCCCCTGAAAGTAGTTCTTCCCCGAATTTCCCTTCCGAGGGTGGTGAAGAAGAAACTTGAAACAAATTTAGCCACTGGGATCATACGTCAGCGTCCCCCTCCCAAGTCTCATCCTTTAATTGCCTGTGCCGCTATGACACTTTTACCAGAGGAACAAAACAACCACAGAGAACTTTCATGCTGTGATCGAAAATCTATATAGGGTGCTCCTTGAAGGATACATCCACCTCTAACTCAAACTCCTTGGGTTGAAAAAATGTGAGACGGGTCTGAAAAGTAATTTCATAGTTGAGAAATGTTAAAGATGTCATGCATATCCCAATACCTATGTGGTAACTGTAACCGATAGGCAATCGACCTGAGTCTCTCTAAAACCTCCAACAACCCAAAATATCTTGGTGAAATCTTCCCCTGTCTCCTAATCCTCATGTTTCTCAACCTTCGTGTTACACGTAAGAAAACATGATCTCTGAACTTGAACTCCAGAGGTCATCTCAATTGATCAACATAAGATTTTTGCTAAGACTATGAAATATCCATCATCTTCTGAATCAACTCCACCTGCTTAATGGTCTCTTAGAAAAGACGAGGTCCCAACATAGATATCTCTCCTGACTCTATCCAACATATGGGTGATCAACATGGTCAACTGTAGAAATCCTCATAAGGTTCCATCTGAATCATTGCCTAAAAATTGTTATTGTAGGAAAACTCCACTAGGGGTATTCGTCTCTCCTAAGAGCCACTGAAATCCAAGAGAAATACTCCAAGCATGTCCTCCAAAACATTAATTGTGTGCTTAGACTAGCCATATGTATAGGGTTGGTAAGCTATACTCAGAAGTACTTGTGTACAAAAATCACCATGTAGTTTCTTCCAGACATGAGAAATAAACCAGGTATCCCTGTCTGAAATGATCACTACTGGAAAAACATCCTATACCCACAGTTCAAAACCGTGGGTATAGCCCCTAAAACCTTGGGTATAGCCTATACCAATGGTTTTAGGAACCATGGGCTGGAACGACATCGGTATAGGTCCCCAACCTATACCCACGGTTTTACAAAATCGTGGGTATAGGTGTCCTACCACCGTGTCACCAAGACCTAGCCAATTGCCACGGTGTCAATGGCTTTTACCCACGGTTTCAAAACCGTGGGTATAGGTCCTAAAATAATATAGGAGGCGAGTTTCGATCCCGAAACCACTTCACTGAAAACACCATGTCTAAACACTTCCCTAACTTAACCTATATGTATATATATATATATATATTTAGTTCAATATAGTTATAAAAACCGTGGGTATAGAGGGAAGAACTGTGGGTATAGGGTTCCCACCAAAAAAAATTTCCTTCCTGCGGAAAACAAAATTCCCGCGCACACAAAAGTGACCTATACCGATGGTTTTCATAACCGTGGGTATAGGTATTTTAGCCCAGACCTATCCCCATAGTTTTCCCCAAAACCGTGGGGATAGGTACCCCTATACCCACAGTTTTCGGAAACCGTGGGTATAGGTGACTTTTCAGGACCTATCCCCATGGTTTTCCAAAACCGTGGGGATAGACCCCCCAATACCCACGGTTTTGGAAAACCGTGTGTATAGGTCCGGAAAAGTCACCTATACCCACAGGTTTCCAAAACCGTGGGTATGGGGGGGGGGTCTATCCCCACAGTTTTGGGGAAAACCGCGGGGATAGGTCCTTTTTCCAGTAGCGGATAGAGTGTGGAAGCCCATGAAAACATACAATCTCTTGGATTTACTACCTTACTAAATCATCCACACTGAAGGTTTTGTAAATAAGTAATAAATGTGAAACCTTTGTGAGTCTGTAAACAACAACCCAAACCTCATCATTCCCTTGAGGCATCCTTGGTAAACCCATCACGAAATCCATCGCAACATCATTCCATTTCCACTCAAGAATGGGTAACTATTTTAAAATACCTACCTATCACTGATGCTCCGCCTTCACCTACTAAAAGGTGGAACATCTCATAAAAATACCAGAAACATCCCTCCTATTTCTTGGATACCAATACCGAAGGTGTAGATATCAATACATCTTGGTGACACCAGGATGAACTGCCCATGTTGAGGCAAGAAAATCTCACATAAGATCCTCACCTATGTATTATGACACACATACACGCCCATGGAAATGAAAAAACCTCATCCTCACCTACGGTCCATCTTGGAGTAGGTTCCTCTCCTGACACACTCTCCCTTAGGACTAGGCCTTCAAAATCTGATATCTTCCTTATTCACATTTAGTCTTATAGAGTTGAGGTAACAACTATAGAAAAAGAAACGTATGACCCTATCTCTCATGCACCTAAAAATGAATCTCATAGAATAGATCCATAAGTTTTCACTCACGACAGGCCTCTTGAACTACCTATATTTGAGTCCTCCTACTCAATGCATCATCCACTATGTTGCCTTTCCTAGGCATGTATGAAAGTTCAAATTCAAAGGACTAAAGGTACTCAACCAACTTTCACTGTCTCAAATTCAAGTCATGAAGAGTAAAGATATACTTGAGAATTTTATGGTAATTTTATACCCCAAAATTATATCCCAAAAGATAATGCCACTAATAGCTCAAATCATGCAAAACTATAGCTAACTTGAGATCGCGTGTCAGGTAATTCCTCTCATGTAGCCTCAATTGCCGAGACTCATATGAAATGACCCATTCCCCCTGCATAAGCTCTGCACCCATCCTAATACCTAATGAATCACAATAAACAATTTATACCTTTCCTAACTCTAGAAAACCCAGTATCAATGTTGAAGTCAATCTCCCTTTCAGCTTCTAAAAGGATGAATTGCATGAATCTGTCCACAAGTACTTCACACCCTCTTTATTCAAGCATTTCAGTGGCACTGCTAATTGTGAAAAGTCTTGTATAAATCATCTGTAGTAACCAGCCAACCCAGAAAAACGTTATACCTCAAAGAAATTCTTAGGATACTCTTCGGAAATTTTGAATCATCCTTATAAAGCCTTTATGGAACTATTCATTATCACCTTTGTCTGGTATAATAATTATTGCCAAGATGGACCCAACATGAGGATCTGTTGGTGGTCCCTAGTCTACCCTTTCTAGTGTCTGATCATTGCCCTATACCTGGCGTGCAACTGGAGTATGTATTGGTTCCATGAATCTTCTAGGTTAGGCGCACACCTTAGTTCAAGATTATCATGGACTACAACTTAAATGTTCAAGAAAGGAATAAGAGAATAAAGAATAAGAGTTTCACAAAAGATGTTTACACGGTGTGTAGAACCACTACACGTTGTTTTCCCTTAATCTTGTAACTTGGGTGTGCACATCTACCACCCTAGTCATGTAACACCACTTACACATGGTAGGTTCCTTTAGAGACATGACATGTACTTTAATTTTTCCCTCCTACCCAAATACTTCTACACACCTCTAATATAACATTGTAACGTCCTAGTTTTAAGTGCTCCCCAAAGGTGCCCCGTACCCAGTTGGTCACATGACCACAAGAGCATTTCCCTAAACACCAAAGGTTGCCGAATAGAATCAAGGAACAAGGTATGATAATGGTGAAACTATTCCCTCATTGTATGAGTATACACAATGGAATAACACATATGAAACAAAGGTAGAAATATTAATACCATACAACAAAAGAAAACTACCAAAGGCCGATAGTAATATGACAACTGGAGAATATATAAATTATGCATGTCACATGTGTCTAGGAAAGCATCCAAACAAGTCACAATGATGGAAATACCATAATAAAACTAAATTACTGAAAAATAGTAAACCATGATAGCATCTCAAGCCTCATCTTGGTCCCAAGCTCTCCAACTCCAATAGTAATCAAGTACTTTATGAATAAGAGTGCTTTACCCTATCTATACATGAAACCATATAATCTATTTGGGTCTAAAAGAATGACCCAAATAGGGAGTGAGATAAATACCATTAGGCAACATTTAAAAGATCTGTGCCTAACAGTTAGTGAATATATACAGTAGGCAATATGCAGAAATGAAGTAATAAACTAGGCGGTACTCAAAATTATACAATCCTACAGTTTTCAATTGCATTCATTTTAATTTATTAATTACTCAAACCATTGAATAATGAATCCCAAGATATAGCCTAATATCTATATCCCTCTGTCTAATAGTAACAACAGACGTCGCAGAAGACTATCAAAACAATGAAGTAAGACCGAGTCCAATCTTGTGATTTTGCTTACCGACTCTCCATAATCATTAAATTATTCACAAAAAACCTCTGGGATACCTCTCACGGTATAAACACTTTGGTTTAATATATCACTAATCAATTACAAAGACCACCTATACATCTCTCACGGTCAATACCCCAGGGTCAACATGGCATCAATAAATAATAAACAACCATTTGGTAACTCTCATGGTCAATACCCTCTAGGTCAATATAGCATAAATAATCAAAAACAACCTCTTATGTAGCTATCATAGTCAATACCCCTGGGTCAAAGTCTACACCAAGTCTTTCACAGTCTTGTGTAAATAAACATGGAAACCCCCATAGTTTTCCTAGTACAAGGCTCTCATGGTCCACTGGAAAAATAGTGCACATATCATAACAAGGCAGAACATGTAATCTATAACTAATACATGGATAAAATTCTCAACCACAACACATGAAATGCATATAATATATCAAATTCCATAATAAAAAATTCTAGGCATGGAAAAGAGGTAAAACTCACTGGAAACCTAGGCCAAATGGCAATAAATAGTCAACCATGGGAACACATTGATGGGTTGTCTCGTAAGAAGGTATAAAAACTTATGCACAAGAAAACACCCTTTATAAATAAAACAAACCCTAACAGGTATTAAACATGGTCAAATTCCAAAATAATCAATACCCTAATCATGGGTATTTGGAACTTTAAGAATATATAATCCAAATAAAAACAACAAAAGGCACAAACCACCTACATTGATGTCGTACGATCAACACTCTTGAACATGGGACCATGAATCAGCCTAGAATGATGGGGATCTACAAAAAGGGTAAAAGAGTTCAACCATGAATAAATCATGAGAGAGGAGGAATCAAGAAGAAATGATATATGGAATGAGGGAACTCACTGGTGGGAATCCAACACAATCAGTGGCATCTCAATCGGATCTCGGACAGAGAGCTGGGAGGAGCTTGAATTTCTTCATCCATTCGTCACTCTCTTTTAAGAACCAGGGGGAGAAGAAGTGTGTTCTAGAGATAAGACATGACCCCACTCTGATTCACTAATTAAAAAGAAAAGTACACAGTGTGTTCATTTAATGTACATGATGTGATCTAGACTCAATCGAACCCTACTTTAGGTATTATTCTAGGTCACCTACAAGACTATGTACTTAGCCGTTACACGGCCAGTACACGGCTACATGTGGAAACTGGGTACACAGAGTGTACTAAAAAAATTTCAATTTATTACTTTTTTCCAAAAAACCCAAAATAAATATCCATACATGAAATGAAGATTCGAGTTCTTACACACTTTGGGAAATATATCATCGTATTCCCTCATAAGAGGAATTTCTGCAAGGTTGGTAGTTTCTTTTGACTCAACCATTTGGGAAAGGTATGATTCTTCATAAAAAATCAACACCCACACCATTGAAGGATTTTTTAAAGGATATTCATGATATTCTATTCATTTGTAGAGGATCATGGGATGGGTCAAAATATGAAAAGATATTTCATTTTCTTAATAGTTTATATGTGCTCTATAAAGAAGGATCCAATCCATTCCCATTATAGCGTCAAATTCCACAATGGGAAGTATCTTGAGATTCACTGGAAGAATCTTCCCACATACATCAACAAGATAATATTCAAAATATTGGGTTGAAATGATTGCACCAATTGGTGTTTTTACAGATATATCTGCCCCAAGGTCTTGGGGCTTCGATTCTACAGTTCTGGAAAACATAGAAGATATAAAGGAATGCGTAGAACCAGAATCAAATAATACCTTTTAAATTCATGAGTGAATAAGAAGTGTACCTTGTACAACTTCAATATCTTCCTCCACTTCCATAATAGTGATGGAATAATCCTTCCCATGTTCCTTTTTCATTGGTGTCTACTAACGATGATTACCCTTGAGGACTCGAGGTTTAGTACACTAGATTTTATATTTCTATTTCTCCCTACAATTTTAGCATTGGACCATGGTGGTTCCCTCCTTTCTTCCATCACATTATCCTTCCTTATTAAGTATGTTTGTCTCTCTTGAGCATGATGTACTTATTTTCAACACTTTAATCATTTCCCCATCCCTTTGAGGTAGTTACCATGATGCATCTTCCCACATTTTTGGCATCTGGGTCATTGAGTTTTCTTCCCACCATTATCATTAGATCCTCCTACATGAAACTCCATCTTTCGTTTCTTATCAACATAGCCATGGGACCATTATCCAAACTATATCTCCACTTTGAGATAACATGGAATGAATTATTCATAACTCATAATGTCTTAAATTGTAATAGCATTTTAAAGGTGTGGTTTTAATTCACTAAAGAATCTATCAATTTTTCTATCATTGTTGATAACAAAACACGAAGAGTAACTTCAAAGCCTTGTGAAACTCTATTTGATGGTTGCAATAGATTCCCATTCCTTTGGTTTAGCACTATTAATTCTATCCACATTTTCATACAAAGAGTTTGTGGGAAATACTTATTAAGAAACATGATCTTAAAGTCTTCCCATTCCATCTCTTCAATTTTGTCCCTTTTCTTGGTGTTCTTAATCAAATACCACCATTAATTGACCTCTCCATCTAGACAATAAACAGAAAGATTCACCTTATATGTATCAGAATAGTTAATCATTGAAAAGATATTCTCCATTGAGTTGACCCACTATTCTATAACTGGTGTATCAGAAGATCCACTAAACATCATTGGTCATTGGTACATAAAACACTCGATATCCAGCTGCTCCCTCTTAGATGAAAGAGAAAATTCCACATTATTCGGGTTATTGTTCCTAACCAGAGATAGATGGGTAATAATCTATATAATGTTTTTAATTCTACCTCCCATGGCATTGGGGATGTCATTCGACCAATCACTGCATTTTCCCTCACGCAGGTTGTTGGCCTGGTTTCTCCTGGGTCCCACCATTTTCTAAAATTGAAAGGGTTAGAACAAAACATAAGTTAATGAGTCATGATTTAATTATTTATTTGTGAAATTTAAACTAAAAACATATCTTATGGTATCCCAATGTTTAAAAAATCTTATTTCTTTTTTATTGTACTTAATCTCATACTAGAGGTTTTCTCTAAGGTTTACTAATTCTGATTCTCAAATTAACTAAACCATGCCTCTGATACTAATTATAGTGACTGAACCATTTCTTACACTACTATTACATCATTTAGAATATAAAAAACATAATAGTATTACAAAATAAGGATCCAAAGGTTTAGTTTCTTGGGAAACTAGGACCATAAATAACAATTACAACATAAACCATAAACATTTATTTATTCTATTATTCTCCAGCTTCTTATTGTCCTTAGAAAACTCTTTAGTACACATAATCACCTGAGGATATACATAAAAAGGGGAGAGATAAAATACCAGTAAGTGTATATATATGAAAAAATAAAAATGGGTGAGAACAATCATAACATAAGAAAAATATCATGAATATGATAGGAATCATTAATAAAAGACTTGAAATGTGGCAATACATAAAAATTAAACATCACGTCGTAGTGGTTAACTACCACATATAGTTGTGAAAAATTATAGCATCATGCTCATGAATAATTTCCCTTTAAATCATGATATTAATCAGTTTACCCAATGAATTGGAGCACTATATAATTCCAGGTGCACCCGTCACATCATAACATTTATATTGTGCTATATAATTCTAGGTGCACCTGTCACATCAGAACATTTACATTATCATGCATGCCACATAGAACATATGTCAAAACTAAACATAAAATAAACCATGGAAAGGAATAGATTTCAAATCATAAATAATACATTCATAAACATTTGGCTCCCAAAACAAAGAGGGGATACCATTCTTTACACTGAATAATCAACGATGTGTGAAGAATAAAAAATCTTTAGGAAGTAAAAAGAGGGTGTTTAATTGTAAGAAGAGTTCTTATGAAATAAAATTGGGTCAGTAAAATACTCAATAATAAAATATTTATATCCTATAATAGTTAATATGAGTATGAATAAATTATTCTTAAGGAATATCTATACTAAAATTGGGTTGATAGAGGGAAAACCTAAAGTATGAGAGTTGGGTTCAATAATTTCCCCTTACCTTGTATCCAAACGCTTTATTCACTTTAATGTCATGTATATGCAAATTAAATTAATTAAATAAAATTTAATGAACCTTTTATACATTAATAAGATTAATTAAGGTTTTATTAAGTTCATTTATGGGTTTTTGGTTGAGTTATAGTGTTTAAATTCATTGTTCTAGAATGTTCGTGTTTATAGTTATCCTGAACAGTTCACTTGTATTCAGGAATGGAAGTTCATTTAAAATGTGTATAAACATCCAGAATTTTAATTAAATGTTAGTTATGATTTTACATAACTTTAAATGGTATTAAATATTTTATTACCATGAGAATAAATTATTAGATAAGAATTTAATGATGATCGTTTGGGTTCATTCTGGCGGTTTTTCGAACTAAACGAACTAGTTTTGTTTAATAATTTAGTAATATGTATATGAGTTGGATACAAAACATTAAATAGGATATAATACATAAAAAAATAATCTAGTTCAACCATAAAAATGGATTCATGACCAGATTTTTAGGTGGTAATGGAAAAAAGAAAATATGTCTTTCTTGAAGGTGATAAATTAACTCAGGAAAAATATTTTCCTTTCTAAAATAAAAAGAATAGGAAAATGGAGTTAGATGATATATTATCACATTAGTATTGTAACATTATATTATATGTAAGATACTAGAGTTTCCATACCATGTGGATGAGGATATGTGGGGAGATATTAAGAAAATAACTTGAAATTTAATGGAAATTAAAGGAAAAGAGAGAGGGGAATTACCTCTTGAATCCTCCTTAAGGAACCTTGGATTGGTCTTTTTATGAGACCAAAAGTTATTGAACATGGGGGAGGGGATAGGGAAGATTTTTTGGTAGAGTTTAGACAAGGATTCAAGCTAGAGAGATGTAAGGAAATGACGGTGTGAAGGGTGGTATTTATAGTGGAGGGGAGGATGGTTTTATTAACATTTAATTCATTAGTTTTTTAATTTACCTATAGACCAGAAATTGTAACAATTAAATGAACAAAAATAGTAACATGAGCATGTGAGTTTGAAACAATTGGGATTACATCAGCCATGATGTCAGGAATAGTGTACTTAACATAAAATGTTTTTATACGGTAAATTACCATATTTACCTATTCATAAAAATTCAAGTATTTCAGAAAAATCCCAAAAATTCACCCTAACCATTTTTCAACATGTAGAATAAAAAATGAATTCAATTTTTCAAAAATAATTTTCTAAATATGATTAATTTAATTTTTAATTAAAATCATAATTTACTTGAAAAATACAGTTTTTAAAACATTTATTTACTTATTCCTAAACATAGGTACATCATACTTTCACTTAAATCCTAGATATATACTATCATAGGTGAGGTTACTATTCATAAGGGTATGTAACTATTCATAAGGGTATGTTACTATTCACCAAAAATTATGTTTGTTCTATTAGACTTGAAAAATCATCCTAAACACAACCGTGTATTTCTGAATTTTAAAATTCAAAACACATAAGTGGAAAAATAATGTTTAATGGTCACATAGTATTTAGTATCATGATATGTCATTGTGCTCCCCAATGTGATTATACTATAAGGAATAATTATATGAAGGGATTTCCATTGATAAAATGTTGGGTCATTATAGTAACACCCTATGACTTTTTATATAAATTTAATACTGAATGCATGAAACACCGAGTCATTACAAAACAACACTTTATTATAACTTATCTAGTAAATATATTTTTTCACCTATGGGATTTGAATTTCATAAAAAGAACATACATCGTTGCGTTCAGAATTTTTGATGAATAGTAACATACCCTTATTAATAGTACCATACCATTATGAATAGTGATGAATAGTTATGATTAGTAATTAATAGTAAATCATCCAAAAAAATATAAACTTGACCCATGAATGTATAAATACAATTTAGAAATCTCATTAGTAAAAAAATGATCACAGTATAAGTCTTGGTATATTTACATGTCATAAATATTTTGATTACAGTTTTATGATTCTTTTAGTTATTTAAAATGGAAATTAATTTTCATAAAATGTAATCATAAATTGTTACTTTATTTTATTATGGTTATAATATAACTTTATGGGACCTTGATTAATTTTTTAAGGTGCTATAAAACGAGTTATTGTTTTAAGGTTGTTTTTTTTGGAATAAATTATAATTTAATTTAAAAATTAAATTAAAAATATTTAGAAAATTATTTTCAAACAATATATTTCATTTTGTAATTCTACATGTCGAAAAATGGTTGGGGTGATTTTTTGGGACCTATCTAAAATCATTGAATTTTTCATGAATAGTAAAAATACATTTTTGAGTTTTCTGTATGTTTGATGACATCATAATGATGTAATAATTAATATAAAATTATTCTCAACTTGTGTACAGTAAAATATATGTGGTTTCTTAAGTGGCTAATACCATGGGAATGCCCATGGTTTTGCAAAAAAACCACTAATGAGGTGTCCTTTGAAATTAATAAAAAAACTCCCTCTCATTTACAATAAATACTCACTCATTACTTCAATTTATTTCATTACAAACTCATCATACTCAAATATCTAGTATTTTTATTTCCCTAGGTGTCCTCCCAAGGTGTCTTCAAGCCCCCATGGTCCCAACCTTATGTTTTTGGATTTACTCTACAAGGTAAGGGAATCTACCACCCTTATCTTTTTTCAAGATTTCATTTTATTATTTTTAATTTAAATTGGATTATGTTGGTATATGTAATTACATATCCTCCTTACTATCCATATTATTTAATAATGGGGAAAGACCCCTTTTTCTCTCATCAAAATATTTTATGAAATTTTAAGCGATGTCGTTAGGCTGGCAAATTTTCGTAAGGGATCTCTCAACTTTTCTATTATTTTCAAGTTCCTTTTTTTATTTCCTCACCTCATTTCATACAATTTTTTTGATGAATCCATTACTATACATTTAATAGAATGTTTTCATGAAAAAGAAATAATTTTTCATCATCTATCATTTCCCATTGTTTTACATTACGAATGAAAACACCATCCAAGATGTGCTAATTTACCACATTCAAGGACAATGGGTTTTCAATTTCTTATTTCTGTATTAAATACTCACTACTGGAAATTAGATCTTTCCCAATGCTTCTATACCAACAGTTTGAAAAAACCGTTGGTATAGGTCACCTTTCCCAACGGTTTGGCCAAACCGTTGGGAAAGGCCCCCAAATTGGCCACTTTTCCCAACGGTTTGGCCAAACCGTTGGGAAAGGTAGACCTATCCCAACGGTTTGACAAACCGTTGGGAAAGGCCCTCAAATTGGACACTTTTCCCAACAGTTTGGAAAAACCGTTGGGAAAGGTGGACCTATCCCAATGGTTTGGACAAACCGTTGGGATAGGTCCCCAAATATACCACTTTTCCCAATGGTTTGGCCAAACCGTTGGGAAAGGTGGACCTATCCCAACGGTTTGTCCAAACCCTTGGGAATGGTCCCCAAATATGCCACTTTTCCCAACGGTTTGGCCAAACCGTTGAGATAGGGCTACCTTTCCCAAAGGTTTGTCCAAACCGTTGGGAAAAGTGGGGCAAAATTCAACATCCTGCACAGAATCAAAATCACAACCAAAGACCTATACCAACGGTTTTAACAGCCGTTGGTATAGGTGCTTTCATTTTTTATCGGACCTTCGTACCGAGAACATTATATAAATCAAAATTTAAAATATTTATGAGAATACATATATATATTTATGTAATTATGATCACAAAAGTCATGTTAGGTTAGTGGTTGAGTCATTCAATTATAAACGAGGGGTCCTGGGATCAAATCCCAGCGGATGTTTTATTTTTGGAATTTATATACCAACGGTTCCATTACCGTTGGTATAGATTTCATATTACCTATACCAACGGTTTCCAAAACCGTTGGTATAGGTCTATACCAGCGGTTTTTGGAAAACCGTTGGTATTGACCTATCCCAACGGCTTACTTGGCTACGGTTCTCCAAACCGTTGGTATAGGCTATACCAACGGTTTGGAGGCCTATACCAACGGTTCCAAACCGCTGGTAAAATGTTAGATTTCCAGTAGTGACTTGTCATAAAACCATTATTATGGTTTAACAAGACTATAATATATTTATTATGTATCATCTATGATTCTGGAATATTTTTTTACATATGGTTTCGATTTAAAGAGAAAAATGAGCATGTTGTGTTAAAAAACCACAAATTAACCCAAATAGTTATCATTAAATAATTTATATAATGATTCATCTTCATTCCAAGTAACCAAATGAAATTTACAACCATGTAACCTTCTATATGTTCAATAATAACATATAACTTCAATTCTGGACAACCATCCTCATTTGACATGGTTATCCATTCATGTACATAAGTACACTGATCCTAAACCAAACAAACCTGAACAATGAAATTGAACTTCTTAACCCATCAAAAAGGCCATGAATGAACTTAATAAGGTTATAATAAATAAATTACATGTATAATTTTTCAGGGAAATATTAATTAATTAATTTAATTTGTTTATCTAGGACACTAAGGTCAAGTGAAGAACACCATCAGAATTTAGGTAAGGGGTTTCTTCATCTAACTTCCATTTTTGTAAGATATTTTGTTTTCAATACTATTACATGTGTATGGTGTATGCACACTTACCATTGATGTTTCATATAATAAATATATTTTTTAAAATAAATTCAATATATTATTTTATGATTATTAATTTTGAGGCATACAATTCATTTGATTAATAAGTTGTAAGTATTTTCTACCCAAACATCCATTTTCATTTGGGTTGTTCTTATTATTTATTCACCTAAATTAAATTCTTATTTATTCTTATTTACTCCTCATAAATTATGTTTTAATGTTCTATATATCTATACCAATAATAATCCTTCTTTATTTTATGAAAAGTTACATTTTTTCAAATAATCTTTCAAGAATTCTTCCGAAATGCATGCTCGATTCAAGGAACTTCTCGAATTCTTCCCTTTTTAGAAGTCCACATTATAATCTATTTTATTCCATATTTATCTTTATAAAATCAAAACATTTAACATGAAAAAATATATTTTGATTCATTTCTGTTTTTATGAAATAAAACATTCCTTTTCTTTTTAGAATCCTTTAATATTTTCCTTAAAGCACACGAAAATGTTTTATTTCTAAAGATTATTAAAAAACACTTTTTAAATGATTTCACCTTAAAAAGAATTTATTTAATACTAAAATATAAATCCAATGACCTCCCCTTTTTCTTTTTTGGGATATAAATTTTTATAATATGATTTCCTGTTTTATATAAATAATTTTCCAAAATAACTCTTCTTTCCATAGTAAAAAAGGATTTTTCTCATCTCGCTTTAACTTTTATGTGGTACCAGCTTTGTTCAAAACATATTCCATGCATGTGGTGTATATAGTGACATTTGTTATATCATATCAAGAGTCTCCTTATTCTCATGATATTCCTAGGGATTATGATTTGAATGTTTGAAGGTGGTATAAGACACTTTAGAATGTTTAAGGATTATTTCCTTAGGAATTTTTCAATGGTCTAATTTAAAAGTATATTCATATAAGACAAAATACCTTGTTTATTATTTTACTTAATTAATGTTTATCTATTATGATATCATCTAAAATATTTTGTTGAAGTGATCCTAATTAGTCTGACTATGGATGTGCTATGTTGATACCGTTGACCATATAATTCATAACTGTTAGTGTTTATGTTCAATGATTGGGGACCGTTATTTAAATTTCATATGTTTGTTCCAATATAAATATATATGTTGACTATATTCACCCCCTTCATATGATTAATGAACTAGAATTAGTATGTGATGGGTGGGGCCCACTATATCTTCTCAATGCATCGGTAGGTCTCATGATACAAATAGATGTGGACTTGGCTGAGGCCATATCCATTTTGAGATATGGTTTTAACTGAGCTCTCTCTTCTTCTCCCGCCTTGGTTTCCTTCCACTGGTGTCGGTGAGTCCCCCCGGCCTTGGATTTCTTCTGATGAGCTCCCTAGAGTGATCTCTTTCCTTATTCCCAGGGTTTCTCCCCCGATTCCTTTTTGTTTTGGGTTTAATCCCAAGCCCCTCTTTGGCTTTCCCATTCTTTTCTTCTTATTTGGGTCTCATTCCCATATTTTTTTAGGGTTTCAATGTCATTTTCTCCTTCTTCGTTCTATGGTGCTCAAGGGAATCGATTTTTTTCTGGTTGAATATTTTCTATGGATTTATGGTCTTTGGTTTTCTTGTGAAGGTTCGTCATTGATGTTTTCTTTGGTGAGTCTTGTATTTCCTTCATCACGGCTAGCTATGGAAGTCCTGCCCACTTGTACTCCTATCTATCTTCTAGATCCACTACTCCCTTCTAGGTTGGTCAGGTGCAATGTATTCCAAGTGTTTTTGCGTTGTGTTGTGCGTTATAGTGGGGGGGGGGGGGGGGTTCTAGGTGGCCCGACCTGGGTTCAGGAAACGACGGGGTTTTAGTTTGGATGGGTGATTTCAGTGAATATCTTGACTCCCTATGAAGACTCCATACTTCTCTTATGCTGCTCTTTCTTCAGGTAACACATCTCCGCTTCAGGTTGGTCAGGAAAGGTGGCTATCACGCATGATTTGGGAGGTTCTGTTCAATTTCTTATCGGTGTTCCAGGAGGAAAAATCTTCATTCGGTTGATTCCTTTTGTATCTTGTATGTGGGATGTTGATAGGGGATGAAGAATTGATGATGTTAAGGTGATTCAACATTCTGGTGTTGCGTTGATCGGTAACGACGATAGTTATGGTGGACTAGAGTTTACGACAGTCATGGTGAGGGAGGCTCTGCGAGACGGCGATGATGGTGTATAGGTGATGGTGGTTAGGGAGGAGTCCGACGATGATGAGCTGATGAGGTTGATGTCTAATTTGATGTGATGACGTGAAGGTGGTGACAATGATAAGAGGATATGATGTCGTGGTGATGATAGAGGTGAGGTGTTTTATTAGTGGTTGGTCTCTCGTGCTGCTCAATTTCCAAGGATTTTGCTTTTCCAAGGTTTGAATTTGAATTTTTAAATTTTAATTTGGCTTTTGGGATGTGGTTTGCTGTGTAATGGTTAATGTGGGAGATTTTTGGAACGTATTTCCAGTTTTTTTTGTGGTTCTCACTTAGCCAAAAAGTTTTTATTTGAAAATGACAAAAAATTATTTGGAGGAGGAAGATAGAAATTCATTGTTGATGTGGTCATTCAACCAGTAGAATACCAATGATTATTTTTTTATTATGTAAATAATTTCACAGATCATATTCCTTCCATAATTTTTTTAATTTTATTATTTTTAAAGTCATGTGTTTCCAATTATTCACAATGACTAATGTTTTTGTTGATGATATCTTCTGCTATATTTCTTTCACTTAATGGGCATCTGAGCTCACCCCTTCTTATATTTCATTTTTCCAGGGCATGAAGAGGTATATTATTATTGATTGAATTGAAGGTATAATCTTAGAGTGGTGGATGTTCCCAGTGAAACATATATGTTGTATTTCTTTTCAAGTTACAATGTTGAACCTATGTGTGTATCTTGTTTTCAAAAACTACTAAACTACTCATCATTTCGGGATTTGATTCCTTATAATCATTCCAATGTATTAAAATAATTCACCGACTCTAGGCTTCTCAGGTTAGGGCGTTACAGGGTTTTTTTTGGAAAAAATACCTCATGATGTAGCCTCAATGTTTTTAAGATGATTGTGTTTGTTGAAAAATAATGATGATTGTGTTTCAGTATGGTTGGTGCTGCTAAAGCAGATTCATTTAAGGTGGTATAGTTTCCCAGTGTTTTCCATTTTTTAGGCCTCAAAATCAGGATTTTGTTATATAAAAAAGGAAATATTTCTGCATTTTAGTTGCGCTATGTAGAAAAAATATGTGTTTGAGGATTTTAAAGGAGTTTTGTGGACCAAAAAGGAGATGAGAACTTTATGAATGAAGGCGGGGAATTTATTCTATCACAAATGGATCTATTCCATGAAAACCACATAGTGCGCTATACAAACTATATAGAAAAATAAATTCACAGGAGGATCATTGTTTGAATGAGGTTCATCATTCATGGGAGGCTCGTTGTTTTTGGATCGAGGTGATGATTTAAGGCTACATAAAAGGGTTTTCATTTGTCGAAGACATCATGAACCACATAGGATAAAGGTACTACATGGACCGTACAACATATTCATAGTGAAGGTTGTACCACATTGAGGTTTTGGGTATTTGTGATTAGTGAGTTTTACATGGTATATTTGTTTATATTAAGGATCCTAATCACATAATTAGAAAGAGAAAAATTCATTAGAGAAGATCGTAACTGGAATAATTTGGTGAAGTCCGAAGTGGTTCACGAGGAAATGATTCCGCAGAGAAAGTGGTTCATGAGGGAACAATTCCATGAAGGAAGTGGTTCATGAAGGAAAATTTTTTGAAGGAGAAAGAGGTTTGTGAGGATGGATTCTATGAAGGAATAATCCTTGAAGAGAAGGCATATCATGAAGCATAGTCCATCCATAGAGTTAAGGTAGTCCATGAAGCATCGGTGGTTTGCAAGGCATCAACCATTCAGGAAGTAGAGGTGACATGTGAAGAAAAGGATGTATGTAAAGCACTCGTGCCATGCAATGCATGTAGTTTATATGGGATGCAATTCAGTTCACATAGGGTGAAAATAATTTCATGAAGGGACTAAAATATTTCACAAAATAAATTTAAACAAATGAAAAGTATGAAGAAAAGTAGATTACATCTACTGGGTGAAAACAAGACTTTATGGAACACTCATATATCTATGAAACTATTCTGAGGTTATTCAGAACAATAGAAGATTCTTCTAAAGGATAAGTGAGCACACTTTAGTTGAGAGAGAAGTGAGATTTTAAATTGATATTGGTTATAAAATAAGAAGGATAGTGAGTCTACTCCAAAAATTTTAATGGTAGTGAGCCAAGGCGTAGAGGTGATCTAGACTAAACCTTTTTTATAGAAGTGAGCCATAATAAAATTGGTACATCGACACATTTCCATTGTATTCTCCTTGGATGTATCCTAGTGATGGTGAACTGTAACACCCCAAGATTTTATGAGAATTATTATTTTTAATTTCTTGGATGGATTTTTTTGTACACTTCACCAAGATTAGCTTGTTCTATATGCAACACCATATTAGCTTATAGTATACGCAACACTATTCCTGGCTTGTGATGCACACAATTTCATGTTCTTTCGAATAAAATTAATTTTACACAACACCAAGTATAGATTTTGATCAATGTATATCTGAAATATATTTTGAGTATGTTATACGCAACACTAAAGGAATCTTTCCCTACACGTAACCCTGACTTGGATTGTACTACATGCAATCGTGACCTTCCTCGATAACGTGTGTTGTACGCAATACCGAGTTTCCCTAAAAAACGATATGTTATTAAAATATTATATAAACTAGCTGTTATGAATATTAATAACCACTTTTTGAAATTTTATAAATTTTATCTTTCAAAATGGACTTCATTTTTGGGTTCGGAATATCAAAATTAGCCTAGGGTGAATTTTTGGTATTTTTCTAAAAACTTTCCATTTTTAATGAATAGTTAAAACACTGGGTTACTATTTAAAAACTAATTTTTATTTAAATAATTATCAATTTAAATTTTTTTAGGTCAAAATAGATACATAATATATATATAAGTTCAATGTAATTCATTGGATTCAGTTTATAATATTTTTAGAGATAAAAAAATTTTATTGAACTTTTTACCGTCTTTTACCCACCTCCAAGGAGCATTTGAAATTGTATATAAAACTTAATTTTACCACTTCTGTGAGTTGAATTTAGAAAACTTAAAAGACACGGTTAATATCAAGGAGTAAAATGTGCTTCAATAAGATAAAAATAATTTTGGGTGAATAGTAACTTTTTACTTTTATTTACCACAATTATAAGTAAATAGGGTGATTAAGGGTAAAAATGATATTATTATCACCCTAAAACATGTCCTAATTCTATTGGATTAGTGTAATTCGACCAAAAACAACCTTAGGAATAAAATATGACCATTGAGGTCTACTTGTATCAGATTAGTACATTTATTATTATTTTATTTGAAGAAGATTTAAAAGAGTTAAAATCAAATTTTAATAACTAAAACATTTTTAATATAGGGTTATACATAAGATAAATTCGACTAAAAATATTCATTAAAAGGATAAAAATATTTCCTACATAATGGTATTTTATTTATAATTTTTATAAATTAAATAATTTAATTGAGTTATGACACATTGATGATGTAGTAATTACCTAATTAATGAAATATTAACATAATTGATATTATAAATAATCAAATAAATGTAATTTGAGACTTTTTATAAATTAAAATAAATTTTTAGGTTAATATGACATGTTAGTATTGATTCAATTAAATATTTTCTAACTAATCATGCTTTTATGATTTTCACAAAAATCAATTACCAAATAGTGTCAAAATTGACATAAAAAAGTTTTTAAAACAAATATTATATTATTAATTTCTATTATATTCCTAAAAATATAAGGTTCGACCAAATGACTTATATAAGGTTATATATATTAATAATGAACCACTTGGGGTTATTTTGTCTTTTTATTGTGTGTTTATTATCCATATAGTGTAAGAAAACAAGAAGACACGATAAAAGTTAAAATTATTTAACTTAGAGTTAAATCTAAATGATAAGGTTTAAATAGTAACATAAACTTGTCTAAAAACTATTGGTTGAGAGGATTGTGACCCATCCCAACTTTATCTTATAAATAAGTCACTTTGGAGCCAATATAAACCGAATATGACTTTATTATAAAATAACATTTTAAGTTTTTCCAAAAGTGACCCTCTCCTCCCTTATGAAAGGGAACCTCCTTCCACTCCTCTTTACACAATTTGGAGTATTCACGTTCGGCCAAACCCTGCCCATTTCCCTTATACACATCCCTAGAAACGTTCTTGAGGTTCTGATCTCCTCAAAATACCAACTCTACTGCCTTAATAGGAAGCTTAAAAGAGGTGCGTCAAAGAAGAGGTAATCTCTTCTACCGATTCTTTCATGTTTCTTTCTTCTCCAACTTCCTCTTATTTAGTTATTTCATTGTAATGTAATACAATAAATATCACTAAAATAATGATATGATATTATAAATATTAAATGACCCCATTTCACCTTCTATCCATCCTAATAAAAACAAAATCACCGCGCGTTCGTACGTACAGAATACCGTCTCCACGCTGTGGTGTAATATGTTTTTCCAACACCACCTTACATGGATGGGTACAATGGTGTAAATAATAACTATATATAGTTATTATAAAATCATACTGATTTTGAGATATTATACCATCCACTCCAATTCAATTCAATAATTATGGGAATGATATCATCGCTCGTGCGTACGTACGGATTACCGTCTCCACGATGCGATGAGATTCATTCTCCATGTTAACCACTCAAGAATGATTATAAAGTATATATAATGAATAATAATGAAAAATATGACATGATAAATCTTATGGATATATATATATATATATATATATATATATTCCATCTACTTACTTCCATTCAAGTCAATAAGGAAAGGAAAACAGCGTTAATGCGTACGTATGACCTACCGTCTCCATGAACCGTGTGTTTCATTTCTTTTATCTATCTATTATATATATATACATAATATATATGATATATAAATCATTATTTACATTCTGGAAGTAATTAAATCATGATATAAGTAATAATAATATCAATAACTACAAGTCCAAACACGTAAGATAAATAAAACGATTTTACCCAAAATGCTACTTTAGCATAGAATTTACAAAAGAACGCGTAATATAAATTCATAAGTGAACCATATATGATATCATAACAATGAATATGATAATTTAATAAGTAAATGACATTATTGAAATCATTATACAGGAGTTTTGGATACATATGAAGCATATCAGATCTAAGGTAAGGGATAATTATTCCAATCTCTTTCTTATCCGAGATTGTTTATTAGTAAGTATTTACTGTGGTTATGTTTTTCATCCATGTCCATATGTTCTCAAAATGTTTTCATAATTTTTTTAATTTTTTCCATTTATTTTTAAATTCATTTTTACCCTTTTTTGACTTTTACCACATCGTATGGAAGGAATCTTTCTTTTTTTTACCATACGAGGAACTTTTTGAATTTTCCGGAAAAAGTACGAGGATAATGTTTTTTTAACTTATACATCATGAACAAATTTTTACGGTTTTATAACACCTTATTTTCATGAAGTTTACTCTACAATATTTCATGGTTATTTTCAATAAAATCCTATTATTTTAAAATTTTGTGGCATTTTGTAAAAAGAAAAATGATTTTTTAAGAAGAAAGGATATTTTCCTCAAGAATTATTTTTAAGTGTATTATCAAAACCATTTTCCATATAAGAAGACATTATTTCATATGTGTATGTTTTAAGTATAATATATCTATGATTTACATGGTTTCACTTTTTTTTGATGAAATTATATCCATTTGTTTTATATGGATTATATTATGATAGGATGATGTTTATGAAACCCATTTTATTCTATGGGTTATAATGAATGATTTATGATTGTTTTGTGGCACACATAAGAATGATTTCCATATGAGATGGGTGGGAACTATATCTCCATACAATTGATTGGGTAAAGATTTATATCTCATGAGATAGACCTGTCTGGAATGGTAAGTTAATCCGGTTCAGTGATACAGGACTGGAACGAGGAGTGAACTTGATTCAGAAAGGGACTTTGTCCACTAAGATGGTCTTGGCAGCAATGCCTTGGCTACTATGGAAATAATATCATCTGATTAATTGTTTTACACAATTATATGTTTTATTCCCATGCTATTTTATCATGATTGATGTTCCATTATGATTTATGCCTTACGTACTGCCATGTTTTATTTCATTGCTCAAGATTTTGATGTTTAAACATTATGTTCATGTTTTTACATTAAAATGTATATGGTTTGCTTTATTTTCTCCATGTTTTCACTTACTGAGAATTTTATGTCACCCTTTATATGTTTTCTTTTCCCCGGGATATAAATAAAGGGTTTAGGTAAGAAAACAAAAGGGGAAGATCTTTATGGTAGATGTTGAAGATCTTTCACCATGATTAGAAGATTATGTTCCGAGTTTCCAAAGACACTAAACTATTACGATCCTTGAGTGTTGGTTTTTGTTATATATTATGTATTCCGAAAAAGTAAGGTAATGTCCATGTATGTCAAGATATGGGTGTCTACAGTTGGTATCAGAGGAAAGGTTTAGTTAACCTTTGGAAACTAGGATGTGAAAACTTTAGTGAGATCCCTAGAGATATTTCAACGGTATGTCTAGGGATGTCTCTAAGGTTTAGCATAACTATAGGTTACAATCCTAGAGTTATGTTGATGATCATGAATAACCTTGGGTGAACCTAAGGTATCATGGATTATAGAATGTGTGATATGTTAGACATCCCATAAGTGACTTTCAATGATTATATGGTTCCTCTTTATATTAAATGTTTCTTACACCATGGTTTCTGGTTTTAGTCAATTGAGGAAACGAGAAGGAAATCAATTAATGTTTATTATGATGGAAAAATTGGTGACTACGATAAAAAAAATCGTGTAATGCCTAGAGAGAAAGATATTGTGATTATTCCAAATCATTCATCATAATATATGATTAACAGGGTGAACTTTGGTGGTATTACTAAGTCATCAAATAAGAGGAATATGAACTTTTATACATGTTCTCATGGAGAGGAACATAGAGTAAGGAAGATTAATCTTTCAATGTATCAAGAAAAAGGGAAGAAGGAACCTAAGGAATACCTCAAATAGAGGGGAAGATGTTATCTGTGTGGAGAAAATAGTCATAGAGTGACAAACTATTATGGAGTTCAATGTCGTATTTGTGGAGAACATGGGCATTACCCAATTCAATTCCCTGACCTAAGAGGTTACTTCTAAATCAAGGAAGGACTTATACCATGACAATCATTGAAGAGGATGGATTAAAGTGTTTATGTATTGGTATTCAAGAATAATGTTGTTGAGGTACTTTTATGGTATATTGGAATTTTTTTATTAGTCTATAGTGGTTTTCAATAAATTTATGGTACCGGTAACCATGAAAAGTGATTGAAATATTTTTCGAAAGTAGATGATATGCGCATAATGAAGGGATAATGAGAAAATGAAATTTTTCATAGTATTCAGGAGCTCATGACTGATATAAGGACAAAGTGATATCATGGTTTGAGTATATAGAAAATTTTGGATTTTGGTATGTGGAAAGAGTTAAATTTTGACAGCATTCATATTTTCACTAAGGTTCAATGGGTATTCATTTTCGAATAGAATACATGATTAGGGTATTTATATGTTGGGAACGTGACCAAAAAGATATATCGTATGATATATGGGGGATAAATGATGGTATTCACATGCTCGGTAAATGACATTTCTAGTAAATCTTTTCTTTATACTATGAGCTTGGACAAAAGTATTTTAGATAAGCCTAAAGATTGGAATGGATTATATTGGACATAAGTTAGTATTGTTAAAGGCTAGAAATTTTTGATATTATTTTTGGAATGTTATAATAGTATAGTTTTTGAAAAAGGACAACCTATAGGACAGGAGACAACCCGTCACGTTGGACAAGGATGTGGGAATCGATCCCACAACCGAAGTGCGACATGAATTTATCACATACCACTGGCCTACAGAAAGTCCCTGGTTAGTAGAAACTAGTTTTATTTTTTTAAGCGCTATGATAGATGAAGTATAAGTCCATTTTAGAAACCATATATAATTAATCTCAACATATATGGACTTATGTATATTTAATAAATTGTGCTAACCTTTTTGCGATAGATTCAGATGGAATGACCTATCATTCTGTTGCATGATCTGCTAACACTTCACGAATGACAAATTCAACTTCATTTCTTTAATAGGTAAAGAAGAAATTGTTCAAGGCACGAAAAAAGTGAAATTGTACAAAAATCAAGTAAATATTTCTTTTAATTCGACAATTTTTCAAGATTAGGGAAATGATCTTGAGAACTAAAAACATTTACCTAGTACCCTCATATCCGATGAATCAGATGGTACCTTAGATCATCCCAAATTTACGGCTTTGTGATTATTGGATTTTTCATAGCCATGTTCTCTACCACTCTCTATT
This sequence comes from Viscum album, assembly GCA_963277665.1. Classification (NCBI taxonomy): domain Eukaryota; kingdom Viridiplantae; phylum Streptophyta; class Magnoliopsida; order Santalales; family Viscaceae; genus Viscum; species Viscum album. Next base: position 851,721,016 of record OY728157.1, on the reverse strand, counting down.
AGAACATGATGGTAATATTTCTCTTCTATTTTCACATTTTCTCCTATATTATCTTATGTGGAAACCCAGTGATGAGTTACTTGGGGTATTCATTATGTTTCTAACGTTCCTTTTCAAACTGATGATTTAGTATTCCTTTTTACGATGTGGGTTTCTATGAAAGAAAATTTCATGTAGAAAACCATTTATAACCCCGATGAATTTCGAGGAAGAAATTCATTTTAAGGGGGGTAGAATGTAACACCCCGAGATTTTATGAGAATTATTCTTTTTAATTTCTTTGATGTATTTTTTTATGCTTCACCAAGATTATCTTGTGCTATACACAACACCGTATTAGCTTTTAGTATACGCAACACTATTCTTGGCTTGTGATGCACACAATTTCAAGTTCTTTTGAATAAAATTATTTTTACACAACACCAAGTATAGATTTTGATCAATTTATAAGTGAAATATATTTTGAGTATGTTATACGCAACACCAAAAAATCTTTCCCTACACGCAACCCTGACTTGGCTTGCATTACATGCAATCACGACCTTCCTCGATAGCGTGTGTTGTACTCAATACCGAGTTTCACTAAACAATGATATGTTATTAAAATATTATATAAACTAGATGTTATGAATAGTAATACCCCCCTTTTAAAATTTTATAAATTTTATCATTCAAAATGGACATCATTTTTAGATTCGGAATATCGAAATTAGCCTAGGGTGAATTTTTGGAATTTTTCTGAAAACTTTCAATTTTTGATGAATAGTGAAAACACTGGGTTACTATTTAAAAACCGACTTTTTATATAAATATTATTTATTTAAATTTATTTTATGTCAGAATAAATACATAATATATATATATAAGTTCAATATAATTCATTGGAGTCAGTTTATAATAACTTTAGAGATATAAAAATTTTATTGAACTTTTTATCGTCTTTTACCCACCTCCTAGGAGTATTTGCAATTGTACATAAAAATTAATTTTACTGCTTTTGTGAGTTGAATTTCAAAAATCCGAGAGACATGGTTAATATCAAGGAGTAAAATGTGGTTCAATAAGATAAAAATAATTTTTGGTGAATAGTAACTTTTTACTTTTATTTACCACGGTTAAAAGTAAATAGGGTAGGTAATTAAGGGTAAAAATGATATTATTATCACCCTAACACATGTCCTAATTCTATTGGGTAAGTTTAATTCGACCAAACAAAACCTTATAAATAATATATGACCATTTAGGTCCACTTGGATTAGATTAGGACATTTATTATTATTTTATTTAAAGAAGAGTTAAAAGATTTAAAATCAATGTTTAATAACTAAAACATTTTTAATATAGGGTTATACATAAGATAAATTCGACTATAAAAATTCATTATAAAGATAATAATATTTACTAAATAATGGTATTTTATTTATAATTTTTAGACATTAAATAATTTAATTTATTTATGACACATTGATGATGTAGTAATTACCTTATTAATGAAATATTAACATAATTGATATTATAAATAACCAAATAAATGTAATTTGAGACTTTTTATATATTAAACTAATTTTTTAGGTTAATATGACATGTTATTATTTATTAAATTAAATTTTTTTGAACTAATAATCCTGTTATAAATTTAAAAAAAAATCAATTACCAAATAGTGTCAAAATTGACATAAAATAGTTTTTAAAACAAATATTATATTATTAATTGCTATTATATTCCTAAAAATCAAAGGTTCTTCCAAATGACTTTGATAAGGTTATATATATTAATAATGAACCACTTTGGGTTCTTTTGTCTTGTTATAGTAAGTTAATTGACCATATAGTGTAAGAAAACAAGAAGACACGGAAAAAGTTAAAATTATTTAACTTAGAGTTAAATCTAAATGATATGGTTAAAATGGTAACCTAAACTTGTCTAAAACGTATTGGTTGAGAGGATTTAGAGCCATACCCACATTATCTTTGATATAAGTCACTTTGGAGCAATTATAAACCGAATATGACTTTATTATAAAATAATATTTTAAGTTTTTCCTAAAGTTCCCCTCTCCTCCCTTATAAAAGGGCACCTCGTCCCTCTCCTCTTTACACAATTTTGAGCCTTCAAGCTCGGCCAACCCATTACCATTTCTCTTATAAACTTCCCTAGCAAAATTATGGGGGTTCTGGTATCCTCAATAGACCAAATCTAGTGCCTTAATAGGAAGCTTAAAAGAGGTGCGTCAAAGAATAGGTAATCTCTTCTACCGATTCTTTCCAGTTTCATTCTTCTTCAAATTCCTCTTATTTAGTTGTTTAATTGTAAATTAATAAAATAAGAATCACTAAAATAAATATATGATATTATAAATATTAAACAACCCCATTTCACCTTCTATCCATCCTACGAAAAACAAAATCACTGCACCTGCGTACGTACGGAATACCGTATCCACACTGTGGCGTAATCTGTTTTTCCAAAACCACCTCACATTGATGGGTATAATGGTGTAAATAATAACTATATATAGTTATTATAACATCATACTGATTTTGATATATTATATCACCCAATACAATTAAATTCAATAATTATTTGAATGATATCATCGCTCGTGCGTACGTACGGATTACCATCTCCACGACGCGATGAGATTCATTCTCCATGTTAACCACTCAAGAATGATTATAAAGTATATTTAATGAATAATAATGAAAAATATGACATTATAAAGCTACTGGATATATATATATATATGTGTGTGTGTGTCATTTACATACTTCCATTCAACTCAATAAGGAAATGAAAATAGCGTTCATGCGTACGTACGGCCTACCGTCTCCATGAATGGTGTATTTCTTTTCATTTATCTATCTGTTATATATATATATATGGAATATATATGATATATAAATCATGATTTAAATTATTAAAGTAATTAAATCATTATATAAGTAATAATAATATCAAGAACAACAAGTCCAAACACGTATGATAAATAAAACGATTTTACCCAAAACACTACTTTAGCAAGGAATTTACAAAAGAACGGGTAATATAAAGTCATAGGTGAACCATATATGATATCATAAAAATGAATGTGATTCTTTAATAAGTAAATTAAATTATTAAAATCATTATACTGGAGGTTCGGATACGTACGAAGCATATCAGACCTAAGGTAAGGGATAATTATTCAAATCTCATTCTTATCCGAGATTGTTTATTCGTAAATAATTACTGGGGTTATGTTTATCATCCATGTCCATTAGTTATCAAAATGTTTTCATAAAATATTTACTTCTCTTCCATGTATGTTTAAAGTAATTTTTTCCCTTTTTTGACTTTTACCACATCATATAAAAGGAATCATTCTTTTGTTCACCATACGAGGAACTTTTTGACATTTTCGGAAAAATTACGAGGGGAATGTTTTTTTACTTATACGACATGAACGGATTTTTACGAGTTTATAATGACTTAGTTTCATGAAGTTTACTATACAATATTTCATCGTTATTTTCAATAAAATCCTTTTAAAATTGTGTGGAATTTTGTGAAAAGAAAAATGATTTTTAAGAAGAAAGAATATTTTTCTCAAGAAATTTTTTTCAAGTGTTTTATCAAAACCATTTTCCATATAAGATGAAATTATTTTATATCTGTATGTTTCAAGTATAATATCTCTATGATTTACATGGTTTCACTTTTCTTATTATGAAATGATATCCATTTGTTTTATATGGATTATTTTATGATGGGATGGTGTTTATGAAACCCATTTTATTCTATGGGTTATAATGAATGATTTATGATTGTTTTGTGGAACACATATGAATGATTTCAATATGAGATGGGTGGGACCTATATCTCCATCAAATTAATTGGGTAAAATAGTTATATCTCATGATATAGACATGTCTGGAATGAAAAGTTAATCCGGTTCATTGATACAGGACTGGAACGAGGAGTGAACTTGATTCATAAAGGGACTTTGTCCACTAAGATGGTCTTGGCAGCAATGCCTTGGCTACTATGGAAATTATATCATGTGCTTAATGGTTTTCCACAATTACATTTTTTATTACCATGCTATTTTATCATGATTTATGTTCCATTATGATCTATGCCATACGTACTACCATTTTTTATTTCATTGCTCAAGATTTTGATGTTTAAAAATTATGTTCATGTTTTTATGTTCAAAAGTATATGGTTTGTTTTATTTTCTACATGTTTGCCCTTACTAAGAATTTGATCTCATGCTTTATATTTTTTATTTTCCCCAGGATATAAAGAATGGATTTAGGTAATAAAACAAAAGGGGAAGTTATTTATGGGAGATGTTGAAGATCTTTCACCATGATTAGAAGATTTTGTTCCGAGTTTCCAAAGACACTAAACTATTACGGTCCTTGAGTGTTGGTTTTTGTTATGTATTAAGTATTATGAAAAATTAATTTAATTACCGTGTACTTCAAGCTATGGTTCTATAAATGAACCAAGTAATATCTCCATGTCTCATTCATGATTTCATTTCTATTCACACAAAACTATGGGAAATAGAGAGGAAAGTGTTTTTTTGAATGATAAAACTAGACATGAAGGGGCAGTTTTATTAATATTTCATACACTGAGTCACCCACCACTTAAGGTATTTAACCTAGTAGGGCTAACAATTGGTGTCAAAGATAATTTTTATTATCATTGTTTCTCTCTCAAGGGTTTTAATGGTGGTTTCCAATCACAAAGGGATTCTAATCTTCTATAGAAACAATTTTCAATTATGGAATAATCAAATGAAAATATACTTCTGATATTTAGGAATAGATATATTTATAATAATGATGCATGGTATTTCGACCACTATGGATAATGGTGCTTTATCAGAATATGTACAAATATAATTGAATGCTAACACCAAATGAACCAATTATTTAGTGAGAGCTTTATCCAATGAAATATATATGAACGTCATTTTATGAAATTCATCACATTATATGTGGGAGAAAATGACAACTATTTATGAGGGTGACTCAAAAGTAATAGAAGAAAAACTATAGGTTCTATGGAACAAGTATGAGGATATGAGAATGCACGCTAATGAGTCTATTGATGCATTCTTCGACTGAGTGAATGTTGTTGTGGAATACATGTGTAGTCTCAAAGAAATTAATGAAGATATAAATATTTTCAAGTTCATATTGAGAAAACTAGGACCTTAGTTCAATCCAAAAGTTTCTGTTTTGAAAGGTAAATATCCAAAAGAGATGACATTGGATATCTTGCACAGTACTCTTGTCACATATGAGATGATAAATGAATAAAATGATTCTGTAGAAAAGGGTAATTCCAAAGAAGTGGAATTCAAGGCCATGAAGAGGCTCAATATTGAAGATAGTCATGAAGAAGAAAATGTGGATGGGATCATGTCATTTCTCTCCTCAAATCTATAAATATGTAGAGGAAATTTTAAATAGAAACTTCCACCTTCATACTTTCAATGTGGAAATATTAGACATCCTGCAAAAATGTTTCATATTAAGTTTCAAGACAATGATATGGATAATAATGAAATTATTATAAATAAGTATTTATACAATATGAAATGTAAGAGAAGTACCAAGAAAAAGTTCTTCAAAAAGAAGAATATTATTTAAAAAAAGATTATAGTTTATTATAATTTGAGGTATACAAGTTGGAAGACAGCAAGGGTCATGAAGAAAATGCTATAGTGGAAGTTGTTAGAAATTTCCAAAAAAAGGGAATATAATGAAAATTATGAAGGATATGTTGAAGTAAGAGTGGGCCTTTATATTGAACTAAAATCCTCTATTGATGAGATAGATTTTTGGAGATCCAAAATTAATAAATTTAACAAAGTTGTTCATGACTCCAAACACTATATGAAACACTATGAAGAAGAGAAGTATGTGCTGAAGAAATAATTTTAAAATATTAAGTATTCAAGTATATATAAATAAAAAATTATTGGTGAGTACAAGATCAATGTTTAGGAATAGAAAAGGGTAATCAATGGTTTGAATAACACGACAAAAGATAAAATTAAATTCATTTAATAACTCGAAGAGGAAGTCATCGAACTCTAACAAACTGTAAAGGATCATAAAAAAATATTTAATCTTGGTACAAAATTAAGAAAGAAGATCATTCAACCAATATAAAAGATGAAATTGGATAATATAGGTCTAGAAGAATAGAATAAATAGTCAAATCCAAATGATAAGGATGATATGGGGCTTGATCAAAAATAGAAAAAAATTATGGTTGAATTCAGACCATAAGTATCCACTCTGAGATTAAATATTGATTTGTGTATAAATAAAAACCTATATATATACATAACCTAGGAAAAAACTAGTAGTGTAGTAGTGACATACAAGAATGCTCACCACATTAGATGTTATTGTTTTAAAAAACGGGACACTCAAATTGTTTTATTACATAGCTAATAGGTACTGAAGGGAACAAGAGAAAAAAGTGGTTGTCTTAAAGACCTCAATATTCTAGGATATAATTTGACGATTACATTTTTGGGTGTGTAGGATTTAGACACATGGAAATATATTGAAAATTAACAATGGAGAGAAGTGTGTTAAAGAAGAGTGAATGTGTTCATAATAAGTAGCTCAATGTATCATCAACTGATATGAAAACAAAAAATTTATTTTTAGAATTATGAGATAAGAGTGGTCCCTCGGACTCTAAGCTTTATCCAAAATATAATCCAAGACATGGATCAAAAAGAAAAGTGATAAACATGTAGTGATTGTATATATTTCTTTCAAATCATCATATCACATTGGAATAAAGATAATTTATATTTCATGCACCTCTTATATGTCAGGAAATAATAAACTGGTGATAAGAATAAGATATTATAAGGAAGGCACTTTAAGATTTGGTAATTATGAATGTTTGAAAATTATTGGCTCATGAAAAGCCATGTTTTGGGGAAAAGACACGAGAAATGAATATTTATTGGTTGTTGAAGGTCTTATTCATAAATTTCCAAGTGGAAGTAAATATCGTGACACATGAACTATCATAAGCTCTTCAAAATATTATGTATCATTTTTGAAAATGATGTTACATTTGTTTTGTAGGGAAAACATTTTAAGGGGAATCTATACTTAGTAAGTGGAGAAGAATATATATTATTTTTTCCAAGGAATAAGAAATAAAGTCATGGAATAAATGCCTTTTTCATTTGATCCAAATGTCATTGGAAGATCTGGTAAAATGTGGTGCTACTCAAGACCTCCCTATGTTATCACGTGATCATACCCATATGTGTGATGCTTTTAAAAAATGGATGATCATTTGGAATACATATAAGGAAAAACATAAAAGGCAAAAAATGTGTTTGAGTTGGTTCCTAATGATGTTTTTGGATATTTTTCTCCATGATCTATGGATTGGAGAAGATATTATGTTATCTTTATTTATTATTTTAGCAGAATGGAATGGGTTTTAGTCATCACCCACAAGTCTGAGGTGTTCAGTTACATAAAAATTTATCAAGGGGAAGTTGAAAAGATGCTATGTTGAAAAATCCAAAAGATCTAAACAGATAATGGAACAGAGTTCACAAATATCCAAGTAGAGTATTATCTCAAGAAACATAGGATAAGGCACCATGTTTTAGCAGTAATAACTCCACAACAAAATTGAGTAGTTGATAGAAGAAATTGAATTGTCAATAACATTGTTAGAAACATTCTCATTGTGAAATAAATTATAGAGAAGTTTTATAATGATACAATTATGACATCAATAGACACATAAAATTGAGCATTATTATGTCCACAAAAAGATAAGACTCTATATGAGATATGGTTTGAAAAGAATCCAATGTTAATTTAATTTTGAGTCTTCAGAAGTAAGTGTTTCATTCTCAATTAGTAGAAACCAAGAATTTTGAATACCATGGAGATAAATAAATATTTCTTGGATACTAAAGAAAAATAAAATCATATAAATGTTTCGATAAGTGTATGGGAATGGTAGTTGAAATAAATTAAGTAAATATAGTAAACAAAGAGAAAAATATTTAGCAAATATATGATCAATTTTAAGAGGATAATTATGAATAGATAAGTAGATATTGAGAAGTTATAATTCCAAAGGATTATTCAGAAGAATATTTAGATAATGATAAGGAATATCATAAACCAATATCTACACAATGACCAAAGAGTCAATCCAAAATTGATAGACCTTACATAATTGGTTATCTGACAGCGCCGATAATGACAAGGAGGATAAAGACACTACATGAAGAATATTTCTTATCATAGGTAGAGCCTAAATGTCTTGAGGATGTATCTAGGTATGAAAACTAGGTTAAATCAATTAACTATGAGCTAGAACAAATTGAGATGAATAAGACATGAGAGATTGTTTCGAGGCTATTAGATAAAAATTTCATCGGGACTAAATGAGTCTTTCCCGATAAGATGAATGAATACAGTGCAGTGATTCAAAAAAGAACTAATATTGCAAAAAGGGTACTCCGATATTGTGGTTATTGATGTTTATGAAAATATTTTAACCTATTTCAAGTCTAGATACAATCATATTACTCTTTTACACATAAGTGCAAAGAGGATTCAATGTTTTCTAGATGGACGTAAGTCATCATTTATAAATAGGGTTTTGGTAGAAGAAGTTTATATTGAGTATCCACATGGTTTTATCATTCATGAATATGAGAATAGATTTATTGGATGAATAAGGTGCTATATGGGTTGTATCAGGCACCAATAGCATGATATTAAAGACTAGATCAGTTTTGGAAGAAGCCCGATTTTCATTCACGGTGGATATAATTACAATATGTAAGTAAAAAATGATAGTAATGAATCGATGATGGTGATGGTGTATGTATATGACATAATATTTAGCGAATCATATGAAGCCTAGTAAAAATAGTTTGAATAATTCATGAAAATATAATTTTAAATGTCAGTGATTTGTGAACTGATGTTTTTCCTTGTTTTATAGGTGACATAAGGAAAAAATGACACATAAATTTATAAATCTAAATATTAAAAAGTGGTTTTGAGAATATTTTTAATGGATAATTCCAAGGATATGAAGTCTCTAGTGGCTACCCAGTTGAAACTGCCACGGGATGATGAAGACAATGTAGTTAATTTCAAAAAATATAAGCAAATCATTGGCAGTTTGTTGTACTTGATAGTGACAAGAATTGATTTTTTTCCACATGCCATGATACAAGATATAAAATCAATCCCAAGAAAACCCACTTATAGTGAAAATAATACTTTATCATATCAGGGTAATAATGGATTTTGGTTTTCTATACAATGAAAAATCTCCTCAGGAGTTATTGGGTTATACAGATGCAGATTGGGCCAGTTCATCCAATGATAGAAAATCAACATCATGTAGTTCATTATATATTGGTGGATTATGTATTTCTTGGATAAGAATGAAACAAGGTTTCATTTAATTTATCAGCACATCATCTAAATATATTGAGGCCACTCAATCTTGCACCTAGTTATTGTGGATGAAGCAACAACTTGATGACCCGAGTGTTCTAGTGAAGTGTCCGATCAGAATACATTGTGAAAATTGAAGTTCTATAAATCTTAGAGAAAATATAGTCCATCAATAAAGGAAAAATCACATTGAAATCAAGTATCATTTTATTGAGAAGAAGGTGGATTGAGGTCTTGTTATGTTGGAGTATGTGCCTATAGAACTATAGGATAAAAACATTCTGAAAAATGACATACCTGAAGAAGCATTTGAATTCCATAAACTGGATATTAGAGTTTATTCGACTCCCTACACATAAAAATGTGGGGATGTGGTACCCCCTATCTCTATGATATGGTGTGTATTTCTCTAATGTTTTTTTCTGTATTCCATACCCGATGGAAGGCCAGAAAAGAGTGACCTTCATGTTCATTGGAATAGGGGGAGAAGTTGTTTCTATAAAAGGGGGAGAAACATTCTTAATCAATAAAGGGGAAGAAGCTGATAGAGGGATTAGTGAATTTTGGGGATATTTAAATTTGAATATGATAAATACGATCAATCATATGTTATATATCACAAAATATGGTGTTCGTGATGAAATCATTTGATTGGTTTCAAGTGTAGTGATTCATTGATGAACATTTCATGAAACTATTATTTCTCATGTCCAGCATGGATCATGTGGGATTAGAGTGTGTGTTGAGTAAATATTTGATATCTATTTGAATCACAAGAAGTTATTTTTGGTAGAATATAGAACAAGATTTAACGTGATATCAAAATGGGAAGAGCTGTCATCAAACCCAAAGGGGGATATTGTTTGAAAAAATCCCTCAATGTGTCATCTCAATATTTTTGGGGTGATTGTGTTTAGATGAACATGTTTCAGTATGGTTGGTGTTTCCAAAGTAGATGCATTTATGGTGGTGTGGGTTTTCAGTGTTTTCCAAATTTTTGTGCCTCAAAATTGGGAGTTTGTTTTATGTAAAATAAAATATTTCTGCAAAGGAGCTATTCTATGTGAACCAAAAATGAGTTTGAAGAGAGAAAATAAGTTTGAAGACCACAAAGGAGGTTTTTAGACCATAAAGGAGATGAGTGTTGTGTGCAAAAGGTGTTGATTAAGCCTGTTGCAAAGGGATCGATGATATGAAAATCATGAAGTGTGCTATACAAACCGCATTACAAAATCAATTCATGGGATGATCATTTTTTATGGGAGGCTCTTCTTTCATGGGAGGCTCATAATTTTTTGATTGAGTTAGTGATTTAAGGCTACCTTAATGGGTTTTCATTTGAAGAAGACATTGGCTGCCATAGAGGATAAAGGCACTACGCTGACCTCATAGCAAGTTTGCAGTGAAGGCTGTATGACGTCATAGTTTTGGGTATTTATAATTATAATTTTTTGGGATATATTTTATTATATAAATTATCTTAATCAGATCAGGAGTAAGAGAAAAATTAATTATAGATGACCGTCATTGGAAGAATTTGGTGAATTCCAAAGTGGTTCACAAGGGAATAATTCCAAGAAGGATGTGGTTCATGATTGAAAAAATCCCATGAAATAAGTTTTTTGAATGTTATAATTTCTTCAAGGATAAATAGGTTAATGAGTTAGGATTAAGTGATGTTATAATCCATTAATACAAGTCAAATCATGAAGCATAGTCTATCCACACAGTGAAGGTAGTCTGCAAATTATCAATGGTTTATGAGGCATCAGCTATCCACAATGTAGATGTGATCCACAAAGAAAAGGATGTCCATGAAGCACTAACACCATGTACTGCATGGTAGTTTATAGAGGATTAAAGATAGTTCATGGAGGGTGAAAGTAATTTCATGAAGGAACTAAAATAGTTCACAAAAAAAATTCTTGCAAATGAATATTACACAGAAAAGTGGATTTTATCTACCGAGTGAAGACATGACTTTATGGAACACTCATATATGTATGAAACAATTATAAGGTGATTTATAAAAACAAGGGATTTTTTAAAGGAGTAGTGAACAAACTTCAGTTGAGAGAGTAGTGAGCATTCAAATTATGATTGGTTGTAAACTAGGAGGTACAGTGAGTCCACTCTGAACACTGCAATGGCAATGAGACTAGGAATAGAAGTGATATATCCCAAACCTTGTTTTTATTAGTAGGACTTTTTATATTTACTACATAGACACATTGTATTTGTAGGCTCCTTATACATAACCTAGTGAGGGAAACCCAAGTAAAACCTCTTGTCTTTTGAATGATTTCATTTTTGTTCATACATTACTATGTGAATGAGAGAGAAGATTGTTTTCTTCAATGAAAAAAGATGATCTGAATGGGTAGTTGTATTAATCTATGAAACACTATTTCATCACCCTATTAGGGTGTTTAACATAGTTGGGAGAAATTATTTTTCCTACTTTTATTTAAAGTGTCTTTAAATATAAAAACAACTTGTATTTTTTCAAAAAAAATATTGATGATAATTTTATTTTATTTCATTTAATTGGGTTTTAAGAATCTACATATTAAAAGTATGCATTGTTAATAAATGTTTTTAGTTTTATAAAATAGGTATTGGAATGAAAACCCATTTTTTTCATTTCATTCATTATAATGATGAATATTTTAATTCAAATAATTTGGTAAGGTTTTATATGATGTTTTTCTAAAAATTTTGTGTGGTATTTTTTTAAAGAGTTCGAGTTTTTATGGATTATGGTTTTATTTAGGGATGTGTTCAATAATAGAGGATATATAATCCGAAAATATATATGAAAAATTATAAGGAAAATGGTTTTGGGTATACTCTAAAGTGTTATTTATGTATGTGAATTACTTTAATAACGATGAATTTAAAATTATTCTATTAATGTGTTTTGAACTGATTATAATTGAAATATTTAAGTGATTCTCATGTTTTTTTATTTTAAATATTTTTATGTGTTTTATTAATGTATATTTATAGTTTTCAGGTATATATATATACTTTATGATTTCTATGTATAATGGTTTCAAAAAATATTCCTTTTCAATATAATTTATACTTAAATTCTTTTTTAAATGATTCTTATTATGAAATGAAATGTTTTAAATAATGATTTAAAGTTCGTTGTTACTTGAGATAAATTATAAATTGGATTTTTAAAGTGAGGAAAATAATCATTTTTTTAATAAAGTCTCATTTTTTTATGTTAATCTAATTATTGTTTTTATATATACATAAATTTATATCTAATGGGGTATTTTAATGATTTTTGAAGGGTTTATAAATTAAAATTATGGCTTTATTTCTTATTTGGGATTTTTTTAGCTATTTTAAAGCAAAAATTTCTTTGTTTATTTAGTTTCAAAGGTTTTATTGAAAATAAAAGAGTTTCATTATATTTTAAGAAACAAATTTTAATTTTGTTGACCCATTTTAGGTGTAATTACTTTTTTGGGTGAGTATGTTTTCTTAAAAAGTAATTTTATGATATTAAAATTTAAAACAACTTTTATTTTGGGTTAATATAATTGGTTTATGATTTTTTAGGTTATATGAAAATGGTTTTGGTTATGATTTCATTAATTATGATTTTTTGGTTTTGGTAATTTTTATGTTAGGTATAATGATTCTTTTAATTATAATGTTTTTGGGTTATTGAATTTAGTATATAATTGCTTACATTGAAATATTTACATGGTGTTTGAGGGATATGGATTGGTTCAAGTTCCATATGGATTTAAAATTGGTAATTTAGGTCTGGAAAAGGTGTAATATGCTTAATTGGACATATTGGGTGTGATTTGGATTGATTTTTCTTAAGAATTATGAAAATGGAATATTTAGTTGTTGAATTTCCATGAAATTTATGAATTTTTATAAATAATTAAGTGATAGAATGATTAAAATCCATTAAAAAGGTTTCAAGAAGCTAAATAATACCTTTAATAGGTGGGTTTTTGTAACATCCCAAGTAAGTAATGAATAATATATATTCTTATCTATGTCTATTTATGAATTATATAGTGTTTTAGAGGCTTAAAAAGAGAATAAATCCAATCTTAAGCATGGAATACACTAATATTTTTAAAAGATTGTTTTACTGCCTTTTGATGGAAAACCATTTTTAAATCTATATTTTGACAATTTTATAAGCTCTATTTGTCAAAATAAACTTATTTTTTATGATAGGGACATTGAAATTTACATTTTATAATTTTTTGGTATTTTTCTGACAATGCTCATTTTTTAATGAATAGGGAAAAATACTACATTTTACATCCAAACTGCTTTTTCATATAATTTAATTATATGGTTATATTATATTTTTAATTTGTTTTAAAGTGTAAATAGAATATATTTTTACCATTTAATCCAATAGTGGTAATTATAATTAATTTTACTTTGGAATTGGGCATAAACTAATGCCAAACTTTTCATAGATATTGTTTAAAAAAAAACCCCGCTATTTGTTTTGACAATGGGAATTATTTTTAAATTAATTATTGAAATTTATGTGTTTGGAATTTGGTAAAATGGATTAAATATTGGGAATCATAAGGTCCAAATTATGTAATCAAGGCTCTTTTGTTTTTGGACTTTGTGAATAGTAACGACGGTAATTATCGTTAATTATCTTGATTAATTAGTAATCGAGTAGTTAAGGATAATAAAATAATATCATAATAATAAAAAATTACACCAACATGTGTCCTAATACTACTGGTTGTGTCATGGGCAACCATGGTATTCCTTGTGCCAAACTTGGGGACCCAATGGAATCACTTTTGTGTGATAATGACTTTTTATCTTTTTATTTTTTAAAGAAAGTTCAATATATCAAAGAATGTATCACCAGAGTAAATTTTTTTAATGTTTTCTACATAAATTATCTCTTGGACTATAAATATTCATTAGAAATCCAAAAATAATTCCTACATTATAGTATTTGTTTTATAATTTTTAGACAATAAATAAATTAAATTATTTATGACATCATGGTGATGCAGCGATTACCTCATTAATAATGGATTTAAATAAAATGAAAAGATAATGTTAAAACTAAGACCTACAATTGTAAAATACTTATTGTATGAGTATATTTCTAACTCTTATCCCCTTATCCTCGAAATAAATCAATGTGGGACCTTTAAAATCCGAAACTCATTTGAAAATAATGTAACATTTTATACCTTTCCAAGAGTGCCCCTCCTCTCCTCTTATAAAAGGCCCCCACCTCTCAAGCCTTTGGCTCAGCCAATATCTGATCATTTTGTCTCTCCACATACCTCTCCTCATCCTATAATCCTTACCTTAGGCAGGAATCTCTTCACAAAACCCTTTTGGTTCAAACAAAAGGGAGTTACCCGATTTAAAGGTAATGTATTCACTTGTGTTCTTTTGTTTTATTTTGCTTCTCCAACCCCATAAACTATTTTTATTAACTTATTTTGTAACAAAACAAGTATCTTCAATATATTAGGATGTTGTAAAAATAAGGATTCGAGATACACTTACACACACCTACATCTAATGGTTAAAGAACATATTATTTCTGTGGATGGTGAATTTCTGCCTCACGAAGCGATGATTGTTCAATATTTTTTTAACACCTTTAAAGGTGGACATTAATATTTCAATATATTTATATATGATATATAATATGTTTATGTTTTACTTAAGCTTATGTATTTTTCATTTTTGGAATACCTTTATGGTTCTCATTATGGGTAAACGTGATGTCTTCATTTTTGGAAGTACGGACTACCACCCCCTCAAAGTGATTTAATTCATTAATGCCATATGTGGAACATATAAGGTATGGAGTTAATTATATTATATATGATATTGTACTAGAATTTTAATATACCTTTATATCATTATGATTCAATTCAATTAAATAGGAAATAGAAATGAAAGTAGCATTCATGCGTACGTACGGCTTACCGTCTCCATGAACGGTGCATTTCATTTCTTACCTCTAAATGTTATGTAATATTATAAATCCATGTATATAATGGATATATATGATATATATTATATCTATATCATGAATATAATTTTGGACATAATGGATATTTTACCACATTAAAAACTTGTAATTATAAAGAGTTTATTTTTGACTCAAGTACCAATGATCGACAAAACAACCATTGTTAACATAAATAATTAAATAGTGTTCATAACATGGTAATAAGTGATATAAAAGGAATAATGAACTTGAAAAAGTTTCTTAAGAAATTAGGAATTAACTCAATTTTATTATTCAGGACGTTAAAGAACGATCAAGTCAAGTCGGACCCGAGGTATGGGACTTTATCTCAATCTCCTTTCATTGAGGCATATTTTGTTTTATACACAACTTTCTTTTATACAATGTATAAAACCCTATGAATTTTATGTTTCTTCAAAAGGAATATTTTTATACGAAGCATTTACTAAACCAAAAAAGGGAATGTTTTTTTGTCGTACGTATGCGGCGACAATGAATTCTCCGCCCCCGTGACCATTATTTGAGTTTCGGCTTCCTCTACAAGCCATAACTTTTTTGAATGAAAAATAAATACCATGTTTTACTTTTCCTTTATTTTGGTATTGAAAATGGTTTTCATAATGTTTTTATATCAATGTGTTTTATTGATATCTTGTGATTGAAAAGTGGAAATGTTATGTTTCCTTTATGCATGTTTTATGTGATATGATTATGTTATGGTTCTTGGTAATTATTATGAAGACGGGTGGTTCCGTGATAAACTAAGGGAGGGTGAGCCTGATATATCTCTCTAATGAATTGGGTAACACGAAAGTGTTGAATGTTAAGGTTTATCCGAAGAGATTTAGGGAATATACTGTGATGGGTATTCCAAACGTAACCATGAGGGTTACTCCCTACGTAAGAATGTTATGAATGACTCAAGTTACCTTTATGTCTTATGATTTCTATGATTTATTCCTGATTTGATGAGGTATGTTAAAGTGATTATGTTTTATTAGTAAAGTATGATTTCATACATGGACTAATGTTTTCATTTCGTACTTTTATATCCCTTACTGAGCTTTTTATGCCCATCCCATGTTTTTGAAATGTTTTTAACATGTCAAGGGAAAGGTACATGATGTGATGATAGTGTCAAATAAGTGTCAAGAAAGAATCCATGTTTTATTTTAAATATTTTTCCATTGATGGAAAAAATGAGTACTATCTTTTATGTAACCACTTTGCTTAAATGTGGAATGTAATGCATGTTTTATGATCAAATTCTATAAAACTCTAAACCTGAAAAGATCCTCAATGTGTATTCTTGAAGTAACTCAAGATTAAGTAATATTTACGGCTGGGGCCATATAGTTGGTGTCAAAGGTCGGTTTAGATAACTTTAAGAGTTAGAATTCTAGTAAATGATTATCCAAAAATGTTTTTTTATGGTAAAATTGAAATGATATAGCATTTGAAGATTACCATGTTGCTTCATCTAAGACATGTTTGTTCAGAATGGTTTTCCGCAGTGGAAATAGGGAAGCAGTGCTAGGAAGGCATACATGAGGAAATGACCTTCCGAATCAGCATCCTGAGATGGTCGGAATTGGAACTGAACAGTTTTTTGAAGTAATGGAACAATTGACTCAAGTGATAAATGGTGGTGGTATCAATGCACGAGATCATCCAGATCAACCACAGAGGAACATGTCAGTGGTGGGACATTTCATGAGGCAACATCCCCCATCATTCAGAGGATCATCTGACCCTGTGCTAGCTGAAGGGTGTATTAAATCACTGGAGAAGATTTTCGATGTCATGGGGTGTTCAGACAATCAAAAGGTTAGTCTTTCAATTTCTCGTTTGGAGGGTGAAGCAGATCAGTGGCAGTCGATGGTTAAAAATATCAGGGACGCTGTTGAGATTGATTCTCTCAACTGGGATGAATTCAAAGGTATGTTTCTTGAGAAGTATTTTCCTAAAGCTGTTTGACCTGGGATGGAAAAACAATTCTTGGAATTGAGGCAAGAGGACGACTCAGTGGCTGCTTATGAAGATATGTTTACTCGATTGGAAAGGTATGCTCCAAATTTTATCTGAGACCTTGATAGTAAAATCAATCATTTTTACTCAGGATTAAAGCCAAAATATTGAAGGGCATTTGCTTCTCGTGAGGTCAAAAGTTATGAAAATCTTGTTCGATGTGCTGAGAAGGTGGAAATGGAGTTTTCTGATGATGAAGTTTTCTCCAATAACCAACAGAAGAATAGACCGAGGTGGCAGGAGAAAGGGAAGAATTCTTCAAAAACGTCTAATGGTAAGAAAACTAAGTTTCCAATTTGTGATAAATGTGGTAAAATTCATGTTAGGGAATGTCTTCTAAATTCTGGAAAGTGCTATCGATGTGGTAAAATGGGACAGAAGGCTCGTGATTGCACTGAAAAAGATCAGGGTGATGGTAAGACCAAATTTGATTTACAGTTAGTGAAATGTTTTAAGTGCAATGAGATGGGTAACTATGAAAACGAGTATCCGAAAAAGAGCTTGAGTTATGGGAAGCAGTTAGACTACAAGCATAAAGGGGTTGTGAAATCCTTTTCAACTACTTCAGAAGATGTTAGGCCATCAAATGAAGTGGTATCAGGTACTTTGTTTGTTTTTTCAAATTATGCCAGTGTGTTGTTTGATTCAGGGTCTACACATTCTTTCATCTCTGAGAAACGTTTCTAGTAAAATGGGAATACCATCTCAAGAAATGACTCCTGAACTTGTGGTAAAAACACCTGGGGGAAATGTTGAGGTAAAAAGAATTTTTAAGAATCTTCCTATCCTTATCCGTGGAAAGAACCAACTTGAAAACCATATTGTTTTACCTCTAGTAGAGTTTGATGTTATCTTGGGTATGGATTGTCTCTTTATTTACCATGCTAAGATTGACTATAGAGCTAAAGAAGTTTCTTTTCAGAAAGACTTTCAGTTTTTGTACAAGAATGAACCCTTACTGTTGATAACATATCAAGAGGCCGAGAAACTTGTAAAAGATGGAAATGAATGTTACCTTGCACATATTGTTGAAAACAAGGGAACTGTTCATATTAATGATGTTCCAGTGGTAAATGTGTAACACCCCAGGTAAATAAAGAATATGGCATTCTCATATTTATCCATATTTGTGAATAAAATATTGATACGACTTTAAAGGGGATGCTATGCTCGATGGCGTACCCAATACGCAACAACGAGTTTCTTCGGAATCTTACGTTGCACTATAATAATAAATTTTAAATAACATGTAGCCGTTGTAATGGCGGGAATGGATACAAATAACTAAAATATGATTATATATGTTTTTTAAATGTTTATACATTTATCCAATA
The DNA here is from genome assembly GCA_963277665.1 of Viscum album. Lineage (NCBI taxonomy): Eukaryota > Viridiplantae > Streptophyta > Magnoliopsida > Santalales > Viscaceae > Viscum > Viscum album. The sequence continues at coordinate 851,702,155 of OY728157.1, read as the reverse complement.
AAGGATAAAGGCTTAAAATACAGAAAGAATTCAATTTTAGGTGTATATGCCCTAGCTTTTACTAAAGGTTCATTTGTCGCCTTTTGATGGCGAACCATCATTAAATATAGTTTTGATCACTCTTATACATTCTTTTGGACCAAATAAAACTCTTATTAAGAATCGGGACATCAAATTTTACTTTGTGTAATTTTTTGGTATTTTTCCGATAAAGTTCATTTTTTAATGAATAGGGTAAAATGTTGTGTTTTGATTCAAAATCACTTTTTAATCTAATTTATTTATATGATTAGATAATATTTTGAATTGGTTTTAAAGTGAAATTAGAAAATATTTTTACCATTAAATCCAATAGTGGTCGTTGGAATTAATTATACTTTGAAATCAGACTTAAACTAGTGTCAATCTTTTGATACTTATTGTTTTATAAAAACAGGCTATTTGCTCTGACAACGGGAATTAATTATTAAATTAATTAATGTGACTAATATGTTTTGAATTTTGTAAAACGGACTTCATTTTTGAATTCTGAATATCAACTATAGCTTAGGGTGAAGTTTTGGTATTTTTCTAAAAAACTCCAATTTTTGATGAATAGTGAAACCACCAAGTGGTAATCAAGCAAACTGATTATTCAGTTAAATGAAAGTTTACCACTAATGTGTATTGAATTTTAAAAATCGGACATACATGTCTGTCATTAAGAAGTAAAATTTGGTTCAATGGGATAAAAATAATTTTTTGGTGAATAGTAACTTATTATGTTTTTAATCGCGATTAGTGGTAATTAGTGTAGTTTAAGGTAAAAATGATATTATAAAAATTTGAAAACACCATGAAACTTGTCCTACACCTATTGGGTGAGTCATGGCCGACCAAGACAAGCCATGGGCCAACTTGGGGGCCCCATGGTGCCACTTTAGTTGGAAAATGACAATAATATATTTTTATTTAATGGAAAAGTAAAATTGACACAAACATGATATGTTTTACTAAAACAAATTTTAAGTAGGGTTATACAAGTCATATTTTAGATTATAAATGATCATTGGAAAGCTAAAAAGATTTCCTACATCATAGTAATTTTTTTATAATTTTTATACATTAAATAAATTAAATTATTTATGACATCATAATGATGCAGTGATGACATCATTATTTAACGATTAAAATAAAATGGAAATATAATGTAATATCTATGAACTAAACTTGTCCAAAACTTATTGGATGGGTGGATTTCGAACCCTTATAACCTTATCCACTAATTATATTAATGTGGGACCTTTTAAAACCGAAACACATTTTCAAATAAAGTAATATTTCCTTACTTTCCAAAATTGCCCCTCCTCTCCTCTTATAAAAGGCCCCCACCTCTACCTCTTTTCACACACTCATCAAGCCTTTGGCTCGGCCAACCCCTGCCCATTTACTCTCTCCACATCCCTATCCTCATCCTAGAGGATTCCCTTTGGGCATAATCCTTTAAAAGAAAGCTTTTAGGCTCAAATCAAAAGGAGTTACACTTTTAAAGGTAATTCATTCTCTCATGTTTATTTGTTTTATTTTGCTTCTCCAACCCCCTAAACTCTTTTTATTTATTTCTTCTGTGACAACACCAGTATCTTCAATATACTAGGATGTTGTTATAAGATTTATTCGAGCTACACTCTCACACAACTACATCAAATGGTTAAATAACATACGGTTTCCGTGGATGGTGAAATTCTGCCTCCCGAAACAATGATTGTTCAATACTCATTAAACACCTTCAAAGGTGGCCATTATGATGTCACTATTTTTATATATGATATATAATATGTTTATGTTTTATTTATGCTTCTGTATTTTTCATTTTTGTCTTACCTTTATGACTTCCATTATGGGTATACGTGATATCTTCATTTAAGGAAGTGCGTACTACCGCCCCCTCAAAGTGATTTGATTCGTTAAATACCATATGTGGGATGTATAAAGGATGGAAATATGATATTATATATGAAATTATACTGGAATTATAATATACCTTTATATCATTATTATTCCATTCTATAAAATACGAAATAGAAATGAAAGTAGCGTTCATGCGTACGTACGGCTTACCGTCTCCATGAACGGTGCATTTCATTTCTTACCTCTAAATGATTATGTAATGTTATAAATTAATGAAAGTACTGGATATATATGAAATATATGATATCTACATAATGAATACAATTCTGGATATAATAAACATTTGGCCACACGAACAACATGTAATTGTAAGAAGTCCACTTTCGACTTAAGAACCAAATATCGGCAAAACAAATATTATTAACTTAAATGATTACATAATGTTTATGACATGGTAATAAGTGGTATAAAAGGAATAATGAACTTGAAAAATGTTCTTAAGTAAGTAAAAATTAACTCAAGTTTATTATTCAGGAGATTAAAGAACGATCGAGTCAAGTCGGACCCGAGGTAAGGGATCCTACAACTCTCTTTCTTTTTTAGTACACTCTTTTATGTCATTTATTTTAAGCTCGTATTTCTTATGATTGGGATGTTATTTTATATTAAATTTACTTTAATTTTAATGTTCATGTGATGAGAGACCCTATTCTCCCTCATCAATCCATTTTGGAAGTTTTGAGTGGCGCCGTTAGGCTGCCGAGTTTTCGTAAGGGATTTTTCATCTCACTTTTATTCCCGTGAGATTTATGCTACATTTGCCACAAATTACATTTAGTGGTGTATTTACTGCCCATTATTCTACTATTTGTGTAATATAATTTCGTTTATGAGTATTTACATCAATGACCTATTGTCTTTCTTTCATGGGGTGTATGTTTTGAAAGATACCCAAGTCGGTAAGGGAACCTTTCACCCTCCTCTTTTTTAAAAGACTTCTTTTATTGGGTCTTTTAATTTACATATTTTTATGTTGGGATATGTTCTCATACATCCTTATTGATGTAAATTTTATGTCCAAGTGATTAGATACACTTTTTATCTCTCATCAACTCATTTTGATGTGATGCCGTTAGGCTGTCAAAGGAACTTTTTAACCCAATTTCAATTTCTTTGGGTTCAACTTGTAGTCATTGAATATGTCATCCATTGAATATGTGTGAATGGCCTTTTATTATTTTACACTTAATATCCACTTATATTGGGTGTATATATATTTGTCACACATATTTTTGAGATTTATTTGTCCTTAATTTAAGGATACCTTCTTTATAAGGGATTTCATCACATTTGACATTTCTATTGAGGGTTCATTGTTGTTATGCACCAATTCACTCTTATATGGTGTATATACTGTCCTTTGGAGTATTATATCATGAATCCATTTATTCTCATGATATTATAAATTTCTGACTAAATGTTATTCTGCAATTATTGTATTCAAGTGTCTCTAATTTTGGTAAAACCCCTTTAACCAAAATATCGCTTTAAATGTTTTAATGATTTGTTCTTATTAATATCCATGTTTTAAAAATGGTTTTAAGGATTTATTTATATGGATATTAATGGTTTAAAATGTTAAAATCTTCAAGGTGATATGGGACACTTTGATTCAAAAATCTCTTTATTAAATGTTTTAAATGGTTTTGGAAGTGGTTTCTTTTTGAATGGATTCATTATTTAAATATACTAAGATGTTATATTGTGATTGAAATGTGGAAATGTTATGTTTCCTTTATGCATGTTTTATGTGATACATTTATGTTATGGTTCTTGGGCATTGTTATGAAAACGGGTGGTTCCGTGATAAACTAAGGGCGGGTGAGCCCGATATAGCTCTCCAATGCATTGGGTAACGCGAAGGAGTGAAACGTTAAGGTTTCTCCGAAGAGATTTAGGGAATATACTGTGATGGGTATTCCAAAAGTAACCAAGAGGGTTACTCCCTACGTAAGAATGTTATGAATGCCTCAAGTTACCTTTATGTCTTATGTTTTCTATGATTTATTCATGATTTGATATGCCTATGTTTTATGGGTAAAGTATGATTTCATTCTTATGTATATATGAACTCATGTTTCCTTTCCATATTTTTATAACCCTTACTGAGCTTTTTATGCTCATCCCAAGTTTTTGAAATGTTTTTCACAGGTCAATGGAAAGGTACATGATGTGATGATAGTGTCAAGGATGTGTCAAGAAAGAATCCATGTTTTACTTTAAATATGTTCCGTTGATGGGAAGAATGAATATTGTCTTTTATGTAACCACTTTGTTTAAATGTGGAATGTAATGAATGTTTCATGATCTAATTCTCTAAAACTCTAAACCAAAAAAGATCCTCAATGTGTAATCTTGTAATAACTCAAGATTAAGTAAGGTTTAAGGCTGGGGCCTTGTAGTTGGTATCAGAGGTCGGTTTAGATAACTTTAGAGGTTAGGGTATTCTTTAAGCATAACTGACATTACCATAATGGTTAGGATTTCAGACAAGAGTCTTAGTTTTAGATAAATTGAATTAGTAAGTATATCTTATTGTTTATCTTACTCATTAGTACATGATGGTTTTGTTGATATACTCACACTGACCTTTTTGGTTTTAGCAAATGGATGGATCTAGCAGGCACCAAAGTGACAATGGGTTTGAAGGAAACTGTGGTGGTTCTCTGATTAAGATACTGGATGAGATGGGGGATTCAATGAGGAAACTCATAGTTGTTCTAAACCAACTATCAAGGAGTAATGATCAACCACTTCAACCTTGGTGAGTTCTCTAATGCATCATGTACGATATGGCCAACTCGATGTGGAAATTCAGGTAATAATTATTAAGGTAACCATTAGGGTTTATATGATCCTTAATTTTTAGGTAAATATGGGTTACTATATGTTATGATGGAAAATGAAGGGCATGAGATAAATATGAGGTTAAAATATGTTATGATTATTCTTGATAATTTTATCTCATTTTGGGGAATGTTTTAAGAATTATATAGTTTTGGAAAAAGGACAACACGCAGACCGTGTGACTACTCGTCGCGTCGGACAAAGCTACGGGAATCGAACCCACAACCAAAGTGCGACTGGTATTTATCGCCTACCACTGGACTACGTGAAGTACCTGGTTAGTTTGACTGATTCTTTCTAGTTATATGATTTTATGAATTAAGATTAAGTTGATTTTGGGTTATTTATGAAAATGATTAACCTATCATGGAGGATATGTGATTAGGATAATTAGTTTTCAATGCGAGACTTTAGGAGCGACTAATGTTGTTTGGAGATAAATGTTACGATTTAAAGTGGAAGAATATGTGACTAAATCCTTCAAATATTTGGGTTTCAATCTTATATTGGTTTACTTTGAAGAATTTTATGGACAAATTATTTATCGGATGGTCCTCGTTGACCTTTGGGTTTTGTTGGACAAATTTTGGAGACTAAGAATAGATTTTCTTTTTATAAGGGGTTATCCTTTTATGGATTATCTGATCTTGTACTAGACTTTTTGGTTTTGGTTTTGGTTAAAGTCTAAAGACATGGGATGTATATAGTTCTCTTTTGTGGATTATGTGATTCTCTAGAAGTTGATTATAGTACTCTTAATGTGAACAAGTCTTCCTAAATACTCGTCTTTTGGAGAAAATACGAGTTTGTGTAAAAGTTGAAAGTCAACATGATAAGTGATTGTGTTTCCTTATGAATAAATTACTCAATAAAAAGTAACTTAAAACAAAAATGTTGTCTATTAACTTTTCTTACTGGGGAATTGAATACTGTTTAACCCATCACAAGTTTGTGATTTTCTCATGGTTAAATTTCTCCTAAACATGCTTTCTATCACTCTCCATCAGAACATGACCCTATGTTTTCTCCTCCATGTCCATATTTTCATACTTGGAATCCTAGTATGGGTTAACTCGGGTGACCTATGTGCTTATCTTTCTTTATTTTAAAGTGATTGTTTTACGGACTCTTGTTCCGATGTGGGACTTTCAAGGATGTTTCCGAGCTCAATTTTTTTTTAAAATTGCGAGGACGCAATTCCCAAAAGGGGGGAAGGATGTAACACCCCAGGTAAATAAAGAATATGGCATTCTCATATTTATCCATATTTGTGAATAAAATATTGATATGACTTTAAAGGGGACGCTATGCTCGATGGCGTACCCAACCCGCAACAACGAGTTTCTTCGGAATCTTACGTTGCACTCTAATAATAAATTTTAAATAACATGTAGCCGTTGTAATGGCGGGAATGGATAGAAATAACTAAAATATGATTATATATGTTTTTTAAATGTTTATACATTTATCCAATAAAGGATAAAGGCTTAAAATATGGAAAGAATTCAATTTTAGGCGTATATGCCCTAGTTTTCACTAAAGGTTCATTTGTCACCTTTTGATGGCGAACCATCATTAAATATAGTTTTGATCACTCTTATAAATTCTTTTGGACCAAATAAAACTCTTATTAAGAATCTGGACATCAAATTTTATTTTGTGTAATTTTTTGGTATTTTTCCGATAAAGTTCATTTTTTAATGAATAGGGTAAAATGTTGTGTTTTGATTCAAAATCTCTATTTAATCTAATTTATTTATATGATTAGATAATATTTTGAATTGGTTTTAAAGTGAAATTAGAAAATATTTTTACCATTAAATCCAATTGTGGTCGTTGGAATTAATTTCACTTTGAAATCAGACTTAAACTAGTGTCAATCTTTTGATACTTATTGTTTTATAAAAACACGCTATTTCCTCTGACAACGGGAATTAATTATTAAATTAATTAATGTGACTAATATGTTTTGAATTTTGTAAAACTGACTTCATTTTTGAATTCAGAATATCAAATATAGCTTAGGGTGAAGTTTTGGTATTTTTCTGAAAAACTCCAATTTTTGATGAATAGTGAAACCACTAAGTGGTAATCAAGCAAACTGATTTTTCAGTTAAATGAAAGTTTACCACTAATGTGTATTGAATTTTAAAAATCCGACATACATGGTTGTCATGAAGAAGTAAAATGTGGTTCAATGGGATAAAAATAATTTTTTGGTGAATAGTAACTTATTATGTTTTTAATCGCGATTAGTGGTAATTAGTGTAGTTTAAGGTAAAAATGATATTATAAAAATGTGAAAACACCATGACACTTGTCTTACACCTATTGGGTGAGTCATGGCCGACCAATACAAGCCATGGGCCAACTTGGGGACCCCATGGTGCCACTTTAGTTGGAAAATGACAATAATATATTTTTATTTAATGGAAAAGTAAAATTGACACAAACATGATATGTTTTACTAAAACAATTTTTAAGTAGGGTTATACAAGTCATATGTTTTATTATAAATAGTCATTGGAAATCTAAAAAGATTTCCTACATCATAGTAATTTTTTTATAATTTTTAGACATTAAATAAATTAAATTATTTATGACATCATAATGATGCAGTGATGACATCATTATTTAACGATTAAAATAAAATGGAAATATAATGTAATATCTATGAACTAAACATGTCCAAAACTTATTGGATGGGTGGATTTTGAACCCTTATAACCTTATCCACTAATTATATCATTGTGGGACCTTTTAAAACCGAAACACATTTTCAAATAAAGTAATATTTCCTTACTTTCCAAAAGTGCCCCTCCTCTCCTCTTATAAAAGGCCCCCACCTCTACCTCTTTTCACACACTCATCAAGCCTTTGGCTCGGCCAACCCCTGCCCATTTACTCTCTCCACATCCCTCCCCTCATCCTAGAGGATTCCCTTTGGGAAGAATCCTTTCAAAGGAAGCCTTTAGGCTCAAATCAAAAGGAGTTACACTTTTAAAGGTAATTCATTCTCTCATGTTCATTTGTTTTATTTTGCTTCTCCAACCCCCTAAACTCTTTTTATTTATTTCTTCTATAACAACACCAGTATCTTCAATATACTAGGATGTTGTTATAAGATTTATTCGAGCTACACTCTCACACAACTACATCAAATGGTTAAAGAACATACGGTTTCCGTGGATGGTGAAATTCTGCCTCCCGAAACGATGATTGTTCAATACTCATTAAACACTTTCAAAGGTGGCCATTATGATGTCACTATTTTTATATATGATATATAATATTTTTATGTTTTATTTATTCTTCTGTATTTTTCATTTTTGTCTTACCTTTATGGCTTCCATTATGGGTATACGCGATATCTTCATTTAAGGAAGTGCGGACTACCGCCCCCTCAAAGTGATTTGATTCGTTAAATACCATATGTGGGATGTATAAAGGATGGAAATATGATATTATATATGACATTATACTGGAATTATAATATACATTTATATCATTATTATTCCATTCTATAAAATACGAAATAGAAATGAAAGTAGCGTTCATGCGTACGTACGGCTTACCGTCTCCATGAACGGTGCATTTCATTTCTTACCTCTAAATGATTATGTAATGTTATAAATTCATTCAAGTACTGGATATATATGACATATATGATATCTACATAATAAATACAATTCTGGATATAATAAACATTTGGCCACACGAACAACATGTAATTGTAAGAAGTTCACTTTCGACTTAAGAACCAAATGTCGACAAAACAAATATTATAAACTTAAATGATTACATAATGTTTATGACATGGTAATAAGTGGTATAAAAGGAATAATGAACTTGAAAAAGGTTCTTAAGGAAGTAAAAATTAACTCAAGTTTATTATTCAGGAGATTAAAGAACGATCGAGTCAAGTCGGACCCGAGGTAAGGGACCCTACAACTCTCTTTCTTTTTAAGTACACTCTTTTATGTCATTTATTTTAAGATCATCTTTCTTATGATTGGGATGTTATTTTATATTAAATTTACTGTAATTTTTATGTTCATGTGATTAGAGACCCTATTCTCTCTCATCAATCCATTTTGGAAGTTTTTAGTGGCGCCGTTAGGCTGCCGAGTTTTCGTAAGGGATTTTTCATCTCACTTTTTTTCCCGTGAGATTTATGCTACATTTGCCACAAATTACATTGAGTGGTGTATGTACTGCCCATTATTCTAATCTTTGTGTAATATAATTTCTTTTATGAGTATTTACATCAATGACCTATTGTCTTTCTTTCATGGGGTGTATGTTTTGAAAGATACCCAAGTCGGTAAGGGAACCTTTCACCCTCCTCTTTTTTAAAAGACTTCTTTTATTGGGTCTTTTAATTTACATATTTTTATGTTGGGATATGTTCTCATACATCCTTATTGATTTAAATTTTAAGTCCAAGTGATGAGATACACTTTTTATCTCTCATCAACTCATTTTGATGTGATGCCGTTAGGCTGTCAAGGGAACTTTTTAACCCAATTTCGATTTCTTTGGGTTCAACTTGTAGTCATTTAATATGTCATCCATTGAATATGTGTGAATGACCTTTTATTGTTTTAAACTTAATATCCACTTATATTGGGTGTATATATAATTTTCACACATATTTTTGAGATTTATTTGTCCTTAATTTAAGGATACCTTCTTTATAAGGGATTTCATCACATTTGACATTTCTATTGAGGGTTCATTGTTGTTATGCACCAATTCACTCTTATATGGTGTATATACTGTCCTTTGGAGTATTATATCATGAATCCATTTATTCTCATGATATTATAAAGTTCTGACTAAATGTTATTCCGCAATTATTGTATTCAAGTGTCTCTAATTTTGGTAAAACCCCTTTAACCAAAATATCGCTTTAAATGTTTTAATGATTTGTTATTATTAATATCCATGTTTTAAAAATGGTTTTAAGGATTTATTTATATGGATATTAATGGTTTAAAATGTTAAAAGCTTCAAGGTGGTATGGGACACTTTGATTCAAAAATCTCTTTATTAAATGTTTTAAATGGTTTTGGAAGTGGTTTCTTTTTGAATGGATTCATTATTTAAATATACTAAGATGTTATATTGTGATTGAAATGTGGAAATGTTATGTTTCCTTTATGCATGTTTTATGTGATACATTTATGTTATGGTTCTTGGGCATTGTTATGAAAACGGGTGGTTCCGTGATAAACTAAGGGCGGGTGATCCCGATATAGCTCTCCAATGCATTGGGTAACGCGAAGGAGTGAAACGTTAAGGTTTCTCCGAAGAGATTTAGGGAATATACTGTGATGGGTATTCCAAACGTAACCAAGAGGGTTTCTCCCTACGTAAGAATGTTATGAATGCCTCATGTTACCTTTATGTATTATGTTTTCTATGATTTATTCATGATTTGATATGCCTATGTTTTATGGGTAAAGTATGATTTCATTCTTATGTATATATGAACTCATGTTTCCTTTCCATATTTTTATAACCGTTACTGAGCTTTTTATGCTCATCCCAAGTTTTTGAAATGTTTTTCAAAGGTCAAGGGAAAGGTACATGATGTGATGATAGTGTCAAGGATGTGTCAATAAAGAATCCATGTTTTATTTTAAATATGTTCTGTTGATGGGAAGAATGAATATTGTCTTTTATGTAACCACTTTGTTTAAATGTGGAATGTAATGAATGTTTCATGATCTAATTCTCTAAGACTCTAAACCAGAAAAGATCCTCAATGTGTAATCTTGTAATAACTCAAGATTAAGTAAGGTATAAGGCTTGGGCCTTATAAAATGAGTATCCTGAAGTTTTTCCTGATGAGTTGCCTGGAATAAAACCAGATCGGGAAGTTGAGTTTACTGTTGACTTAGTTCCTCATGTTAAGACAATTTCAAAACCCCCCTTATCGAATTGTTCAAATTGAACTTTTAGAGTTCAAGGAGAAATTGCAAGATTTATTAGAGAAAGGTTTCATTCGACCTATTACATCACCATGGGGTGCTCCTATTTTATTTGTTAAAAAGAAAGATGGTTCTATAGGACTTTTCATTGATTATAGAGCCTTGAATAACATCACTATTAAGAACAAATATCCTTTACCTCATATCAATGATTTGTTTGATCAGCTCCAGTGAGCTCAGTATTTTTCCAATATTGACCTGAGATCGGGGTACCATCAGTTGAAGGTAAAGGAAGCAGATGTTCCGAAGACCACATTTCATACAAGATATGGCCATTATGAATTTGTAGTTATGCCTTTTGGGCTAACCAATGCACCTGCTGTATTCATGGATCTTATGAATAGAATTTTCCATGAGTTCTTGGATAAGTTTGTTGTTGTTTTCATTGATGATATTTTGGTGTTTTCTAAAAGTAAAGAGGAGCATGAAAGACATTTAAGGGTTATTTTTCAAACCTTAAATGAAAATAAATTGTATCGGAAATTCAGTAAGTGTAAGTTTTGGTTGCAAAAAATTTCTTTGCTTGGTCATATTGTTTCTAAATATAGAATAATTGTGGATCCTGCAAAAACAGAGGTTTTTGAAGAATGGCCAGGACCCACAAATGTAACTGAGATTCGTAGTTTTCTTGGTTTGGAAGGCTATTACTGAAGGTTTGTTAGAAATTTTTAACAGTTATCTAGTCTAATGACTAGGCTAACTCGGAAGGGTGTTAAGTTTATCTAGACAAAAGAATGTGATGATTGTTTTCAGGAATTGAAAAGAAGATTGGTGAATTCTCTCCTTTTGGCACTACCTTCTAGAAATGGGGAGTTTTTTATCTACAGTGATGCTTCATTTAAAGGACTTGGTTGCATCCTAATATAGAATGATCAGGTAATTTCTTATGCTTCACGTCAGTTGAAAACTAATCAGGTAAATTACCCTACACATGATTTGTAATTAGCTGCTGTTGTTTTCGCTTTAAAAATTTGGAGGCATCATTTGTATGGAGTAAAGTGTGAAATATATACCGATCAAAAAAGTTTAAAGTATATATTCACTCAGCAATAATTGAACATGAGACAGAGGAGATGGCTAGAATTAATCAAGGATTATGATTGTATAATTCATTACCATCCGGGAAAAGAAAATAAAGTGGTTGATGATTTGAGTCGAAAAATTAATGATTCATTAACAATGTTGTGTTTGGAACGTGATCCTTTTTTTAAGGATTTGATGAACTTTGGCATATAATTTGTTGGTGCAGGACATCCTTCTATTTTGTTTCAGGTATCACTGAAAGCTTCTCTATCAGACAGAATTAAGCAAGCACATAAGCAAGACAACGAGTTGCAGAAAAAGGTAGAGCTTGTTCAGAAGGGTAAGTTGCATGAATTCAACATTGATAATGATTGTGTTTTGAGATTTGGGAAGATATTGTGTGTGCCTTGTGATTCACGTTTGAAGATAGAGTTGTTATGTGAAGCTCATAGTTCTCTATTTTCAGTTCATCCAGGCAGTACTAAGATGTATAGAGATCTTCGGGAGTATTACTGGTGGGACGGAATGAAAAGGGATATTGCTGATTTTACTGTGAAGTGCTTGACTTGTAAATAGGTAAAATAAGAGCGACAATTAATGAAAGGGATGGTTCAGACTTTTCCAGTACCAGAGTGGAAATGGGAGAATATATCCATGGACTTCGTTGTGGGATTGTCGAAGACACCTCGAGAAAATAATGCAATATGGGATATTTTTGATCGCTTGACTAAATCTACTCATTTCCTTGCTATACGATATAATTTTTCCCTAGATCAACTTTCTAGTTTGTATCTTAAAAAGATAGTCAGGTTACATTGAGTTCCTCTCTCCATTGTATCTGATTGTGATCCCGGATTTACTTCTAACTTTTGGAAAGGCCTTCAGAAGTCGTTGGGTAGTGAATTAAATTTTAGTACATCTTTTCATCCTCAATTAGAAGGGAAGTCAGAACGAAGAATTCAGACTTTGGAGGATATGATACGTGCTTGTTCGATGGATTATCAGGGATGTTGGGACCAACATATTTCTTTGGTTAAGTTTTCCTATAATAACAGTTTTCATTCCAGTATAAAGATGGCACCATTTGAGGCATTATATGGGAAGCGGTGTCGAAATACAGCTTTCTGGGATGAAGTGGGTGAAAGGAAGTTAATGGGACCAGAATTGGTAGAAGAGTTGGCAGAAAAAGTTCAGCTGATACATAAACACATGAGAACAGCTCAGAGCAGGAAGAATAGTTATGCGGACAATAGGGGGAAGGATCTCTCTTTTATGGTAGGTGATCATGTTTTTTCAAAGTATCACCATATAAAAGTGTGATTGATTTGGTAAGAAAGGAAAGCTGATTCCAAGGTGCATTGGACCATTTGAAATTCTGGAGAGAGTTGGATCAGTTGCATACCGAGTGGATTTACCTCCGAGTTTATCTCAGGTACACAATGTTTTTCATGTTTCAATGTTATGGAAGTACATGCCAGATCCATCTCATGTTTTGAGTCCAGAGGTTGTTCAGTTGGAAGAGATCTATCTTATGAGGAACAACCGGTCAAGATTCTTGACCACAGGGAGCAAGTGTTGCGGAATAAGGTGATTCATCAAGTAAAGGTTTTGTGGAAAACCACCTGAGTGAAGAGGCAACATGGGAATCTGAAAATGCAGTGAGGGATAAATACCCCCACTTATTCGACAAGTAAATAAATTGCGGGGACACAATTTTCTAAAGGGGGGAAGGATGTAACATCCCAAGTAAGTAATGAATAATATATATTCTTATCTATGTCTATTTAGGAATTAGATAGTGTTTTAGAGGCTTAAAACGAGAATAAATCCAATCTTAAGAATGGAATACACTAATATTTTAAAAAGATTGTTTTACTGCCTTTTGATGGAAAACCATTTTTAAATATATCTTTTGACAATTTAATAAGATCTATTTTTCATAATAAACTAATTATTTATGATTGGGAAACTGAAATTTACATTGGATAATTTTCTTGTATTTTTCTGACAATGTTCATTTTTCAATGAATAGTAAAAAATACTGCATTTTACATCAAAACTGCTTTTTCATATAATTTAATTATATAGTTATATTATCTTTCTAATTAGTATTAAAGTTTAAATAGAATATATCTTTACCATTTAATCCAATAATGTTCATTATAATTAATTTCACTTTGGAATTGGGCATAAACTAATGCCAAACATTTCATAGATATTGTTTCAAAGAAACCATCTATTTGTTTTGACAATGAGAATTATTTTTAAATTAATTAATTCAATTTCTGTGTTTTGAATTTGGTAAAATGGATTAAATATTTCGAATCATAAGGCCCAAATTATGTAATCAAGACTCTTTTGTTTTTGGACTTTGTGAATAGTAACGACGGTAATTATCGTTAATTATCTTGATTAATTAGTAATCGGGTAGTTAACGATAATAAAATAATATCATAATAATAAAAAATGACACCAACATGTGTCCTAATAATACTTTTTGTGTCATTCCTGACCATAGGATGCCTTGTTCCTAACTTGGGGACCTCATGGAATCAATTTTGTGTGGTAATGACTTTTTATCTTTTTATTTTTTTAAAAAAGTTAAATATAACAAAGAATGTATCACCTGAGGAAAAAAATTTAATTTTTTTTACATAAATGTTCTCTTAGATTATAAATAGTCATTAGAAATATAAAAATATTTCCTGCATCATAGTATTTTTTTTATAATATTTATACATTAAATAAATTAAATTATTTATGACATCATGGTGATGCAGCGATTACCTCATTAATAAAGGATTTAAATAAAATGAAAAGATATTGTTAAAACTAAGAATTACACTTGTCAAAGACCTATTGGATGAGTATATTTCGAACTCTTATCACCTTATCCTCGAAATACATCAATTTTGGACCTTTAAAATCCGAAACTCATTTGAACATAAAGTAACATTTTAGACCTTTCCAAGAGTGCCCCTCCTCTCCTCTTATAAAAGGCCCCCACCTCTACCTCCTTACCCACACATATAAATCCTTTGGCTCGTCCAAGATCTGATAATTTTTTCTCTCCAAATACCTCTCCTCATCATATAATCCTTACCTTAGGTATCAAGATCTTCAAGAAACCCTTTTGGTTCAAACCAAAGGGAGTTACCCGATTTAAAGGTAATGTCTTCACTTGTGTTCTTTTGTTTTATTTTGATTCTCCAGCCCCCTAAACTCTTTTTATTCATTTATTTAGTAAAAACACCAGTATCTTAATTATACTAGTATGTTGTTATAAGAAGTATTCGAGCTACACTTACACACACCTACATCTAATGGTTAAAGAACATACTGTTTCTGTGGATGGTGAATTTCTGCCTCACGAAACGATGATTGTTCAATATTCTTTTAACACATTCAAATGTGGCCATTAATATGTCACTATATTTATATATGATATATAATATTTTTATTTTTTACTTAATCTTTTGTATTTTTCATTTTTGGCATACCTTTATGGTTTCCATTATGGGTAAAAGCGATATCTTCATTCTTTGAAGTGCGGACTACCGCCCCCTCAAAGTGATTTGATTCGTTAATGCCATATGTGGAATGTATAAATGATGGAGTTAATGATATTATATATGATATTATACTGGAATTATAATATACCTTTATATCATTATGATTCAATTCAATTAAATAGGAAATATAAATGAAAGTAGCGTTCATGCATACGTACGACTTACCGTCTCCATAAACGGTGCATTTCATTTCTTACCTCTAAATGTTTTGTAATATTATAAATGCATGTATATACTGGATATAAATGATATATATTTTATCTACATCATGAATATAATTCTTTATATAATGGATATTTTACCACATGAACAACTTCTAATTATAAAGAGTTTATTTTTGACTCAAGTACCAATGATCGACAAAACGACCATTATTAACATAAATAATTACATAGTGTTAATATAATGGTAATAAGTGATATAAAAGGAATAATTAACTTGAAAAATGTTCTTATTCAAGAAGAAATTTACTCAAGTATATTATTCAGTACGTTAAAGAACGATCGAGTCAAGTCGGACCTGAGGTATGTCACTTTATCTCAATCTCCATTCATTGAGGCATATTTTTTTTATACACAACTTTAGTTTATACGCTGTATAAACCCCTTTGAATTTTACATTTATTCAAAAGGAATCTTTTTATATGAAGAGTTTACTAAAAGAAAAAATGGAATGTTTTTTTTGTCGTACGTATGCGGTGACAATGACTTCTCCGCTGTCGTGACCATTATTTGAGTTTCGACTTCCTCTACAAGCCATAACTTTTTTGGAATGAAAAATAAATACCATGTTTTACTTTTTGTTTATTTTGGTATTGAAAATGGTTTTCATAATGTTTTTATATCAATGTAATGTATTGATATCTTGTGATTGAAAATTGGAAATGTTATATTTCCTTTATGCATGTTTTCTATGATACGATTATGTTATGGTTCTTGGGAATTGTTATGAAGATGGGTGGTTCCTTTATAAACTAAGGGCGGGTGAGCCAGATATAGCTCTCTAATGCATTGGGTAACACGAAGTAGTTAAACATTAAGGTTTCTCCAAAAAGATTTAGGGAATATAGTGTGATGGGTATTCCAAACGTAACCATGAGGGTTACTCTCTACGTAAGAATGTTATGAATGCCTCAAGTTACCTTTATGTCTTATGATTTATATGATTTATTCCTGATTTTATGAGGTATGTTAAAATGATTATGCTTTATGAGTAATGTATGATTTCATACATGGACTAATGTTTTCATTTTGTACTTTTATATCCCTTACTGAGCTTTTTATGCTCATCCCATGTTTCTAAAATGTTTTTCACAGGTCAAGGGAAAGGTACATGATGTGATGATAGTGTAAAGGAAGTGTCAAGAAAGAATCAATGTTTTATTTTAAATATGTTTCTATTGATGGGAAAAATTAGTACTATCTTTTATGTAACCCCTTTGTTTAAATGTGGAATGTAATGCATGTTTTATGATCTAATTCTCTAAAACTCTAAACCTGAAAAGATCCTCAACGTGTATTCAGGAAGTAACTCAAGATTAAGTAATGTTTAAGGATGTGACTTTATAGTTTTAGTGTGTAAAGTGTCTCAAGAATGTTTAAAGTTATAATTCAAAAATATGGTCAACAACTGGGTATTTAAAATAGATACATTGACTGTTGGAAAAAATACATGGTTAGCTTACATTATTTATTTTGATTAATCAGTGCACATAGTATTATTATTATTTTTATCTATTTTGTATCATTTTGAATGGTTTGAGTGTCACCTATAAAAAAGTTTTAATTTTAAATACATTTATCTCAGGCACATATAGGATTATAAGACAATGGAATAATTTTATAAAGTTATTATAATCTCTTATAACCACACATGCGGTAAGGATTTTATTAAGAATTAGAATACTCTTTTGGATATACTAATGAAGGTTTTTACTAATATATGTGGAAGATATCTTATAGTGATTAATTTCATTGTTATAGGTGGACTCTGAATGTTTTAGATATCAATGATGTGAATTCCATGCTAACAATTTTTTTTTGAACGTTTATTATTGGAAAGTATTTGCGGTGTTTTATGGAAATTGAATAGAGTTTTTATATATTTTAGAATAACTAAAATATAAATAAGATTAATAACTTTACTTTTTTTTAAAATATGGGTTCATTAGTGGGTTATAATACAAACATATTTGTTAGAATTCCTATAATGTATAGTTTTGAATAATATATATTAAATTAGAATAACATGGAATCCATCTTCACTTCTTTCATCAATAGTAGTTTCACCCATTCATTTCATGAAATTCCAAGTTCTTTGATTTCATGTCAAAATCCAATTATTACATGATCTTGTATGTTCCGAGGAAAATTTTTTTTACACAAATTTAGAAATCCAAGTCATAATTATATGATAAGAAAGAACATGAATTTCCAAGGGAATATAGCTATCCAATAATAAATATTTTTTTACCAATATATTTATCACCAAATGTTTTCGCACACAATAGTAAATCAAGAACCTGGACCAATAGCCACATGTTTTACCAAATTTTTTAATTTTAATATCACCCTTTTTAAAATGATAACTTGTTAGGAATCATAATTGATAAAATTCAAATTTCGGGTTCCCATTTCTATAATAATTTATAACATTCTCTTTTTATTATGAATATATTATAAATTTTTTTAAAAATGAATATTTTATGAACATAATAGGATGAATATGAATAGAAAATGATTTAATTCTAATAATATGACAAAATATTATAAAGATAGAGTAAAAGAGTTCATTATGTTTTCAATATAGCATGCATACAACCCTTCTAAAATCCATTTTATATGTTTATGCTGTTGTTATTCAAGAAACGTTAGTTTGAAATAGTTGGAAGAACATTTGATTTGTTATGGAATATATCAGAGCTTTAAATGTTGGAATAAACATGGGAAAAATGAACATTCACACAGATTTGGATGATATTATGATTTATGGATAATTTCATATGAATACCAATGTAAATAATTATGGAGATCATTTAGAAGAAATTAAAATAGAAATTAAAGATAACCTTATTAACTATAAAAATTTATTTAAGAAATTAAATAACTGTGAAAAGACACCATGTATATCAGTTTTACTAAATACACAACACTATTTGTTGTATTGAAGTTATATAATTTGAATGTGACAGAAGATGGAGAGACACCGGTTTTACTAAACATGTGAGTACCTTTTTGTAACTTTTGAACCGGTGCTCAGAATTAAAATCTGAGAACACCGTTGAACTCACAGTGCTGATATTTTCTTAAGGAGACGTTCACCTCAACTGCTGTAGGTCATGGGTGGATGTTGGATTTTTAGTTTTTCGTTGGAGAATTGACAAATAAAATAAATAAATTTTATATTATTTCTTGAAACCTCTCATTTGAATCTTGGAGGTGGGGACCACATGAGGGGGTCAGGCATTTAATGTTGGGCATTAAATGCCCAGTTACAGAAAATGTATAACCACTTTTTTCTTCGATTAATATGATTCATAAAATTTAAATTAATGAATCAATTTGTTAATTAATAGTTATTTTTACTCTTCTTGAGGGGATTGGGTGTTGGTTTCCCATTGGAAAAAGCAAGAGGATGATCTTGAGGCTCCTCACGAAGAATGGATCCAACAACCAAGGTCGAAGGATCATCGTTCGAGTGGCGTCGTTGGTGCATTTTGCGGGGACGACGAACACCGACACCACCTCCAATTGCGAGAGTTCTCCAATGAAGAATGTCCTCCAAATGAGTAATAGGGAACCAATGTTCGAGAAGCGTTGATGCATCATCTTCTTCGTCACGCCACCTCCAATGGAAGACTGAGGTAAGGAGTTTATTTTTAAGTATGATAAATATGTTTTTGTTAATTCTTCATATTCTTGATTATCAATGATGATGGAAAAAAACCCAGCCATTGATCCACACATATACCATGATCTTTTCTATTTGTTCTTTGCACGTTTTTCACGTGTTCTTCGATGTTAAATAATTATGCATGCTGAAACACAATGTTTCGTTGAGCGTGACATATGGACACAGAGATCTCGACCTGAGGATCACGAATATGCGGTCATCACATTTTTCAGGCTTAGAACAAAGCTGCAGTGGCCCACAAAAGAGGGTGGTGGCTGGAACACCGGCTGACTGCGTGGAAGAAGGGTAGTGTGTGTCCGCGCCACCGGTAGAGGAGGAGGTCGTAGTTGTCAATCTGCAGTGGCACACCCGAAGGGCGGACGAAACCTGGACGACCGTAGTTCGAGAAAATGATGCACCTGGAGGGCTACCGACACCCAGATGACTGCAGTTTGAGTAGGCGGGGCACCCGGAGGGCTGCCAACACCCGGCCGGCCATGAAGGCAGCTGCGGTGCACGCTAGAGCCGTTGGAAGAGGGAGCCAGCCAAACTTCTAGCTAACTGCGTCATGCCGAGTAGGACCCTCTCCGACATGTCATGTGTGCCAGTAGGAGGCACCATGTGGAACCCCCCAGGATGGAAAGAACTGAACGAACCTTGGGCTGTTTGGGAATCTGGGGGTGCGCCTTCCCTCGGGTGGCAGCTAGGGCAGGCCCCACCACAGCGGAACACACCCAGCCGGGCGGACTAAGCCCAACCAAGCAGGCCACACCAAGAGGGACATGATCAACTGGTCGGGCCACCCCCTTTGCAGGATGGTCTAGAACGTAGCCCAGCGGGCTGGGACCACCGCGGTCCAACCCATCCAGACCGGGTTGGGTTGACCTGAATTGGGTCGGGTCGAACCGGACCCGGGCCCATCTGGACCCAAATACACCTTTTTTGGCCATATCATGAGAACCAAGTGTCCATTTGATAAACCGTCTATGAAAATGATATCCTTGGATCGAGAAATTACTTTTGGAATACTCAAATTGAGTTTTTGATAAATTTGGAGTATGATCGGGTTGGATCGAACCTGAATCCAACTTGGCCATCGGAACAGAAACAGTAATAACTTTCAATGTGGGCATCTGATTGACACGCCATCAGTCATGATGGGACCCTATTGACGTGATGGAATTTCATGATACTTTATAATGGGACTTCATGGTAGTTGAAGTACCATCCGATGGTTTGAGGAGAAGAACCTCCTGGAATCTAGCATTATTAGTGCGGGAACCCTGTGGCTAGCTATACTTGAAGAATCTCCCAATCCCGTGAGGGTCATCTTTGGATCCTATGTGGGTCAACTTATATCGATCCTATGTGGGTCATCTACAGATCTTGTGTGGGTCATCTTTAGATCCAGTGTGGGTCATCTTCGGATCCAGTGTGGGTCATCTTCGATCCAGTGTGGGTTAATAGCAGAGCTTCTTAATGAACTAAGATAATATAGAAATATAGCTAATCATTTATACTTCCATACTTATGTTATATCTAGTGTGAGATGAGTCTATAACTTTTTGGTACACTTCTATGTGGTGATACCTTTGTGGTATTCTTCTGTGTGGAGTTAACTTTGTGGTACTTACCTACATGGTGTTTCCTATGTGGTATTTCTATCTTCATGGTGTTACCTGAGTGGTACTTCTACCATCCTGCTTTTACCTTTGTGGTATTCTTCCCTCATGTGTGAAATGAGTACATATTGATAAGTTAGGTATATGTATGAGCATATACCCTATTATTTTTTATCTCTATTTCTTCATTCGTTGAGATTGAGGTCTTTATTTGTGGTTTATCTTTATGTATTTTGAGAGACCTTTGGGGGTCTTGGGGTCCCTATTGAGTATTGTTATACTCACCCCTGCACGAGCTACAACTACACTTTGCTATGTCTTGTGCATATGATGGATAACATTGACCAAGGATGAGGGTGCCGGGACTGGAGGCTGCTCAGAGGTGGACCATTGGAATAGACGTACCGCAGAGACGACCGTTTGAGAGTTGTACCTACCGTTTAGGTAGGATACATGGCGGGTGTTCATAAGAGTTGTTTTCAGTTTTACTTGTAATTTCCAATTGGGATTTTATTCCACCCCCTTTACTTAGTATACTCACCCTATTAAATATATAGTTTACTTTGTGCTTGTATCTAGTTGTGTTCTTGGAATGTGTGAGTTTACAGGTTAAAAGGATGTTCCTTCCCAGTTTTAGGTATATGCCCTTCTGGTGCTAGTCGACATCCCCTAGCCTATGGAAGGTGGGCTTGGGGTAGTCACGACACGGGCCCTGGGGGACAGTCGTGACAAATTGGTATTAGAGGAGTCGGTTATATCGAAGAACGTGGAATCCGATCATTCAATTAGAAATAGTGTTAAGTGTTATCAGTGTGGTTATCAGTTTGAGGAATCCAATGTTGGTGCAGCGGCTGACGTATCCATACAATAGGACATTGACCTCTGATTTCTAACTCAGTGCTTGAAAACACTGATTTCATGTGTGTTTTTGAAAAGTTATCTTTGTGATATCTTTTAGTCATCTAACCAGGTATAAATTATTGACCGTGGTACACCTGTTTCTTTTCAGGATGCCTCTATGCACACAACCATCTAGGGTTGCAGGTAGAGTACATGATGACATCCCACCGAGCGACGATGCTTCAGTGTAGATCTCCCTTTCGGTAGTTGTACTATCGAGTGGTGTGCCAGCACCACCACTACCCATTGGGAAGCTGATACCACCATCCCTAGTAGCAGAGGGTGCATGTTGATTGAGAGTGTTGCACGCATTTCAGCACTAGAGGAAACCAAGGTTCCAGGGAGAGATGGATCCACAAGCGGCTGAGGACTGGCTGGAGGCTGTGGTTAGAGTTTTTCAATAGGTAGGGACACCAGTTGATCTCTTGGTGATCCTTGCTGCTAGTCTTTTTCAGGAAGCAAAATGAATATGATGGAGCTTGATGCTCCAGGTTCATGATGAGGTGACTCTAATCTGGGAAGACATCCAGAGCCTTTTTAGGGTAGTGTTCATCCCAAAGACCTTACACTCAGTGCGATACATGAGCTTATCCACTCGCAGAAGGGCAGCATGACCATGGATCAGTATTTAGCGAGGTTCACTTACCTCTCTCACTACTCCACGGACATGGTGTGGGACCCTTTCTTCAGGGACTAGAACTTTTAGCATGGGAAGAGATGGGAGATTAGAGCTTCAATTATTTCTCTCCGCATCCCGACGCAGGAGGGGTGTTAGAGAGAGCACTCTTAGTGGAGATATTCTTTATTGAGCAGTCACTAATTGCGAGACCCACCACCGGACATCACGTAGCAGAGTCATCTGAAGCTGGAAGTAGACATATGATGCAGAGGTCCAAGAGGACCATACCTACAGGTGGACAACCACAGGATATAGGGTCAGTTGTGTGGGGCTCTCGAGATAGAGAAGGACAGGAAATGATCAGGCGGTGTAACTCGTGCAATGGGTAGGGTCACATGGCTCGCGATTTCCTGACCCGCCGTACGGATGACTAATAGATGGTTGAAGGACCACCTGGGTAGAAGAGAAGATTCGATGGAGGAGGTCTTCTGGAAGCAGGCTGACGTGGAAGAGGAGCTGACCGTGTAGCAGGCAATGGGTGAAGATTCAAGGTTCTACCAACACCACATCCAGGTTGTCCACCCCGACCATAGGGAGCAGGTGGACAAGGACGATCGCAGCTCCAGATAGCTAAGGCATATGACCACGGTGCTCCGGAGATGATTAGAGGTGTGATCTGTGTCTACTCCACCTTAGTTGTAGTACTTATAGACACATGTGTCAGTCACTCTTTTACTTCCATGGCCCTCGTTCGAAGATAAAATATTCCTGTGGAGCCGTTGGCTCGATCCTTATGGATAGAGACTCCTATGGAAGAGGATTCAATGATTACACAGTTGTGCTAGTAGTGTGAGCTTACACTAGGAGTTTAGATCTTCAGCTGGGATCTTCTAGTAGCAATGTTGAGGCCTTATGACGTCATCTTGGGTATGGATTGGTTATCTATAGTCCATGCTCAGATCGACTGTATTAGGCTCAAAGTGTGGTGTGTCTGTAAGGATGGGACCAGGTTTTCCTTCATCGAAAAAAATAGAACCTTTGCAGTACAGGATGGACTTACTCAGAGGAGGATGCATCCAATCATGCATTAGTTGTCTAGACTTACACTTGGTGTGGTTCATGTTGAGAATATGAGATATCATATAGTGGTGGACCAGTATGCTGATGTTTTCCATAATGATGTTCTGGGTCTACCTCTTCATAGTGAGGTGGAATTTTATATCAACTTTTACCCCAGGACAACACCGATATATATACCAACATATCAAATGGATCCCACAGAGCTTCGATAGCTGCAAGTACAGTTGGTGGAATTGCAGATCAAGGGGTTCATTAGGCCTAGTGTTTCTCTTTGGTCAACCCTAATTTTGTTCGCCAAGAAGGTAGATGGGAGTTTAAGACTCTGTGTGGACTATCGAAACCTGAACCAGGTGACTATGAAGAACAAGTACCCACTTCCAAGGATTGATGATCTCTTTGATCAGCTAAAGGGGGAACGATTGTTTTTGAAAATAGAACTCAGATCAGGCTATCACCAGCTCAGGGTACGAGATGAGGATGCGCAGAAGAAGACCATCAGATTTTGGTATGAATACTATGAGTTATTGGTTATGCCATTTGGCGTGACCAATGCCCCAGCAGTGTTCGTGGAACTCACAAACATGATCTTCCAGCCATGCCTTAATCGCTTTTTGGTAGCCTTCATCGATGACATCTTGATATAATCAGCAACAGAGGGGGAGCATGTATATCATCTACAAATAGTTCTTGACACCCTCAGAGTGCACCATCATTATAATGAGCTCTCCAAGTTCCATTTATGGATACGAGAGGTTCAATTTCTGGGACATGTTATCTCGGAGTCTAGAGTAGCAGTGGATCTAGCGAAGATTAAGGTTGTGATTTCTTGGGATCCACCCAAGAGTTTGACGGAGGTATGGAGTTTCCTGGGTCCAGCTGGTTACTACAAGAGGGTTGTTCTTGACCTTTCCAGAGTTGCATAAACTTTATCAATGTTAACAATGAAAGGGAAACCTTTCGTGTGGTCGAAGAGATGTTGGTGGAATTTCTAGGAGTTGAGGCAGAGACTGACGAGTGCCCCCATCTTGAGGCTACTGGAGGAGGGCGTTGGGTACACGGTCTACTACAATTCATCAGGGACTGGGCTTGGATGTGTCATAACATAGGAGCGAGTAGCGAGTGCTTATGGTTCCCAACTGTTGAGACAACATGAGCAGAACTATACTGCCCCTGACATGGAGTAAGCAGAAGGGGTCTTAACTCTAAAGATGTGGGGACATTACTTGATGGGTGAACGTTTTAGAACCTACTATGATCACAAGTGTCTCAGTTATATCTTCTCTCAGAAGGTCCTGTGCCTGAGACAGCAGCGTTGGCTAGAGTTCCCCCGGGACTATGACTTCGAGATAGTCCATACTCCTGGGAAGAGGAATGTAGTAGAAGATGCACTCAGCAGAAGATCTAGTATACAGTTGCTGAGTGAGGTGATAGAGAAGATATCCTCTTTGTGTATATCCTTTGTGGATCGATATGGAGAAGCTTATCTTCAGTCTCTAACAGTCACTCCCCCACTCATTCACTGAGTCAGGGAGATGCATCTTGGAGACACTGACTGCAAGGTTCGACCTTATCAGATATCCATATGACATGCACCTGATGGATTTTATGAAGGTGGAGAGAACATCATCCTATTCAGAAGACGTAACATGGTACCAGTGGTGCTACAAGAGTAAGAGTTGAGGGAGTTCCATATGTCCCCTCTAGTGGTGCATCCTAGAGTGAAGAAGATGTACCAGGACCTCTGATGTCAGGAGTGGTGGATGGAAATCAAGAAAATAGAGGCAAAGTTTGTCTCATGGTGTCTCACTTTTCAGCAAGTAAAGGAGAGTATCAGGTTTTAGCGGGGTTAGTTTAGCCATGAGAGGCGCCAGAGTAGAAGTGGGATGAAATTTCCATGGACTTTGTGACAGGACTTCCACACATGTCCATGGGACATGATTCTATCTGGGTGATCATTGACCACCTCACCATGTTGGCCCACTTCCAACCTATCAGAGAACTGGGATCAGTAGAGGGATTGGGATGCCTCTACTGTAGAGACCCGAAGCTTGACGTACATGGACATTACATTACATTTGCGGAATACTTAGTACATAACAAAAACACACACTAAAGGATCGTAATAGTTTAGTGTCTTTGGAAACTCGGAACGTAATCTTATAATCGTGGTGAAAGTTCTTCAATATCTCCCATAGAGGTCATCCCTTTTTTTTCTACCTAAAACCTTTCTTTATATCATGGGGAAAAGAAAACATAAAAGGGTGAGCTCAAATGCTCAGTAAGGGTAAACAAAAGAAAAAAATCAATCACATCATATACATAGCTTTTGGAAATCTTAACCTGCAAAAGAGCTCATAATATCATAACATGGAATATATCATAGAAGTGAAAATGAGATCCCCATAATCATAACATAAAACTTGAAACTTTGTGGCATGCACACATAATCATGGAAAATCATTTCTTGTTAGTCATGACTCATTGCCAAGACTATCTTAGTGGACAAAGTCCCTTTCTGAACCGAGTTCACTCCTCGTTTCAGTCCTGTATCACTGAACCGAAATAACCTTCCGTTCCAGCCATGTCTATCTCATGAGATATAAAATCTTTACCCAATGCATTGGAGGAAGATATAGGTCCCACCCATCTTATAATGAATCCTTTCTTATGTGTGCCACATAATCATAAAACATACATCATCGCATAACACATATAACAAAAATGGGATTCTTGAAACATCATGACATCATAAATCAATTCATATATGATAAAGGAATTCATAAACATAATTCCATCACAACATAGTCAAACCAATGTAAAAATATGGATAGAAACAGAACCCTTTATTATCTTAGATGGAAAATAATTTTGATAAAACACTTGTATTGAATTCTTGAGGAAAATATCCTTTCTTCTTCAAAAACATTTTTCCTTTCATAACATGTCATACAACTTTAAAATAAAAGAAGTTGATTAAAAATAAACTTGAAAACTTGTAAAGGAAGCTTCTTTGAAGTAATGTTTTAAAAATCCATTCATGCCGTATAAGTTAAAAAAACATTCTTCGTACTTTTCTCGGAAAAGTCAAAAAGTACCTCGTACGGAAAAACGACAAAAGATTCCTTTCATATTCTTTACTAAAAACTCACCTAAGGGTAAAATTGGATTTAAACTATTGCAAGTGGATGGAAACAATATTTCATATTGAGGGAACATGGATGTGGATGATAAAATACACCCCAGTAAATACTTACGAATAAACAATCTCGGATAAAAATGAGATTGTGATATTTCCCTTACCTTAGGTCCAATTTGCTTTGTACGTGTCCGAAGATCCTGTATAATGGTTTAAATAATGTTATTGACTTATTCCAGAATCATACATCATATATGGTCATATTATTAGCTTCTTGTTAGTAATATTTCATTGTTACTTGTTACTCGGGTTTTTATAACTTTTTGTTCTTATGCGTGTTTTGTCGAATAAATTCTTATTCTTATCTTTAGGTTATAGATAATTCATTTCCAGAATGGTATTAGTGTATTATATACCATATTCATTCATTCAATTCATTTATATAATCATTATGAAATGAAGATCATGTAGAACGAGTCGCATCACATCGTGGAGACGGTATTCCGTACGTACGCACGAGTGATGATATCGTTCCTATGATCGTGGAATTGTATTGGAGTATATATATATATTATTTCAGTATCAATATTACTTAATAATAATCATATATAGTTACTCATTACACCATTATACCCATCCTTGTAAGGTGATGGTGGAAAATAGATTACACCACGGCGTGGAGACGGTATTCCGTACGTACGCACGCGCGGTGATTTCATTTTTCCGTAGGATGGATAGAAGGTGAATTAGGGTTGTTTCATATTTATAATAACATATCAGTATGTAAGTAATACTGATGTTATTACTTTATCATGAAACAACTAAAGAAGAAGAAGTTGAAGAAGAAAGAAATTGAAAAGATCGGTAATGGATATTACCTCTTCTTTGGAACGCCTCTTTGAATCCTCCACTTAAGGAACTAATATTGGTCTTTGGAGAAGACCAGGACCTCTAGGATTATTCTAGGGAAGTGGAGAGGAGAAAATGGCAGGGGTTGGCCGAGCTTGAGTGCTCAAATTGGTGTGAGGAGGAGGGGGAGGAGGTGCCCTTTTATAAGGGAGGAGAGGGGCACCTTAGGAATATCTCAAAATATTATTTTATATTAAAGTCAAAATCGGTTTATAATGGTTCCAAAGGGTCTTATTTCGAAGCTAAAGTGGGGATGGGTCGAAATCCTATCAACCAATAGGATTTAGACAAGTTTAGGGTATTATTTTAACCTTATCAATTAGATTTAACTCTAAGTTAATTAATTTAACTTTTACCGTGTCTTTTTGTTTTCTTTCACTATATGGTTAATACACTTACTATAACATGCCAAAATAACCCCAAATTGTTTATTATTAATATATATATCCTTATCTAAGTCATTTGGCCGAACCTTAGATTTTTAGGAATAAAATAACAATTAATAATATAATATTTGATTTAAAAACTATTTTGTGTCAATTTTGACACTATTTGATATATGATTTTTGTGAAAGTCATAACAGAATTATATGTTCGAACCAAGTTAATTAAATCATTACTAATATATCATAGTAACCTAGAAAATTAGTGGAATTCATAAAAAGTCTCAAATTACATTTATTTTGGTATTTATATTATCAATTTTGTCAATATTTCATTAATAAGATAATTACTGCATCATCTTTGTGTCATAATTAAATTAAATTATTTGATGTCTAAAAATTACAAATAAAATACCATCATGTAGGAAATATTTTTAGCTTTCTAATGAATATTTACAATCGAATTTATCTTATGTATTACCCTATATTAAAAATGATTTACTTATTAAACTTTGATTTTAACTATTTTAACCCTTCTTTAAATAAATTAATAATAAATGTCCTAATCTAATCCAAGTGGGCCTAAATGGTCATATTTTATTCCTAAGTTTGTTTTTGGTCGAATTACACTTGTCCAATAGAATTAGGACATGTGTTAGGGTAATATTAATATCATATTTACCCTTAGTTACCCTATTTACTATTAACCGCGGTAAAAATAGTAAAAAGTTACTATTCACCAAAAAATTATTTTCATCTCATTGAACCACATTTTAGTCCTTGATATTAACCGTGTCTCTCGGATTTTTGAAATTCCATTCACAGAAGCGGTAAAATTAAGTTTTATGCAAAATTCAGTTTTTAACCTACCACTTAGTGGTTTCACTATTCATCAAAAATTGAAAGTTTTCAGAAAAATACCAAAATTTCACCCTAGGCTAATTTCGATATTCTGAGTCCAAAAATGAAGTCCATTTTGAAAAATAAAATTTATAAAATTTCAAAAAGTGGTTATTAGTATTCATAACGGCTAGTTTTAATAGCATATTGTTGTTTAGTGAAACTCGGTATTGCGTACGACGCAAGCTGTCGAGGAAGGTCGCGATTGAGTGTAAAGCAAGCCAAGTAAGTGTTGTGTAGAAAAAGATTCCTTTGATGATAACATAAAAGTCTCGGGTGTTACATTCTACCCCCCTTAAAAAGAATTTCGCCCTCGAAATTCGTCACTTTGCAACAAACAAATGAGGATACTTCTCCCTCATCATATCCTCAAGCTCCCATGTAGCTTCTTCAAGTTGGTGGTTTCTCCATAAAACTTTCACCAAGCGAGTGGTCTTGTTTCGTAGGACTTTTTCGCTACGATCCAGAATCTCTATCGGCTGTTCTTCATAAGAAATATCTTGCTCCAGCGGTACAACTTCTGAGCTGAGTACATGTGAATGATCTGGTATGTACTTTCTCAGGAGAGATACATGGAACACATCGTGAACTTGAGAGAGATTCGGTGGAAGCTCCAATCGGTAAGCTACCTTCCCAACACGATCCAGTATTTCAAAAGGACCGATATATCTAGGGCTCAACTTCCCCTTCTTTCCAAATCTCATAACCCTCTTCCAGGGAGATATTCGTAAGAACACTTTATCGCCCACTTCAAACTCTAGGTATTTTCTTCGGTTGTCGGCATAACTTTTCTGTTGACTCTGAGCTGCTCTTATGTGTTGTTGAATAGATCTAACCTTTTCTGCCATTTCATCAACGAGATCAGGTCCTAATAGCTTTCTTTCCCCAACTTCATCCCAGCAAGTTGGAGTCCTGCATTTCTTTCCATAGAGAGCTTCATAAGGAGCCATCTGAATACTGGAGTGAAAGCTATTATTATAAGAAAATTCCACCAAAGGTAGGTGTTGATCCCAACCTCCTTTGAAATCCATAGAGCAAGCTCTCAACATATCTTCTAGGGTTTGAATTGTTCTCTCAGACTGACCGTCTGTCTGGGGATGATAAGCAGTGCTGAAACTCAACTCTGTATCCAGAGTATGCTGAAGACTTCGCCAGAACTTCGAGGTAAATCTCGGATCTCGATCAGATATAATAGAAAGTGGTACTCCATGCAATCTTACCACTTCCTTTACATATATCCTGGCAAGCTGATCTAGAGAGAAATCCTCTCTAATAGCAATGAAGTGTGCAGACTTTGTAAGACGATCAACTATGACCCAGATAGCATTATTGCCTTTGGATGTTTTAGGAAGTCCTGTGACAAAGTCCATAGTGATGTTTTCCCATTTCCATTCGGGTATGGGTAATGGTTGTAACATCCCCTTAGACTTCTGTCTCTCAGCTTTAACTTGTTGACAAATCAAGCATCGAGAGACATATTCAGCAACATCTCTTCTCATGCCATCCCACCAGAAGTACTCTTTCAGGTCCCTATACATCTTCGTGCTTCCAGGATGAATAGAGAATGATGAACTATGAGCCTCATCCAGCAGCTAATTCTTTAATTCGGGGATGGGAGGAACGCAAACCCGATTCCTGAACTTTATTATCCCATCACAATCAAGGTTGAATTCAGGAACATTTCTCACCTTCTTTTGTAACTCGACATCTTCTTTCTGTGCCTCTTTAATCTTCACATGTATAGATGGTTGAACATTCATTTGAGAAAGATAAGATTTTTCCCTTTCCATTATAATTCCAAGATCCATCCTTTGTAAATCCATAAATATTGGATCTTTTGTGATCCTCATCATGGATAAACTAGCATGGTCTTGTCGACTTAATGCATCTTCCACCTTGTTTGCTTTCCCAGGGTGGTAATGGATTGAGCAGTCATAATCCTTAATCAGCTCCAACCATCTTCTTTGACGCATATTCAACTCCTTTTGTGTGAAAATATACTTTAAACTTTTATGATCAGTATAAATATCACACCTTTCACCATAAAGGTAATGCCTCCAAATCTTTAATGCAAAGATTACCGCAGCCAACTCCAAATCATGTGTTGGGTAATTTTGCTCATGGATTTTCAACTGTCGTGAGGCATAAGCTATCACCATATCATTTTGCATAAGAACACACCCCAATCCCTTCTTGGATGCATCACTGTAGATCACAAACCTTTCTCCACTACAAGGCAGTGTGAGCACAGGTGCACTGGATAACCTTCTTTTCAACTCCTTGAAATTCTCTTCACATTCCTCTGTCCAGACAAACTTAACTCCTTTCCGAGTCAACTTGGTGAGTGGATTAGATAATCGTGAAAAATCTTTTACAAAACGTCGATAATATCCAGCCAAACCAAGAAAACTTCGGATCTCAGTTACTGTTGTTGGTCTTGACCATCTTTCGATAACCTCTGTTTTTGCTGGATCCATAGATATCCCCTCTTTTGAGATTATATGACCCAAAAATGCAACTTTTTGAAGCCAAAATTCACACTTGGTAAATTTGGCATAAAGCTTATCCTTTCTCAGGGTCTTCAATATAATTCTCAAGCGATCTTCATGCTCTTCCTTTCTCTTTGAATAGACAAGAATATCGTCTATAAAGACTACCAAAAATTGATCAAGATAGTCTCTAAAGACTCTATTCATTAGATCCATGAAGATAGCAGGGGAATTAGTAAGACCAAATGGCATCACTATAAATTCATAGTGTCCATACCTTGTACGGAAAGCCGTCTTTGGTATATCCTCCCTTTTGACCCTTAATTGATGATACCCTGAACGAAGATCAATCTTGGAAAAGTATTGAGCTCCGCGTAGTTGGTCAAATAAGTCATCAATGCGTGGGAGAGGATATTTGTTCTTGATAGTGATCTTGTTAAGTTCTCGATAATCAATGCAGAGTCTCATTGATCCATCTTTCTTCTTAACAAATAGAACAGGTGCTCCCCAAGGTGACGCACTAGGGCGTATGAATCCCTTATCAAGATTCTCTTGGAGTTGCTTCTTCAATTCCTGCAACTCAATTGGGGCCATTCTATAAGGTGTCTTTGAAATAGGCAAAGCACCCGGTACGAGTTCTATTGAAAACTCAACTTCACGATTTGGTGGAAGACCCGGTAATTCCTCCAGAAAGACATCGTCAAACTCCCGTACAATGGGCATATTCTTAATCGTGAGTTTCTCACCAACCATTTGAGATAAATAACCTTCATTTAGTGGAATCAATACCCATAAGATGGAAGAAATTTCCACTGGAAGGTTATGTTCATCCTTGCATTGATAGACGATCGTAGATTGATCTGGAATATGAAATGTGACTTCCCTTCTTTGGAAATCGATATGAGCTCCATGTAGAGAAAGCCAATCCATGCCAAGAATCACATCAAATTCCACTAAAGGAAGGATCACAAGATTTGCAGGAAGCACTTTCCCACAAACTTCGATCGGAGAAGAATTATAAACTTCTGATGCGATTGATGTGCCATTAGGTGTTGTCACAGCTAACTCAACATCTAATTGTTGAGGTAATACGGTGATACCCTTAGAAAATTTTTCAGAAATAAAAGAGTGGGTGGATCCAGAATCAAATAAAACATTTGCTACTTTAGAGTGGGTGGTAAGTGTACCTTTCACCACATCGTTATCGTACTCCACCTCGCTGATAGAAATTGCATGTGACTTTCCTTTGTCTTTAGCCTTAAGAGTTTGTTGACGTCGACCATCATCATCAACCCTTGGATTTGGGCATTGATTGGCATAATGCCCCATCTCCTTGCACTTGAAACATTGAAGTGTTGTAGGTTCATTTTGTGTATCCCTTCCTTTGTTTGCGTCATTAGACATCTTCTTCCCATTATCACGGCATTCAAATGCCCGATGACCTTCCTTTCCACATTTAAAACATTTACTTGTCCCTTTAAGACAACTCCCTCCATGTTTCTTTCCACACTTTGAGCATAAGGGAAAGTTCATCTTCTTTTCCGTGTGCTCTTTAGATTTTTCTTTGAATTCCATCTTCCTCTTCTTATCAAACCCATGTGACTGATGGGTTACTCCAATCTCCATCTCGACTTTGAGAGCACATCGAACGATTTCCTCGTATCTATTGAAGTCCCTTATGGCTAACGCCCTTCGAAGACTTGGTTTTAAGCCACTAAAGAATCGATCGATCTTACTCTCAGGTTGGATAATAATACCAGAAGCGTACCTTGCAAGTCCTGTAAAATTTGCTTCAAAGGTACTAACAGATTCATCATCCCTTTGCTTCAGTTCAAGGAACTCTTTCTCCATCTTTGTTCGGAGAATATGAGGGAAGTACTTATCGAAAAATAAGTTCTTGAACTCGTCCCATTCCATAGACTCAATTTCATCCCTTTGCCTCGTATTCTTAACAAGATTCCACCATTGATCCGCATCTCCTTCCAAACGATACACTGCTAGGATGACTTTATCATGCTCAGAACATTGAAGAACTGAAAATATCTTTTCAGTAGTACTAATCCATTGTTCAGCAACTAACGGATCAGTAGACCCGCTGAAAGAAGGTGGACGCTGCCTCATGAAGGATTCAACAGAATGTTGCTCCCTCCTTTGCTCGTTTGGAAATCCTGCATGATTCATAGCTTGAGAAAGTTGTGTGAGCATGGCTACAAGATTTTTCATTCCAGCTCCCATATCGTTTGGTTGCTCAGGGGGACAATCATTGCATTGCCCATCGCATTCCGCATTAACACGGTTCCTTCGGGTTCCAGCCATTGACTAAAACCAAGAAGAATAGTGTGAGCAATACTAATTATAATAGGAAACCACATAATTCAAGAATAAAATTTTCATGCTTAAGGTCTTATCCTAGGTTATTCAAGGCCATTTCTAAAACACTAAGATTGTGTTCTATGCTTAGACTTATCCTTAGGGTTCTTACTAAGGCTTTCACATCCTAGTTTCCAAAGGTTGACTATACCTTTCCTCTGATACCAACTGTAGAGACCCGAAGCTTGACGTACATGGACATTACATTACATTTGCAGAATACTTAGTACATAACAAAAACACACACTAAAGGATCGTAATAGTTTAGTGTCTTTGGAAACTCGGAACGTAATCTTCTAATCGTGGTGAAAGTTCTTCAATATCTCCCATAGAGGTCATCCCTTTTTTTTCTACCTAAAACCTTTATTTATATCCTGGGGAAAAGAAAACATAAAAGGGTGAGCTCAAATGCTCAGTAAGGGTAAACAAAAGACAAAAATCAATCACATCATATACATAGCTTTTGGAAATCTTAACCTGCAAAAGAGCTCATAATATCATAACATGGAATATATCATAGAAGTGAAAATGAGATCCCCATAATCATAACATAAAACTTGAAACCTTGTGGCATGCACACATAATCATGGAAAATCATTTCTTGTTAGTCATGACTCATTGCCAAGACTATCTTAGTGGACAAAGTCCCTTTCTGAACCGAGTTCACTCCTCGTTTCAGTCCTGTATCACTGAACCGAAATAACCTTCCGTTCCAGCCATGTCTATCTCATGAGATATAAAATCTTTACCCAATGCATTGGAGGGAGATATAGGTCCCACCCATCTTATAATGAATCCTTTCTTATGTGTGCCACATAATCATAAAACATACATCATCGCATAACACATATAACAAAAATGGGATTCTTGAAACATCATGACATCATAAATCAATTCATATATGATAAAGGAATTCATAAACATAATTCCATCACAACATAGTCAAACCAATGTAAAAATATGGATAGAAACAGAACCCTTTATTATCTTAGATGGAAAATAATTTTGATAAAACACTTGTATTGAATTCTTGAGGAAAATATCCTTTCTTCTTCAAAAACATTTTTCCTTTCATAACATGTCATACAACTTTAAAATAAAAGAAGTTGATTAAAAATAAACTTGAAAACTTGTAAAGGAAGCTTCTTTGAAGTAATGTTTTAAAAATCCATTCATGCCGTATAAGTTAAAAAAAAACATTCTTCGTACTTTTGTCGGAAAAGTCAAAAAGTACCTCCTACGGAAAAACGACAAAATATTCCTTTCATATTCTTTACTAAAAACTCACCTAAGGGTAAAATTGGATTTAAACTATTGCAAGTGGATGGAAACAATATTTCATATTGAGGGAACATGGATGTGGATGATAAAATACACCCCAGTAAATACTTACGAATAAACAATCTCGGATAAAAATGAGATTGTGATATTTCCCTTACCTTAGGTCCAATTTGCTTTGTACGTGTCCGAAGCTCCTGTATAATGGTTTAAATAATGTTATTGACTTATTCCAGAATCATACATCATATATGGTCATATTATTAGCTTCTTGTTAGTAATATTTCATTGTTACTTGTTACTCGGGTTTTTATAACTTTTTGTTCTTATGCGTGTTTTGTCGAATAAATTCTTATTCTTATCTTTAGGTTATAGATAATTCATTTCCAGAATGGTATTAGTGTAGTATATACCATATTCATTCATTCAATTCATTTATATAATCATTATGAAATGAAGATCATGTAGAACGAGTCGCATCACATCGTGGAGACGGTATTCCGTACGTACGCACGAGTGATGATATCGTTCCTATGATCGTGGAATTGTATTGGAGTATATATATATATTATTTCAGTATCAATATTACTTAATAATAATCATATATAGTTACTCATTACACCATTATACCCATCCTTGTAAGGTGATGGTGGAAAATAGATTACACCACGGCGTGGAGACGGTATTCCGTACGTACGCACGCGCGGTGATTTCATTTTTCCATAGGATGGATAGAAGGTGAATTAGGGTTGTTTCATATTTATAATAACATATCAGTATGTAAGTAATACTGATTTTATTACTTTATCATGAAACAACTAAAGAAGAAGAAGTTGAAGAACAAAGAAATTGAAAAGATCGGTAATGGATATTACCTCTTCTTTGGAACGCCTCTTTGAATCCTCCACTTAAGGAACTAAGATTGGTCTTTGGAGAAGACCAGGACCTCTAGGATTATTCTGGGGAAGTGGAGAGGAGAAAATGGCAGGGGTTGGCCGAGCTTGAGTGCTAAAATTGGTGTGAGGAGGAGGGGGAGGAGGTGCCCTTTTATAAGGGAGGAGAGGGGCACCTTAGGAATATCTCAAAATATTATTTTATATTAAAGTCAAAATCGGTTTATAATGGTTCCAAAGGGTATTATTTCGAAGCTAAAGTGGGGATGGGTCGAAATCCTATCAACCAATAGGATTTAGACAAGTTTAGGGTATTATTTTAACCTTATCAATTAGATTTAACTCTAAGTTAATTAATTTAACTTTTACCGTGTCTTTTTGTTTTCTTTCACTATATGGTTAATACACTTACTATAACATGCCAAAAGAACCCCAAATTGTTTATTATTAATATATATATCCTTATCTAAGTCATTTGGCCGAACCTTAGATTTTTAGGAATAAAATAACAATTAATAATATAATATTTGATTTAAAAACTATTTTGTGTCAATTTTGACACTATTTGATATATGATTTTTGTGAAAGTCATAACAGAATTATATGTTCGAACCAAGTTAATTAAATCATTACTAATATATCATAGTAACCTAGAAAATTAGTGGAATTCATAAAAAGTCTCAAATTACATTTATTTTGGTATTTATATTATCAATTTTGTCAATATTTCATTAATAAGATAATTACTGCATCATCTTTGTGTCATAATTAAATTAAATTATTTGATGTCTAAAAATTACAAATAAAATACCATCATGTAGGAAATCTTTTTAGCTTTCTAATGAAAATTTACAATCGAATTTATCTTATGTATTACCCTATATTAAAAATGATTTACTTATTAAACTTTGATTTTAACTATTTTAACCCTTCTTTAAATAAATTAATAATAAATGTCCTAATCTAATCCAAGTGGGCCTAAATGGTCATATTTTATTCCTAAGTTTGTTTTTGGTCGAATTACACTTGTCCAATAGAATTAGGACATGTGTTAGGGTAATATTAATATCATATTTACCCTTAGTTACCCTATTTACTATTAACCGCGGTAAAAATAGTAAAAAGTTACTATTCACCAAAAAATTATTTTCATCTCATTGAACCACATTTTAGTCCTTGATATTAACCGTGTCTCTCGGATTTTTGAAATTCCATTCACAGAAGCGGTAAAATTATGTTTTATGCAAAATTCAGTTTTTAACCTACCACTTAGTGGTTTCACTATTCATCAAAAATTGAAAGTTTTCAGAAAAATACCAAAATTTCACCCTAGGCTAATTTCGATATTCTGAGTCCAAAAATGAAGTCCATTTTGAAAAATAAAATTTATAAAATTTCAAAAAGTGGTTATTACTATTCATAACGGCTAGTTTTAATAGCATATTGTTGTTTAGTGAAACTCGGTATTGCGTACGACACAAGCTATCGAGGAAGGTCGCGATTGCGTGTAAAGCAAGCCAAGCAAGTGTTGTGTAGAAAAAGATTCCTTTGATGATAACATAAAAGTCTCGGGTGTTACATCTACATTCAAGAGATTGTACGGATTCATGGATTTTGTTCAATGGTTGTCTCCTATCATGATGCGTGTTTTAATTCTCGGCTATATAAGGGGTTGTAGGAGGCGTTCGAGACTCATCTTCGATTGAGAACTGCCTTCCATCTACAGATGGATGGCCAGACAGAGCAGACCATCCAGACCCTTGAGGACATGCTGCATGCTTGCATCCTTGATTTAGGTTGCAGTTGGGATGATCACTATCCCTTGGTGGAGTTCACATACAACAACAACTATCACTCCACCATAGGTATGGCACCATTCGAGTCTTTGTACAGTCGGTCTTACAGATCACCTCTATGCTCGACTGACCCTAGGGAGTTAGCACTCTTGGGACCAGAGATGGTACGAGCTACCATGGAGAAGGTGCATATCATCCAGGAGCAGATGAATACTGCACAGAGCAGGCATAAATTGTATAATTGATAGGATACGGAGACCTCTTTAGTTCGAGGATGGGGACCATATCTTCCTACAGGTCTCACCTCGATGAGGTTTTTAGAGATTTTTATGGGGCGACATGTTATCTCTGAGGTTCATCAGACCCTTCTAGGTCCTCAGTAGAGTTGGTGAGGTGGTGTACCACCTAGATCTCCCCCCTCAGTTGCACCGGGTGCACGATGTTTTTCATGTATCCCATCTGAGGAGATAAGTACATGACCCTGACCACATCATTGACTGGGGTGAGCTAGAAATTGATGATGGGGTGATGTTTTTGGAGGTTCCAGTGGATATTGAGGATCAACAGAAGAGAGTCCTTTGTGGGTGGTTGATAACTCTAGTGCACGTTCGTTGGTATCATAGGAATCTCCAAGAGATCACATGGGAGTGGGAGGCTCAAATTCATTCTATGTACCCCAACTTGTTTCCCTAATTTGTGTTTTGGATTTCAGGGACGCAAAACCTTGAGGTGGGGAGAATGTAAAGACCCAGATTTTCCATGTAATTTTTTTAATAATACAGAATTATTATGAGTCTGTGAAAATTGATGACGCTTGATTCTGAGGCCCAGTGTGCCCGAAATGAATTTCTAAACTTTTTTTCGAGTATGTTTTGTAAACGCGTGAGCGACATTTTGTAACTTTTGAACCATTGCTCGAAATAAAAATCTGAAGACACCGTTGAACTTGAAACACCGATATTTTCTTAAGGAGACCTTTACCTTGACCGTAGTAGGTCAAGGGTGGAAGTTGTATTTTCGTTTTTTCAAGGGAGAATTGAAAAATAAAATCAAAAACTTGTATTTTATTTCTCGAAACCTCTCATCTGAATCTTGGAAGTGGGGACCGCATGAGGGTGGTCAAGTATTTAATGCTGGCCATTAAATGCCTGGTTACACAAAATTTATAACCAATTTTTCCTTTAATTAACTAGATTCATTAATTCTAAATTAATGAATCAACATATTAATTAAGAGTTATTTTTACTCTTATTTGGGGATTGGGTGTTTTTTTCCATTGGTGAAAGGGAGAGGAGGATCTTGAGGCACCTGACGAAGAACATATCCACCAAGCAAGGCCAGAGGATCGTCGTTTGAGAGGCATTGTTGGCGGTCTGTGTCAGGACGTCGAACACTGAGACCACCTCCAATCATGAGCATTCTCCAACGAGGAAAGAACTCCGAACGAGGAATGAGGAACCAACATTTGGGAAGTTCCAACACATCATCTTCTTTCTCATGCCACCTCCAATGGAAAATCGAGGTAGGGAGTTTATTTTGAAGTATGATAAATATAATTTTGTTAATTATTTATATTCTTGATTCTCAATGTTGATGGCCAAACAAACATGGCCATCGATATGCACATATACCAAGAACTTTTCTATTCGTTCTTCAAGAATTTTTCGTGTGTTCTTTAATTCCAAATAATTAAGCATGATAAAAACAAAATGTTTCGTTGATCGCAACATATGGATGTAGCGATCTCGACCCAAGGATTGCGAATATGCAGTCGTCATATTTTTATGGCTTAGAATGAAGCTGCGATGTCCCACAGAAGAGGGTGACAACCAGAACACCAACCGACCACGTGGAAGAAGGGCGACGCGCATCTGCGCCACTGGTAATGGAGAAGGTTGTGGCTGTCAAGCCGCTGTGGCACACCCGTAGGGCGGACGACACCCGTACGACTGTGGTTCAAGAAGGTGGTGCACCTAGAGGGAATACGACACCCGGCTAGCCATAGAGGCAATCGTGGCGCATGCCAGTACCGTTGGAAGAGGGAGACAACCAGACATCCGGCCGACCGCGTCACGCCGAGCAGGACCTAATCCGACGGGCCTCGCGTGCCAGTAGGTAGTGCCACGTGGCTCTGCCAGGATGGCCAGAACCAAACGGTCCTTGGGGAATTTTAGAATCTTGGGGGTTCCTTCCCTTCGGTGGTAGCTAGGGTGGGCCCTACCATAGTGGACCACACCCAGATGAGCGAACCCCGCCCAGCCAAGCGGGCCTCGCCCAGCGCGAGCTACGCCAAGCTCGAAGGTCCGAGACATCCCTTTTCAAGTCATTCCTCACTTCAGCCCAATAGGCTGGGCCCTCCATGGTCCTGCCCATCCGGACCGGGTTGGACCGGACCAGGGCCCATCTGGACCCAGATGCGTCTTTTTTGGCCATATCTTGAGAACCAAGTGTCCTTTTGACGAACCGTCTATAGTGCTGGTATCCTTGGATCGAAATTGTTCTTTTGGTATACTCTAATTGAGTTTTGGATAAAGTTGTAGTATAGCTGGGTTGGATCAAACCCGAACCCAACCGGGCCCTCAGAACAAAAACACTAATAACTTTCAGACCGGGCGTCTGATTGACATGTCGTTAGTCACGTTGGGACACTATTGACATGACAGACCTTCATGATACTTCTTCATGGGACTTCATGGTAGTTTAAGTATTGTCTAATGGATTGAGGAGTGGAACCTCCCAGAATCAAGCATGCTTAGTGCTGGAACCGTGTGGCTGGCTGTATTTGGAGAATATCAAGATCCTATGTGGGATATCTTTGGATCCTATGTGCGTCAGCTTCTATAGATCCTATGTTGTTCATCTACTGATCCCATGTGGGTCATCTTCAGATCTTGTTTAGTTCATCTTCAGATCCTCTATGGGTCATCTTCGATCCTGTGTGGGTCAACAACAGAGCTTCTCGACCAAGTAATATGATCTAGCAATACATCTAATCATCTATACTTCCGTACTTAAGTTATAATTGGTGTGATATGAGTCTTTACCTTTGTGGTACAATTCTATGTGCTGATAAATTCATGGTAATATTTTGTGTGGTGATACCTTTGTGGTACTTACCTACATGGTTTTTTCTTGTGTGGTACTTCTATCTTCGTGGTGTTACCTAGGTGGTACATCTACCTTCGTGGTGTTACCTTTGTGGTATTCTTCCCTCATGTGTGAGATGAATATATATTGATAACTCAGGTATATGTATGTGAATAAACCCTAGTAGTTTTGATGTTTATTTCTTCGTTCTTTGAGATTGAGGTCTTGCTTTTTCGTTTATCCTTTGTCAGTTCTGAGAGACCTTCTGGGGTCTCGGGGTCCCTACTGAGTATTGTTATACAAAACCCTGCATGGACTATGCCCACAAATTGATGTGTCTTGTTCAGATGACATAAAACATTGATCGAGGCTGAGGGTGCTAGGACTGGAGGAATCTCGGAGGTGGACCATTGGACAAGACGTACCACAGATACGACCATTCGAGAGTTTTTCCTACCCTTCACGTAGGATCCTTGGCGGGTGTTCACAGAAGCTATTTTCACTTTTAATTAATCTTTTCAGTTGGGCTTGTATTCCTGCCAATTTACTTAATATACTAACTCTATTTACTATATAGTTTACTTTGTGATTATATCTTGTTGTGTTCTTGGAATGTGTGAGTTTGTAGGTTAAAAGGAAATGCGTTCTTGGTTTTAGGGATATGCCTTTCTGGTGCTGTTCGCCAGCCCCTGGCCTATGGAAGGTGGGATTGGGGTAGTCATGACATGGGTCCTGGGGGACGGGTCGTGACACATTTCAAATAAAATATTCCTCAAATATTGTGTTTTTATGAAATCATAAATGTTTACCTTGATGACATAAATACTTATCTTGGATGACAACATTCGATGGGAATAACGAACTAGGTACAACACCGTCTCCACTAATGGGTGATCAATTAATTTTTAAAGTAAATGATATTGAATTTTTTTTCAGTAAAACATTTTAAAAAACCTTATGAAATTTGGTTGGAAAATTAGATTAATTTTTTTTGAATTACCATAATAGAGTTTTTTGTATGTCGAAAATATTCTTTATGTCATGCATATAGACAAAAGTATTTTATTGAGTTATTTTCATGTTATAAAATGTTCATGGAAAAAAATATGGAATCAAGGTAAGGATGGATATGATTGAAATGAGGATAAAGGAAGAGTTGGCATCAGTGAAGGGTCATAGGAAGACTTTTCTTCCTTCAGAAAATTACACTCTATCTGGATTTTTTTTTCAAATTTTCATTTTATTTAAAGGTGTAAAATTTTCAGCGAGGTATTCATCAAATATAAATAATGTAGTGTCAATGAATAATTTGAAGTTACAAGGAGTAAAATAACACGACTTTCATGTTTTGATGAAATATTTGATTATTAAAAAATTATGTTGTATTCTTCCTAATAATATATGAATTACAATAACTAGACCCTGCTAATTTTTCAAAGCCATATGTAGTGAATATATAGACCCAACGATGTTTCCAATAATTAATAAGGAGGTTTAAATCATATTATGTGAGTTAGATATGTACTTCCCACCATCGTTTTTGATATAATGGTCCACCTGATGGTTCACTTAGTTTGAGTGGTTAAAATATGTGGTCTTATCTATTATCGATGGATGTACCTCATTGAATAGTATATAATGATTTTGAAAGGGTACCTTAAGAATCGAAGTTGTCTAGAAGGTTGTATTTTTGAATGATATATTGTTTAAGAAGCTGTTAAATTTTTTACTGATTACTTATCAGATGTTGATAGCACCGGTCTCCCAAATCCATGTCACAGAGGATGCCTTATGGTTAAATGGATTTTCAGAAGAGATATTATTACAATTACTATCAAATAGTGGGAGAAAGCTCACCTTTACATTTTATATAATAGTTAAGTCAAGGATCTATATGTTTGTTTCATTGGGGAAAAGAGTTTGACTGAGAAACCCTCTTCGAGGTAGGTCCGATTTGGCCTAATGGTTGGTTGTGTGTGTGTGTGTGTGTGTGAGGGGGGGGGGGGAGTTATTCATACAAAATAATTATCATTAGGATACCATTGTCACTCTTTATCAAATATCTAAATGGTTCCCCCATATGTAACTAGGTGCAGAATTGATTTCCAAAGGAAAGTGGCCACCTAGATTTTCAGGCCCAATGACACTTAAGGAATCACATTGGTCGAGAGGATAGGAGGTCATGCTCAACACATCATTTTGGGGAAATTTTTTCTTGGTTTGAGACTCTCCTATAGTTTTAAGATATGTTTTCAAATATCATCCTAATCCTGATAAGGTACCGGTTACCCTAACAAAACGAT
Organism: Viscum album; assembly: GCA_963277665.1. NCBI lineage: Eukaryota > Viridiplantae > Streptophyta > Magnoliopsida > Santalales > Viscaceae > Viscum > Viscum album. The sequence goes on along the minus strand of OY728157.1, from coordinate 851,659,111 downwards.
TATAGTTTAAGTTTCTCTTGGAATAGAATATGTGATCTTATTAGTTAATCCATTTGTATATATTTGAGGTTCTTCATCCATTTACTATTAACGAGTAACTAATTATGTGCTAAATCAATATAACTAGGAGATTTATAATTTTTTTCCATGTAGAGAGGTGGTTAATATTTGGATGAGGTGATTGATCCATCATGAGGTGGCCTACATATCTTGGTTATTATAGAAATCAAAACCCACATAGTTATTTAAACATGTGAAGTTTATTGTCAAACATAAAGGACATATATGAGGTCTCTAAGGCTGTAGATATTCAAACTTGAGTCCATGGGGGACATCCTATATATCCCGATTAGGGATAGAATTATAGTTTTCATAGTTAAATTGGTTTCTTAGTCCCCTAATGGATGAGGTAAAATGAACATCCAATGGTAAGAATTGTGGCATGATGGTAGATATGTCATAGATATGGGAGGAATTACAACGAAGTGGAAGACTATTTGAGCTCAGGACTTAGAAATGTGTCCTACGTATCTTGATCATTACAAGAATCAGAGTTATCATAGTTCATTCATGCCCCTGGGACTAGCCCCAAGGTATATTACCTCATATGAAGGTCAAGATCATGAAACTCATAGGGGATTGCATACTGAGATTTCCCTCACTAGTGGATATTTGTGATGCGAATGATATGGCTATTTCAACTCCCTAAGACCATGTGAGCTATGATTGGTGTGAGAAACATGGTATAATATGTAATCAGTATCACTTCATATGGATGTAAGGATTTTTTATCACGACAAACCTTGAGATGTTTAATATGAAACTCGGACCTTAGGGAGGAGTGCTGCATATCTTGGTTATTATAGGACTCAGAGTTATCTTAGTTGAGTTGATTGGGGCTTACACACTAACATTTCCCTTATGTTTTAGGATTATGCACCAAGGATGGTAAAGGTAATCTAATACATGGATTCCCTTAGCCTATATAGAGGTTTATGGTGTAGATGACATGAGTATCACAATTCTCTAAGCCCACATGAGATATACTCGGTGTGAGAAACAAGGGATGGAAAATAATCAATGTCATTGCTTTTATATGTGGAAAATATACACTAAGATAAACCATCATAGGTTAAGGTAGGTCTCAGGCCTTGGAAAGGCATCCTATGTATTCTAGTTATAACAATAATTAGAGTCATCATAGTTCAGGTGACTGGGGCTTACACACTACTGTTGACCTTAGGTTCGGGGCTTACACACTAAGGATAATAATGGTAATCCAATCCTAGCATTCCCTTGTTAACATAGAATACTTTACTTCCTGATATCCATTTATTTTATGTTCATCATACCCTGAATGATTTCCTTCCATGTAAAAGAGCATCTTATTAACATATTCAAAGGCAATTGTATAATCAAGTTGACTTGTCAAAAGGACATCACATAATTTGGATGGAATGTCCAAAGGTTTACTTATGATCAAGGATAAATTATCCAGAGGACATAAAAAGACCTAAATGGTTGGTCATGGATGCCATCACATGATCATGGTATACTTCTCCAGAGGTTGTCGCATGATCTGGATGACATGCCCTTGTGTCATCGCAAGAACTGGATGAGACACTTGGAGGGAGCCATGAGAATCATTGTGACATGTCTTGGAGGGTGATAGATGTCCTCACTGACAGTCTTGAGGGACTCGTGAGACCTGGATGGCTTGCTCAGAGGGCATTGTGATATCCTGTTGATATGCCTAGGTGCTACCATGGTACTCAACTAACATGAATTCGCTCTACCATATGAATCTGAAGACATGTCTGAAGGACATCATGAGGCTTGAACAGAGATCTCAGAGGGTTTCACGAGACATGTGTAGCATGATCGAGGGGAATCATGTGACTTTTTTTGACATGCCTATATACTTTATATGATCCAAAAAGTATATTGAAGGAATATTGAAATATCTAGGCAACATGTCTTGGTGCTATCGCATATCCTGGGTGGTTCACACGAAGAGATTGAGGGTCAACATACATGTTCTCTACTCAATTCTCCCACCTTTAGTCTTTGTTATAACCTTTATATTGTGAATTCCTTATTTTTTAGTGTTAGTATGTTTTAATTCTTGCATGATCTAGAATGTGTGTGGGATGTTCTTTGCATGGCCTTCTAGAAGTCCTTCACATAATCTAGGAATGATCACATGAAGATCCTATGCATGTTTCATGATTGCTCTAGCTGTTCTCTGGTATCTTACCCAAAAAAAACTTTCCAGTTGTGAGATCCACCACTCCATGAATTCATCTTTTCCACTTGAATGAAAAAGGGATAAATTCTTATCTGGAGAGTCTTGGAAGCGCTCAATTTTTTCATACTAGGGTGGGATATTTATATGCCTTGCCACCTAGTTTGTTTGCCACTTTGTGTAGAACATATCATGAGAATCTAGGATATAGTTGGATAAGGGCATGAGTGTCAAATAAATTCCCAAGTCTCTTCTGTGGATCTCTTCGAGGGAATTGCTTGATTTTCAGTGACAATGATTCCATCCCATCAATGCCTCCTTTATTAGATTATTTCCAATTAATGGAGAGTTTATGATTTATGTGGGAATGCTAAATGAATTCTATATTATCATATTGACATGTAAATGTTCCTTCATTAGTTTAGGGTACCTGTTTAAAGGCATTCACATGATCTCAGGTTACTTGTATAGGAGTTTCCACAAGATAAGGATTGCTTGTTATGGGGCCTTCACGATATCACATCGACATGTAAAGGAGTTTTATGAGATCATGTTGTGGACCTAATTATCACTTCACAAGGGTTTTAAAACCATAAAGGCTCCCACCTCCTCTTATTTTTATTTCCTTTGTTTATTTATACAAGGCTGTGAGTTATTAGAGATTGCATGAGAAATACTGAAGACAAATACTCTACCTCTCAGTGATGCATCACATGGAAAATAAAAGTTCTATTGAGATGCATGACAATTTCATGGAAAATTCCATCCATTTTTCCTTATTAAACCAAATGGATATTGAAAGGTTTCTTAGACATACCCACATATCTTCACATGACGAGGATGTAATGTAGGTGGGCTTTAGCAAGGTGAGGTGAATATGTCACTGAGGTCTCACAGTGTCTTGTAGATCATTAGTGGCACATACTTTGATGTTTACAACCATGAGTGGCTCCCACATCCTCACCTTTTATTTCATTTGTTTTATTTTACAAAGTATCTAGGGTCTCGTGAGTTTGATTAATTGTGGTAAAGGACAACCATTCTCCCAATAGGTGATCCATCAAGAATGTTTTAAAACAATAGAAGGACTTAATCTTTAGAACATTTTCCTCATTTTTTCAAAGTATTTTTAAATGGGTTGTTAGGAACTCATCAGTTTAAAAACCACATGACCTAGGGGAGCTCATCTGGCTATTACTGCATTATCACTGGTTGTCTGCGACACCTTCTCATGAGAAGGATTTTTCAAGAGGGTCTCCATGGGATATGATATAGGTTATGAATTGTGCATTTCCATCAACATGATCTTCTACCATTCATTTGATCATTTGTATCATGGGGGTTCATGTGATCCCCAAATATTTATCCAACTTCTTCATCTTTTCATTTTGTGGGAAAAATTATACCCTTATTTAGTTATTTATTCATTTTTTATTTTTCCAATGCTCATTTGGAGGGTTTCAACAAATGACCCCACTTAGGAGTGATGTCTGTGAGGACAATGGATCATTTCCGAGAAAAGTAAATGCCCACCTGAGTCTTTGGTGATATCATGAATTGGTTACTTAGGCGATGCTTGGTCCACCAGGGGATACTTGGTATTCTGTGAGACTCCCTATAAATAGGTACGGTGAAGATCCATTCATTAAAAAACTTCTTATTTCTTTAGATAACTCTCATCTTTCCTCTGTCACATGTCTTTATCGTATGACCCTTCCACAAGACCCAATTGCGAGACCCCACCATGTTCCCTAATTTTGTAAGGATTGTTCCACAAGATTGATTTTTCTTATGTTCTTATTTGAACCAACTAAGAACTATATTTTTGTAATTTTTTGAACAATGGAAGTAAAGATTCTTGATCATTTTTAGGATTTTGCAAGGTCGGCTGGTTTGATCATATGTTCAAATATCAATCACGTGGTTCATGTGGTAATGTCTTGGTCACATGATCATGAGTCACCAAGGGGTCATGTGATTTTGTCTTGTCCTATGGAATTATGTGACCCAAGAGACCTTGGGTGGTTAGGAAATTCATCAATTACTTATTGGATTCACAAATCTATTACAGATTCATGTGATGTGCATGATGCTAATGGTTTATTATGTATTTACTTGGATAAGATTTTTTTATTTTATATATCTGATATATGACACATAATTATATTCATATGGATTTGAGTTCTCGCTAATATTACACTATTTCAACCAATCAAAGGGTCATGATTGCTAAAAACCATAATGATGACCACTGATATCATGTGTATTCTGATAATAAGATTAAAAATATATTTATATCATTCAAGCTTCAGGATTATCCCACATTCCACTGAATTTCTCTATATAGATTTGGCTTGCTGGATGACATTGGAATTCCTCAATTAGACTTCAATCTTTCATCTTGTTTGGTGTGAACTTATTCTTACTACATTCAGATGAAAACTTCTAAGGAAGGCTAGCTAGTCATAGTTAAACCCCATGGTTTGTATTATATGTTAAAAACTCTCCCTTGGGTTCAGAAGGTTGTGATTTCACTCATCAACCTATTATTCTGGACTACATGAGTATATTTTACTCTTATTTGAGAAATGTGGTTAGAATATGGAGAATCAAATGGGATCTCAGTCATGGAGGTAATTTTTAAAATGAATGGGCATGATACATTTGTGTTATGTAAAGCTACATAGAATTCACTAACCAATTATACAAGGTCCATTGTTATAAATTCATGTGGATTTCCCAATTTATTATCTACCATTAGCCCAATATTCTTAAAAAACTGATAATTCATTGGTTCCCTAGTACCAACACATTCAATTTGTCCTATGGTGAAGTGGGAATATACCTATTGGAAATCTACCAACCAGGTAGGATTCCCCCTCTTGGAGAGATGTATGATGAATCCCTACCAGTTGTAGTTTTTTGGGATGATCTATTACAGACCCCATATTTGGTGAGGAAAATTTTCACTATTTTAAATGAGAAATCGATGAAGGATATAATTATACACTTTCCCATTTATTTCTAGGTCTAGATCAATATTTCCCTCTTCTACAGTAGGTTTAGGCCAAATACCATACACACCCATAAATTCCCTTCTCTATAGGTCCAAAATAGCATTGAATCGTATTCGTCCATCTTGGAAAATGCTGATTATACTTCATGAGGATACCTAGTAAACACAAAGATCTCCCCAAGACTTAATAAATAAGTCTTTATTGATATGTTTTTCAATGGATGTATTTTTCTATCCATGGATGTGTATTCAGGGATCTGTGTCAGCACGTTGTTGATAAAGATGAGGATTGTGGAAGGAAAGTGACTTAATTTGGATGTTTTGAGTTCTTACATCAATTTACCAAATCATGGGATATATTCAACAACGTAGAACCCTCTATAGAATCAATGGTACTCTCCAGTTTTTATTTGGCTCGATAGGGGATCATTTCCATTTTTATGAATACTAAAATTCCATTAGGATACTAGATGCCTTATCCCGTTATAGACTGCTGAACATATCTAGGGTTTGAACCATATTTCTAGGACATAATTAGGGTAAGGATGTTCTAATCCAATCTGATAGACTCAATTTTATCCCTTAACATGCATTGAATGGGATGATTATTGACAATGACAGTGGCTCCCTTGATGAAAGGTTGTATATGATCTCTCATTGGGACAAGGTTCTTACAACCAAGGTGGAAGAGATAATCATTTGAAAGATTTATACACCCTATCGATTCTCCCATCAGTTTGGATACACCCAAAGGGTCTCCCCTCTTACCTTAGATGGAGTACAAGGAGACTAGCATCCTAGGGGCATACACTAGTTTTGGATGATGATGGCATGTGAAGATACTGAGGATGAAATCACACTTCCACCTACTAATGCTCATACCCTCCTTTTTTAGGATTATTCCCAGGCATGGGTAGCATCTTATCCAGATTATGTGCTAAGAAAAATGATCCTTCATGTGGACATTCCTTTTTCTACACCAACCCCGTTGTCCATGGAGATAATGTAGTTGATCGAAGACCTGGGTGAGAAATCAAGGAAGTAACCTCATTCTAGTGATTACCAAACTAATAGACAGATAGAATCCACTAAGGAAATTATTCCTTCGACATAGTCTATGTATGATATACCTATTGAGATAAGAGCATATGAGGCTTCCTATCCTACTTCTTTAGCCACCAAACTGGTTATTCCTCCCCATCTTGCACATGCTCCACTGATAATAGAGGCTTAGACACAACATAAGATGATTTGGAATAATATTCATGCCTTCATTACTGAGACTACTTTGGAAGTATTCTATGACCAATGATAATGACTTCATTATAATACCCCAATATTTCATAGTACGTTATATCTTCAAAGTAATTCAATAACTTTCTCTACACGCAACACCAAGTTCGAGAACACCACAACTTACCAAACTAGCCGTTAAAAAACAGTTATGAATAGTATTAACTAAATGTTGAATTTTATGTACTCCATATAATTTTTAGAATCCATTTTATTTGTTTCATAGACATAATATAAGAATAAATTCATTTTTTTTCAGATAAAAGAAGTATTTTTCAAAAAATGAAATTTTACTGCCTTTTAATAGAGAAACTTTTTTGAAACCAATATTTGACAATTTTATATATTTAATTTAATGAAATTAAATTATAATTTAGAATCGGGACTTCAAATATTAGTTTGGATAAATTTTTGTTACTTTCATGATAACTTTTATATTTTGATGAATAGTTAAAAATACTAATCATCATCAACATTAATATTTTTATTCCAAAAGGGGGGGGGGGACAAAGGGAAAAAATACTAAGGAGGCCAAAAATAATGGAGTCCAAGGGCATGCCCCGGATCAGGTTCACCCCCTCCATCTTAAATTGAGAAACATTATACAGACACATGACCGGATCACCAGGGGACGCTAGCGAGGCCAAGTGATCCGCCAACATGTTCCCCGATCTCCAAGTGTGGGTGACACTAGTGCTTCTTTCAAGGATATATTTTCATTTACTGATGGTATAGGATATTTACCATGGTATTTTAGCTTTTTTGTGAAGGGAATCATGAATTATCATGGAGTCAGTCTCCACTTGCACAATGTAAATCTTCCTCCACCTGCAAATGGTGATTTCAGTAAGGATAGAATTAGCCTCTGTCGGCATGGAATTGCCACTCCTATAATGCAATGTAAAGGCTTGGATCACACTTCCACTAGACATCCATACCACCCCTCTACCGTGCATCCCACCCGGGATACAAGAACCGTCTGTATTTAATATCAATCCAACTACAGGAGGACTCCACCGTACCCATTTCCCCTGTGGCCTGGATCATGTATGCTGGTCTGCAGCTTGAAGCGAGCACATCACCCACAGGGATGGGTCCTCTTTCCAACTTCTATCTTATGCAAACATATCAGCCAATATGAACCTTACACTGGCTATCAGAACACTTCTTGGTGATTTAAACCCCTCGAACCTGGCCCGATTTCGTGCTTTCCAAATGCACCGACAACTGGATTTGAAGATAATCAATCATGCCATTTATAGATTTGAGTGGTTTTAAAGTATCATTAGATTATATTTTCATCATTTAATATAATATAGGTCATTATATTTAATTTCACATTTAAACTGGACATAAACAAGTGTCAATCTTTTGATAGTTATTATTTCTTAAAAACACGCTTTTTGTTTTGACAATGAAAATTAATTTTAAATTAATTTATGCCACTTCTGTGTTCTGAATTTGGAAAAATAGATTACATATTTTGAATCAAGTGGTCTAAATTGTGTATATAGGTAACTTTTATTTTTATACATTATGAATATTTACTTTAGTAAATATTTTATTTACCATGGTTAAAAGGTAAATCTGGTAAATAAGGATAAAAAAATATTATTATAATAATACTAAATTACACTAACATGTTTTCTATTCCTAATGGTTGATACATTTCCGACCATGGTCATTCTTATGTCAATTTTGTGACACCATGGAGATACTTGAGAGTGAAAATGACACTTTATATTAACTAATTTAAAGTAAAGACAAAAATTACATAAACATATATCTTTTAGTAAAAAAAAATTACATGGGGTTTTATAAGTTATCATTTCAACTATAAATATTCATTTGAAATAAAAAATGATTTCCTAAATCATGGTATTTTTTTTATAATTTTTAGACATCATATAAATAAAATTATTTATGACACAATAATGCTGCAGTGTTTACCTCATTAATAAATGATTTAAATAAATAAGATTATAAAAATTAATAAAATATCCAAAACCTTTACAATTCTTATTGGATGATTTTATTTCGAACAACAGTCATCTTATCTTTGACTTTAAGTCATTTTGGACCATTAGAAACCGAAAAGCATTATATAATAAAATAATATTTTCAAATTTTCCTAAAGAGCCCCTCCTCCCCTTATAAAAAGCCCTAAGTCTAACCCATTTTACACACCTATCTAGAACCTTGGATCATCAAACATATTCCAAATTAATATCCCTACATTCCTCTCTTATATTTAGAAGCCTTACCTTAGGAAGAAGATCCTTCAAGGAAGTCTTTTGGTTCAAACCAAATGGAGTTACTCGATTTAATGGTAACACCCATTATTAAGTTCTTTTCTTTTATTTTACTTCTCAAACCCCCTAAAATCTATTTATTTTTTTATTTCATAAAAAATTTATCCAATGTAAACTAGGTTGTTTTTATGATATGAATTTGATCTACACTTAAACACACCTCTATCTAATGGGTATAGACCATAATGTTTCTGTGGATGGCAAACTACTGCCTCACGAAACGATAATTGGTCAATCTTCTACTACCAACTCTTATGGTGGCCATTATGATTGAAATATAATTATATATGATATTTATGATATTTATTTTATCTGGAATCTTATGTAATTCTCTTTTATTTCATAAATTTATTCTTTTCATGTAGTATATATACGATAATTTCATTTGAGGAAGTGCAGACTACCGCCTCCTCAATGTTATATGACTCGTTCATACCATAAATAAAATGTATAAAGGATGGTGTTAATTAAAATACATAATGTATATAATATATTATATTATACTGAAATAATAATATACCTGTTTATCATTCGGTTTTATTTCCTTTTAAAATAAAAATATGAAATGGAAGTAGCATTTGTGCGTACGTACAGATTACCGTCTCCACGAACGCGATGAGATTCATTCCCCATTATAACCATTCAAGAATAGATTTAATTTTATTATTAAAAATAATGTTTAAGAATGTAATATGATTCTGGATATGAATCAAATACATCCTATCCATAAAAAACATGGCTTACGTAAAAAAACATATAACGGAAAATGAATCAGTTAATGCCTGAAACAATGATACTACTAAAATATTATTAACAATGAAATATTATAAGATCATATATGATATCATATTTATGTATGTGGTTCTTTTATAATTTAATAAAAATGATTTAACTATTATACAGGAGGTTAACGTACCCTTGTCCAAGGAAATGTGCAAGGTAAGGATTAATTCCTTAATCTCATTATTATCTGAGATTGTTTATATGTATGTTTTTACTGGGGAATATTTAATATCCATGTCCATGTTTCACAAATTAGTTTTCAAAATGATTCTTTTAAGGTAATATTTATCTAGAAAATCATTTTAAATGTTTTAAATATTTATTCTTCTAAATATTTCTCATTAATTTCCATGTTTTCAAAATGGTTTTAAGGATTTATTTATATGGACATGATTGTTTTAAAAAGTTAATTGCTTTCAAAAGTTTCAAAGTGGTATGGGAAAATTTGATTCCAAAATATCTTTTAAATGAATTCCTTTATAAATGTGCGACTTTTAAATGGTTTCACAAAAAGAGATATTTCTATCAACAAGTTTTACTGTTCATTTTAAAGTATATCAACATCCTTTACTGGATATTATTCTTGATTAAGGTTGATTTATTATAATCCTATATTCCACATTGTATTGAAAGTGTTATGATATGTTTGACTTTGGATGTACTATTTTTATACCCTTCATAGTTTATGGTTGATGTATTGATATTTCGTATGCTAGTTTTAATATGAATGTTTATGTTACACTACTGGAAATTCCACTTTTCGCAACACTTACATCCCAACAGTTTATGTAAACTGTTGGGAATGGATATGTATACCAACAATTTATGTCAACCGTTGGTATATATGATTTTATAAAAGATTTTACCAACGGTTTTTCAAAACCATTGGAAAAGGCCTTTAATGTCACTTTTTTCTCCAACAGTTTACTTAAAACATTGGCAAAGACATACATTCCCAATGGTTTTTAAAAACCATTGGGAAAAAATTACCCTAAATATAGATCAGGAATCCATTCCCCCTCTGCTCGATTTCAGTTCCGCTCCGCTGGATTGGTTCCCTAAATCTAATCTTCCTCATGACAAACTATTCCACATATCGATCCATCTTCAATCAAGGAATTTTTTTCTTCGACACATCAAATCTGTAAGTGATTCCTTGATTTTGTTGTTCTACAATTATGTGTTTTTGTTTTCACTTTTGATTTGGCCTAAAGGGGATATTTGTGATCATTAATTATGGTTGTGGGTGGTCATTTAGAATGTAATATAGTATGACTTCATTTTACTTGATATATCCAATATTATTATTGATTTTTGTTCAATTTGATTATCTTTGAAAAGTGTTGTTTTTTTCAGTTTTGATTTGGCCGAAAGAGGATCTTTGTGGTCATTAATCATGGTTGTGGGTGGTCATTTGGGAGGTAATATAGTATGACTTCATTTTAATTGATATATCTTATATTATTACTGATTTATGTTCAATTTTATTATCTTTGTCAAGTGATGTTGTTTAATAAGTTGTTATTAATGGTTTTAATAATGACGATATGGTATAACAGTTCACATGGTGTGTATAACAGTTGACATGGTGTCTATGATAATCTAGTGTCCCGGGAATGTACATGGGAATGTATAAACAGTACATGACTTGGATAGCCATGTAAATATACATGGCCTATCCCTTATGGTGAAAAGTATGTTTTGCCAAATGGGGTGCTGAAAATGTCCCATTCACACATGGATTTGTTTCATGGGTATGCCCACATGATTTTTTGTCCATACTATAGAGTGGGTAGTAATTAGCTCAGTCAAAACACTTTCATCCTTGAAATTCAAGACTACATGTTTAAATGGAAGAACCCATGTTCTAATGACATGCCTAACATGGTTTATAACTCACACAACCTAAAAATAATCTAGAACACCAGTTAAATGCTAGAATTCATCCTAAACATACACTATAACATTGGTTAAATGGAATAAATCATCCTCGTTACTGAATTCCATACACATATGGGAAAAAACCATCATTCACGAACATCACTATAATGTATAGGCTTTTCAAAAAACACATATCCCTTAAATGTCAGGAAATTATAGTAGGCACTGATTTAAAGTTTCCAGGATTATAGGTGGAATATTTGTAGCTTTGGATAATATATTCTAATAACTATAGAGTGGAACCCCATTCGGTGTTTTGAAGTCCAACCAGGACAACCCCCTACTTCTTGGTCCCAGGACAACCCCCCTTTTTCTTGGACCCTGGCCATCCCCCCACCTACCTCCCTGGACCCCGGAAAACCCCACACCCTCCTTCTTGGACCCTAGACAACCCCCCTCCTCCCTGGACCTCGGACAACCCCCACCCACCCTTATGGACCCAGGACAGCCCCCATTCCTTCCTGGAACCTGGACAACCCCCACCCTCCACTATGGACCCCAGACATCAATGCCTCCTCATTCTTAGAACCACACCTACCATCTATTCCATAATTGACCCAATCATCGCTAGGCATGGACATGCTCTGCATACCTCTAGGATTGAATCCCAAGTAATAATGTACTCCAAGTTTTTAGGGGTGGTAAAATTAATCCACTTATTATAAAAATCAATGTGATATTTAAAATATGTAAACTGTTTCGTACCAAAAATAACATCAATGTTCTTAATATATTGGATCATGATAAACCATTAATGTCTATAACATACAACCACTACAGGAAACACTGGTTATTTCTAATAATGATCCATCCTCTTCGTAAGGATTGTATTAAGGCCCTAAAAAATAGGGGGAAAATCTATCAATAACCATAAAAAAGAAAAAATGAGATCAGAAATAAATGAATGTGAAGACCAAGTAGTACATTAGGGAACTAATAGAATTAATATAATCAAATACATACCTATAACCATTAAATATTCCTCTCCAAAATCAATTGGGACATGATTAAATGAATACAACCTACCAACCTATGATCTATGGCCCCAAACCTAGTATCCTTTAATCCATGGTTAAGGTGAAATTTTATGAGGCCATAACTACTTTTGATATGATCCTCATCCTACTCCTTATCCTGAGCTCCCTGAAGAAGATAAAGTATAAAACTCATGTAATCCCAACAAGGCCCTTAAGGATTATGTATTCCTTGATCCACTTCTAATATCTTACTAGGAAATCCTTGAATATAGGCATTAGAAATTCATTATCTTATTTTATTATATACACTGTATTTTGTTGTATTTCTTAATATGATTATCATATAGGGTAATGTGTTAGTTATGATTTTATTTAAAGTAAACAATTTTCATTTACCTAAATATTTTTTTGATTGAACATAAATATTATTTAATTTCTTTGAAATGACTTATTGAAATTTTTTTACAGAATGTATAGAAGTTGGATGTACGAAACTGATCAGATTTCTACCAATTTTCAAAATAATTTGAACAATGTTTTAGATTTTTCATTTGACAAGGCTTCAGATAGTGGTCACAGACACTGCCCATGTTCTAATAGTGTTGTAAGACCTTGGTTGAGTCATGAAACAGTTAGATGTCATGTAACCAAATATGGTTTTCAAACAAACTATTATATGTGGTATCACAGTGGAGAGAAAATGTAATATCAAAATGTTGATGATCCAAATGATAGGACTGAATTAGAGAGTTTGATATATGATCAGTTTCCATTTATTCGCATCATGAGAAAGAAAGGATGTCTAGCCAAAAAGATTTCGATACAAGCACACATGATGAGTCCAATGAAAATGTTGATGTTGATAGGGTGAAAAAATTGAATGAGGATGCAATGACTCCAGTATAACGGCAATGTGGTAAAATAAAAAAGTTGAAATTTTTAATCTGACTGTTTCATGGGAAAACTATGTCTGGTATTTCAAATACTATAATCGATTATATTCTTACCTTCCTGAAGGACTTAATTCCAGCTGATGTAGATATTCCCTCAAACCACTATATGGCATGGAAGTTAGTTTTTGAACTTGGATTATCAAAAAAAATCATGCTTTCCTGAATGATTACAACTTATTTTGGGAGGAAACTATTGAAAGAAATGATTGTATCAAATGTTGAACCTCCCGATGGAAGCCAAAAGATAATTGAACACCATCTCGTGTGCCACAAAAAGTAATGTGTCACTTTCCATAGATCCCCAGATTATATAACCTTTTCATGTCTGATGAAATATCAATAAAAATGTGATGGAATGACACCGAGAGAAAAATAATAATAAAGAATTGGTTCGCCCTGTAGATTGATTTTTAGGGTAGAGATTTGATGCTCGATATCCTGAATTTGCAGCCGACGTGCGTAATGTGAGACTGGGTCTTTCATGTGACAGTTTTAATCCATTTGGGAACATGCTTACTTCGCACATCACATGGTCAGTTTTCATTCACATTTATAACCTTCCGCCATGGCTGTGTATGAAAAAGCGTTACACTTTCTTGAGTATATTGATATCTGGCCCTTCTGATCCCAACAATGATATATATTTATACATGCAACCTTTAATAAAAGAGTTGAAACTTCTTTGGGATGTGGGTGTTCCTACATACGAAGCATGTTCGAAAGGCATATTTCAGATTCATGTTGCGCTTATGTGGACTATCAATGATTTTACTTCTTATGAAATGAAGTTTGTATGAATAATACTCAATCAAGAAGGCTGAAATATCGTCGTAGTTTTAGTTTTGTGGGACATCGACGATTCTTGCCAATGAACCATCCATATAGAAACAATCGTTGAAGATTTGACAATACCATGGAGACTAACGATCCACCTCAGTGTATGTCTGGAACTGATGTTCTTAATGAATTGAAAGATTTCAGTTATTCATTTTGGAACGGTGTAATGAAATCCAGAAAGAGGAATTTTTTTTCCAATGATACCTGATACAATTGGAAGAATAAAAGTATATTCTTTGAGTTGTCGTATTAGTCAACCAACTTGTTACATCATTGCTTAGATGTAATGAACATTGAAAAGAATATATGTGAAATGTTTCTTTCGATTCTTCTAAATGTCAAGGGGAAGAAAAAAGATGATTTATGATCTCGACGTGACTTGGTAGTGTCACACCTGTTTTTTTAGTGATTTTATTTATTTTATTACTCTTGGCGTCGGGTGTTTTTGCGTAAGTGCGGGTGAGTCCCAGTTTAAATTTTTAATGTTGGGATGATTTTATGGTTTGGGATAGTGCGCGAACACCGTACGCTTAAGACACATAGTTCTCTTGGGCACGTGCTTTTCGCTTGGGTACGTGCAGCCCGCTTGCAGTCCGCTTGGATACCGTAAGGTGTGCGAATACCGCACGATCATCAAGTTTTAAATTTATGTGTGTATATATATGTATATGTATGTTTATATGTTTATATATGTTATATATAGGTTTATATATGTTTATATTGTTTATATATGTTATATATACGTTTAAAAATATATATGTATAGATGTATTTATGTTTATATAAGTAGGTATATATATATGTTTATAAATATTTATTTATGTGTATATGTTTATTATTATTATTATTTTTTTTTTATAATTATTAAGAAAAAAGAACCATAATCTACCCAGCCCTGCGTCGCCGCCCCCCCCCCCCTCTCGGAATCGCGAACCAGACCCCCCCTTTTGGTCTGCTCCTGCACGCGCTCCCTGCCGGAGCTCCCTCTGGCCACGGCCCGCCTTCCGGCCTCCTCCTCTCTAAGCCACAACCCCCCTCCCGTACGACTCTGCCTTCTCCGGCCGACTCCGCCTGCTCCGGCTGACTCCACCTGCTCCGGCCGACTCCGCCTGCTCCGGCAGACCCAGCCTGCTCCGGTCCTCCCCCTCCTCTCTCGCTCCGGCCAGCCGCCCCGGCCGACCTCCTCGCGCACCAATCAACAGCCCCGACCACCGCAGGACCCCATTGGGCGAACCCTAATGTATTTGGGGTTTTCCCTTTGATTCAATCCGGTTATTTAGGTTTCTTCGGGTTCCGTAGAGGTCAGTTCTAGCCACAACCGGTAAGGGCAGTGGGTTCGCCATGGTTTTCAGGTGTGGGTTTTTCAATTTCTTCATTTGTGGGTTAATTTTATTTTAGAGGTTTTATTATTTTTTAGTTTTCATCAATTTATTTTGGGTGTTTAAAAGAAATCTAGTGTGTTGTTTAATCGGTTTTCATGGTGCAAAAGTGTTCGAATTGAGGTTCGACTTGCTTCGATTAATTAACGATATGTTAATGCAAAATGAGTTTGATTCTTTTTGTGAAAAATCGGTGTCGAGCTATTTATTATTATTCTATAGACTGTGCAGTTGGTTTATTATGTTGTGCACAGGTTGCATATTCTGTTTTGACAAGTGAGTGGTGTGCGTTTGGCCTTGGAAGATGTTTTTGGGTGGGATTTTGTGTTCAATATCTTGTGACACTTCTTGGAGTTGTTTCATAAAATTTTTATGTGGTTCATTAAATATTTTAATGGAAATTTTATTTTAGATTGAGTTGAGGACCCTTGAGGTATTTATCTGGTCCAGAGTCGGCTGTACCTGAGTTGTTAATTTAGTAATGTTTTGATGCTTGCTTTGAAGGATATATATATATATATATACCTATGGTGTATAGGCATATAGTTATATATATATATATATATGCAGATATGTATATATATGTGTGTGTATGTATGCACTTCAAGGTCGCGTGCACTTTGGACATGGGTTAACCGAGGTTGTGCAGTTATTCTGCGGAGCATCATTCCTCCTTCCGTTGGGGTTCTCTAATTTTTTCACGTGTCGAGGTAGGTGTTTCCAACCTTTTCCCTTTTAGATTCAAACCTTGAGCACTTGAATATTTTCAATCAATCCTTTTATATCGTTTTCATCTCTATCGTATTTATGAAATGAATCTGGCTTAGTTATATTGCTGTTTTAAATTTCGTAAAGTGGCTTTTGATGTTGATTTATATGAAATGCATAGGTTCTTGGTAAAGTTAAATTAATTTCTTTGTGATTTGTTTGGTTTCAACTGACAGTGATTGTGTTTTGGAAATGTAAAAAATTACTTTGGTGTGTTTGTTTAACAGAAAGACGAACCAGTAAGTTGTTTTAGAAAAAATTTGCAAATGGCGGTTGGTTTGAAAGATGCATTTGTTCTTATAAAGTGTTGTGAAAGAATTTGAGTTTGGTTTCAATGCTAAAGTGTTTTATGAAAGATGGTTTTTAAGGCGATTCTTCTAAAAACTAAATGTGCCATTGGATGTTGGCACATCCATGGGAGCACTAGGTGCTCACATGTATGTGCCTCCAAATGAAAATGACACATTAGAACTACATTTTCTTAAAACTAGGTTTTTGATGAATGGTTTGGTGTTTAAAAAAAAGGGAGTGAAATCGTGGTTGGCCCAGTTGGATTTTGGTGTGAGTTGAATGGTTGTTTGGTGTAAAGGTCCGTTTGAAAGTTTAAAATGTAAAGGGATGATTGTGTTGGATTTTGAGAAAGGTGGATTGTTCCCGATTGGAAACCCAACCCATTTGTGAAATGTTTAACGGTTCTAATGTTGTGAAGGCCCGGTTGGCACCTTACTGAATGTGAAAGAACTTTTGATGTGTGCATGCTTGCGGGGAACCTCTACAAGGGGACTTCCCTTGAGGGTTGTCGTGTAGCGGTGTCCGTGTAAGGGGTTGGCAAGTGCTGTGAGATGAGTCACGCGTGCGAGGGCCTCCCACTTACACAGTATTACTAAAACCACCATGGGTTCCTCGGTGTCTTATAGATTATCGAGTGATGGTTGCTTTCTATCCCTTATTAGACTAATTAGTACCCCCTGGTGTCGTGGACATGCCAGGAGGGATGTCCCACTGGTTGGATATTAGGGCGGCCAATTGGTTATTGACTATGGAGTACCACGCCGGCAGGTAGTCTGAACCCGAGTACATCCATGGGTTTTCTAGGTATGTTTAGGATCTCCCATGGTTATTTATTACTTCTGCTTGTTTACTTTTACTTTCACTTGGTTTCCAACATTTACTTATTACCTATTCATCTTTTGCATAATGTGATAAACATAGATTTGAAATCCAGTTATTTAGAAATTCATTATTTTGGGAAAAACTGGTTGTGGCATGTGTGGGTTTTGAAATGGTAAATTAGGATCATTTTTTTCTTTAAAATGTGAAAAACCTATTTTCTATCATTGTATGTGCAAACTACTGTTTTTTTGGGTTTGTTTCTAGAAAGCGGTATTGGTTGGATCCTGTGGTTTACTTTGGCATCCCTACTAAGCATTTTTAATGCTCACACCTATATTATCATTTCAGTTTCAGGTTCCTTTGCTCAGGTTTTCATGGCCGAGTTTCTCATTACGGGAGCAAGGTTGGCCTTAGTTGGGAGGTGACTAAAGGGTCACAAAGAGGTATGTGTCGTTTTGTATCTTTCCGCTGCTGGTTTTTTTTATTTTTATCGTTAGTCTTTATTTGTCTATTTATCTCTTTCACATGGGCCAAATCATTCCCAATGATTAAATTTTTGATTCCCGGCACTGGTTTCCAGCCCGTGGGGATCGGGAACGCCCTTCGGGACTTGCCACGGGCCGACTCGGGTGACCGGTTCAGGGTCGACCTAGGATGGTTCGTGACAAAATGGTATCAGAGCCAGGTTCTTGTTTTTGGGGTGTCTGGTAGAAGGAGATTAGGACTGTCGGGGTTCAGGAGGTAGGTTATGGGTCAGTTCCGGATCACCACCGCTCGTGACGAGACATGAGTTACCAGGGTTAGTCCGGGATTTGAGTCTTTTGTCTTTGGTTATTTTGGATTGAGGGATGAAAATGGGAGTGAATCGGTTCACATTGTGGCCTCATGTGCGGTGGTGACCCATGTGGAGTCCAAGTGCCCGGTTTAAGGTCCTCTTAGTGTTATGTCTTACTTTGGGCATGGCTCACCACCATGTCGCCGAGTTATGTAAAGACACTAGTCCCTCATTCCGGTGGTTTATAATTGGTTGTGTTTTGTTTTAAACTCGATCTATGAGTGTGTGTGTGTGTTGAAAATGAAAGTTATTTCGAAATGGAAAAAAAGGGGTTTCTTCCAAATTGTTTTTGAAATTTGTAAAGTGGGTTTTTAAAGAGAAAGTGTATTGGTTTGGAACAATATGGTATGTGTTTGGATTTGGTAAGGAAGAACGTGTTTGAACCTTGGCACTCCTTATGGAGTGTCACATGTGCGTGGGTATGTACGGAGAATGCACAGGGGCACTTGTTTTCAGATGATGTGAGAGAGATTGAATGAATGCACATGTGATGGTTCATAAGGTGCCATAGGAGGGTTTTAAGACGTTAAAGAAATGATGGTTTTGGAAAGCAATATATGCCTATGTTTGTATATGTTTTTCTTATGGGTCTTTTGACCTTGTCTTGTGTTGTTTCCTTGATTGAGTTTGGCTTGATGTTGGTTTCGATGATGTTTCACGTGTTGTCATGAGTATGCCGCCCAGAAAGGTCGCTAAGGTTGCTAATGAGTCATGCCCAGTTTTTAGTTCTTTTGCATGTTGCCTATCAATCAAAGAAATCAAAGTCCGTGAGGGGTAGTTGTGTGTTTGTGGAATTGGAGTGGGTCTTCAGGTTGTTGGGAGATCCCAGGGTTGTTAGGGTGCGTTCCGTCTCAGGTTTATTTGAGGTTTCAGTTTTAGACTAGTAAAGATGAGATGTCTCATCGTCGTTGGAGTTTTGGATGTGATTAACGGTGGTAGACTTCCTGGAAGGTTCCCCACCTGGCAAAGAGTGTGGGATAGTGGAACCTGTCTCCAAGAAACCATCCTCATCGGTACCGGCTCATAGTTCGTCGGACCGCTCTCTTGTGTGCCACCAGTACGGCATGTCCAGACATTCTAAGTCGCCTTGCTTCATCCGTTCGAAGTCTTGCTACCGTGTGGCTGTTCCAGCCACCAGGGAGAGTTCTGGAAGAAGAGTCGCTCGTGAGGGAGTTAGAGACCATGAGATGAAAATTCCTGACTGTGAGGCAGGAGATGCTTCAGCCATTAGGGCCCCAGCCACAAGTCTCGGGGTAAAGCTCGCGCACAGTCAGGAGTTGTCGAGGGTGTGTAGAACCTCACTTCGGATTATGTTTTCGGCTTTCTGAAAGGACATATCCAAAGATTCACGGTCCTGTTCTTGTCACCATTGTAAGCTCATCATAGTTGTGGTTATGTGATGAACTTGTTATACCGCAGTGTAAGCGGTCTTATCTGTTCTCAGTGTGTTTTCAAATCGTTCGGTTCTCCTTGAAGGGTGATGGGCCCGTGAATGAATGGGTCATTCTAATTTTGAGTTGGGTCTCAATTGTACGCGTTAGGGGGATGTTTGGTTTTTTGAAATTAACGGGCGTTGTTTTGGGGTCCTTTCTGAGTTCGGGCTGAGAATTCCCTAGACTCTGGTTGCGATGAGGTTTTTCTTCGGTCGGTGTGTGAGGGGTTGAGTTAAATTTTTTTATCCTCGGGTTGTTGGGTCGTTTCGTAGAAAGATTTCTGTTTAAGTCTCTAAGTGTTGTTCGGTCTATGTAGAGGAATTAAATTGGTTCAGTTTGGGAGTTTCTGTGTGCCCCCCCCAGGGGTGGTGTGTTCGAGTTTCAAGGTCTCCGTGTTAGTAGATTTCTGTGGTGGGGAGAACCCTCTCGTGTTCTCCCCTCAAAACTCGGACAATAATTGTACTCGAGTTGGTCGGGTGTGACTTGTGTTGGTAATGGCCACCCCTAGCATCTCAGTTTCTTCTGGTTTTTCCTGGGCACGGACTCGAGGTATGATAACTGTTGGCTTGGTGACTTTCTGGGGGCAGAAAGTGTTTGTGGTGGGGAGAATTGTCACACCTGTATTTTTTTAGTCATTTTATTTATTTTATTTCTCTTGGCGTCAGGTGTTTTTTCGTAAGTGTGGGTGAGTCCCGGTTTATATTTTTAATGTTTGGATGGGTTTATGGTTTGGGATAGTGCGTGAAAACCGTACGCTTAAGACGCGCAGTTCGCTTGGGCATGTGCTTTTCGCTTGGGTACGTGTAGCCCGCTTGTAGTCCGTTTGGATACCGTACGGCGTGCGAATACTGCACGATCATCCAGTTTTATCTTTATGTGAGTATATATATGTATATGTATGTTTATATGTCTATATATGTTATATATAGGTGTATATAAGTTTATATTGTTTATATGTTATATATATGTTTACAAATATATATGTATAGATGTATTTATGTTAATATAAGTAGGTTTATATATATGATTATATATATTTATTTACGTGTATATGATGATGATGATGATTATTATTATTATTATTATTGTTATAATTATTATGAAAAAAATAACCCTAATCTACCCAGCCCCGCGTCGCCCCCCCCCCCCTCTCGGAATCGCGAACCAGACCCCCCCCCCACTTTTTGGTCCTCTCCTGCGTGCGCTCCCTACCGGAGCTCCCTCTGGCCGCGGCCCGCCTTCCGGCCTCCTCCTCACTAAGCCGCAACCCCCCTCCCGGCCGAATCTGCCTGCTCTGGCCGACTCCGCCTGCTCCGGCCAACTCCACCTGCTCCGGCCGACTCCGCCTGCTCTGGCCGACCCCGCCTGCTCCGGTCCTCCCCCTCCTCTCTCACTCTGACCAGCCGCCCCGACCGACCTCGTCACGCACCAATCAGCAGCCCCGACCACCGCGTGACCCCTTTGGATGAACCCTAATGTATTTGGGGTTATTCCTTTTGTTCAATCTGGTTATTTAGGTTTCGTTGGGTTCCGTCGAGGTCGGTTGGGTTCGCCACGGTTTTCAGGTATGGGTTCATCAGTTTCTTCATTTGTGGGTTAATTTTATTTTAGAGGTTTTATTATTTTTGAGTTGCCATCAATTTATTTTGAGTGTTTAAAATAAATCTAGTGTGTTTTTTAATCGGTTTTTGTGGTGGAAAATTGTTCAAATTGAGGTTCGGCATGCTTCGATTCATTAGTGATATGTTAATGCAAAATTAGTTTGATTCTTTTTGTGAAAAATCGGTGTCGAGCTTTTTATCATTATTCTATAGATTGTGCAGTTGGTTTACTATGTTGTGCACGGGCTGTATATTCTGTTTTGACAAGTGAGTGGTGTGCGTTTGGCATTGGAAGAGGTTTTTGGGTGGGCTTTTGTGTTCAATATCTTGTGACACTGCTTGGAGTTGTTTCATAAAATTATTATGTGGCTCATTAAATCTTTTAATGGAAATTTGATTTTAGATTGAGTTGCGGACCCTTGACATCTTTATCTGGTACAAAGTCGGCTTTACCTGAGTTGTTAATTTAGCAATGTTTTGCTGCTTTCTTTGCAGGATATATATATATATATATACCTATGGTATATAGGTATATAGTTATATATATATATATGTAGATATGTATATATATACATATGTGTATGTATGCACTTCAAGTTCGCGTGCGCTTTGGAAATGGGTTAACCGAGGTTGTGCAGTTGGTCTGCGGAGCATCATTCCTCATTCCGTTGGGGTTCTCCCATTTTCTCACGTGTCAAGGTAGGTGTTTCCAACCATTTCCCTTTTAGATTCAAACCTTGAGCACTTGAATATTTTCAATTAATCCTTTTATATCATATGCATCTCTATCGTATTTATGAATTGAATCTGGCTTAGTTATATTACTGTTTTAAATTTCTGAAAGTGGCTTTTGATGTTGATTTATATGAAATGCAGAGGTTCATGGTAAAGTAAAATTAATTGGTTTGTGATGTGTTTGGTTGCAATTGATAGTAATTGTGTTTTGGAAATGTGAATGATTGCTTTGGTGTGTTTTTTTAACAAAAAGATGAACCCCTAAGTTGTTTTAGAAAATATTTTTAAATGGTGGTTGGTTTGAAAGATGAATTTGTTTTTATAAAGTGTTGTAAAAGAATTTGAGTTTGGTTTCAATGCTAAAGTGTTTTATGAATGATGGTTTTTAAGGAGATTCTTCTAAAAACTAAATGTTCCATTGGATGTTGTCACATCCATGGGAGCACATAGTGCTCCCATGGATGTGCCTCCAAATGAAAATGACACATTAAAACTATATTTTCTTAAAACTATGTTTTGGATGAATGGTTTGGTGTTTAAAAAAAGGGGGCGGAAGCGTGGTTGGCCCGGTTGGCTTTTGGTGTGAGTTGAATGGTTGTTTGGTGTAAAGGTCCGTTTGAAATTTTAAAATGTAAAGGGATGATTGTGTTGGATTTTGAGAAAGGTGGATTGTGCCTGATTGGAAACCCAACCCATTTATGAAATGTTTAATGGTTCTAATGTTGTGAAGGACCGGTTGGAACCTTACTGAATGTGAAAGAACTTTTGATGTGTGCATGATTGCGGGGCACCTCTACAGGGGGACTTCCCTTGTGGGTTGTCGTGTAGCGGTGCCCATGTAAGGGGTTGGAAAGTGCGGTGAGATGAGTCATGCGTGTGACGACCTCCCATTTACACAGTATTAATAAAACCACCATGGGTTCCTGGGAATCTTATAGATTATCGAGTGACGGTTGCTTGCTAGCCCTGATTAGACGGGTTAGTACCCCCTAGAGTCGGGGACATGCCAGGAGGGATGTGCCACTGGTTGGCTATTAGGGAGGCCAATTGGTTATTGACTATAGAGTACGATGCCCTCAGGTAGTCTGAACCTGAGTACGTCCAGGGGTTTTCTAGGGATGTTTAGGATCGCCCATGGTTATTTCTTACATCTGCTTGTTTACTTTTACTTGAACTTGGTTTCCAACATTTACTTATTACCTGTTCGTCGTTTACATAATGTGATAATCATAGATTTGAAATCCAGTTATTTATAAATTCATTGTTTTGGAAAAAACTGGTTGTGGCGTGTGTGGGTTTTGAAATGGTAAATTAGGATCATTTTTTTCTTTCAAAATGTGAAAAACCTATTTTCTATCATTGTATGTGCAAACTAGTGTTTTTTTGGGTTTGTTTCTAGAAATTGGTATTGGTTGGATCATGTGGTTTACTTTGGCATCCCTACTGAGCATTTTTAATGCTCACACCTATATTATCATTTCAGTTGCAGGTTCCTTTTCTCAGGTTTTCATGGCCGAGTTGATCGTTATGGGAGCAAGGTTGGCCTTAGTTGGGAGGTGACCAAAGGGTCACAAGGAGGTATGTGCCGTTTTGTTTCTTTCCCCTACTGTTTTTTTATTTTTATCATCAGTTTTTATTAGTCTGTTTATCACTTTCGCATGGGCCAAATTTTTCCCAATGATTAAAGTTTTGATGCCCGGCACTGGTTGCCAGCCCGTGGGGATCGGGAATGCCCTTCGGGACTTGCCGCGGGCCGGCTCGGGTGACCGGTTCAGGGTCGACCCGGGCTGGTTCGTGACAGGTAGATTGGGGGATCAGACCATAATTGCATCATATATGTATCAATGAAAATAAATGGCAAGTCCCATGTGATTCTTATGTGATGACACTTGCCGAAAAAAATTAATTTCTGGAAGTGCTAGAGACTATTAATGTTCCTGATGGCTATTCAAGCAATATATCAAAATGGGTGAACAGAAAAGAGTTGAAACTGAAATCTTTGAAGACTCATGATTATCATGTCATTTTGCATGAGTTGATTCCAAAAGAAATCCATCATCTATTGTCCAATAATTTAAGAGTCTCATTTATTCGGTTGTGCTATTTGTTTAGAGATATTTGTGCTATGAAGTCATCCAAATCCTTATTGCAAAAACTGTTGGCAGAGACACCATTAATTTTGTGTGAGTTAGAGAAAATATTCCCTCCATCTTTTTTACATGCATGTTACATATGACTGTCCATCTTCGGACCGAAATACTTCTTGGAGGACCCATTGCTTTCAATGGGATGTATCCAACTAAAAGAAACATGTACATATTAAAATCATATGTTCGGGACAAGAATTATCTTGAAGATTCTATTGTGAATGGTTACTTGTCTCAAGAATATATGGATTTCTGCTCAATGTATTTGTATGATATTACTACGAGAATAAACAGACCAATGAGAAATAAAGAAGAAAAGTATGAGAAAAATGAACCCAGTTTTCCATCACTTCTTCATATAAGAATAATTCTGGGATCTTATACATTGAAAAAATTAAGCCTTAAAGAGCGAGAGATGGCACATCGCACAGTGTTGTTCAATTGTGATTTGTTCGATGAGTATATCAAGTAAGTAAATTGTACATGTATCTGTTATCTTATCTCTTGTAATTTTAAATATTTGTTAAACTGTTATTATTTTTATCTACAGGGAACATAAATAATTGATATATAGAAATCATCGTTCTTTATAATTGAGAATGAAAGAGACTTTTCATAACAAAGGGTTTTTACTAGGATTAAATTGAAGGTAAAAATATTTCTGTAATAACTAAATAAAAATAATATTTAATTAAGTTTACTAGTTGTTTATATTTTAGGTATCAAGTTAGCCTGCAAACTCTGTTTCTATGGAAATAAGAGCTTTGGATTTTAGTCCAAATACCATGGTTTGTGCTTGTAAATCACTTGTGATCAATAGATACAAATTTATTATCACTAAACGAGTAAGAAACATGATAACACAGAATGATGGTGTTATACTAACCGCCACAACAGACTGTTATTCCAGTTCATCGGATAATAGACCTCATTCTGAAAATGTAGATTATTATGAAGTCATGGAGAATATTATAATTTTGTATTATTACTCGCATGGTCGAGTCACGATGATAAAATGTCAATGGTTTGATTCAATGAAGAGGCAAGGCACCTTTATTGATGATTGTGGATTTTGAGTTATTGACACGACTCACACTCTTGCCACCGATGAACCATATTTATTGGCATCAATGGTGAAACAAGTTTTTTGTGTCAAAGATCATCGTAATCTTAAATTTGGTGTAATTATTGAAGTAAATCCCAGATATGTTTTTGATGATGGTGATGATGAAGTTGACACTATCCCTACTGCAATTAGAAGAAATCTGTTTGTTACTTTTGATGAATCCAATAGCTCAATTGTCAGAGTTGATTGTGAACCTGAAGTAGTGGTGGGAAATATATAGAATCATATAGTCATGTTCTCAATTACATGTTTCACCTATATAATTCAGAGAGTGTATCCTAGTACTTACCTTCAAACCACCATAAATCTACTGTTTCTTTATGTTTTTTTATCAGAATGGTTCTTCTATATTTTGTATTTTGGGTTACACATTAGTTATCTATTTCTAATTACATCCATATTTGTTTTCATTCCAGGAAATGACACCCATTTAGGAGAGGCGGCGGAAAAATATGACAGAAAATAATCATCACATGACACAGATGGGAATTCCTACACTCATCCCTATTGTGAGTATTTTTTTTCAAATATATATAATTCAATAACTTATAATATCATGTGTTTACTTTTGTATTAAACTTTTTTTAGGATCCATCACCTAGACGAGAGATATCCAATGAGGAGACTGATATTGCTCATAGTACAAAGGCTAGTGGTAGGAGGGGGGGGGGGTGGAGTTAGAGTTAGACGATCATCTGGTGGTCCCAGTACTAAGTGCAGTGGTATGCGGGTTCGTGTTGCGAGAGTTAGAAGATCCACTAGTCGTACCTGATTGGACTACGCCCCTACCACAAACGTATCTTCTACACCCCATTTTGATCCTGGTGTGTCTTTAGGGACACACGAGATATTTAGGCCTCCGATGTTTACACTACCAGTTGCTCAAATGTCTATGCCATCATCTTTTTCTTCTGGTTCATTATCTCTGAGCTATTATATTCCACCTTCTTCGACTCCTTCTTAGACACAATATGTGGGTGAGGAGCGTACACTGAGTGACACTCCACCTATATAGGATATTCCTTCAGCTTCTGCACATCCAGTTACACCCATTTATCCAACAACCATAGGTATAATTTTGTAACTCTAACAAATTTTTATACCAAAATTTATTTTTATTATAACTTGTACTGATATTTTTCTCATTAATAACAGATTCATCTTATGATAGGAGGAGGATGAGGGGGATTACTTGCTTGTGTGTTGTATGGAACCTCCAGACACAGTTGATGGTTGAATAAATTATGATGGATAGATGATTGATAAATCTGGGTAGGAACTTCGGGGTTTTTTGGTGACGCTAGCCAAATACACCGACATCATTCCAGTCAGCCCTCTCTCTTGGAGATGTCTGCCACACGAAGTCAAGGATAATGCGTGGGAACAAATATGGGTAGAAAATCTATCGGATTTAATATAGTATTTTTATTTTATTTATATGAATTATTCTACTGGGTGTCAGCTTCCGTTTAACTTCCCTGATGGCGAAGGTGCACGACCAGCATGTTTAAAGGAGATAGGAGAGCATTGGAGAGCTTATAAGCATGATATATATGATGGCTAGTGTGATAGAGTGGGAATGGAGTTGGAGACATTACCTATCATGGATGACAGCTCAATAGAGAAATATCGCTAAATGATTACCCATTGGGATACTGCCAAATTTAGGGTATTAATACCATTTGAGGTATTTAAATGACAGTTTTCATATTTTACATTAATATTATCTTATTTATTATTAAAAAATATTTAGGAATATTATGAAAAAAAAATTGATTCAAAGGAATACCTCCACACATTAGGGCATACAACTATTTCAGATCGTGAGAGGCAGCTGGTACGATATAGTTGTTTATAATTTTTCTTTAGGACTTTCCCTTTTATTGTTTCCTACTTAAATTATGTGATTTATTGAAAATTGAATATATTATTATACTTGAACTTTATATTGTTTAAATTCCATTACAGAAGCACAAATTGAATATTGAAGGATATATCCCTCGAGAAAAATTGTTTTTCTCGAGTAGAAGGAAAAAAGATGGAACTGCGGTTAATGAACCGACATAAGAAAAGATTGTAAGTTTTAATTTTTTTATTTCAAAGTTTAATATCTATTTTGATATTTAATAATCTATTAATATTTTTAACAGGCTGCTTTAGAGGCCCTTGATGCCCAGGAGCCTGACAATTTAGGTCCACACAATCATTTATATCAGGTTTTGGGAGATGAGCACTCTGGTCGAGTATGCTGATGAACAGTTAAGAATATAGTTTTGACGGTGTATTGGCCCTATCCAAGAATACATTCTAGTACCAACATGTTGGAACATGTCAAGGAGCATACAAAACTTTCTCATAAAAGGGTCACAAAGTTGGAAGAACAGGTTCAAACGAGGGAGAAAGAATTTATGAAACTGATCACAGATTTATCTTCATCACTTCCATCGGAGGCCATCGCGGCTTGTCAGACATATATATTGTCGATGGGTGCATTATCCAATGCACCAGGCTGCAGTTCTAGTGGCGATCGTGATGATGAAGTTCTTAGTGATGGCGAGGATACTGAAGTGGACGAGGGAGAGGATGAGGGTGAGAACGGCGACGCAGATGGGTCTGAGGGTGAGGATGGGGTCTACAGAGAGGATGGGGCTGAGGGTGAGGATGAGGATGATGATGGGGATGACGACGAGGGAAAAGATGGCAGCGAGGATGAGGATGATGATGACAGTGGTGATGGTGATGGTGATCAAGGGAAGATTGATCCATTACATTTTTTAATTCTATATAACTCTTTATCTTTGAACCTTGTTTTTCACTCTGGTATGGATATTTTTGAATTCAGTATAACTCTTTATTTTTGACCAAATATGGAAGCCTCTTTAATTTAAGAATGATTTAAATTGAATTTAGCTTATTTCTTAATTTAGCTTAATTATATTCAATTGCATATCTTGAATAATTTTTCATTAATATAATTGATTCATTTGATAAATAAAGTCATGTTTTTATAATTAAACCCCTCCAAAGGAGGTGCGCTATCTGTGAAAACTCACAGTGATAGTTTAGGGTGTGATAATTTGACTCTCAATTAGTAGTTTCAACTACCTTGTACCAATTAAAAAAAACGAATATAAAATATATATCTTTATCATACCATAGTCCCGAATCAATTTTTTTATAACATAAGATCAGTTTCTATAATGTGAAGGACAACTATATAGGATTTATTTGTAATCATGGCCTGAAGATGATGCCCTGTGGATGTCGCTGGACCAGGCCAACACGCCGTGGTCATGCTGCGGTCACGCTGCAGTCATGCCGCGGTCACACCGCGGTCATGCCGCAATAATGTTGTGAGTTGTCCCTGCTCCAGGATGACACCATGCGGCAGTATTTAGTTCTGTCAGAATTCGATGTATGATACCTAGATAGAGTTTTAGATACATTACCCACCCTCCTTCCTGGACCCCAGATAGCCCCCACCCTCCTCCCTGGACCTGGACATCCCCCCACCCACCTCAATCTGAGGCAAGATATGGCCAATACCACTCAAAGTGTCTTTCTTTTGTTTGAAAAGGACACTCTTTTAAGTAAAAACAACTGGAATATGGAAAACTTACCAAACACATTCAAATTGTGTTGATACTTTAGGAAAACAATCCATGGGTCATTTGTTACGTGTACGAGTCAACCCTACCTCAATCCAAGGTGCGGTGTTGCCGACACCACTCAATTTGTCTCACTTTTATTTGAAATGGACAACATTTTAAGTGAAAACAACAACTGGAAAATAGAAAACCGACAAAACGCATTCGGATTGTGTTGATAATTCTGCACAACAATACATGAGTCATTTTTGATGTGTACGAGTTAACCTCGCCTCAATCTGAGGTGCGGTGTGTCCGACACCACCCAATGTCTCTCTTTTGTTTCAAAAGGACATCATTTCAAGTGAATACAACAACTGACATATGAAAACCCGACCAAAGGCATTCATATTCTGTTGAAAATTTAGGACAATGATCCATGGGTCATATGTGACGTGTACATGTCAACCACACCTCAATCCGAGGGCCGATGTGGCTGGCACCACTCAAATGTCTCACATTTATCTGAAATGGATAAGATTTTATGTGAAAACAACAACTGGCATACTTAAAACCGACCAAACACATTCAAATTCTGTTAAACTTTAGGACAACGATCCAGGGGTCATTTTTGATGTGTACGAGTCAACCCCGCCTCAATCTGAGGCGTGGTGTGGCCGGAACCACTCAAAGTGTCTCACTTTTCTTTGAAATGAACAACATTTTATGTGAAAACAACAACCTTCATACATAAAACCAACCAAACACATTCGGATTGTGTAGTTAATTTAGGAAAACAATGTAATTATAATTCAAGAGGTGTCTAAAAAGATGACACGTCATTCAGACGCGCGTTTTTCACGACACGACTGAATATGTGTTTTCTAGGTGTTTGACGTGCTTGAAAATCATGCATGGGGTGGTAAAAGCCAGCCGAACGACCTCAGAATGCCATGAAATCAGGCTAAAACAAAGGGTGGGTGAACTTTGAAATGTTCATCCAGACGACACGTCAATCAGAGGTGTTGTGTGACCGCAGTGGCCGAAAACGCACTTCGCGTGTCGTAAATGGCCAAAACATGTGTTTAACGGTCAAATGCATACTGAAAGACATCATAATGACTTGAAATAACACAAAAACACCCTAATTTTTATTCATAATGAGTACGAGGAGACGACACACCATTCGAACGCGCGGTTTGCGCGGAACGAATAAATTTGTGTTTTTAGGTGTTTGGCACACTTGAGAAGCGTGCCTAGGGTGGTCAAAATCAGCCGAACAACCTCAGAATGCCATGAAATCATATGAAAAGAAAGTTTGGGTGAATTGTGAAATGGTCGGCCATACGGCACGTCAATCAGAGGTGTTGTGTGACTGCGGTGGCAGAAAACGCACTCTGCGTGTCGTAAATAGCCATAACATGCGTTTAACAATCAAATGCATACCGAACAACATTGGAATGACTTGAAATCACAAGAAAACACCCTAATTATTATTCGTAAATTGTAAGAAAATACGACACATCATTCGGATGCACGGTTTGCACGTCAAAACTGAATATGTGTTTTTTAGGTGTTTGGCGTGCTTGAAAAGCGTGCGGGGGGTGGTCAAAATCGGCCGAACGACCTCAGAATTCAATGAAATCAGACGAAAACAAAGGGAGGGTGAATGAAAAAATGGTCAGCTAGATGAAACATCAATCGGAGGTGTTGTTTGATAGCAGTGGACGAAAATGCACTCTGCGTGTCTTACATGGCAAAAACATGTGTTTTACGGTCAAATACATACCTAATGACATCAGAATGACTTTAAATCACACGAAAACACCCTAATTATTATTCGTGTGGTGTAAGAAAAGATTTCACATCATTCGGACGCACGGTTTGTGTGGAACGACTGAATATGAGTTTTTTAGGTGGTTGGCGCGCTTGAAAATCGTGCGTAAGGTGATCAAAACCAGCCGAACGACCTCAGAATGCCCTTAAATTGAATGAAAATAAATGGTGGTGGAACTGTGAAATGGTCTGTCAGACAACACATCAATCTGAGGTGTCATGTGACCGCGTTGGCAGAAAACGAACTCCATGTGTCGTAAATGGATAGAACATGCGTTTAACGGTCAAATGTATACGGAATGACATCAGAATGACATGAAATCACACAAAAACACCCCACTTTTTATTCTTGAGGTTTACGAGGAGACGACACATCATTCAGACATGTGGCTTTTGAGGCACGACTGGATATGTGTTTTTTAGGTGTTTGGCGCGCTTGAAAAGCGTGCGTGGGGTGGTCAAAACTGGCTGAACGACCTCAGAATGCCATGAAATCGGACGACACAAAATGGTGGGTGAATTGTGAAATGGTTAGGCATAATTCACATCAATTAGAGGTGTCATGTGACCGTGGTGGCCGATAACACACTCTGCATGTCATCAATGACAAAAACATGCGTTTTATGGTCAAATACATACCGAACGATATTAGAATGAATTGAAATCACATGAAAACACCCTAATTTTTACTCTTGAGGTGTACGAAAATAAGACATGTCATTCGGATGCCCAGTTTTCACGGCATGGTAAAATATGTGTTTTTAGGTGTTTGGTGCGCTTGAAAAGTGTGCGTGGGGTGGTCAAAACCAGCCAAACGACCTTGGAATACCATGAAATCGGACGACAACAAAGAGAGGGTTAATTGTGAAATAGTCGGCCAGACGACACGTCAATAAGTGGTGTTGTGGGACCGCGGTGGCCGAAAATATACTTTATACAACCGCCCCACCCCAGACAACCCCTCACCCCCAGATATCCCCCTGCACCCCCCAAACATCCCCCGAAACAGCAGCCCCCCCATATGGCCCCCACCCCCCCTGACAGCCCCCAACCCCCCGGACACCCCCCCCCCCCCTGATCCCGGACGACCACCACACCCCGGAGAGCCCCCCACCCCCCAAACAAAACCCACCCCCTCGGACAGCCCCCACCTCCCAGACATCCCCCCGCCCCACCCGAACACCCCTCCCACCCCCAGACAGCCCCATGCGCCACCCGGACAGACCCCACCCCCCGAACAACACCCCACTCAATAATTTAGTTCTAATTTGTGTTTCCAAATGTTATTCATCTATTTTTTTTATTTTTTGTTATGATTTGGTCTAAACTAGATCCATCTCTCTTTACCCTAGCTGGGAACTCCTTCCTCCATATAGATCTATCTGAGGTTAATCAATTTTTTAGTTCTACACTCCAAATCGGTAAGACTTAACATAGTTTTAATATTTTTCATATATTAAGAATGAGTCTTGACATCCCATCATGAACATTCACCAACACTCATGTTCTAATTCTCAATCATGGGTCGTTCATTCTATACCATAACATACAACAAATAAATATCATATAGTGATTTTATATGAAACCTATGAACACTCAAGCATACTATATAACAAAATTTTCAACAAGGATATACATAGATTCTTGAAAAATAAGTTTCAAAGTCTCATAAAAATACCCCAATGGTGAGGAATACATATGGTGACACCATAGCCCCATAGATCAGCTCAATCCCATCCTCAAATTGTGGGTTCTAGGACCAAACCAAAGTCACTTTGGGAACTCGATACCAAAGACATAATTTAATATTCATACCCACTAACCAAGATGGGGATTCATCTTACATCACCCCCAGGGGAGCAAATTACAATTAGCCACATATCCTCTAATTGAAATGTCTATGAAAAACATTTAGGATATTCCGGTAACCCATCTCATATGTCTAGATTGGACAATGTTTCCCACTAACACATCAGGAACCATTTATACATGGATACATAGTCATTAGAGGAATATAAACATCCCATTTTCTTTCTATAAATCATCCTAGGTCTAAGAACATGACCACTACCATTTTATAACTTATCGGTATCATGATACTTGCCACTCTACCCAAGTTTTTCTATTGGTTTTAAGATACTCAACCCAAGACCATGACTAAACATCCCATGTGCTTTCTATAACATGTAGGTTTTTTCTCTTGTGTGTATTGGTGTTCTGGTTTGAGTGAGGAATGAATTCTAAATTTTTAATACTCTTATGTGTGTTGGTGTTGTGGTTTGAGTGAGGAATGAATTATAAATTTAGAATAATCTTATGGGTGTTATTGCATTTCCTATAACATGTAGGATTTTTCTTTTATGGGTGTTATTTCATTTTAATTTCTAAATTTGTAAATTTCTAAATTACGGAATGAATTATAAATTTTGAATACTTTGGATGGAGATTTTGTATTGGTGTTGTTGTAAGTATGGAGAGGGGTTGTTTCCTTGTTGCAGGTCTGGAGAGGGGGGAGGGGTCTATTGCTGTGGAGCTGAGATTTTGTATACCAACGGTTTCAAAACCATTGGTATAGATACTATAATATAACTATACCAACAATTTGTTATAACTATTGGTATAGGTTTATACCAACAGTTATAAAAAAACGGTTGTTATATCCTTATGGATTTCCATATACCCTATATACCAACAGTTTCTAACCGTTGGTATAAGTGTAACACACATATACAAACGGTTTACAAACCATTGTTATATGTTACACTTTAACACACATATACCAACTGTTTGTAGAAAACCGTTGGTATACCTTCTATTTTGACACCTATACCAATGGTTTTCACAGAACCATTGTTATAGGCCTATTGTCACGCCTTACTTGACCAAATTTGATGGAACTGTTGGTATACTATATAAAAATGGTTTCCAGGCCTTTACCAACAGTTTACAACTGTTGGTAAAGTGTAAAATTCCAGTAGTGTTATGTTTCAAAATTTTTATATGAGGAATGCAGTGGACTTAGTAAGTGATGGGTGGGGCCTGGTATAGCCCCTCGATGCATCAGTAGGTCTAATGAGACAAACTAGTGTCTTGGCATAAGGCGTTGACAAAACATTTATTTGTAGTCTTGGCATGCGGCCTTGACTATGTGGTTGGGATGGACGGTGTTAGGCATTCTCTCATTATGAAATTAGTTATTTCATGTAATAATTCAACTAGTAGAATATCCATGTTAATGTTTATATGGTTATGTTTGATTTATTTTTTCCATATTATGTTCAGGATTATGTTTAAAAAGGATTTTTTTTTATTACACAGCTTTCCTTAAACTTTTATAGCTTCTGCAAAATTATTTACCCTTACTGAGCATCTGAGATCACCTTTTTCTTATGTATTATTTTCCCTGGATTCCAAGAGGTGTATTGTGATTGATATGCAGGGTTAAGCTAGGGGAATAATGAAGTTCTCAAAGAACTATCTATGCTGTATTTTATGTTAGAAATTGTAATGTAAAGTTAATGTATGTAATATATTTTCAAAGACTGCTAAACCGATCGGTCCTTCAGGAATTGATTCCTTATAATCAAGCCAATGTATTAAAATAATGGACTGACTCTGGTTAACTGGGGTTGGGATGTTATAGTTGGTATCAAAGCATGTTTAGAAATAACTGTGGAAACTAGATTTAGAAAAACTCTAATTAGAGAACAATACCCTAAGATTGATTTTGAGGATTAGTATAGAAGAATATCCTAGAATTTTGGTAATGTAGATATTTTGTGAATTTTACAAGAAATACATCCCTGTCTAGATATGATCAGGTATAGGTGGCCCTGGTACAGATGTACCTAAAAGTGAAAAATCTAAAAAGGAGTTTCGGGCTTGACTCGGGGTATCTTAGTACACGACAATGGGCCTTGCAATACTCTTGGTTATGACACTCCCAGGGGATATGCTTTGGATAATTCACATTTTCTTTACAAGCCAATATGAAGGATTTAGGAGTAAATACATCCTCAAAGAAAACATTTTTATTATTATTATAGATTATATGCATAATCTTTTCAATTTACATTCGGTATTTTACAAGTTTGGAATTATGCATTGCGATTCATAAACTTACCTAGTGCATGCCATTGTTTAGAAATGGAACCCAGTAGATGGAATGAGAACTTGATCAATTCGCAAGATCCAAAGAGTAAGAAGGATCATATCTTTCATGGTATTAAGACAACATTTAGAATGGAAATAGTCTCCCATGTATTATCATCATATGAAGAAATAATATCATGTGTTAATACGATAGGTAAATAATTATCTGAGTCCCATGTCTTTGAAGGGAAGCCATAGACGAAAAAGATGGTAAAGAGATATAAGGATAAAGGTAATATGGGAAAGAAGAAATTTCCCATTTTTGATAACTTTAGAAAGAATCACATTGGTAAATTCTTGAAGGGAATGGGAGTTTGTTATAAGTGTGGATAAAAAATACACCATGTACGTGATTTAAAGGGTACGAAAAAGGTTTCAAATGTACAATTCTTCATCTACAAGGAGTTGGGACACTACGCGAATCAAGGTTCTATTCATCAGAGTATACCACAAATGATGATGTTAGATATTAATCAAGTTATAATAATACCACAGGTGAAGAGGAATGACTACTATTTTTATGTTGATATAAAATAATTATGTCATTTTAGTGTTGTATCAATGATGTACCGGTTATAATAATTATAGAGAATATAAGGATTGTACCACAATACTATTTCATTTAGGATTTGATATTGTATGGTACGAAGAAAAGTGACTCAATAGCAAGTTAATAATTTTTTTTGGAAAATACATGGTTGAGGGAAAGATAAACCTCAATATAGTTCTGATAATGAGGTAGTGATTTTGGACTAAGATATGACTGATTTGGATAAATTATTTTGGATATTCTTGAATAACTTGAAACTAATTAATGATTAATATATTCTATTATTGTTGGAGTTTACAACCTTTTTGGATATAAGTAGTATATCCAGTATACTATAAGGAATAAGGGATATTGAATGTAATGAATAAGGTTTTATGGTAATTTAGGGTGTTACCATGTTTTAAGAGAATATATGATGAATGTTACATGTTATTATGTGGAAAAAAGAGATCTTCATTATTTTTACCTTCCTTATAAATTTTCGACTGTGTGTTTGGATAGAAGTATTTTAGATAAGTCTCATAGTTAGAATGGATTAAGTTTTACATTAGATACTATTGTTATGGATAAATAATTTCTTAAGATTATTTCGGGATTGTAATAAAAAAGACATCCCAGAGGTCAAGCGACAACCCGTCACGTTCGACAAGGCTGCGAGACTTGAACCCGAAACTGAAGTGCGACAAGGGTGCATCACCTACCACTGTCCTACGTGATGTTCTAATTTGTATAATGGTGTTTTTTAAATAGTCTGACAAATGAATTATAAATTCGTTATTTTTGGAACTCCATACATTTAGTATAAATAGAATATTATTTAATTCTATTATCTTTTGGAGTGAAAGATGATTTTGTTGTAGGAATAAGTTAAAGGATAAAACTCTACTTGTAAAGTATATTTTTCCCTTTTATTCTATGAATAAATTAATTCTTAAAATTTAGGGAAGGAGTCTTAAAACCAAATTTTTTTATCATAATACCTTATGTTTTGTTGAGTAGATGACATTTTAAATCATCATAGGTTGATGGATTTGAGGCCCTTAATTTTACACTTTTTTGTGATTGATGACCTCAATAACTCCCTATAAATATTTACAGTTTGTCTCTAATTATGTGTCTCTAATTTCCACAAGTGTTCTCTTAATCGAGATCATAATTTTTTGGTGACTTTTTCATTTCCCTTTCCCTCTAATTAAGACTAAATTTTATTAACCCAATTTCCAATGTGGGTTTTCCACAATCGTATTTTTCTATTTTTAACCTTTTATTTTTGAAGAACAATTTTGAATTGTTAGGGAGCAATTTATTGAAGGAGGGGAGAATGTAACACCCCATGATTTCATAGTATGTTTCTCTTCAAAGTAATTCAATATCTTGCGCTACACACAACACAGAGTTCGAGCACACCACGACTTACCAAACTAGCCGTTAAAAAAGTGGTTATGAATAGTATTGACTGAATTTTGAATTTTATGTACTCTATATAATTTTATAATCAATATTATCTGTTTCTTAGACATAATATAAGAAAAAATTAATTTTTTTTCAAATAAATAATTATTTTTCAAAAAATGCAATTTTACCACCTTTTAATGGAGAACCTTTTTTAAAACCAATATTTTACACTTTTATATATTCAATTAAATGAAATTAAATTATTATTTAGAAGCTGGATATAAAACTTTAGTTTGGATAAATTTTTGTACTTTTCTGATAACTTTCATATTTTGATTAATAGTGAAAAATACAAAAATTTTATTGAAAACATCTTTTTTAGTTCAAATAATTTATAGTGTTAAATTATACATTTGAGTGGTTTTAAAGTATAATTATATTTTATTTTTATGATTTAATATAATTTTGGTCATTGGATGAAATTTCACATTTAAACTGGACATAAACAAATGTCAATATTTTGAAAGCTATTATTTCTTAAAAACACGTTTTTTGTTTTGAAAAAATAAATATTTTTAAATTAATTTCTTCCACTTATGTGCTCTGATTTTGTAAAAATGGATTCCATATTTTGAATCAGGAGTTCCAAATTGTGTAAATTAGTAACTTTTATTTTTAGACATTATGAATATTTACTTCAGTAAATATTTTTTTTACCATGGTTAAAGGGTAAATCTGGTAAATAAGGGTTAAAAATATTCTTATAATAATATTAAATAACCCTAACATGTGTCCTATTTCTATTGGTTGATACATTTCTGACCATTTTCATCCTTGGGTCGATTTTGAGACCCCATGGAACCACTTGAGAGTGATAATGACACTTTATTTTAATTAATTTAAAGTAAATACAAAAAATGACATAAACATATATCTTTTAGTAAAATTTTTTTACATAGTGTAATATAAGTTATATTTTAGACTATAAATATTAATCTGAAATCTAAAATTATTTCCTAAATCATGGTATTTTCTTATAATTTTTTGACATCAAATAAATAAAATTATTTACGAAACAATAATAATGCACTATTTACCTCATTAATAAATGATTTAAATAAATAAGATTATAAAAATTAAAACAATATCTAAAAACTATCCAATTATTATTTTATGATTTTATTTCGAACATGAGTAATCATATATTCGACTTTAATGAGTTTTGGACCTTTATAAACTGAGATTCATTATATAATAAAATAATATTTTCAACTTTCCTAAAGTGCCCCTCCTCGCCCTTATAAAAAGCCCTCACCTCTATCCCATTTTACACATCTCTAAAGACCCTTGGCTCATCTAACCTCTACCCAATTAAGCTCCATACGTCCCTCTCTTCTTATTATAAGCCTTACCTTAGGCAAAAAGAATTTAAAGAAAGCCTTTTGGTTTAAACCAAAGGGAGTTACCCGATTTAAAGGTAACATCTCCTCTTCAGTTCTTTTATATTATTTTACTTCTACAACCCCTAAACTCTCTTTATTCCATTGTTTTATAACAAAACCAGTATCCTCAATATACTAGGTTATTTTTATGAGAATTATTTGAACTAAACTTACACACACCTCCATCTAATGGGTATAGAACATAATGTTTCTGTGGATGGAGAACAACTGGCTCACGAAACGATGATTGTTCAATATTCTACTACCACCTCTTATGGAAGAAATTATGGTGGCACTGTAATTATATATTAAATATATGATATTGATTTTTTCTATAATCTTATTTAATTCTCTTTTATATCATTACTTTATTCTTTTCATGTTGTATATATACGATAATTTCATTTGAGGAAGGGCAAACTACCACTGTAACACTCTAATATTTTATGAGAAATGTATATTTTTAATGTCTTATGTTATATGAAACACCAAGAGAATCTTTCACTACACACAACACTGTCTTATCTTGCGTTACATGCAAGAGAAACCTTCCTCGATAGCTTGCGTTTTACGCAATGCCGAGTTTCACTAAACAATGATATATTATTATAATACTATGAACTAACTTTTATGAATAGTATTAACTGAATTTTAAATTTTATAACATTATAATTCATCTTACACATTTTCTATAATGATATATGAAATCAAAAACAAAATTTCTAATAAAAGAAGTTTTTTTCAAAATATGCACCTTTACCTCCTTTTGATGGTGCACCCATTTTAAATATAATTTTCGACAAGTTTATAAGTTAAATTTTAAAAAATAAACTTCTTTTTTTGAATCAGGATATAAAAAATTACATTGGATAAAGTTTTGATACTTTTCTGATAACTTTCATATGTTGATGAATAGTAAAAATACGCTAAATTTATCTTAAAAACAAATTTTTTCATCAAGATAATATATATTGATAAATGATAAAATATAATGATTTTAATGTATAAATAGAATATATTTTTACCATTTAATATAATTTATGTCATTACCATTAATTTTACATTGAATTTATAGGTAAAAACTTTTCAATCTTTGACAATGTTTTAACTTTTAAAACCCTTTTTCTTAACAATGGGATTAATTTTAAATTAATTACCACAACTTCTATATTTTGAATTTTAAAAAATGGATTCCATATTTGGATTCAATGGGTCCAAATTATGTTAATAGGTTACTTTTATTTTTTTGTCATTATGAATAGTAACTACGGTAATTTTTATTTACTATAGTTAAAGGTAAATCGGGTAATTAAGGGTAAAAATAAGATTATAAAATTACCCTAACACCTTCCAAAATTCTATTGGATGAATAAAAGTAGAACCATATCACCTAAGGGTCATAATAGATTCATTTCATGGACATTTGAAAATGAATATTATATAATTATTTTTAAAACCAGTGAAAGTGACAACATGTCACTCTCTTATATATTATAAGTATAATTATTTTTATTTACTGATAAACTTCATAAAACATCAAACATGAATACTATACATAAATAAAATATAATTATCTACATCATGTGAGTTTATTTATAATTTTTTGAGATTAAATAATTATCATTAATGATGACACAATAGTGATGTTGAAATTATTTTATTGATTGAAATATAAAATAAATGGTTTTATAAATATTAAAAGAAATATTATATGAAATATTTAATGTAATCCACAAAATTTTTAGATGAATATGACATGTTCGGAATCTATAATTTTTTTTTGAATATATCCTCTTTGTGTATTTTAT
The DNA here is from genome assembly GCA_963277665.1 of Viscum album. Classification (NCBI taxonomy): domain Eukaryota; kingdom Viridiplantae; phylum Streptophyta; class Magnoliopsida; order Santalales; family Viscaceae; genus Viscum; species Viscum album. The sequence goes on along the minus strand of OY728157.1, from coordinate 851,618,848 downwards.
TTAAATTCAAATAAATGAATAGTGCTAAAATTGACTGTATTGTTATTTTATAAAAATAAAATATTATAAAATTGTTTAAAAAATCACAAAAATATTTAAAAATTATAAATTGAAATTTATATGGTCTAAAATTTTATAAATTATCCAATTATGAAAAATTCACAACAAATAAGTAATTATTTATAACAATTTAAAATTTAGAATATTATTACCACAAATAAAACTAAATAGATTAAATAAGGATAAATCAGTTTGATAAGGTTTAAAATAAATTCAAAACATGTCTAAATTTTATTGGACAATGAAATTACAACCCTATCTCATCTCATATTTTAATTGAGTCATTTTTGGAGGTTTTTATGTGGGGTTGGAATTTATTATAAATTAATATTTCTTATGTTTCTAAAAGTCCCCTCTCCTCCCTTATAAAAGGGCACCTCCTCCCTCTCCTCCTCACACCCTTTTGAGCCTTCAATCTCGTCCAAACCCTGATAATTTCTCTTCTAAACTTCCCTATAAACATAATAGAGGTACTGGTCTTCTTCAAATGCCAACTTTAGTGCCCTGAGAGGAGGTTTAGAAGAGGTGTGTCGAATAAGAGGTAATATCCTTTAGTGATCCTTTCAAAATTATTTATTCTTCTTCTTATTATTCTTTATTTGTTTCATTATAAAGTTATAACATCAGTATCAATCATATAAAGATATGTTATTATAAATATGAAACAAACCTGTTTCACCTTCTATCATCCTATGAAAAATGAAATCACAATGCGTGCGTACGTATGGAATACCGTCTGCACGCCGGGGTGTATCCTGTTTTCCACCACCACCTTACTTGGATGGGTATAATAGTGTAAATAATAACTATATATTATTATTATAACATGATACTAATTCATATATATTCTATCATCCACTCCAAGACCATTCAATAATTATGGGAATGATATCGTCGCTCGTGCGTACGTACGGCTTACCGTCTCCACGATGCGATATGATTCGTTCTACATGATATTCATTAAACGATGATTATATAAAAAAAATTAATGAATAAATATGATATATATTATACTACTACCACTATGTAAATGATGTATTGATAACCTAAAAAGAGGAATAAGAATTTATTCGACAAAATACGCATAAGAACATAAAGCAATGAACACCCGAATAACAAGTAGCAATGAAATATTACTAATAAGAAGCTATGAATATGACCATATATGATATCATAACAATGAGTATGATTCAGGAATAAATCAATGACATTATTTAAATCATTATACAAGTGGTTCAGATACGTACAAAGCATATCAGACCTAAGGTAAGGGAAAATCTCGCAATCTCATTTTTATCCGAGATTGTTTATACTTTAGAATTTAATGGGGCATATTTATCATCCACATCCATGTTTCCACAATATGTAATATTATTTCTATACTCCTAAAAGTTTTTAAATCCAATTTTACCTATTGGTGAATTTTTAGTAAAAGATATGAAAGTAATATTTTTTCATTTCTAGTATGATATACTTTTTGACTTTTTTGGCCAAAGTACGAGAAGAATGTTTTTTAACTTATACAGCATGAATGGATTTTTATGATTTCATAGAACATTATTTTAATGAAGATTAATTTAAAAGTTTTCATGTTTATTTTTAATTAACTTCTTTTAGTTTATAATTATATGACATGTTATGAAAGGAAAAATGTTTTTGAAGTAGAAAGGATATTTTCCTCAAGAATGGAGTTCATGTGTTTTATCAAAGTTATTTTCCATCTAAGATAATATAGGGCTATGTTACTATCCCTATTATTACATATATTTGATTATTTTATGATGGAATTATTTTTATTAAGTCCTTTTATCTTATATGGATTATGTTATGATGGCATGATGTTTATGAATCCTATTTTTATTACATGGGTTATGCTATGATGTATGATTTATGATTTTGTGGAACACATAAGAATGGTTTCATTATTGGATGTGTGGGACCTATATCTACCTCCAATGCATTGGGTAAAGATTTATATCTCATGAGATAGACATGGCTGGAACGACAAGTTAATCTGGTTCAGTGATACATGACTGGAATGAGGAGTGAACTCGGTTCAGTAATGGACTTTTTCCACTATGATAGTCTTGTCAATGAGTCTTGACTAATGTGAAATTATTTTCTATGATTATGTGTTTATGACCCAATGTTTTTTGTTTTATGTTATAATTATTAGGATTATATTCCACTACTATTATTTATCCCATGTCTTGATATTCTGATCTCTTTTGCAGGTTAAGATTTTCAAAATGTTATGTTCTTATGAATATGATATGATTTATATTTACTTTGTTTACCCTTACTAAGAATTTTAGCGTACCCATTTGTATGTTTTCTTTTTCCTAGGTTAGGAAGAGGGGTATTAACTTAGATATGCCAAAATGGACTCTAGATATGATGAAATAATAGGGGGACAATGTAGATGATTTATGAACCAGTTGTTTATGTTTCCCAGTTTCTAAAGACACTATACCTATATGGTCCTATCATGGTTTTGTTATATGTTGTAATAAGTATGCTTCAATTCTGAATTAATAACAATATTTGTAAAGTATGGGTCGTTATATTTGGTATCGGAAGAAAGGTATAATCAACCTTTGGAAACTAGGATGTGAAATCCGTAGTAAGAACCCTATGCATATGTCTAATAATAGAACACAATATTAGTGTTTTATAAATGTCCATGAATAACCTATGATAAGACCTAAAGTGTGAATTTTTTTCCTGATTATGTGGTTTTCCTATTGTAATTAGTGTTGCTCACACTATGCTTCTTGGTTTTAGTCAATGGCTGAAACCCAAAGGAACCGTGTTAGTGCCGAATGCGATAGGAAATGCATTGATTTTCTCCCTGAGCAAAAAAACGATATGGGAGTTGGAATGCAAAATCTTGTAGCCATGCTCACACAACTTTATCCAGCTATGAATCATGCAGGACTTCTAAATGAGAAAAGGAGGGAGAAAAATTCTGTTGAATCCTTCATGAGGCAACGTCTACCTTCATTCAATGGTTCTTTAGATCCATTAGTAGATGAACAATGGATCAGTACCACTGAAAAGATATTTTCAGTCCTTCAATGTTCTAAACATGATAAATTCATCTTAGCAGTATATCGTTTGGAAGGTGAAGCTCATAAATGGTGGGATCTTGTCCAGAATACAATGCAAAGGGAAGAAATTGAGTCCATGGAATGGGATGATTTCAAGAACTTATTCATCAATAAGTACATCCCTTGTATTCTTCAAAAAAAAATATAAAATGAGTTTCATAAACTGAAGAAAAAGGATGATTAATCTGTTTGTACCTACGAAGAAAATTTTACAAGGCTTTCAATGTACACTTCTAGGATTATTATCCAACCTGAGAGTAAGATCGATCGATTATTTAGTGGCTTAAAACCAAGTCTCTGAATGGAATTAGCTATAAGTGACTTTAATAGTTATGAAGAAATTGTTCAATGTGCTCTCAAGGTTGAGATGGAGATTGGAGTAACCCATCAGTCATATGGGTTTAATAAGAAGAGGAAAATGGAATTCAAAGAAAAATCTAATGACCACACTAAAAAGATTATGAGTTTTCCCTTATGCTCAAAGTGTGTAATGAAACATGGAGGGAATTGTCTTGAAGGAACAAGTAAATGTTGTAAGTGTGGAAAAGAAGGTCATCGGGAAATTGAATTCCACGGTGATGGGAAAAAGATGTCTAGTGATGCGAACAAAGAAAAGGCTACACAGAATGCACCTCCTACACTTCAATGTTACAAGTGCAAGGAAATGTGGCATTATTCCAATCAATTCCCTAATCCATGGGTTGTTGATGATGATCGACGACAAAAACTCTTAAGGCCAAAGATAAAGGAAAGTCACATGCAATTTCTATCGGCGATGTGGAGTACGATAATGAAGTGTGGAAAGGTACACTTACAATCCACTCTAAAGTATCAAATGTTTTATTTGATTATAGATCCACCCACTCTTTTATTTCTGAATAATTTTATAAGGGTATCACCATACTACTCCAACAATTAGCTGTTGAGTTAGCTGTGACAACTCTTAATGGCACAACAGTCACATCAAAAGTTTACAATTGTTCTCCAATTGAAGTTTGTAGGAAAGTGCTTCATGCAAATCTTGTGACCCTTCCTATAGTGGAATATGATGTGATTCTTGACATGGATTAGATTTATTTATATGGATCTCATATCAATTTCCAAAAAAGTGAAGTCACATTTCATATTCCTGATCAATCTATGACAACCTATAGATGAAAGGATGAATATAACCTTCCAGTGGAAATTGATTCTATATTATGGGTCTTGATTCCAATAAAAGAAGGTTATTTATCTAAAATGGTTGGAGAGAAACCCGCAATTAAGAATATTCTCATTGTACGAGGGTTTGATGATGTCTTTCTAGAGGAATCTCCAGATCTTCCACCAAATCGTGAAGTCAATTTTTCAATAGAACTCATACTGGGTTCTATACCCATTTCAAAGACACCTTATAGAATGGACCCAATTGAGTTGCAGGAATTGAAGAAGAAACTCCAAGAGAATCTTGATAAGGGATTCATATGCCCTATTGCATCACCTTGGGGAGAACCTGTTCTGTTTGTTAAGAAGAAATATGGACCAATGAGACTCTTCATTGATTATCGAGAACTTAACAAGATTACTATCAAGAAAAAATATCCTCTCCCACACATTGATGATTTATTTGACCAACTACGTGGAGCTCAATAATTTTCCAAGATTGATATTCATTCAGGGTATCATCAATTCAGGGTCAAAAAGGAGGATATACAAAAGACAACTTTCCATTCAAGGTTTGGACACTATGAGTTTATAGTGATGCCATTTGGTCTTACCAATGCCCTTTCTATCTTGATGGATCAAATGAATAGAGTCTTTAGAGACTATCTTGATTAGTTTGTGGTAGTCATTATATATGATATACTTGTCTATTCAAAGTGAAAGGAAGAACATGAAGATCACCTGAGAATTGTATTAAAGACCCTAAAAAAGGAGAATCTTTATGAAAAATTTACCAAGTGTGAATTTTGGCATAAAAAAGTTTCATTTGTGGGTCACACAATCCCAAAATAGGGGATATATGTGGATCCAACAAAAACAGAGGTTTTCAAAAGATGGTCGAGACCAACAATAGTAACTGAGATTCGAAGTTTTCTTGGTTTGGATGGATATTATCAATGTTTTGTGAGAGTTCATTAATGATTATCTAATCCACTCACCAGGTTTACTGGAAAAGGAGTTAAGTTTGTTTGGATGGAGGAGTGTGAAGAGAATTTCAAGGAGTTAAAAAGAAGGTTATCCAGTGCACCTGTGCTCACACTTCCTTGTAGTGGAGAAAGGTTTGTGATCTATAGTGATGCATACAAGAATGAATTGGGGTGTTTTCTCATGAAAAATGATATGGTGATAGCTTATGTCTCACGACAGTTGAAAATCCATGAGCAAAATTACCCAACTCATGATTTGGAGTTAGCTGTGGTAATCTTTGCATTAATGATTTGGAGGCATTATCTTTATAGTGAAAGGTGTGATATTTATACTGATCGTAAATGTTTAAAGTATATTTTCACACAAAAGGAGCTGAATATGCGCCAAAGAAGATGGTTGGAGCTGATTAAGGATTACGACTGCTCAATTCATTATCACCCTAGGAAAGCAAACAAGGTGGCAGATGCATTAAGTCGACAAGACCATGCTAGCTTATCCATGATGAGGATCACAAAAGATCTGATATTTATGGATCAAAAAATGATGGATCTTGGAATTATAATGGAAGGGGGGAAATATTATCTTTATCAAATGAATGTTAAACCATCTATACATGTGAAGATTAAAGAGGCACAAAAAGAAGATGTAGAGTTACAAAAGAAGGTGAATTGATAATAAGATTTAGGAATTGGGTTTGTGTTCCTCCCATACCAGAATTAAATAAGGAAATATTGGATGAGGCTCATAGTTCATCATTCTATATTAACCCTAGAAGCACGAAGATGTATAGGGACCTGAAAGAGTACTTTTGGTGGGATGGCATGAAAAAAGATATCGCCAAATATGTCTCTCGATGCTTGGTTTGACAACAAGTTAAAGCTGAGAGACTGAAGTCTAAGGGGATGTTACAAACATTACCCTTACCAGAATGGAAATTGGAAAAATCACTATAGACTTTGTCACTGGACTTCCTAAAACATCCAAAGGCAATAATTCTATCTGGGTTATAGTTTATCATCTTAAGAAGTCGGCACACTTCATTGATTTTAGAGAGGATTTCTCTATTGATCATATTTCTAGGATATATGTAAAGAAAGTGGTAATATTACATAGAGTACCAATTTCTAGTATTTCTGATCAGGATATGAGGTTTACCTCGATGTTTTGGAGAAGTCTTCATCATACTCTAGATACATAGTTGAGTTTCAGCACTGCTTATCATCATCAGACAGATGGTCAGTCTGAGAGGTCAATTCAATCTTTGGAAGACATGTTTACAGCTTGCTCTAGGGATTTCAAAGGTGGTTGGGATCAACACCTACCTTTGGTAGAATTTTCTTATAATAATATATTTCAGTCAAGTATTCAGATGGCTCCTTATGAATCTCTCTATGGAAAGAAATACAGAACTCCAACTTGCGTGGATGAAGTTGGGGAATGAAAGATATTAGGACATGATCTTGTTGATGAGATGGTAGAAAAGGTCCGATCTATTCAAAAACACATAAGAGTAGCTCAGAGTTGACCAAAAATTTATGCTGATAACTGAAGAAAAGACCTAGAGTTTGAAGTGTGTGATAAAGTGTTCTTAAGAATATCTCCTTGGAAGAGAGTGATGAGATTTGGAAAGAAGGGCCAGCTGAGCCCTAGGTATATTGGTGCTTTCGAAATACTAGATCGTGTTGGGAAGGTAGCTTATTGATTGGAACTTCCACCAAATATCTCTAAATTTCATGATGTGTTCCATGTATCTCTCCTAAGAAAGTACATACCTGATCCTTCACATGTACTATGCTCAGAAGTTATACCGCTGGAGCAAGATCTTTCTTATGAAGAACAGCCGATAGAGATTCTGGATCGTAGTGAAAAAGTTCTACAAAACAAGACCACTCACTTGGTTAATGTTTTATGGAGGAACCACCAATTAGAAGAAGCTACATGGGAACTTGAGGATATGATGAGGGAGAGGTATCATCATTTGTTTGTTACGAAGTGACGAATTTCGAGCGTGAAATTCATTTTAAGGGGGGTAGAATATAACACCCTGGGATTTTATGAGAAATATTTTTTAATGTCTTATGTTATACGCAACACCAGTAGAATATTTCACTACACACAACACTGGCTTGGCTTGCATTACACGCAAGAGCAACCTTCCTCGATAGCTTGCATTCTACGCAATGCTGAGTTTCACTGAATAATGATATATTATTATAATACTATGAACTAGAAGTTATGAATAGTATTAACTGAATTTTGAATTTTATAGCATTATAATCCATCTTACACATTTTCTCTAATGAGATATGAAAACCAAAAAAAAAATTTAAATAAAAGAAGTATTTTTAAAAAAATGCAGGTTTACCTCCTTTTGATGGTGCACCCATTTTAAATACAATTTTTGAAAAGTTTATAAGTTCAATTTTACAAAATAAAATTATTCTTTTGAATTCGGATATAAAAATTTACATTTTATAATTTTTTATACTTTTCTGATAACTTCAATATTTTGATAAATAGTAAAAATAAGGTAAATTTTTCTTAAAAAAAACTTTTTTCATCAAGATAATTTATCTAGTTAAATGATAAAATTTAATGGTTTTAAATTATAAATAGAATATATTTTTATCATTTAATATAACTTATGTCATTACCATTAATTTTACATTGAATTCATAGGTAAAAACATTTCAATCTTTGACAATGTTTTAACTTTTAAAACCCCTTTTCTTAACAACAGGATTAATTATAAATCAATTACTGCAAGTTCTGTGTTTTTAATTTTAAAAAATAGATTCCATATTTGGAATCAGTGGATCCAAATTATGTTAACAGGTTACTTTTATTTTTTTGACATTATAATAGTAACTACGGTAATTTTTATTCACTATAGTTGAAGGTAAATCGAGTAATTAAGGGTAAAAAGAAGATTATAAAATTACCCTAACAACTGAAAAAATTCTATTGGATGAATAAAATTCAAATAATATAACCTAAGGGTCAAAATAGATTCATTTCATGGACTTTTTACCATGAAAATTATATAATTATTATTAAAACCAAAGAAAGTGACAACATGTCACTCTCTTATATCTTATAAGTGTAATAATAATAATTTAGTGATAAATATCATAAAACATCAAACATTAATAGTCTCCAAAAATCTAATAAAATTTTCTAAATCTTTTAAATTTATTTATAATTCTTAGGGATTATATAATTATCATTAATGATGACACAATAGTGGCGTTGAAATTATTTTATTGATTGAAATAACAAATAAATTGTTTTAAAAATATTAAAATAAATATTATATGAACTATTTAATGTTATCCAAGAATTTTATAGATGAATATGACATGTTAGAAATCTATTAAATATTTTTTTTCAAATATATCCTCTCTATGGATTTTATTTAAATTCAAATAAATCAATAGTGTCAAAATTGACACTATTGTTATTTTATAAAAATAACATATTATAAAATTGTTTAAAAAATCACAAAAATATTTAAAAATTATATATTGAAATTTATATGGTATAAAATTCCATAAAGTATCCAATTATGGACAATTCACAACACATAAGTTATTTATTATAACAATTTAAAATTTAGAATAGTATTACCACAAATAAAATTAAATAGATTAAATAAGGATAAATCAATATGATAAGGTTTAAAATAATTTCAAAACATATATATATTTTATCGGATGATTAGATTCCAAACCTATCTCACCTCATCTTATAATTGAGTCATTTTTGGAGGTTTTTATGTGGGGTTGGAATTTATTATAAATTAATATTTCTTATGTTTCAAAAGGTGCCCCTCTCCTCCCTTATAAAAGGGCACCTCCTCCCTCTTCTCATCACACCATTTTGAGCCTTCAAGAATGGCCAAACCCTGCCAAGTTCTCTTCTATATTTCTCTATAAACATACTAGATGTTCTTTTCTTCTTCAAATACAAACTTTAGTGCCCTAAGAGGAGGTTTAGAAGAGTCACGTTGAAGAAGAGGTAATATCATTTACCGATCCTTACAAATTTATTTCTTCCTCTAATTCCTCTTATTTATTGGTTTCAATATAAAGTAATAACATAAGTATCACTAATATACTAATATGTTATTATAAATACGAAAAAAACCTATTTTTCCTTCTATCCATCCTATAGAAAATGGAATCACCACGCGTGCGTACGTACGAAATACCATCTCCACGACGTGGCGTAATCTGTTTTCCACCACCATCTTACTTGGATGGGTGTAATGGTGTAAAGAATAACTATATATGATTATTATAAAATTATAATAATTATTATATATTCTTTCATCCACTCCGAGACCATTCAATAAATATGGGAATGATATCGTCGCTCGTGCATACGTATGACATACCGTCTCCACGATGTGATGTGATTCGTTCTACATGATCTTCATTAAATGTTGATTATATAAAAAAATTTAATGAATAAATATAATATATATTATACTAATAACATTATTTAAATGATTTATCTATAACCTAAATAGAGGAATAAGAATTTATTCAACAAAACATGCATATGGACATAAATCAATGGACACCCGAATAACAAGTAGCAATGAAATAGTACTAAAAAGAAGCTAAGAATATGACCATATATGATATCATAACAATGAGTATGATTATAGAATAATTCAATGACATTATTTAAATAATTGTACAGGATGTTTGGATACGTACAAAGCATATCAGACCTAAGGTAAGGGAAAATCTTGCAATCTCATTTTTATCCGAGATTTTTTATACTTCAAAATTTACTGGGGCATTTTTATCATACCCATCCATGTTCCACAATATGTAATATTATTTATATCCTACTAAAATTTTTAAAATACAATTTTACCTATTGGTGAATTTTTAGTAAAAGATATTAAAGGAATCTTTTGTCATTTTCAGTACGAGATACTTTTTTACTTTTCTGGCCAAAGTATGAGAAGAATGTTTTTTTAACTTAGACGACATGAATGGATTTTTATGATTTCTTAGAACATTATTTACATGAAACTTACTTTACATGTTTTCATGTTTATTATTAATTAACTTATTTTAGTTTAAAATTTTATGACATTTTAAGAAAGGAAAAATGTTTTTGATATAGAAATGATATTTTCCTCAAGAATGGAGTTCATGTGTTTTATCAAAATTATTTTACATCTAAGATAATACAGGGTAATGTTTCTATCCCTATTATTACATTGATTTGATTATATTATGATGGAATTATTTTTATGAAGTCCTTTTATCTTATATGGATTATGTTATGATGGCATGATGTTTAATAATCCTATTTTTATTAAATGGGTTATGCTATGATGTATGATTTTTGATTTTGTGGAACACATAAGAATGGTTTCATTGTGAGATGGGTGGGACCTATATCTACCTCCAATGCATTGGGTAAATATTTATATCTCATTAGACAGACATTGCTGGAACGACAAGTTAATCCGGTTTAGTGATACAGGACTGGAACGAGGAGTGAACTCAGTTCAGTAATGGAATTTTTCTACTATGATGGTCTTGGTAATGAGTCTTGAATAATATGAAATGATTTTCTATGATTGTGTGTGTATGCCACACAGTTTCATGTTTTATGTTATGATTATTGGGACTACATTTCACTACTTTGATTTATCTCATGTCAGGATATTATGAACTCTTTTTCTGGTTAATATTTTTAAAATGTTATGTTCTTATTAATATGATATGATTGATATTTCCTTTTTTACCCATACTGAACATTTTAGATCCCCCTTTTGTATGTCTTCTTTTCCCTAGGTCGGGAAGAAGTTTATTAAGTAGGATATTCCAAAAGGGACTCTAGATATGATGAAATAAGCGGGAGACAATGTAGATGATTTATGAACCAATTGTTTTTGTTTCCCAGTTTCTAAAGACACTATACCTATATGGTCCTATGATGGTTTTGTTATATGTTGTAATAGGTATGATTCAATTTTGAAGTAATAACAATGTATGTAAAGTATGGGTCGTTATAACCACCCATCTAAGTGATATGACTCGTTCATACCATACAAAAACGTATAAAGGATGGTGTTAATAAACATACATTACGTATATAAAATATTATATTATACTGGAAAAATAATATACCTATATATCTTTTGGTTTTATTTACTTTTAAGATAAAAAAATGAAATGAAAGTAGTTTACATGCGTACGTATGGATTACCGTCTCCATGAACGTGATGAGATTCATTCCCCATCATAACCATTCAAGAATAATATTTGTTTTATTATTAAAAATATTTTTTTAGAACTTAATATCATTCTAGATATGAATCAAATACATCCTATCCATAACAAACATGGCTTACGTAACAAAACATATAAAGGAAAACGAATAAGTTAGCACCCGAAACAACGATACTACTTAAAAATTATTAACAAAGAAATATTATAAGATCATATATGATATCATATTTATATTTGGGGTTCTTTTATAATTTAAAAACAATTATTTAACTATTATACAGGAGGTTAATGTACCCTCGATGAAGGAAAAGTGCAAGGTAAGGGTTAATTCCTCAATCCCATTATTATACATGATTTTTTTGTATGTTTTGACTGGGACATATTTATTATCCATGTCCATGTTTCATAAATGACTTTTCAAAATGATTCTTTTAAGGAACTATTTAACTAAAACATCATTTTAAATCTTTTAAATATTTATTCTTCTAAATCATTTTCATTAATGTCCTTGTTTTCAAAATAGTTTCAAGTATTTATTTATATGGGAATTATTGTTTTCAAAAGTTAATTCCTTTCAAAAGTTTCAGTGGTATAGGACAATTTGATTTAAAAATATATTTTAAATGACTTCATTTATAAATGTGTGACTTTTCAATGGTTTCACAAAAATGGGATATTCCTCTCAAAACGTTTTACTATTCAGTTTAAACTATGTTAACATCTTTTAATAGATATAAAACATTATTAAGTTTGATTTATTATAATTCAATATTCCATATTTTATTGAATGAGTTATGATATGTTTGACTGTGGATGTGATATTTTTATACCCTTCAATGTTTATGGTTGAAGTATTGAAATTTAGTATGCTAGTTTAAATAAAAATTTTAATGTTATGTTTCAACATTTTCATATGAGGAATGCATTGGACATAGTAACTGATGGGTGGGGCCCGGTATAGCCTCTCAATGCATTGGTAGGTCTCATGAGACAAACTTGTGTCTTTGCACAGGGCCTTGAAAAAAAATTTATTTTTAGTCTTGGCATGGGGCCTTAACTATGTGGTAATGATATCAAGTGTTAGGAATTCTCTCATTATGAAATTATTTATTACATGTGATTATTCGACTAGTAGAATATCCATGTGCATGTTTATATGGTTATTTTTTATTTATTTTTTCTATATTATGCTCATGATTATATTTAAAGAGGTTTTTGTTTTTATTAAATATCTTTCCTTAAATGTTTATAGCTTCCGCTAAATTATTTACCCTTACTAAGAATCTAAGATCACCCCTTTCTTATGTTTTATTTTCCTAGGATTCCAAGAAGTGTATTTTAATTAATATACATAGTTAATCTAGGGTAATAATGGCATTATCAAAGAACAATCTATGCTGTATTTTATGTTTGAAATTGTAATGTAAAGTTAATGTATGTAATCTATGTTCCAATATTTCTAAATTGGTCGGTCCTTTGGGACTTATTTCCTTGTAATCATTCCAATGTATTAAAAAAATGGACCGGCTCTGGGTAACTGGTTTTGGGGTGTTACATTCATCAAATATTTCATGACTCATGGGAAAGTGGTTTTGATCAACAACCAATTTATGAGATCATGAAGCAAATTGTTCTAACTCAATAATATTTGGCCACCAATGAGGGGGAATTTCATGATCTTGTAAACAAGGAACCTCTTTTAGGGAAGTTGAAGGAGACTTTGGAGGCATTAGAGTAGGGTCATCATTTGATATCTAAACTGCAAGCATAGATGGATGTCTAGACCGCTCAAACATAGAGACATGAGGAAATCATAGCCTAGATGAGTTCTGACCATTCAACAACGTCTTCCTCACTAGAAACTTCTCAAAATAGAGATGAAGATTTGACAACTTAAGTCAAGAATCTCCATCACAGGGTAGAAGTTAAAGAGGTGGGCTGAGTAGAACTCCATTGTCTAATTGATGCTTCTTGTTAGACTCTCACCAACTTGGCATGTTTGGAAGATCGAATCATAATGCAATTTGATGTACACTATTTTTTTTGACATTCTTAGAGAGACTCCAAAATGTGGAGATTCATACTTTGTTTCATATTTATAAATGAATGAACTTTCCTAATCCTTAAATGTTCCTCTCTAGTTTTTATTCCATCCATGATATTCATGACATTTTGATTCTCTGATATGAATCACCAACGACACCTACCCATTGCATAATATCAATTAAACATGAATGGATGAATTTTAATTTTGAAATTATAATATATTCCTTCTCGAGAAATTCTCTTTAATGACGAAAGACATGAAATTATTCATTGATCATTTGTTCCATCTATCTCGAGATCACCTAATTTTAAGAACGATTGCCTCGGTGGAATATGTTTCCCAAAGGGTGAGTGATATTCTTTATATAATGTTGATAGGATTGGTTAGACCATAATGATGTTATATAAAGTTATATGGTAGGACCTATAAGATCTTATAGACTGAATCACTATTGTTCTATAGTTTTGGGTCTTTTAGATCAGGAATTCTAATGTTGTAGTTAGGATCTTTTAGCTCAGACCTTCTATCACTTTATTTTAGGGTCTTTTAGCTCATGAATTATATTAATTTAGTTTAGGGTATTTCATCTCACACATTCTATTGCTTTAGTTTAGGCTATTTCAGCTCAGACCATTTATCACTTTAGATTAGGGTCTTTCAGGCTAGACCTTCTATCACTTTAGGTTAGGGTCATTTAGCTCAGAAATTCTATCACATTATTTTAGGGTCTTTCAACTCAGAAATTACATCACATTAGTTTTTGTTCTTTGATCTCGGAAATTCTATCACTTATTTAGGGTCTTTTTGCTCAGACCTACAATCTCTTTAGTTTAGGGTCATTTAACTTATACCTTCTATCACTTTAGTTTAGGGTATTTTAACTCTGGCATTATATCACTTTTTCTTAGGGTCTTTTAGCTCGAACACTCTATCACATTAGTTTAGGTTCTTTTATCTTGGACCAACCATCACTTTAGTTTAGGGTATTTTAGATCAGACCTTACATTACATCATTTTTGGGTCTTTTAGCTTAGACCTGATAAATGATCATAGAATATGGTGTAGACATTCCCGGAATTAACCAAAACACACTAAGGTTCGGGGTTCTATTGTAGTGTTTCAAGGGACCATAATTATCAAAAATCCATTTTTGCAGTGTGATGCATTTGGTTGACGACCATAGGTTCCTATGTAGGATCCATAGTCACACATGCATAGTTAAGAAAAATGTCTCTTGAATCCAGGTATCTTTTCTTGGGGTGATGGCTGGTTTATGGGGGTAATATTGGTTTAGGGAAAAATAATATGGATTTTAGGTCCACCTGGATAGTTAGATCATGAATTATGTAATTCATAACCCAAAGGATTGAGCTTATGAAAATGGGATGGGGAAGACATGTCGAGGATGGCCCATAAAACATTGAGGGGATAGGTTCCTCAACAATGTTTCTAGGGATCACAAGGGTTAAATCTCATTTCTTGGAAGGAGGAGATTCATTTAGTTGGTGGGTTAAGTCCCTTATACATTGGTAGCTTGGCCAAGAAAAAGATGATATCCACTCCTTTTTGAGATCCATGAAATATTTGTGAAGTCTCAAACATCCAGATAATGATGTTGGGTATGGGAGGAAATCTATCTAGGAAGGATTCTAGAACCCTAGGTTAATTTGGATTTTATATTTTAAAGCTATAAACCTATTCCCTATGGTCTTGAGTCATGAGGCATGGTCTATTAAAGTCTTGGAAATTGAATACCGCATTCTGGCTTTGATAAAGGGTACAAAACATGGTGACGTAGCATCAACGATGTCAAAAATTCTCAGATAGTTTGGTATGATGATTTTAAATCATGGACCAAAGTGATCATGTTAGGAGGATGATTTGATAAAATCATACTAGTATTGATCCAAAACACACAAGGGTGATGGGTTATTCCCATTAATGTTAGGGATCTCAAGGATTATAATTCCCTTTATAGAGTGACACATTTTGTTTCTGACCATATATGCATATGCATGAGCCATAGGAATACATCCCTAGTCGTGAAAAAGTTCATTGAAGTTGAGTATCCTTTACAGGGTCCTTGGAATGTTGCAGTGTTCTGAGGAACCCAAATTAGGAAGTGTGATTTTTTGAAAGTGTAATATCCAAAAAGGGTTTGAGCACCCTAAAAGTTGTGTCACAATATGACTAACATATTATCGTGTAGAGGAGGTTTTAAAAATGATCACCTGAACATTTTCTTAAACTAGTGGGTACAACGAGAATAACTTGAATTTTACTTGGGCTATAAGGTATACCCTATTATATATATTACTTATTCATTTTCAACCTAATTTTTTCCTAAACTCTGGATATTAAGAGTTTAGCGAGTGAAGCCTTGAATTTTTCTTTGGCTTCCCTTTATGGGACTCAAACCTAATACGTTTTGCGTCTATTTCACTAATAGTTTAAGGTCTTGTGATTTAGACTATTATAGGCTAGAGTTTATGTTTTTACAACTTTGACCAAATTGTAGGTAGCTTAGGGTCATGACACACATGGATAAAAATGGAGGATGAAACACAAGATCCCAGTTAGGATACCCCAGGTGAAGAGTACCCCATCATCATTCCATGTAGGATATGAAAATATTGTAAATCATGTATTGAAGTCCCTGGGTCACAAGTTATGATGTGGGACAATCATACCAAGAGTATTTCATATCACGCTGAGGTGTTGAGTTCTTCCATGGTGATTTCAGGGCTCACAAGGATTAAAAATCCATTTTTGAGGAGTTATGCATTTGGTTAGCAACCATAGGAACATATTCCAGAACCATAGGCATACATACATAGTCAAGGAAATTTCCTTGAAGCTATGTCTCTTTTCCATGGGACATGGAAGGTTTGGGTAACCAGATGAACTTGAGATATAAAGTGTGGTCTATTGATTGAAATGATTTTAAAAAATTATGGAAGAACCCCACACTATGGATGACCAAGGTAAGAATCTTTTGGCCCCTTGATAGAGGATGATAAATGGTTGATGACCTTCATAGTTTATTATCATTTAGTGGAGATGTTTTCTGTGTGGTTAAAGGCCTTGTGGTATGGACATACACCATGTAATTTATCTTCGTGTGGTGAAGATGTTCTTGGTGTACAGTTTTAATGTCATTCAACTGAGAAATTTTTATTGTAGTTTTACATTATGTGGTAACGAAGTGGGAACCAACATGATTTTTGTGCATGATATATTTTGTACAAAATAAAATCACACATAATTATGGGTCATACGTAGGAAAAATGATCATGTGTAACTTGAATCCAATGCAATTGGGGTGCATTTCTTATCGGTTGTTGCAACTTGACAATGAATTTGTGATTTGGATGTCACTATGTATATTATGCTGATAGGAATCATGACACACATATTTATTGAACGAGAAACACTATATAGGTATAGTCCATTCATAGAGGCGGGAATTTTTTACATTGATTATTGTAGATGGGCCCAAGATTGGATATCTAGATGTCACTATGTATATAGTGATGACATGATTCATGCCACATATAGTTCATGAGGAATCCTTCAGTATGAAATCATGTGGTATGGACATGGGATTCCTGACATGTAAAGGGGAATTGTGGCTATACCCAAAGATGGAAATTTGAGAGTCACAAAATATACTATGGAAATAAGAGTCAAGATGTATATAGTTATTGAAATCCAATGATGTTTAATGTCTTACGGTGATGATGAATATGAACCTACATGAATGAATGAAAATGATGTTGCTGGACCCAAGATTGGATATTGAGAAATCATTATGTATCTCATGAGAATGAGAATCAATCCATATGTAGTTCTTAGAGAATGTCCTTCCTACAAAAGTCTGGCATGTTTGCAGAGAGGGAGAATTTTTATATTTTTTGTGACTGGATCTAGAATTGAAGTTCCAAGTGTAACTACGTATCCTGTGATGTTAATAATCATGTAAAACATAGTTCTTATAGAATTTTATTACTATAAATGTCTATCCTAAAAGAAAATAGGGGTAATTTCTATATTTTTCATGATTGGACCCAAGATTTGAAGAGCTGGGTGACACTACGTATCCTATGATTTCAGGAATCAAGTCACACACAGTTCTTGAATAGATGTGAAATAGGAGTAAAACACTAACAAAGATGGTCCTCTCAGGTGAGGTTCACAAGAATATTCAGTTTTATGTCCTAAAAGGGACATTAACCATGTAGTTTAATATCATGCGGTGAGGAATCATGGTACAACTTTTATGGACTTTCAGTTAGGACCATGATGAGCATATTGTGAGTTTCTATGCCTTGTTTTTGTGGGGAAGAGCTTACTAAAATTCTTAATCTCATGTGAGCTATGCTCGGTTTGGGAAATAAAGAATAAGAAGGACTCCTCTCACCATGAAGAGTCAACTAAGGATATGAAAATGGTATTTCAAATCATGTGGTGGTTAGAAAGAGATATAGGATCGAGGTGTTCCTACGTATCTCATTGAAAATGAGAATCAAGTCATACATAGTTCTTGAAAAATCGTGTAGTATAATGTCATGCAGAACGAACATTATCCATGTAGTTTAACATCTTACAGTAATGAAATGGATCACCTAACATGAATGAAAATGAAGAATATGGTTGGGCCCAAAACTATAGGTTCAGGAATCACTATGTATCCTGTAATGGAAGGAATAAAGACATACATAGTTCTTGGGGAACTATGTAGTCAAACATCTTATGTTGAGGACTTCAGCTATACAGTTTAATGTCATGTGGTAAGGAAATGGGATACCATGTAGTTTAAAGTCTTATTGTAAGGACATGGAATACCACATTGTTTAATGTCTTGTTTTGAGGACTTAGGACATCCTGAATTTTAAATTTTTACTATTAGGACTTGAGACATCTTGTAATTTAACATATTTCTATTATAAATTTGGATTGAATATAGTCTAAAGTCCTATTTTTAGGAATTTTATGCTTGAGGACATATATAAAAATTATTCAATGAGAAATATTTCATTAGTGGGAGGTTTTAAATTCTCCCCGTCCATGGTTTCCAATGACTATGCTCAATCGTGATGACCTTATTTATGATATAAGACCCCTCCCATTTTGTTTCTAGTTTTGAAGGATTATTCCCTAGTATCATTGGGGTACTGAGATCCAAAACTAGTTATCCTTAGAATAATGAATAGAGGTGAACCTTCTTATTAAAGGATCATGTTATCCAATTCTAATTTACCTCCTGGTTGTGTTGTGTGAACAACCTATTCCCATCGAGATGACCCAATTCATCCAACTGTTTTTGTGGTTGCTTATCATTTGAGAGCTGTCCAAAAATGGATTCAGAGTAAAGGTAGATGGATCTCAATGGGTAACACTGCCTTAGTCCTATAAACTAATGAGTATGTATTTTCTTGTGTAGTAATACACATGGATGTACGATGGGACTATAAATAATGGAGGATCTTTTCTGGTCAAATCTTTTTATCCTTGTTCATCATCTTTTGGAGTATATTTGAAAGAGTCTTACTGATAAAATCTATTTGTCTATTTTCCTCTACATGATGGTGGGATGAATGATAAGACATGATATTATACTCCAGGAATAAATTCATATAATTTGTAGAATAGAAATGGATGTCATTGTCCATCAATATCATGTGAGGGACCTGAAACCTGGTTATGATATGGGAAATTAAGAAAGTGATAATGTTCTTCACTCTGACTTCATTAAGGGTTATTAACTTATGATATTTGGACAAGAAGTCAGTAGCATTAATTATGTACTTAAATATCTTAGATGTGGTAGTGGTATATGGTACCACAACATGCATTCCCCAATTGGAAAATGTATAGGAATATTTAACTGTATGTAGTAATTCCAGGGACTGATGGATGATGTTTTCATGGATATGGAACACATGAAATTTCTTGGTGAATTCCACATAGTCCTATATCATGGTTTTCATGTAATATCCCATAATTATAATTTAGTGGGAGATCCTAGTCTTAGATTGAAGGGAACCACAAGAGTCAGCATTGAATTCTTCAATGATGAAAATATATATCATTTTTCTATGCATATGTGGAGGATTTCATCAAATCCATGATCAAAGAGGGATTTCTACTCATTTGGACCATTAGGGAGGGTAAAGTTCACTGAAAAATGCCAAATATTTCCCCTTAAGAATCTGTCTGTTGATAGTGTCCCATTTTTGAGATAACCCATTATGGGATCCATCCATACAAGTGTTGTTATTAGTCTATCATGCTCCAGGGATGTGTTGACCTGATCGATTTCTTCCATATCATAAACAAAGATAAACGATCCCATTATTTGGTACATGATATGGAATATCGATTCCTCCAGACCAAGTTTGGATAAGATAGTGGCTTCTTTAGTCAATGTGTTGGCGTGAACATTGTATGTTCCAAGAACATGATGTAATGTGGGATCAAAAGGAGAATTTTCCATCAGTCCACTGATATAGCCAATGGGGGGGGGATTTTTCCTTTTTTATGGATTATTCACCATTTATCTATTTCACCATTAGTTATGAATCCTCTTATATATTCAATAGGCTATGTGAAGTTGTAGATCTAGTATCAACCATAAAATGAGGGATTTGTATTCAAACTCATTGTTTGTGCTGTCTTAGGATATTGAGAAAGAGTAGGGAAAAAATTATTTTTTGGGAGAGAAAAATACAATTCCCAAAACAACCAAATTGATCCCCAATTTTTCCATCCATTTACTAATAGGTCTCTGGGAGGCACAATAAAAATATATCTCCCATGTCCGGGGAGTGCATGGGCATAGAAGAACTCATCATCTAGAAGCTCGATGTCCATAGGTGTATTCTCTAGGGCAGGATGTGCTGTAATGAAATTAGCTGGAGATTTACCTTTCACCAAATTTTTTTATTCAAATTGAATGTCATATTAGTTTAGAATGACCTCCCATCAAGAAAATCGACCAATCAATATTGGGTGGACAAGGATTTACTTGAGCGGATTGACACGAGAGACTAGATATACTTCATGATGCTACAAGTAATGCCTCCAATTTTACACAGTGAAGATGAGAGTAAGGAATTTCCTCTCTAAATTAGAGTATCTGGTCTTTGTACCTATCATTTTCCTATAGAGGTAGTAGTGTCTATTGATAACATAGCGATTTACTATTCATTTACACCCTTACACCACTGTTTTAAACTAGTTTTTTATTTAAAATTAAAAATTTATTAAAGAATTAAAATTCTGGTTTGATTAAATAATTTTATTTTTATCTATATTAAATAGGTAAAATTTTCTTTTTTATGGATTAAATTGTAGGAGGAGGTTATTTGGAGAGCCCACGATGAAATTCAAGTGAAGCGGGCCAAACTGCATGAGATCCCGAGCACACTTGTGGACTCCAATATTTTATATGGATAATATATACATCCAATTTGGAAAAAAATTTATGATCTATTGAATTTTTTTTACATTTATCTATAATACCATGGATCCCAATTCATCCATTTTGTGTCCAAAATGTGTCCCATAATGTAAATAAATTCTGAATGGGCTAGATTGAACCACCCTTCTATATATGGCCCTTAATGCGGGACTTAAACCTCCAATTGAATTGATTCCACCTTCATTGTATAGATAAATAGAAGGTCCACCTGTCCAATGAATTTTAATATAATTAAACTTGTTTTTTAGTAAAATAATCAAATTAACTTTGTGACAAAAAATCTATTATGAATAGCTCACCTACACCCATAGAGCATTGACTATTATTGGATCCAACTTTCTATATTTCTCTTTCAAAGAACTCGATGGATCATTTGAAAGGTTGGAATGACCATGGGTAAGGGTGAGTCAAATTTTATAGTTTCATTCATTTATTTTTTTCATATTATACATCATTTATTTCTAAACCACTTAGTGATAAATATGGCGGGTTCTCTTTGTTGTAATCCTGAGATCCATGTTCGTAATATTTGAAGTTAATTAAATTTCTAGGTTTGTTGTCTATTGTTCTTTATTTAATTTTTTAAATTTTTATTCTATAATGATAAAATACAAACAAATAGAACAAGAATCCTCATGAGTGTGTAGATGGATTACATTGATTGATAACATCAAGAATCTTGAAACCATGAATATGAATGATCTTGTATTGTGGAAAATTTTATCATTGATACAAATCTGGTCATCTCATCACTTTGTTTATGTGATTCCTTTATTTAATTTGGTTCTTAAATCGATGCAGTTTTATTGATTTTGAGAGGTCACTAATAATCAATATCATTGATTGATCAAATACTAGGTGTTAACCTAGTAAAAACTGATATACCATACTAGTTTGAGTTCTTATAAATCAAGGAATCAATAATCCTTCCCACTTCCCTTAAGAGGGATGACGAATTGAGCATCAAGGGATACTCACCCGGGTTGATCACGGTTTTTCTAACCAATTTTTCTCACTTAGTAATATAATTTTTATTTCTATTTTAAAATCATTGAACCCCAAGTTACCTAAAATACCATTCCCCTTTTATTTTCATAATCAAAACCTTCTTTTTAAATTAATGATCTAAGGATTCTTTAAGACAAGAACTAGGGTTCCTTCAATACTATAAAAATTATAGTAAAATATAGACATTTAATTCTTCATGATCGATAATGTGAATTTTTTTTGGCATCGCTTCTGGAGATCCAAGATCATTTTTTACTTTTATTTATTTCTCTTTTTATTTATTAGTCCTTTCAATACCCCCTACCATTTTTACTATTTTTGTTTTTGATTGTTTTTTTGGATGTCTCTCTATTTTTTTATTCTCTATATCTAATTATATAATATATAATATATTTTATTTTCTCCTTTAATTATTCTTAATTATAATTTTTTTCTATATTCCATAAAAGAATAATAAATAAATTCATAAATACATAAAAAATTCCGAACATATTTCCATGACATGATCGGGAAATGAGAAAATTTTTAAAATAGACCTTGAAATCAAAAATTCACTTCACTCAAAAATTAGGTCATATAAAGTAGGAAAGTCAGGTAACATTGAGAAACACCCTGAGGATCCTCAAGCATTCCCAAACCAATATAAAAGCTAACCAAATCAAACCCCAAAAAACATAAATGTAAATAAACAAACCTTAAAATAATTTACCACCCTAGATGTGGAGTATCAACCTGAGTACATCAAATATCTGAAAGAATTATCCAACTTTGAGCTCAGATCAGGCATCATCCACCTTCTTCCTAAATTCAATGGTCTTTCCATTGAGGACCCTCACAAACATCTCAAGAAGTTTGTAACACCCCGAGATTTAATGAAAAATATTCTTTTTAATTTTATTGATGTCTTGTGTTGTACGCTACACCAAAAGGAGCTTGCACTACACGCATCCCTAACTTGGCTTGAATTATACGCAATCGTGACCTTCCACGACAGTGTGTGTTGTACCCAATACCAAGTTTCACTAAACAATGATATGTTATATAAACTAGCTGTTATGAATAGTAATACACACTTTTTAAAATTTTATAAATTTTATTTTTTGAAATGGACTTCATTTTTGGATTCAGAATATCGAAATTAGCCTAGGGTGAATTTTTGGTATTTTTATGAAAACATTCAATTTTTGATGCATAATGAAAACACTGGGTTACTATTTAAAAACCGACTTTTTATTTAAATAATTATTTATTTTATTTAAATTTATTTAATGTCAAAATTGATACATAATACATATATAAGTTTAATCGAATTTATGAGAGGTATTTTATAATAATTTTAGATATATAAAAATTTTATTGAACTTTTCACCGTCTTTTACCCACCTTCTAGGAGAATTTGGAAATTCACATAAAACATAATTTTACCGCTTCTGTGAGTGGAATTTTGAAAATCCGAGAGACACGGTTAATATCAAGGACTAAAATGTGGTTGAATGAGATGAAAATAATTTTTGGTGAATAGTAACCTTTTACTTTTATTTAGCATGGTTAAAAGTAAATAGGGTAATTAAGGGTAAAATTATATTAATATTACCCTAACACTTGTCCTAATTCTATTTTATAAGTATAATTCGACCAAAAACAACCTTAGGAATAAAATATGACCATTTAGGTCCACTTGAATTAGATTAGGACATTTAATATTATTTTATTTAAATAATTGTTAAAATAGTTAAAATCAAAGTTTAATAACTAAAACATTTTTAATATAGGGTTATACATTATATAAATTAAACTATAAATATTCATTAGAAATATAAAACGATTTCCTACATAATGGTATTTTATTTATAATTTTTAGATATTATATATTTTAATTTATTTATGACTCAATGATGTTGCAATAATTACCTTATTAATGAAATATTAACATAATTGACGTTATAAATTCCCAAATAAATGTAATTTGAGATATTTTATGAATTCCACTAATTTTATAGGTTAATATGAAATGTTATTACTGATTTAAGTAACTTATTTAGAACTAATCATGATTTTATGATTTTCACAAAAATCACGTACCAAATAGTGTCAAAATCGACATAAAATAGTTTTTAAAACAAATATTATATTATTAATTGTTATCTTATTCCTAAAAATCTAAGGTTCGAAAAAATTACATAGATAAGGTTATATATATTAATAATAATCAACTTGGGGTTCGTTTGGCTTGTTATAGTATGTTTATTAACCATGTAGATTAAGAAAAAAAAGACACGGTAAAAGTTAAATTATTTAACTTAGAGTTAAATCTAAATGACAAGGGTAAAATAGTAACCAAAACTTATCCAAATTCTATTATATGAGATTATTTCGACCCATACCAACCTTAGCTTCGAAATAAATCAATTTGGAGCTATTAAAAACCGAATATGACTTTATAATAAAATAATATTTTATGTTTTCCTAAGGTGCCCCTCTCCTCCCCTATAAATAGGACACCCCTTCCCTCTTCTCATCACACCATTTTGAGCCTTTATGCTTGGACAACCCCTGAAAATTTCTCTTCTGAACTTCCCTAAAAAAATTCTGGAGGTTCTGGTTTTCTAAAAAGACCAACTCTACTTCCTTAAGAGGAAACTTAAAAGAGGTGCGTCAAAGAAGAGGTAATCTCTTCTTCCGATTTTCTCATGTTTTTTTTCTTATTCTACATATTATTAATTAGTTGTTTCATTATTAAGTAATAACATCATTATCACTCATATACTAATATTCTATTATATGTATGAAACAACCCTGTTTCACCATCTAACCATCCTATGGAAAACGAAATCACCGCACATGCGTACGTACAGAATACCATCTCCACACCGTGATGTAATCTGTTTTCGACCACCACATTACTTGGATGCGTATAATGGTGTAAATAAATAACTATATATGATTATTGTAAAGTGATATTGATTATTAAATATTATACATACACTTCAATACAATTCCACGATCATGGGAATGGTATCATCGCTCGTGTATACGTACGGACTACCGTCTCCACGACGCGATGAGATTCATTCTCCATGTTAACCATTCATGAATGATTATAAAGTATATATAATAATTAATCATGAAATATATGACATAATAATTATACTTGATTTATGTATATATATATGTATGTCATCTACTTAATTCCATTCAATTCAATAAAGAAACGAAAACAACGTTCATGCGTACGTAGGGCCTACCGTCTCCATGAACGATGTATTTCATTCCATTTATCGATCTATCATACATATATATGTATATAATAAATATATATTATATATAAATCATGTTTTACATTCTGTAATTAAGTAAATCGGGATATAAGTAATAATATCAAGAACGACAAGTCCAAACACGTATGATAAATAAAACGATTTTACCCAAAACAATGATTTAACATGGAATTTACAAAAGAACGGGTAATATAAAGTCATAAGTGAACCATTTATGACATCATAACAATAATATGATTCTGTAATAATTCAATGACATTATTTAAATCATTATACATCGGGTTTGGATACGTACGAAGCATATCAGACCTAAGGTAAGGTATAACTTTTCCAATCTCGTTTTTATCCAAGATTGTAAATTCGTAAGTATTTACTGGGGTTATATTTATCATCAATGTCAAAGTTTTATAAAAATGTTTTCATTTATGTTTAAAGTCCTTTTTACCCATTTTTTACTTTTATTACATGGTATGTAAGGAATCTATTTTTTGTTTACCATACGAGGTACTTTTTGACTTTTCCAGCAAAAGTATGAGAAAAATGTTTTTTTAACTTATACGGCATAAAAAGATTTTTACAGTTTTATAAAGCCTTATTTTCATGAAGCTTCCTCCAAAATATTTCATAAATATTTTCAACAAAATCGTTTTCTTTTACATGAAATTTTGTGAAAAGAAAATTATTTTTAAGAAGAAAGGATATTTTCCTCAAGAATTCATTTCAAGTGTTTTATCAAAACCATTTTCCATCTATGATGACATTATTTCATATGTGTATGTTTCAAGTATAATGTCTCAATGATTTATATGGTTTCAATTTTCTTATTATGAAATGATATCCATTTCTTTTATATATATTATTTGATGATGGTATGATGTTTATGAAACCCATTTTATTCGTTGGGTTATAATGAATGATGTATGTTTATTTTGTGGCACAAGTAAGAATGATTTCATTATGAGAAGGGTGGGACCTATATCTCCCTCCAATGAATTGGATAATTATTTACATCTCATGATATAGACATGGATGGAACGGTAAGTTAATCCGGATCAGTGATACAGGACTGGAATGAGGAGTGAACTCGATTCAGAAAGGGACTTTGTCCACTAAGATGGTCTTGGCAGCAATGCCTTGGCTACTATGGAAATCATAACAAGTGCTGAATGGTTTCTACAATTACATGATTTATTTCCATGCTATTTTATCAATATTTATGTTCATTTATGATATATTCCTTACATACTTCCAAGATTTATGTATTTTCTCAAGATTTTGATGTTTAGATTTTATGTTCATGCTTTTTCATTCAAATGTTTATGGATTGTTTTATGTTCTCTATGCTTACCCTTAATGAGAATTTGAGCTCACCCTTTTTATGTTTTCTTTTCCCCAGGATATAAATAAAGGTTTTAGGTATGAAAATAAAAGGGGAAGATCATTATGGGAGAAGTTGAAGATCTTTCACCACGATTAGAAGATTAAATTCCGAGTTTCCAAAGACACTAAACTATTACGGTCCTTGTGTGTCTGTGTTTGATATGTGTTAAGTATTCTGCAAAAGTAATGTAATGTCCTTGTACATCAAGCTTTGGGTCTCTAAAAAGTTTCACATAGTGTGCTCTACCCTGAAACCCCAAAATGTCTCTGATGATCTTATTAATTTTAGGGCCTTCCATTTCTCACTTGATGGTGTATCCAAAGACAAGATATACTATCTTCTTACCATATTTGGGGGCTGAAATGACTGTAAACGACTCTTTCTAGATAATTTTTTCCATTCCTCCCGAACTACATCAATTAGAATGAAAATATGTTGAATTTGGAAATCATAAGGAGATACCCTTCATGTATATTGGGATAGATTAAAAAAACTTATCTCATGTTTCCCACACCACCAAATAATTTAAAAATTTCTAATTCTATACTTCTATTAAGGAATTATCCCCATGGATCATTGAATGATGTATTCTATAGGTGGTGGTTCCCTAGTTGATAAAACTCATGCCGACGCTCGTGACTTATTATCCTACATGGCTTAAAATTCACAATAATTTGGTATATGATCAATTACACCCACTAAATAAGTTTATTAGGCAATTAATTCATCCCTATAAAAAATGTAGATAACAAAATTGATCAGATACATACCATTCTAAAACAATTATCTCAAGATCAAGGTAACGCACACTCTCCTCCAATTTTATTACATTGTGGTGTTTGTTCTGATAACACTCATTTTTATGGTCAGAAACCACAACTTTAGGATTCATCAGAGTCTTGCGTAGTTGTATTTCCATAGAATCCATTTAAAAAAAGAACAACCTTTTAAGAAAGATCCATTTAAGAAAAATCAAAATTCTTGGTGGAAAGAACAACCAAATATGGAAAAGGAGGAAAATCGAGATACCCTAAATAGAACTGGTATCAAGAAGCCCAAGTCATGCAACTTTCTTATCATTAAAATCTCAAAATAACTATTCTCTTCCCAAATCAAAACAAAACCTCAGGGAAATGGGGAAGAAAATGGAATCCCGGAACCTCCAATTTTAATAGACAACACAATCAACTATTGAATACCTACAAACTCAAGTAGGACAATTAGAAAACACCATCAGTGAGATAAAGATGAAAGGTTCTGGAAAACTACCACCCCAACCCATTTTTAATCCAAAAGAAAATAGTAATGTATGTGAAATCACACTTTATAGTGGTAAATAAGTTTCTTATTCCAATGATTCTACCCAAAAGGTATGTCACCCTCTTAAAAACCATATTTCCTACACTAAAAAGTTTTATGTGAAGAAAAAAAGACAAAAATGGGTAATAAAATTATCATTGAGAATTCCCTTAAGTAATATATTCCTCTTAGTTTCCCCCAAAGACTTTCTAAATATAAGAAATTTTTTAATAATGATATTTATAAAGAAATCATAGACACATTTAAAAAGTTACATGTTAACATTCCTCTTTTGTATGTAGTTAAAAAAATTCCTCATTACACCAAATTACTTATATATATTTTCACCCATAGACAATGACTGAAGGGGAATGAGATATTCAACCTTAAAGGAATGTTTTATCCTTGATACAAATAGAAATTCCATCCAAATGGAAGGATTTATGCATTTCAGGATAACTTGCACCATAGGAGAGACCTTATTTTCTGATTTAATTCCATATTTGGTTGCTTAGATTAATGTGAAACCTTACTCTGTGTACACTTCTCTATAGGTTGGAGAGCTTCAACCAATAGGAATCATCTTGGAACATTACAAATAGAGAAAAACACACCCATTCAGAGTGATCAAGGATGTCCTCATAAGAGTGCAGAATCTCATATTCTCTATAGACTTCTACATTATTGATATATAAGATACCCAAACCAAAGGAAATTCTCATCTCATACTTGGGAGTAAATTACTTAAATATAAAAGATGATCATAAAAATTCACAATAGTATGATGTCTATGTATATTAGTGTTGAAAATGTATGTTTTAATATCTTTGATTCCATGAAACACCCAATTAAAGAGAACACCACTCTTCTTATCTATTTGATGGAAGTTCTCTCGAATGGAACACACACATGATTCTCTCCTTGAACCATACTCTCATTCATTTCACTCTTATTCAAACTTAGATGATTTTAGTTATCATTCATGTTTTAAGTTTTGTGTGGGTTCATAAAAGTGTAATTTTGTTTTCTTTAATTCATGTGTGTGTTCACTAGGAGGTACCCACTATAGTAGATGATTCTATAAATATTATTTCTATTGATTCTCTTTCTTTATAAAATAAACACGAGTAAATAGTTAGTTTCATGGACCTCACTCCCCCTAAATCCCCACCCTCAATCAAAAAACCAATGGTTTTGGGACTCAAACCATTTCCTCTTAATTTAAAATACACCTATCTTGAGGGTATTAACCAATTTACCATCTTTTTTTCCAATAACCTCCCTCCACAACATGAATCAAAACTTTTAGATATTTTGAGTGAATAAAAAGGCATTAGGATGGACATTTTATGATCTTCATGGGATTGGCCCAAATATTTATATGCACCATATACTTTTATATGACAAGGATAAACCCACAAGACATGATCAACTCTAGTAAAATCCAACTCTTCTTGAAGTGGTAAAATCAGAAGTTAGTAAATTACTTTATGATGGGATCATCTATCATATATCTGATTGTAAATAGGTTATCCCAGTGAAAATTGTTCCTAAAAAACTATAATAACGGTTGTGTCAAATGAACGGAATGAATTAGTTCCAACACGTGTGAAAAATAGTTTGCGAGTATATATTGACTACCACAGACTGAATCAAGCTTCATTAAAGGACCAATTTTCTCTACCTTTCATTGAAATTTTTTTATAAAGATTGGCAGGTAAGTCCCATTATTTTTTCCTTGATGTCTATTTGTGTTATTTTCAAATACATATATCCCATGATGATTAAGAAAATAAAATATTTACTTATACATTTGGTACATTTTCATACAGAAGGATGCCTTTTGGTCTATATAATGCTTCTTGTACCTTTCATCGGGGTATTTTGAGTGTCCTTTCAAAGTACCTTGAAAATTTTATGGGTTTTTTATGGATGATTTCACCATTTATAGATATTAATTTAATGAAAACTTGGAACACCTAGTTTATATCCTATGATATTACATTGGAACTATCTCATATTAAATAATGTGAAATTTAATTTCATTGTTGAGTGGGGGATAATTCTTGGTCATGTTATTTAAAATGAGGTAATTCATGTGGATAAATCCAAAATTGAATTAATTTCATCCTTGAAATATCCAAAATGTATCCCTGAGGTGCTATCTTTCTTGGATCAGGTTGGTTTTTACCACAAACTCATCAAAGACATTAGTAATATCATACTTCCCTTGTCATGTTTATTACAAAAAGATTCAATGTTTTTTTGATAACAAATTTGAGGAATTTTTAAATTAACTAAAAAGGAGTCTCACATCACCTCCCATCATCTCACCACCAAAGTAGGATCTCCCCTTTGAACTTATGTGTGATTCCTCAAACATTTCAGTAAGGGTAGTTTTATCACAAAGGGTTGAAAAGGATCCTCATGTCATTGTGTACACATCACGTACCCTTGAACTTGCCTAAGTAAACTACACAACCACTTAAAAATAACTCCTTTTTATTTTTTTTCCATGGTAAAATTCCATTCATATCTTCTTAGGTAAAAAATCATTATGATTTATAATCATGATTCCCTTCATTTTCTCCTTAGGAAAACTAAATCTAAGACTCGCCTCATTTGGTGTATTTTTCTCCTCTAGGAGTTTGACATTGATAATCGAGATAAGAGAAGAGTGGAAAATGTGGTAGGTGACCACATTAGTAGGATTTATCCACCATCAGACCATTATGTTGTCTCATCCATCCCCATTAGATAATTCTTTCCTTCTATGAACCTTTATGATGTTGTTGAACTTACCCATGGTATGCGAAAATTGTGCATTTTCTAGTTACATCGAGGGTTCCCACTGATTTTATAGATTCACCACCCCATATACATAATAATGATATAGAATGGTACAGTTGGGATGACCCTTGTGGAAAATTTGTAGTGACCAAGTTGTTCATCTGTGTGTCCTTGACCATGATTTCACCTCTGTTTTGACGTTCTTCCACACTTTGTCCTGTGGGAGCCACTCTGGATCTCAAATTATATCTCAAAGGGTCCTTGAATTGTAAATTTATTCTCTAACATTATATAAATATTCCCATCAGTTTTTAAGTCATACTCATAATGTCAATTCACTAGGAATATCTCAAAGAGGAATGAAATACCCCAGAAACCCATGTTATTTGTGAAATCATTTGTTCATGGGGCATTGACTTCATGAGGAATTTTCCAAATTCATTTGAATTTGTGCACATATTACTAGATGTTGACTATGCATAAAAATGGGTGCAAGAAAAGCCAACAAGGACTAATGACTCTCAAGTGGTTATTGATTTTGTGAGGTCTTAGATTTTTATTAGGTTTGGTTTTCCAAGATTCATCATTAGTGATCAGGGTTCACATTTTCCAATTGAAACATGAAAAACTTGATTCCTAAGTATGTGTTTTTTCATAAAGTATCCACTACATATGACCCCCAAACTAATAGAAATGTATAAATCTCAAATCTATAAGTTAAGCGAATATTGCAAAAAGTGGCCAAACTTAAAGAATCCAACTTTACAAGATTTTGCTTGGAAATACTTGTCACCTTCTAGTAGAGGTAGAGTGACATGCATATTGGGTTGTTAAATCATGTAATATAAATTTTTTAGATGCAGGTGAGCATAGAAAGTTACATATTTTTTAGTTGGAATAAATTATGCATGATGCATATGGGAAATATCAAATACCAAAAGAGAACAAAAAGGCTATCCATGATGGGATGATTCATCAGCAGAAGTTTCATATTGGTGAAAAGGTCATCATGTAAAATTATATGATAATGCTCTACCCAGGAAATATTTGTTCCTAATGGCTTAGTCCTTACACTATTACTAATTTTTACCCTTTTGGTGCAATATAGGTTTTTTATGAGGAGAGTGGCTGAAGTATTAACATCAACAGGTAGATAATTAAACAATTTTAGGAGGATTTTTCAAAGAACCTACTGGAGGAAATACACCTTCAAGAAGCAACATACCAGTAAAACCACCGGGTTTAATCCTTCCTACCCATATTCTATTTTATTATAGTGAGTACACTGAAAACTCTAGGTCCGGGGGTAGGTAGTGGGTACATTATTAGGTTCATTAGGATTTTCTTGGTCTTTATTCATTATTATAATTTTTATCTCAATTAATAGTATTTTAATTTCTCACACTTGGTTGAGTTTATTAGTATTTTCATAATATTTCTTATTTCTTCTCTTTTTCAATTACTGAATAATATTTTTACATTCCCCCCTTATGCTCACAAGATTAGGGAAATTACTAAAAACACATGTAATAATTTATGGAATTAATTATTGCATGAATTAAACAATGGGGAGTGTTTTTTTGTAAATTGGTTATTTTAAAATGATATAAATGATTTTATCTCTATGAACCCTTTGATATTAATGATACCCTTTGTGTGAGTACTTTATGGGAGCATTGTGTCGTTAATATCTCCACACATCTTTACACCGAACCATGAAGTGTGAATATTTATTACTTAATAAAAATTAAATATATGTTATGTTAATATTTATCATATTTCTAAAATGATTATTCCACACATTTATTCCTTATCTGAGCTGTTTCATCACTGTACTACATTTACCTATGATGGTGTATCTGTTATCTAACTATTTTACGTGTTGAAAAAAATAGAATTAATAAATAATTTGGAGAGTGATGAAATGTAAAACATATATGGATATCTAGGTCGGGTTATTATGGTTTTACTTACCAGATTTATTATGAAAGTGGATCTCAAAATTTATTTATTGAAGGTTTAGTGGAAAAAAATAGGTAAGAATTTTTTTTAAAAGCATATATTTACATGATAGAAAGTGGAAATAATATCATGAAATGGTTTTCACACACACACACACATGTGTAGATATTAATTTGGATGGTTTAATTTTTAATTTCTTTCTCATATTGGTATCATGCATATCTTTGAATTTTTGTCTAATATAATTTATGTGACATCTTTTCCCATGATCACTGGAAATAACTCCTCGGTGTGGTTTTTTCTTTAATCACATTACTGTAATTCATCAAAATTTAGTTAAATGTTAAATATTCATTAATTTATGAATATATAAATGCATATTTTTATTTGAAATGTAACTTTTCCTAGGTGTGAAAATTTTTAGGTTTTGGTCTGTGATTGCATAGTGATTCACTATTCATTTCCACCCTTACACCACTATTTTAAACTGGATTTCTATTGGAGATTAGATATATAATAAATAATTTCAATTAATTTTTTATTAAATAATTTAATATTTATCACTGTTAAATAGGTCAATTTTACTTGTTTTAATGACTACGCAATAGGAGTAGGTGATTTGGAGAGCCCATGATGGAATTCAAGCAAAGCGGGCGAAACTATGCGAGAGACCGAGAACACTTTGGGAAATTAATATTCATTAAGGTTGATTTTTGAATCTATTTTCTATAAAAATTGGTGTTTTAGTGAAATCTATGTGGGATAAATTTCTCTAGAAGACCATGGATCCCAATTCGTCCATTTGGAGGCCCAAAAGTTGCCACAATGTGAAAAAATATCGGTGGGCTAGATTGGAAAACCGGTTTGTATTTGAGTATTAACTCAGGACTCTAATATCCAATTGGAATGACTATATATCTATTTTATATATAACTTAATCTAAAACCTCTCCAATTAATTTTATGACAATTTTATATGGCTTGTTCAATAAACCAAATGAATCAACGTTGTGAAATAATCTATCATGAAAAACTCACCTACACCCATAGACCATTGAATATTCTGGGATCCAAAATGATATATTTATATTTAAAATAACTCAATGGATCATTGGAAAGGTTCTAAAAACTAGGGATATGTGTGATTAAAATTTTAGAGCTTCCTTCATCCATTTTCTTCATATAAACATCATGAATTTCTAAAACTCTTAGTGATCAATTTAAGGGGTGTTCTTTATTGTAATCCTAAGATCCATGCTTGTAATATTTTGAAGGCAAATGAATTACTAGGATTTTATTCTATTGTTATTAATTTCAAAATTTGGAATTTTTTTACTATATTATGATCAAATACAAATCAAAGTAAGAATAATAATCAAGCTTTCATGCATAACCCAGATCTTATGATGATTTGAACATGTTCGTCTCTTTTCTCACCCCTTCTCGTTCACAAGTTTGTAGATGGATTATGTCATTTTATAAAATCTATAACCTTAAATCCAAGAATATGCATGTTCTTTTCTTATGGAAAATTTTATCATTGACATAAATGTGGTCATCTCATCATGTATTTGATGTGATTCCTTGAATGAGTTTGGTTCTTAGATCGATGCAATTTTATTTATTTTGGGTGGTCACTATTAATAAAATTTACTAGGTGTTAACCAAGAAAAAAATCACATACCATATTGGTTTTAGTGTTCATAAATCAAGGAATCATTGATCCTTACCATTTAACTTGAGTGTGATGATAGATTGAGCATCAAGGGACACTTATCCTTGTTGATCACGATTTCTCCAATCAATTTCTCTCACGTAGTAATATAGTTTCAATTTATGTTTTAATATCAACAAACCACGAGTTTTCTAAAATCCCATCCCCCTTTTATTTTCATAATAAAAACATTATTTTTAAATAAATTATCTAAGGATCTGTCGAGAGATGTCCTAGGGTTTCTACTATACTGTATAAATACCAGTGAATATTAGACATTTATTTTGACATTCTAGACAATGAAATCAAATGTTACCACTCCCCATATCATTTTTTATGTTAGAAAGGATCCTAATGTGTTTTCCATGATGAAAAATATAATATTAGTGGACTCCCTTCCACTAGAGGTATCAAATATGGTGGGTATAGTTGGTATTGTTTCATATTTTTAAAGGATTTATAACAATCATCATATCATCAATAGGAGATTCCCCAACTCATTAATCTAGATAAGGGGAGAGTTTTCCAGCCAATTTTGCTATTAATTTTCAAATTTAGGTGCGGTTCCCTTGGATCCCCCTTATTTCCTTGATATTTATGGGAGGTGATATTGCTAAAATAACACTACTCTTCTCTGGGTCAACCTAAATGCCATGGTGGCATACCAAAAATCCAATGAAACTTCAATGATGTTACCCCAAAGTGCATTTTGGTGGATTCATATTCATACTATTCTATTATAGAATATCAAATATTGTTTTAAGATTTATTAATTGATCACATCACAGCTAGGATTTAACAACCAGTCTGTCTACATAAAATTCATATATACTTCCCTAGAATTGTTTAAAGATATAATTCATGGTACATTGCTATGTGGAGACAACATTCATTAACCCAAATGGTATGACCAAATAGAAGAATATAACCTAAGGTGATCTGAAGGAAATGTATTCATCATATTTAATGGATATATTTAGTTGATTATACCATGAATATATGCCCATTAGGGAAAGAGAATGAAATTTAGCAGTTTTATCAATCAAGAGTTTTATGATCAACAATGAGAAACCGTCATCTGGGAAGTGTCGATTAAGGTCACTAAAATTGATAGAGACCATAATCTTCCAATTCTTTTTATTGTTAGGGGTGATATTGGATATCCATCCTGGGAATTTCACTTCTCGAAAAAAGTTGGATTTGAACAATTTTTCAACTTCTGCCACTACTTTGATGGAATAAGAGGGGTACTTACCCCAAGATTCCTTTTTCAAGCCATGATTTTCTTCAGGTAGGCTGAGATTATGTGTAGCCACATCTGGATTCACTCTAAGAATTTATAAATATTTTTAACTGAACACATATTGATGTTTCTTGAGAAATTTTATGTACATATCTTGCTCTTCAAGGGGCATGGTGACACTAATCAGAGTAGGTTGTGGTTATTTTTCCATTCCTAGATTTATCTACTTGATCTGATAGATGGTGGTGGATACACCTTCCTTGAATATGGGAGGGGATTTCCTAAGGTCATCCTCATATTAATCCAATTATGAGTCTGTGGTGACTTTTTTAGATAAAAATGGAAATCTGGGGGCTTTTCTATCACTATCAGGGTGAGGGAGGTGATGAGAAGAGAAATTATCATCCCATACTCATTGTAGATAGATTTCAGAACTGATTGTTTTTTACACGTTCTCTGAGGAAATAATGGGATTGGATCTTTGATACGAAGTCTATCACCTCAACTAGATTAATGGGTAGCACATAGTCAATGTTGATCTTACTCCTAGGGTTTGAAGGGGTAGTCCCTAAGTTTTTGAGAGCTGCAACTTATTTATCATAATCCATAATTGTCTATTTGCCTCCCATTTTATAGATTCTCACTTCAACATTTTGGATTCACATGTTTCAAATGGGGAACTATCACCATGTAGTATACCAAATTTTCCACTGATAGGGTATTTCAGATATTGATGTAATGTTGAAGGTACCACCATGTGGCTATGGAACCAAGTCATTTTGAGAAGGATATTGTATGTAGTGTCTTTTCAGATAACCAAAAAACTCAGCTTCATATGTGATCTTCCCAAACTAAGTTTTGAGTTTGATTTTCCTGAAAGGTAATTTTTCATGCTTATCATACCCTTGAATGGTCATCATTTCGGGAGAGAAATCCCCTTAGCTTTATCTCAAAAATCAAAGGGTTCATATTGGGGTGAGATTGATCCTGGAGCCATTTTCAATCATATCCCTTCATATTTTGAAATTATTGTGTCTTACTGTAATATATAGGGGTCTGATGTGTCCCTGGATGACCTCTTCTTAATCATTCCATGTGAATGAGATGGTGACATGACATTCTACTGACTTGGTCTCCATTCAATAGACCTCAGCTGCAGAATCCTATTTCTCAAATTCATGATAGCTTTGGAGGGATTGAATGAGTTCCTCATTGAGTTCTTCTGAAATATTAATTGCATCAAGGTTTGAAATCTTGGCTGGGTTAATGTCCAACTATTTCTGAATGTTGTAATTTTGTTCCAGAGGTCGGCGCTTCCTGAGGTGTGGTTACTCATGGAATGGTGGCTTAGGAACTGATGCACCAGAGGATTATGGGCCTAGTGGTTGTGTAGAGGTCCATCTTCTTTTTTTTCATGTCATTATAACCTCCCCTATTTACAAGGTTGATCAAATAATCTTACCCCCTCTAGGTGGTCATATAAGACATTTGAGTGTGGAAAACTATTGGAATGTCCTAGGACACCTCCATGTCTTTGATGATCACACTAGTGTTCATTTCCATGGTTCTTAGCTTCATATATGTCCTCTATAGAGACATTACCAGAATATTAACTCCAACCACGTTCATGTTGTACCCTATATCCTCGGTTACTATTCATGCGGCCTCTGTTTTACTAGGTTGGTGTAGGAAACTAGTATTATAAGGAATATTCATCATCAGATAAGGGTTCTTCGAAGTGCATCATGATGATAGAACCACTCTTCATCTGATGATTATACCATTTGGTGGGATAGATCTTTTACTTTAGATGTTATAGGGAAGAAATATGAAATAGATAGAGATTTAATTAAAGTAGAATATGAATCTTCCACTTCTTTTTCTTCCTACATCCAGTTTTCACACAAACTTTTGGGAGGCATACCTAACATGACATCACTGAGTGTTGAAGATTGTGCTGGTCTATGAATCTGTGATCGTAGGTTGGAATAGGCTCAGTGAACTATTTTCTTGAGTCATCCAGTTGTTGAAATTATGTGCAGACATGGCTGAAACTTTCTTATAACCATCATGTACTTCTGATTGGGAAAATTTTATTCAATCCAACTTCTCTGAAGAGTTATCTCACCCCAATTATCTTAAATCAACCATTATGTTAAAAATGTATTTGAAGATGAATCAGTCCTATATATTATGACCCAACCTTTTATGAAAAGGGTATTTTTTAGGAAAATTGGTAAGGTCGACCTCATTAGGGTTCCTAGATACAGTATCCTAAGAAGTTTATTTTCCATGGATGCTAAAAAATAATCATTGAATTGTTAATTTTGTAATGAGTACGCTTTATTCATATATTCCTTAAACCCTAGGTTAACTTGATTTTTATTTTCTCTTAGAAGAGGGAGATTCTATGGCTGTCATTGTTCGGTAGGAGGAATCAGGTGGTTTGGGACCTGCCTGGGTTCTTGGATGAGAACTATTGATGCATTGAGAGGGATATATGAAACCTATTCTTTTCATATCCTTTCTCCCATATTTTTAGGGCGTGAAATGATATTTGGATCGAGTTCACTAAATGGACTCTTAGATATGTTGTTCCATTTCTAAGAACTCACCAAACCCACCTAGATACTACATGGGGAATAGAGGAATCGTGAGCTCCTCCCATTTTTTAGAAAAAATCACAAAAAATTGGTCATGTGAGAGAGGGATGCTGAGTGAATAGGTTAAACCCTTCCACCAGGATATGAAGTCATACACCCTATCACATTCACATTTCTTATAGGTCATTAGGTCAAAATTGTAATCTTCTTCAGCGTTTAGCTAAACTGATAATGGAACTGATGATGAAGGCCTTTCCATCATTAAATGGATCCTACTAGTAAGCGGATAAAATAAAAAAAGGATAGCCTTGTCAGGGTCTGTAGAAATCACCCCATCTTTGTCACGTCTTATTGATCTAGAGGTCCCATCATCAGCCTGCATCGGGATACGAAGTGTGTGAGATATTGTTCAGGATTTCCCGCATGAAAAAATGTAGAGAATGTAGTATTTCTAAAATTTGGTGGAGTAAATTTTTCATGAACCCACTCATGATATGCATTCCTCTTAGGAAGAACTGGGGAAAATAACCCTTCCATGGATTCCATCCAAGTAGATTGGGACTTGATGAAATTAAGTAGCTTAAGGGGTACTGCTGTTTGAGCTGAATCCCACCTACAGGGAGAGGGAGGGGATCAATGAGGTGTAACTACCTTCGTCACCTAATGATTCTAAACTCATCCTAATATTGAATGATTTCCTTGGTGGGGATATGCTATAACCGCAATAGAGGGAATACACAATCATTTTCAACTTCTTCATCTATGTAGACTTGTTATCTAGATCTAGAGATATCCAAATACTATGATGCCACTTATTTAGATGATCTAATCTTATGGGAGGATTTATATTCACATAAACCTAAAGATAATACCTAGTGGCTGTATTTACCATGATTAGATATTAATTGAGTTTTTAGAGAGTTATTGTTTTGATCTCATATTGTGAAAACTATTCCTCTGTAGAAGAAAACTCAACTATTCTAGATGGTGATTGGGATATAGCCAAAAACATCCCTTTTTCTTTGGTCGTGTTCCATTGGAGAGGTGAAAACTTGTTATTTGGAGGTCAAAGATTTTGGAGCCTTCTGTGGTTCTGGGTGCATGTAACCTCGATGGGTGCATTGATATCACCCTCCTC
Source organism: Viscum album (assembly GCA_963277665.1). Taxonomy (NCBI): domain Eukaryota; kingdom Viridiplantae; phylum Streptophyta; class Magnoliopsida; order Santalales; family Viscaceae; genus Viscum; species Viscum album. Next base: position 851,579,343 of record OY728157.1, on the reverse strand, counting down.
TCAGTGTATATTTTATGTGTTGTGTCCCTTTTCATTTTCATCTTGATCCATAATATCTACCATATTTACGTAGATGAAATTCATAGAATCATATCGAGAAAAGGTTATTATTCCATTACTTTTTATGCAACATGATGATTCTACACTACCTTCATTAGGGTCATTATTCAAACCCTTATCTATATTGGGCTGTTAGGGACCGCGAACCCATTGGGGTATGATCACCTTCATAATATGGTCATCCCATCATTCATTATGGGTAATGACCTTGAGGGAGTTTCCAATCATGATAAAAAAGGACCCTAAACAGTAGAGGTTTGTCTTGCAGTGGGAGAAATAGGAGGGACGCCAACCATTTATCTTGTCCTCCCAACAAGGATAAGTCTGATTCTTGATGTGGTGATTATTATTGTTAAAATTTTCCCAACCCTATGGATTGGGGGTTATTCGAGGATAAAATTGTCCTTGATTTATCATGTTATTGAGGATACAATGATTCTAATGGGGTATTTGATGATTCCAATGATGGGAATTAACATATAAATTCCCCCAGGCTAGTGGGGTGGGGTTGATCTTGAATCACCATTTATTTAACCATGACCCTCTTAGGGGATTATTAACCTGGTGATGGTGATTGAGATATAAATGCTCCTAGCCTAGTGTAATGAGTTTTGTTTGCATCTACTAAGGATATATCTATAATACTCTTGGGAATTGATGATATGAGGGGTGGGGATAGTGTTAGATTTCCCCCAACCCAGTGTGATGAGTCCTCTCCTAGACAGATGATATGGAAGATTCTACTATGACCCATTTGATGTGGCACAACTTATCTCACGTAGGGGATGAGTGCGATGACATCCCATGGTGGGAGACATTATTTGTGGGATGTTTTTTAAATGATCTCAACTTTGGTATCTATTTCTGAAATGAGTTATCATTACTTTGAGGGTTCCAGTTCAAATACGTTTTGGCCATCATATCCCTTCATTCATAATTTATGGGAATTTCAGATGTGTGATAATTATATTGTAGTGACCAACTGGCTCGAGCATTACCTAGTCCCTTGATTTCACTAGAGGATATAACATTATAAGACACCAATTCTGAGTGGTTATGTAGTTTCAGGGGTGCATAAAATTGTAACACTCTATAGTCTCCCCATCATCGAATATGAATGCATGATGTCAATTTTGAGATCAGATTTAGAAGGGTTACGATTCAATGGTGGAAATGAAGTTGCAAATTTGTGGTATGATTTTTTGGATTTAGATATCAGCCCATTTAGATAACAACTAAGTCTAACTGAAAACAGAGTATCTTAATTTTTTAGGGGTGACACTCATATCCTAGATAAGGGAGATGTTGAGACTTTAGTTTTTGGTGAGCAACCCACATATTCTGTTATAGATAAGCCATGTACTCCTTTTCTAGCTCATTTGGGATCTCATAGTAGAATTGGAAAGGGGGTAGAACATGATGGGGAGGTTGTTTTAGGATAAATCTCTCCATATGTCAATGTCAACCTCCAATTCATCAAACTTACACAACTCCACCCAGTCAGACCATAGAAGATGCTTCTTAGGGTCTCCTGTTAACTAGATTGGAGTGTTGTTGGAAGTTGATGGCGAACCATATGCAGTTGACCCCAATGTTTCGAGAACCTTTCCATATGAATGAGTAAATGTTTTCAAAACCACTATATACAGAGATGTCTGGGAATGGGTAGTTTTTCCTTGCCCATGGGAGATATCTCCATGAGGAGTTTGACCATGGTGGATGTATGGAATAGCGTCCTACAATATATCTCTACACATCCATGAGGAGGAATATCGTGGTAATGATAGTCATATTTTTTGGTTGAATAGTTGACTGGCCATTTTAGTGTTTGTAATGTGTCTCGAATGACATCAAGGACAATATCATTGGGTAGATAGGGAATACATGTCTTCATAAGCATCCTGGATAGAATATACAAACCTACCTTTTGGAATTGTATAGGGATATGATCCCCCTCTATGATAGTTGCTGAAAAATTATTATAATCATCTGGTGCTGTGGAAATATACACCTGATGCTGGAATATGCCAATGACCTCTCTCATTATTGAAAAGAATATGAGCTTGGCCTGAGACATGTTCCATTCTCACTGGGTGAGACTTGGTTAGGATATGAATATGAGATAGTTCCTGAGCCTTTGGGATACTCCATTGGTGTTTCCTGGTTTAGATATGAGCTTTCCCCGAGGCATGAGACTCTCTCACTTGGTGTGCCCGTGTTGGAATAAGAATATGAGCCTGGTGTGAATGTGAATTATCGACCAAAATATGATGAAAAACCTCTGGAATGGGAGAATGGATATGATAATCCTTCTATATTTCCTAATAATGATGTTTGTGTAGTTGTTCCTTGAAGGAAGTAGGAATATGCGTCTAGATTTGGTGATCTGTTAGAATATTCCAGGAAGATTAACCGAAAAGAATGTGGTTTTGTGTCGAGAATTTTTCCATACGCACTTGATTATCCCTGGCCAATATGGGGGATATATTCCCGATTCTGGGCATTTGGAGTATGTCATTGGACTTCTTCAATATGTATATGAGCATGTCCAGAGGCTTGTACCACTCTCACTTGGTGAGCCCCGACTAGAATGATGATATGATCCGAATCCTGGGTATTTGGAATATGACACCAAAATTTATTGATAGTAATGTGCCCCTATCCTGAGGCATATTCTTCTCTCACCTAGTGAGCCCCAGTTGGAACGAGACTATAATCCCAGTCTGATGCCTCATATTTTACTAGAATATACTGACAATCCTCCCGGATGGGAGAAAGAATTTGTTCTTACTCCGAAGTAGAAACTTGTTCATAATGATCAGAGTGGTGAGCTCTCCTGGCTGTAGGGTTAAAAATATGCACCTATCCCTATATCTGAACTAGTGTCAGAATATTCTAGAGAAGTTCTTCAACTATTTCTAAGATGTATTGGAATTTTATCAAAGTGTATATAGGAATGAAATCCTACATAGTTTCCATCTACATTATATACTGGTATATTTCATCGATTATAGTGGAGATGTGAGACAACTTTTTAAATTCTTGTAAAACCGATGAAATCTAATGGAATTAATGAATGGGGTAGGGATATGCACCTCCCCCATGCCTACTGTGGGAATATTCTATTAGAAATTTTTTGAGTGAGCAGGAATTTGGACCTGCTCACTACTAACCACCCAAATATGTCGACATACTTTTTTAGAAGGAGTATGGATATGATCCCACTTTCAGATATCTAGTTCCTTCCTTTCCCTATATGGCTTACTTACTTCATAGGAATTGTCATCAGATGTGGAAACATGTTGGGTGGTACCCTCAACAAGAGACTGTTGGGTACTAGTGGGACGGTCCTAGTGATGAAGATTGAGTAGTTCTTTCCTTGATGACACCTGATCCGGAATGGATACTTATTTGACTCCTTGGTAAACCTTCACTAGATACTGAAGGTGGTAGTGATCACAGTTTAGGGATAATCTCCCAAAGTGGTTGGTTGTGGAAAAAAGGGACACTAGCTTAGCTACAACATTCCATGGGTGATGTGGACTCACCGGTTTCTATACATAGAGACCTTTGTGAGAGGATTCAAATTTCAGGATTTTACCACATCGTTTTTACTTCTAGAATATTGGGTTTTCCACCTGATGTGGGAGTTTCGAGTAGGTGAGATCATTTTTTCCACCTGCATGGGTTATAGTCATGGTTGATTTACTTGAGTGATCACTAGAAAGAAAAATACATTATCTCAGATTTGGATGCTTTTGAAGAGTGAATAATTAGAAATCCTATAGACAATATTTAATAAGTTCACTGATTAGTGTAATATCATAGGCATTAAATGCTCAATCAGATATTCATGGTTAAAAAAATTGTTCATCCATTCCTGATCCGACCATTCCACTTTCATGGTATTGTCGATTTGAGGATGGACATATCTCAAGAAGTACCTAGGTTACAAAGGATCACCTGTAAGATTCGTGTTAGGATTATCAGTTTTTTTATTGGACATACAAAACAAAGTGGCCAGACATATGACTGATCATTCTGTTATTTGAGAGTTTCATGTCATATTTTCTCTTTTTGTTCATGTATAATGTGAAAACAAAATGGATTGGCATATAATAACAAAATTATTTTTTTATTTGAGAGATTCATATTTATTTCATCATTTTTTTGTATATTGTGCAGAAAATTAGTCCAATAGATAATATCCCAATCATTTTGTTATTAAATAGATCCACATTGGGTTCACCATTTTTTATTTCATTAGGGAAAAGAGTGTGACCGGGAAACCCTCATCAAGGTAGGTCTAGTTTTTTTGATGGTTGAATATGTGGGGTTTACTTCATAAAAAATCATCAACATCAAGTTACAATTTTCACCCTTTAACTGAAACTACTAATGGTTCCCCCACCGTAATTGGGTGTAGAACTACTTTTCAAAGGCAAGTGATCACATAGGTTTGGAGGCCCGATGACACATTGGGACTCACATCGGTCAAGAGGATGGGTGGTCGGGCTCATCATAACGTTTTGGGGAAATTTTTCCCACTTCAGGACTCTCCTATAGATTTAAGATATGTTCGAGAATCTCTTTATAATCCTCATATGGCACCATTTACCATAAAAAAATGATTACAGATTATGTCTCTATTTGTGATGAAGACAAGGATCTTATTAGTGAATCCATCTATACATATCGGTGTTTCTTTACCCATTTACCAGTAATGAGAAACTACTTATTTGTTGAATCCAAATAACTAGGAACTTCAAAATTTGATGCCACATATGAAAGAAGTTAATATTCCATGGACGGGACAGAGCAATCCTAGTTTTTTCAGGAATAAAAAACCCCAAAATTCTTTATACACATGTAGTATATTTTCATTTGGAAATGACATATATGAGTTCTATGAGGCACTGAATATTCAATCTCAAGTACCAGGAGACATCCTATATATCTCGATTATGGAGAGAATCTGAGTTGTCATAGTTCATTTGGTTTCTTATTCCTTCAATGAATGATTTATAATTATAATCCCATGTGAAGGATTAGGTCCTGATGGTTGAGATGTCAGATACATGGGAGGTATTACGCTAAATTGGGTTCCTATTTGAAATTGGGCTTTAGAAAGGAATCACATGTATCCAGATCATTGTAGGAATCAAAGTTCACATAGTTCATTTAGGCCATTGGTTCTAGACCCAAGGTACATTACCTCATATAGATACAAATATCATTCCATTCATTAGGGAATACATTCTTAGATTTCCTTGGATGGTGGAGATTCGTGATGAGAATGATATTATTATCGTAACTCCCTAAGCCCATGTGATCTATGATTGGTGTGAGAAATTAGGGATAATAAGTAATTGGTCTCACTAAAAATAAAAATAGGGATTATGTATCAGGACAACCCTTGGGATGTTTAATATGAAGCTCATGCCTCAAGGAGGCATCCTATGTATTCTGGTTATAGTAGCAATCAAATTCATCATAGATTAGTTGATCAAGGCTTAAAAAATAATGTTTCCCTTAGGTTTGGTACTTACTTACCAAGGATGGGAAAGGTAATCTAATCCTAGGATGAATTAATTATTTTTATAGGTTTATGGTGTAGATGAAATGTTTATCTCAATTCCCTAATCCCTCATGATCTATACTTAGTTTGAGAAACAAGGGATTATAAATAATGAATGTCATTTCTTGTAGATGTGGGACTTATGAACTGGGACAAGCCATTGAGGGTTAATATAGATCTCTGACATTGGAATGTAATCCTATGTATCCTTGTTATAGAATGAATCAAATTCATCGTATTTCTGTTGATAATGGATTACACACTGATGTTTCCATTATGTTTAGTGATTAAACAATGAGGATGCGAAAGGTCATCCAATCCTAGGATGCCCTTGTTGACTTGGACTGCTTTCTTACCTGAGATGAATTTATTTTCTCCATGTTATAACCGGATTCCCTACTTTTCATATTGGAGAGTTTTTTCCTAACACATCCAAAGGATATCATATGATATAGTAAAACTTTTTGAAGGAATTTTTATAATATGGAGGGTATGTATAAAGGTTTTCATGTGTTGAAGGATGGGTTTTCTGGGGGAATCATAAGACCAAGATGGTGGGTCCTGGAATATAGTATATGATAATGGAGGACTTCTCTAGAGGGTGTCGCATGATCTGGGTGACACAACCTAATGTCATCATGAGAAATAGGTGAAACACTTGGAGGGAACTGCGAGAGTTAGTGTGACATGTCTCAAAGGGGGTCACAAGTCCCAACTGACATGTCTGGAGGGCATCATGAGACCTAGAGGGAATGCACTGAGGGTGTTATGAGAGCTAGTTGACCATTCATGGGGCAGCTACGAGATTCAGATGACATGAATTGGTTCCGCCATATGAGTCTGAAGACATGTCTGAAGGACATTATGGGGCTTTAATGATGAGCCTGGAGGGTTTCAATAGACTTCAGTAGCATGGCTGTGTGGAACTAGTTGGTGAGGACTCCATAAGTACATCTATAAGTCCCAGGTTTGAAACTAGGCAGAAGAATAATTTCAGGGTACTATAGCAGGTACTATAGCAGTACATTACTGTTACTCTAGTAGACACTGTAGTAGTTACTGTAACAGGCACTATTCGGTACTGTAGCAGTCAGAACTATTCACCTTGGGCCACCGGTTTGGGCTTGCAGTCCTTAATGCCTTCGGGCCACCCATGCCTTCAAGTCAGTAAGCCTTTCGGGATACCTATAATGAATTTGGTCCACCTCAAGGAATTTGGGCCACATGATCAGAGAAGTTTCCCAAGACAGACTCTACAAGAAAGTAGCAGCCCCAGAGGAAGATTTAGAGCTAGTTCACTCACCAAAGCAGAACAAAATGGATTTGTTAGAATGAGATGGTATGGATATGCCATCGGGACTAGCTTGTTCTTTCATGTGAAGCCTAGCTTGATAGACATGCAAAGGTTTAGAGCTACTATCATGATACAGATGCTGGGGGGGGGGGTTGAATTTCCTTGTAGATAGTTTGGTTTAATTCCCTAAGTCCTTTTAGGTCATGTAATATCCTAAGCCAACAAGCCATGCAGGACTTAAACCTACCAGCGTTGTAAAGGTTCCCACTCATCCCTTGAAATGGGGGTTATCAAAAATTAATAAAAATGAAGTCCTTCGGGCCATTCGGGGGGGGGGGCATCATGAGATTTGGGAAACATTTCCCGGTGCTATTACATGTCCTAGGTGGTTCACACAAAGCTCATGTGGGTCAGTGTATATGTTCTTTTCTTAAGTATCATAACTTTATTATTTGTTCAATATTTTATATTATTGATGCCTTATATTTGTTTAGTGTTGGTATTTTTTTTAAGTATTTTATGATCTAGAATGTGTGTGGGATGTTCTCTGCATGTCCTTCAAGAAGTTCTTCCAGTGATCTATGAGTGATCATGTAGAGCACTTATGAATGATACATGATTACTCTGATATTATACCTAATAGTAAACTTTTTGGCCATGATATCCATTGCTCTGAGAATTCCACTCTGGATCTTAGATGAAAATGGTGCATCTTATCATCTCAAGAGTCGTGGTAGCCCACCTTTTTTCATGATGGGGTGGGGGATTTATAGGCCTTCACACCCCAGTTTTCACCGCTTTTCATTACACAATTCATGAGAATCCAGGATTAAATCTACAAAGGGATATTGTGTCATATGTATTCATGAGTCTCTACTATGGATCTCTTAGAGGGAATTTCATAATTTTTTGTGACCGTGTGTCCATCCCACCAATGCCTCATTTATTGGATTATTTCCAATTAATGGGGTCTTTTTGAATTACACAGGCATGTTGAAGGACTTCTATATTGTCATATTGACATGCCCAAGTGAGTTCACGAGATCTGGGTTCCTATTCGAAGGAGTTCATGTGATCTCAGGTGACTTTTTTGAGACTTTTTGTGAGATAAGGATGGCTTGTCAAGGGGCCTTCACGAGATCAGTCTGACTAGTAAAGGAGTCTTGTGATACCATTCTGTGGATAGACTTAGAATGTTTCAAGGGTTTTACGATTGTGATAAGCTCCCACATCATATTCTTTTTATTTCCTTTGTTTATTTCACAAAGTTTGGGAGTCATGAGAGATTGCATGAGAAATGTAGAATACAAATACTCTACATCTCAGTGATGTGTCACATGAACAAAAAAGGTTCAATAGAGATACACAAACATTTCATGGACAATTACATGAATTTTTCCTTAAGGATCAAATGGTGATTTTGAGGTCACCTGGACATACTAATGTCTCTTCAAATGATGATGATGGAATGCTGATAGATTTTCACGAGGTGAGGTGGACATGTCACTCGGGTCTCACTGTGTCTTGCTGATCGCCACTAGCGTGTCACATGGAATTTAAGACAATGATTGGCTCCCATATCCTCCCATTTTATTTCCATTGTTTTATTTTATAAAGGATCCAAGGTCTCATGAGTTTAACTAAATATTTTCAAGGAAAGCCAATCTCGTCATTGGTGATCCATCATGTGAGTTTTATGACCGTATGAGGCCTCCACCTTTTAGTAATTTTCCCCAATTTTTGAAATATTTTTAGATCGGTTGTCAGGTGATTATTGGTTGAAAAAACACATGACATGGGGGGGGGGGGGCTCATCTGGATACCTCTGTGTGATCACTAGTTTTCCATGGATCCTTCACAAGATAAAAAAGAAATTTCTAAGAGTGGATTCATAGGATCCATTGTAGGTTATGCGATGCATATTACCATCCACATTATCATTATCTATTCAAGTGATCATCTGTCTCCTAGGTGTTCACACGATACACGATCCTTTTTATACCTTCTTATTAATTTAATTTTTGGGGGAAAATGATACCCATATATAGGTATTTCTTCCTTTGTGATTTTGTTGATGCTCATCTGGCATGCATAAACAATGTTGAAGACCAAAAAAAATTCAAATGAATTTGAATCCATTAAGGGTTGAATGATGGATATCAAATAAACATAACAAAAATTTATTAGGATGGTTCTGAGATCATATTTATAAGGAGTTATCTGAAAATATGAAAATAATTTATGAACAACTTTGATGTATATATTGGTACCAAATGTAAATTCTATATCTTACACTGGTTTTGAAATTAATGGTTATATGTTCTATACAAAAGAACAAAATGACAAAATTATGATTCAAAACATTGTTGTTACAATTGTGGTGGAAGTAATGAAAATATCCGGTTACAAGGATTGAAATATAATTTATGTGAATATGTCATATTTTATCATCATAAAATAGATATATGAGTTATGTTATACAAAATTTCAAGTGATGATTTTATATTGAAAATTTAGTGACAAGAAGAGTGTATTAGAAGTTAATGAAATGGTATTCTTGAAGGTGAATTTTAGTGTGGAAGGGGAAAAGGATGATCCATTTATAATGGTATCATAATAAATGCAGGTATATTATTTCATAGATCTATAAAACGAGAATTGGCCAATTATCTTCCGGGAGAATAAAACAACTATAGGGTATGGTGAAAATTCAATCAAGGATGAACCTTTTATAGGGAGATCATAATAATTACATAGAGGTCCCAATGCAGATAGTGTCCTATACATTAGATCAATACACAAAAGGGATTTGAATTCTCGATAGAGGATCCAAATCCCTTAAACCTTTAAATAAAAGAAAGAGAGTTCAATGAACTTGTTAAAATGTTTTTTATTATACGATGCCTTTCCCCATAATATTATGTGTTATCTACCGTACTGACATAATCTAAATTAAATGTTTGACAACTCATGTAGATAATTAATTTTTCACATGTTGATGTTACCAATATTTGGGAAGAACCGATGGTTGATGTTGAAATGATAGAATTATTAGGGGATCAACAACATGTTGAGAAAAAACCAAGAATTAAAAAGCATCACAGTTTTGAGTAAAATTATCAAGGTAAGAATCAAGAGTATACAATTTGAGGTTGGCTAGAATCAAAACGACCATCCCACGGACCCCAATAAGCCAATGTTCATTAGTTATGTTGGGGTCAAAATGAGAATGATTGTTCCAATTGATATAGATTCACGGTGAAATGTACAACCTGTAATGAATGAAATCATTTTGGAAGATATCAAGGTAATGTTATGATATACATTCTCTATTTTACTAAAAAATTATATAATTAAACTTTGATTTAATTTTTCATTATTCCTTAAAGTGTTCATTTATTTTAGATGATTTCCATAATAAATATGTCTTAATGGAAACTATAAAATCCCATAGAGTCTTTTGGACTCTTTTAACCAAGTTTAATATTAGGGATGTTGAGGGGAATGTAAAGCCACACCCACCATTTACATATGAACACATTATAAAGTAGGAAACATGGAACACATTCCTTAGTCATTGCAATGAGAAATAGTTTCAGGTGGATTATAGTCGTCAATATATTATTTGAAATTATTTATTTTACCCAATTTCATTGAAAATTTTTAATTTATGAAACAAAAAAGGAGTGATGAAAATAAACATGCATCAAAACCAATATACCCCTTTTGAAAATTTAGGATGGGTACACTTTACAATAGAATAATTGTTATATATTTTAAATCAATAATAAAATTTCTATGTTATATGAAACAATATATATTCCTTTTTTATATTAGAATTGATGAATCAAAATATGAATCCACTTCCATCCCAAGTCATGTACTATGAAAGGAGGACCACTTAAAAAAGGAGGGTAAAATAGTTGATGAAAACATAAAATCAGTAAGGGAAAATTGTGTAAGTATGTTATAATAGTAATTTTTATGCATTATAATAGTATTAAATAAAAATATCTATTCATGTGCATATGATTTTATATATTTTAGACACAAGAATCAACAATGACCATACTAGAAGAAGAAAATCTTATAGTAGTTTTTTAGAATTAAGAAAAATACGGTCGTATTAGAGGTGTAGGTTTTGGATCATCACCATGAAAAAATTTCTAGAAGAAAAAAATTTAAGAAGATACATATCATATGATAAAATTATTTTATTCTCAAAATAAAAGTTTTTCAAGATATTAATGCCTAGTCGGGTTTTGTAGACATGAAAGGATTGAATAGAACTATTAGTGGAACAAAGTTCAGCACATTAACGTTCAAATGAACATGGTAGCTTTGAGGTTAGTCATTCCCCTCAACTGCATACCTTACCAGAGGTAATTAATTTTTTCACTACTCTTTATTCTAAATGGGAATTAAAAAACTTCTGAAAACATTACATTATAAAAATTATACATCTTAAATTTTATGTGATTTGTATATATCAACACCCACACACAACCTTATTGTGAGGGGTACAATATATAATATCCCAAGAGACAATATACATAGGAGATAACTCTCAAAAGATCACAGGATAGTTGGGACTGATGTATCTCAAGAGTCGAGCACTCAGTTGACTCTTCTACTTGATGATCAAGGTATTACAATGGTCAATGATGCTATTATAAATTTTATAGCACAGTCGTCTAATATTATAAAGATATATGAGGCATGTCCTTAATTATTTTTTAAATTAAAAACCTATAATATTTGAGTAAAAAGGGTTTGAAGTTAGGTATGATATTATATATAGATAAAACTATGAGAAAAGGAAAGGTAAAATCAATACAATCTAGTGAATCAACAAATAATAATAATACTCAATATAAAAGTACATTATTCTACCAATTCCATTGCAGTATAAATTTTCATTACAACTTCATGAATACACCATATTCAAAGATTATGATGTATCCTACATTTAATATGATGAAGAAATATTTAGAGCAATTCTTATATACATGCTTGGTCTCGGGCATATAAATTACATTCTCATGTTTGAATGGTTGGGAGTATTAATTGTGAATTAATACATATGGTAAATTTTCAAGATACATATGTCCAAATAATTATCTAATATATTCATTATAGTTAATAACTATTCATATTTTATACATTCATTTATATTACTACAATATAGAGGGAAAAACTACAAATCATGGTTTGTATTCATTGATCTCTGCATCATTTCTATAGATGAAGTTTATTTGGAGTTGAAATATATTGATAAGGAAAAAGGTGAGATAAATGAGATGTTTGAGAAGAAAATAATATAAAAATACCTCTTTTTATTACTAATATGAATAGGTAAAACACTTCAATCTAATCATATAAAATATATTTTTATTTTTCCATTAATTATTTGTTTTTTTGAATCACTGGATGATGATCGCAATCAATTTGGGTTTCCCAATCATTTTTTGGATCCAATTCATTGATTTACATCAAACCAACCAAGCATGATTTGTATTATGAGTTTTTAATTCACATCGATCAATATTTTATAGATAAAATTTGAATTGTTAGTTTCATTTGGTGTTTTAACAATAATTTTCTAATGATAGAGAAATATGAAAATATAAGAAAAATCATGGTATGAGACTGGTGAAATAAAACAATAATCCTCTGGATTAATTCAAATAAAAATAGATTAAGGTATATATAGAAATATTCAACTATTAGAACATCTTTCAAAATGAGTTGATTATTTTGGTCAATGTTTCTACTGTGTTTTATGTAAGATAACACCAAAAATTTTGGATATTATTTTTGAAAATTTATATAAGATATCATATAACATCAAAAGACTAGAATACTTGAATTTTTCATTTCCAAAGGCAATTAAAATTTCATTAAAAATATTTCTTAATCATATATTTTCCTATATGTTCTTAGTGAAACCAAGATTTCCAACAATCTACATACTCAAAAGAAGAAGTAAATTTGTTTAGAGATGAGTGGGTAGCATACATGGTGTAAGATTTTTTTCAAAATTCTAATTTAGGTGATTACCTAAAATTTTTATTATATAGTATTGATATGAACGTATATATACACTGGGGATGTGAAAAATTCATATCATAATTATTATATATTAATTTTTATCTATTTGTCAAGGAGAATAATGATGTAAGAAATCAATTTCTTCATAAATGAATGGGGAAAATACATAGTGTAAAAATTTATAAATAAGTCTTGTACATGTAACTTATTACTATTTATTTAGTTAATTTTCTCATAATTTTATCTACTTTTCTATTCAATTTCATTATCATTTTATCCAATACTTATTTTGTTAAATTTAAACAATAGTTTAAACCAAACATAACATGACCAAACTAAGAAAAACAATTCATATTGTTTTGATAATTTTGGAAAATGATCCATATGTCATATTTTATTTATAGGATTTGACCACACATCAATCCAAAAACCGATGTGTTCGGTATGAATTGAATTGTGTGTTTTTAACAGAAAGGTTCCATTTTGGTATAAAAGACATATCACATCACCAAAACTAAGTAAATGAGCTCATATTGTTTTCTATAATGATAAAAATGATCCAAAATTCATTTTTAGGTGTAAGAATTGACCACATGCCAATCTGACATCCAATGTGGTCGGTATGACCTGAAGTTAAAATTTTCAAGATAAATGTGTTATTTTAGTTTAAAATGCACATCAAATGCTTAAAAATGACGAAATGAGCTGTGATTATTTTTAAACATTAGGAAAAAAATAATTTATTTTTCACGTGTAATAATTGACAACACGCTAATATGATATTTGACGTGGTTGGTATGACTCAAAGTACTTTTTTTCATTACAAGTGTTATTTATGTTTAAAAAAATGCATCAAATATCCAAAACTGAGAAAATGAGTTCATATTATTTTATAACGTTAGGAAAATGATCCACAATATATTTGTGATGTGTACTAATTTATTTCACAACAATCTAAGGCATGATGTGATCGATATGACTAAAAGTGCATGTTTTCAATAAAAAAGAGCCATTTTAGATTAATACATGTTTCCAATTGATAAAATAGAGAGAATAATTTCATTTTGTTTTCAAACATTATAAACATTATAGATAATTCATTTTTCAGTTGTATAAATTGATCGTACACTAATTTGACACACAATGTGGTTGATATGACTTGAAGTCTGTGTTTTCAATACAAAAGTGAAATTTTAGTTTCAAATGAATCACATATCAAAAATTGATAAAATGATCTCAGATTATTGTAATACTTTATGAAAATAGTGAAGAATTTATTTTTGACTTATTGGAATCATCCAAACATCAAGCTGACACCCGATGTGGTCGGTATGACTCGAAGTACATGTTTTTAATAAAAAGGGTCATTTTTGTTTGAAACCCATGTAAAATATCCAAAAAGGGGAAAATGAACTGATATTATTTTCAAACATTAGGAAAATTTTCCATAATTAATTTTTGATGTGTAATAATAGACTGAAAATCAATCCTCCACATGATATAATCGATATGAATTAAAGAGCGTGTTTCTAATAAAAAGGAACCATTTTAGTTTAAAATTAATTCCACATAACTAGAATGGTTAAAATGAGATCGTATTATTTTCAAACTTTAGGAAAATGATTCATAATTACACGTATTAATTGACCTCATGCCAATACAACACACAATGTATGTAACGACCCAAATTTTCATTAATGGAAATCCCTCTTGATCTGATTAAATGGCTCATTATGTAAAATTTTTATATAAAATATCAACTTCTTTGGTTTTATTTTAAGAATTGTGAACGTTACTAATATAGCCATTGAAAAGTGATCACATGATTAGTAAAAATATAGGGCTTCAACAAATCCAATTTACTGAGACAGAGGAAGAGATGACCTCATCTAGTAGAATTGCTCCATACGAATCCCATTTGTTGGAGCTCGGAAAAGAGGTGGCACTATTGGGCTTCTCTCTTGACCAAGCCCAAGTTGAGTTTCATCATGTTAAGCTCGAACAGAACCGTGTACGGGAGAAGTGGAAGTTTATTGAGATCATCACGCGTGCAATGTTATCCGAGCCACCCCATGAGTCTGTCACCATCACGCACCTTACCCTTAGGTCTTATGCAGTTGTTTTGAGGCGTTACGTAACAAATCCCTAGTACTATGGTTAGGTAAACTATTTTTTTATATAATAATCAATATACTATCATTTTATTATTGTTACCTTGTAAATAGTTTTTAAAGCACCAATAGTATTTTTAGATAATGTTCTTCTTAAAAATCTATTTTCATGAATTAATGGATTTTTTAATTAAATAATATTTTAATAAAATATTATTATTTTATTATTAAATTAATTTTTATTATATATAAATGATAGTATAATTTTTTGAATGCAATTTTAATTTTTATTAAGGTTTGAAAGCCATTTTGTCAAAAACCCATGAATTTTCGATAAATGTCGGTTTCTATTTTAAAAGTGAAATTTAAAATATTGATAAAATTATTTAGATAAAATAAATATTAGTTCTGGAACCAGGACTTTTAAATTATCCAATGGTGAATTTTTCATAATTTTCTGAGACAGTCCAAATTTTGGGTAAAAATTAATTACTCTTTAAATATATAATGTGTTTTATGACATCATAATGAACCAGTTGTGATGTAATAAAATAATATAAACCCTATTTTTGGCCTATATTTTTTTTTACCATTAATGGAATGTGATTTTGGGTTTGTTTTATTTATTTTACAAAGCTTTAGTGGACCCTTCAATACTTATAAAACATTTTATCTTTCTAAATTGTTTTCCTTGGGAGTGCGACTCACCTCCACATAAGAAACCCCATTATTTTATGAAGTTCGGACATTGGCCTTATAAAATATTTTTTTACACTTCCCTTTTCCAAAATCCATAGGCATAAACCATGGTCTGCTTTGTGGTTTGGATTAGTTTAAAGTGAGGGTCCCAAACCTAAATAATAAAGAATTTCCTCACCTTTCCTATATAAACCCACACAAGATCCCACTTCCTCATCAATCAAAACCTTTGGAGTTCATCCAACTTCTGCACTCCTCTCTCTAGAATCCTCCCATAGTGCCCCAAGCTCCAATTAATCCTCTCTGAATCCTCTCTTAAGCTTTTGAAAGCATACTTCCTAGTAAGGGGTTTTCCTATTTTATCATTTTTGTGAAATTTTCTTAATGTTTTATGCCCTTTTAATTTCAAATATAAATGTTGGGGTATAGTTTCACACCACCCCCATACTTCCCTATTAATGTTTGAGTGATTGGATTTCCCTTTCTCTCTCATTAAATGCCTCCCATGTACACCCGTTATTTTGCCAAAATACAGAAAGGAATTTCTCTCTCCTCATTTACATTAATGAAATCCTTTGGTATCACGAATCTATTTTACATTACATTTGTTTTTAAATGTATATATATGACCCCCTTACTGTCCGTGTCATGTAAATCTGATGAGACACCCCTTTCTCTTTCATCAACCATTATTATGAATTCTTACATCACACCATTACGCTGCCGAAATTGCACCGATTTTCAAAGCCAATGCTATTGTGTAGTGAATACCATGCCCATTTCTCTATCAAGGGTATTCACCATTTTGCACATTTATTTATTGAGTATAAAGTTTTATGTATGAATTCCACATTACTTTATCATGGAATAAATGATTAAGTTTTATGAATCTTTGTTATATGATCCATGTGTCACACTTAGGCATGAAATGAAATGTTTAAGAAGGGTGCGCCCTTATAGCACTCCAATGCATTAAGTAAAGTGTAGTATCATGATACATCATGTGAAATGGGTGTTTAATCATGATAATTCAAGTGCAATAATATTTTATATGTGCTTCATGTGCAATGAGGATTTACTCATGCTCCATGTTCTTTTAGCCTTGGCTCATGCTAATTCCACATTAAGTGTTGTTGCCACATTTCCATGTTATGATTATCATGCTTTATCATGCATTTATGTTTATGCTTATTTGTTCTCTAATGATATACCTATTGTCTAACATGTATTGTATTCCTCATGTTACTCCATGTTTATTCCCTTACTGGGCTTTATAGCTCACCCTTTTCTTATGCATGTCCTCAGGTTATCCCATGAAATGCTATGTATGAGGGAAAGGGAAGAATTTCGGAAAGATGTTTTTCGATAAATATTTTCTGTGCACCCTCCGTCTTAAGATGTAAAGGGACTTCCTTTCCCTCAAGAAAAAAGATGATGAATCTGTCAGAGTGTACAAGGAAAACTTTTCAAGGCTATCATGATATGCTTCCGGCTTTGTCGTTACCCCCGAATGCAAGGTTGACCGCTTCCTTTGTGGGATGAAACCTAGACTTTGGAAATTTCTGGAAATCCATGGCTTCGATAGCTATGAGGAAATTGTCCAATGTGACTTCAAGGAAAAAATAGAGATCAGAAAATCTTAGGGGTATCATGGGGATAAGAAGCGTAAGTTAGACATCAATGCTAGTAGTCCGATGGATAAATCCAATGGTGCTAAGAAGATCTGGAACCCCTCTTTCCAAAGGTGTGGAAATTACCACCCTGAAAATTGCCTGAAGGGTACAAGGAAATGCTTTTGGTGTGGAAGAGAAGGGAACATAGCTGTTAACTATCGGCAAGAAAGACCTGCGGCTGCGATAGAGGAGACGAACGATCCGTTCAAACCTCAACACATGGTTTATTGCTACAACTACAATGAACCAGGGCATCTTACAAATTAGTGCCCTAAGCCAAGGGTATTCGGAGGTAACCAACAACCTCCTAGGCAGTAAGGGAAAGTTTTTTTCCATTACTACTTCCTAAGTGAACCCCGATAATGAAGTGGTGATATTGACACTAGTTATTAATTCAAGAATAGAGAACTTACTTGTTGATGCAGGTTCTATGCACTCTTTTATATCTCAAAAGTTTAGTAGAACAATCTCAGCACCACCACAAATCATGGAAGTGAAGATATCAGTGAGTTCGAAAAATGGGGAAATCATTGTGTCCCATGAATATAACTCCTCCCCTATCATAATATGTGGATTGAACATTCTAGAAAACCTCGTCATACTCCCTCTGGTGGAATTTGATGGAATTATTGGCATGGATTGACTTTCCATATATACAGCCAACATAAATTTCCATGAGAGGGAAATAACTCTCCATGTGGAGAATCGACCCCCCGATTCTCTACATGTGCAAGGAGGAAGATGAATCTTCTTTAGCTCTATCATCTCAAGCATGGATATTACTACCCTATGAGCATTAAAGTCTATCTCAGATGATTGAGTCTAAGGAGGAAACCATCCTATAAGACAAGCCTATTGTGAGGGAATTCGCTAAAGTGTTTCCCAAGTAATTTACTCATCTTCCTCCTAGAAGCGATGTTGAATTCTCAATTGATATTATACCTGGGGTGTTTCCAATATCCAAGACTCTATATTGAATGGCTGTTGTAGATCTTGAGGAGCTGAATAAACAACTACAGGAGAATCTGGATAAAGGGTTTATATGCCCAAGTGCTTCCCCATGGGGTGTGCTTGTCCTCTTCGTCAAGAAGAAGGATAGGTCAGTGCGCCTTTACATCAATTATCACGAGCTCAACAAAATCATGATAAAGAACAAGAATCCTCTCCCACGAATTGATGACTTGTCTGATCAGTTGTGTGGAGCACAACACTTCTCCACAGTGGATTTATGGTCAGGATATTATCAGGTAAGGGTGAAGAAGGAAGATATCCCCAAGAATGATTTTCGTACAAGATACAGGAACTATGAATTCATAGTAATGCCTTCCAGACTCACTAATAATCCAGTAATATTCATGGACTTGATGAATAGAGTCATTAGAGATTACCTTACAAAATTTTCAGTAGTATTTATAGATGATATTATGATATACTCTAAAACCAAGGAGGATCATGAGGAGCATCTTATAACTATTCTAGAGACCTTTAGGAAGGATAATCTCTATGAAAAGTACAACAAGTGTGAGTTCTGGTTGAAGGAGGTCTCATTCCTGGGCCACATTATCACAAGCAATGGGATATCTTTGGATCCCTCCAAGACAGATGCAATTGAGGGATGGATGAGGCCAACATCACTAACAGATAACCATAGATTCTTGGGGTTAGCTGGATATTATCGATGATTTGTGAGAAATGTTTCACGATTTTCCAACTCTTACCAAGTTAACATAGAAGGGAGTAATGTTTTCATGGAGTGATAAATTTGAAGAAAGCTTCAAGGAGTTAAAAAGGAGGCTTAACACTGCACCCGTTGTCACTTTACCCACAAGTGGAGATATTTTTGTGTTATTTAATGATTCTTTGAAGAAGGGTCTGGGATGTGTGTTGATGCAAAATGACAATGTCATTGCCTATGCTTCAAGGCAATTGAAAGTTAATGAACAGATCTATCCAACATATGACCCCGAGTTGGATTCAATGATATTCACTATGAAAATTTGGCGGCATTATCTCTTTGGGGAGAAGTGTGAAATATATACAGACCACAAAAGCCTCAAGTATATATTCACACAAAAAGAGTTGAACATGTGCCAATGAAGATGGTTAGAGCTGATCAACGACTATGACTGCTCAATCCATTACCACCCTGGGAAAGTGAACAAGGTGGGGGATGCCCTAAGTAGAAAGGACCCTGCGATTCTATCATTGATGAGAATTGAAAAGGATCCAATATTCTTATATTTGATGAATATGGACATGGGAATCATAAAGAAGGGAACATCATCAATCCTTTCACAAATTATTGCTCAACCGTCACTTTTGGGAAGGTTAAAGGATGCTGAAAAGGATGACATGGGAATTCTGAAAAAAGTCGAAGCTATCGGAAAAGGGAAATCCTCAGAGTATAATGTTAATGAATAATTAATTGTAATATTTGGGAAAAGAGTATGTGTTCCATAAAGTCCAGAGTTGAAGAAGGATATATTGAATGATTCACATAGCTCGAACTTCTTTATCCACCAAGGGATCACAAAGATGTATTGAGATCTCTGAGAGCATTATTGGTGGGATACTATGAAGAGAGAGATCGTTGAATATACATCAAAGTGCCTGGTGTGTCTACAAGTGAAGGCAGAGAGGCAAAAGTCTAAATGGATGAAGCAACCATTGCCCATACTAGAATGAAAATGAGAGAACATCACCATGGACTTTGTCGCCGGACTTCTGAAGACATCCAAGGGCAACAATTCAATCCAGGATGTTATGGATCATCTTACAAAGTTTTCACACTTCATTTCTATTTGGGAGGATTTCTCATTAGATCAATTGGCACAGATATATATTAGGGAAGTGGTAAGGCTGCATGGAATAACACTATCAATTGTGTCCGATCGAGATCCAAGATTCACCTCTATGTTTTGAAAGTGTCTTCAACATGCTCTGAATACTGAACTAAACTTCAGTACGACCTATCATCCTCAAACTGATGCCCAATCTGATCAGATTACTCAAACACTTTAGGGCATGTTGAGAGTGTGCTCAATGGACTTTAAAGGAGGATAGGATCAACATCTTCCTCTGGTTGAGTTCTCTTATAATAATAGTTTCCACTCAAGAATCCAAATGGCACCATATGAATCCATTTATGGGAAATGGTGTAGAACACCAATGTGTTAAGATGTGGTCGATGAGTGTAAGCTTCTAGGGCAAGAAATGGTCGAAGAAATGGTTGAGAAGGTGAAAACCATTCAGTAATATATCAAGGCAGCCCAGAGTTGACAGAAGAGTTATGCAGATAACCATCGACATGACCTTGAGTTCAAAGTTGGAGATATGGAATTTCTATTCATATATCCTTGGAATAAGGTAATGAGGTTTGGACGGAAAGGAATGTTATGTCCAAGGTACATCGGCCCCTTTAAGATTCCTGATCGTGTTAGAGCTGTGGCCTATCGACTAGCACTTCCACCTACTATTGCCAAATTACATGATGTCTTTTATGTATCCCTCTTAAGGAAGTACATACCAGACCATTCACATGTACTCTCTTCATAGGTGGTACAATTATAGGATGATATTTCTTATGAGGAGAAACCAGTGAAGATGTTAGATCGGAGAGAAAAAGTTCTACGAAATAAGACAATGACCCTCATCAAGGTGTTGTGGGGAAACCAAAAGTTTGAAGAAGCGACATGGGAATTAGAGGAAATGATGAAGCAGAGTTACCCACATCTGTTTTAGTGTGGAAAAAGGAAATTTTGAGGGAAATTTTTTTAAGGGGGGAAGATTGTAACAACCCAAACTTTCATTAATTGAAATCCCTCTTGATCTGATTAAATGTATCTTTATATAAAATGTTTATATAAAATTCCAACTTCTTCGGTTTTATTTTAAGAGTTGTATCCATTGATAATATATCCATTGAATAGAGATCACATGATTAGTATAAATATAGGGCTTTAATAAATCCAATTTACTCAGACAAAGGAAGCGATGACCTCATCCAGTATAATTGCTCCATACGATGCCCATTTGTCAGAGCTCGGAAAAGAGGTGGCATCATTGGGATTCACTCTTGACCAAGCATAATCTGAGCTTCATCATTTCAAGCTCGAATGGAACCATCCACGTGATAAGTGGAAGTTGATAGAGATCACCATGTGTGCAATGTTATCCAAGCCACCCCAAGCACCAATCACCATCACACACCTTTCCCTTAGGTCTTATGAGGCTATTTTAAGGGGTTCTATAAAAATCCCTAGTACTATGGTTATGTACATTATTTTTTTATATAATAATGAATATACTATCATTTTATTAATGTTACCATGTTAATAGTTTTTAAAGAACAAATAGTATTTTTAGTTAATGTTCAACTAAGAAATCTAATTTGATGAATTAATGGATTTTTGACTTAAATAACATTTTAAAAAAATATTATAATTTTTCTTATTAAATTAATTTTTATTAAATATAAATTATCATATAATTTTATGAATGCAATTGTAAATTTTATTAATGTTTGAAAGCCATTTTTGTCAAAACCCATGAATTTTTGATAAATGTTGGTTTTCATTTTAAAAGTGAAAATTTACATATTTAGAAAATTATTTAGATAAAAATACTATTATTTCCGGAATTAGGATGTCGAAATTATCCAACGGAAAATTTTTCATAATTTTTCAAGACAGTCAAATTTTAGGTTAAAAAATAAATACCGTTTAAATATATAAGGTGTTTTATGACATCATAATGACCCAATAGTGATTTAATAAAATACTATAAAGCATTATTTCGGCCAATATATGTTTTACCATTAAAAAAATGTGATTTTCGTTTTGTTTTATTCATTTTACAATGCTTTAGTGGACCCATCAAGACTTATTAAACATTTCGTCTTTATAAATTGTTTTCCTTGGGAGTGTGACACACCTCCACATAAGCAACCCCATTATTTTAAGAATTTAGGACTTTCTCCTCATAAAATATTGTTTTACACTTCCCCTTGGCAAAAAACATGGGAAACAACCAAGGTATGGTTTGTGGTTTAGATTAGTTTAAAGTGAAGGTCCAAAACCTAAATAATAAAGAAATCCCTCACCTTTCTTATATAAACCCACCTAAGCTCCCACTTCCTCATCACTGAAAGCATTTGGAGTTCATAAAACCTCTGACATTCTCTCTATAGAATCCTCCCAAGGTTCCCCATGCTCCCAAGAATCCTCTCTCAAGCCTCTCTCAAGCCTTTGAAAGCATACTTCCAAGTAAGGGTTTTTCTTCCTTTTTCATTTTTTCCAATTTTCTTAATGTTGTTATGCCCTTTTAATTTCAATTATAAATGTTGGGATATGGTTTTTTACCTCCCCCATACTGCCCTTTTTATGTATGAATTATGGGATACCCCTTTCTCTCTCATTAAATTCCTCCCATGTACACCCGTTACTAGGCTGAAATTCCAAAAGGAATTTCTCTCTCCTCATTTACATTCAAGCAATCCTTTTGTATCATGAATCAAATTTCAATTAAATTTTATTGGACATGTATCTATATTACCCCCTTACTTTCCATGTAACGTAAATATGACGAGACATCCCTTTCTCTCTCATCAACCATTTTTATGAATTCTTACGTCACACCGTTACGCTATCGAAATTGCACCGATTTTGCAAGCCAATGCCATTGTGTAGTGAATACCATGCCCATTTATCTATCAAAGGTATTAATATTTATGAACATTTTATTATTGATTATAAAGTTTAATTTATGAATTCCACTTTCCATTATCATGGAATTAATGATTATGTTTTACGAATCCCTTTTATATGATCCATGTGGCACACTTATGCATGAAATGAAATGTTTAATATGGGTGTGCCCTTATAGTGATCGAATGCATTGGATAAAGTGTAGTATCATGATACGTCATGTGCACTGGTTTTTTACTAATTCTAATTCAAGTGAAATGAGTTTCTACTCGTGCTTCATGTGCAATGAGGATTTACTTATTCTCCATGTGCAATGAGCCTTGGATCTTGCTAATTCCATGTTAAGTGTTATTGCCACATTTCAATGTTATGATTATAATGCTTTATCATGCAATTATGTTTATTCTTCTATTTTGCTCAAATGATATGCCTATTTTCTAACATGTACTGTATTCCTCATGTTACAATATGTTTATTCCCTTATTGGGCTTTATATCTCACCCTTTTCTTATGCATGTCCTCAGGTTATCGCATGCAATGCTAAGTACGAGGGAATGTAGTGGTCATGTAAAGGATGTTTTCAATAAAGATGATGTTTTTCATGTTTTAAGTTGTTATGTAATGATCCTAAGACCCAAAGAAACTAGAACTCTCAATCACCTATGTTGTATAAAATAATGTTTCTGTAATAAATTAGGTTTAATTGTGTAATAAAAGATCAGGGTTTTCATAATTTAGTTGATATGACTCGAAGTCTATGTTTTTAATACAAAAGTGTCATTTTAGTTTAAAGTGAATCACATAGAAAAAACTAATCAAATTAGCTCAGATTATTTTTAAAATTTATAAAAATGGTACATAACTCAATTGTGACCAGTAATAATTTACCACATTTCAACCCAACACCCATTCTGGTTGGTATGACTCGAAGTGCGTGTTTTAAATTTAAAAGAGTCATTTTAGTTTAAAACACACATTAAACATCCAAAATTGAGAAAACATAATCATATTGATTTTATAATTTGGGATAATATTCAATAATTCATTTTTGATGTGTAAGAATCAATCTCACATCAATCTGAAAAATGTTGTGACTGATATGACTCATAGTTCATGGTTTTAATATAAATGAGCCATTTAAGTTTAAAACACATGTAACATCACGAAAATTGAGAAAATACGCTCCAATTGTTTTGAAAATTTAGGAAAATGATCCATAATTCATTTTTCATGTGTAGGAATTGACCTCACACCAATATAACACATGATGTGGTCGATATGTCTCAATGTCCTTGTTTTCAATACAAAAGTGTTCTTTGAGTTTAAAATACATCGCATAGATGAATCCAATAAAAAACTAATATTATTTTAAAACTTTAGAAAATTTTCCATAATTAATTTGTGACCTTTAATAATCAACCACAAATAAAGATGACACCCTATGTGGTTGGTATAACTCAAAGTGTGTGTTTTCAATATAAAGGTTTAATTTTAGTTTAAAACACTCATCAAATAGAAAAAACTAAGAAAATGAGCTCATATTGTTTTAATACTTACAGAAAATGGTACCTAATTCATTTGTGATGTTTAATAATTGACCTCACATCAATCCAACACACGATGTAACATATATGACTCAAAGTGTCTGTTTTCAATATAAAGGTTCCATTTTAGTTTAAAATGTCCATCACATCACCAAAACTATGAAAATGAGATCATATTATTTTCAAAAATTAGAAAAACAATCCATAATTCATTTTTAATGTATAGAAGTTGACCGCATGCCAATCTAACACACAATGTGGTGAATATGACTTGGAGTTCATTTTTTTCATTACAAAACTATCCTTTTGGTTTAAAACACATCACATTTACAAAACCAAGATAACAAGATTGAATTATTTTAAAACTTTAGGAAAATGGTCTATATTTCATTTGTGACTCGTAGGAATCGACCAAACATCAATCTATACCCAATGTGGTTAGTATGACTCGAAGAATGCATTTTCAATTCAAAAGTGTAGTTTTATTTTAAAACACGCATCAAATATAAAAAAATAATAAAATGAGCTCATATTGTTTACAAACATTAGATAAATGGTCCATAATTTATTGGTGATGAGTAGGAATTGACCGCACATCAATATAACACACGATGTGACCGATACAACTAAAAGTGCATGTTTTCGATATAATGGTTCCATTTTAGTTTTAAATGTATGTAACATCACCAGAACTGAGAAAATGAGATTGGGTTGTTTTTCAAACTTTAGGAAAATGATCCATAATTCCTTTTTCACATTTATAAATTTAAAACACATCAATCCTATACATTATGTGGTCGATATGACTCGATGTACGCGTTTTCAATACATAAGTTCCACTTTAGTTTAATACACACATCAATAGACAAAACTGATAAAAAGAGATCATATTATTTTCAAACTTTAGAAAAATGGTCCATAATTCATTTTTGATGTGTTAGAATTGATCAAATATCAATATGACACATGATGTGACTAATATTACTCCAAGTGTGAATTTTCAATATAAAGATATAATTTTAGTTTAAAATGCATGTCACTATCTGAAACCAAGAAAACGAGCTCAATTTATTTTAAAATGTTAAGAAAATGGTCTATACTCATTTGTGACATATAGAAATTAACCAGACATCAATTTAGTACAAAATTCGGTTTTTATGACTTGAAGTGCATGTGTTAAATATATAAGTTCTATTTTAGTGTAAAATGTGCACCACATTACCAAAACCAAGAAAATGAGCTCAGATTATTTTCTCATAATTTTATTGGGTATTAAGTTATTAATTTCCTTATCATTTTTTGTGAAACTTATTTAGTTAATTTTCACAGAGATAACGAATAAAGAAAAATATGATGTTTTGTGATATGTTTAGGCTTTTTCATTGAAATAATGTCCTCTTGAATTGGCTCCCATCCATAGTGAGTTTTTTTTATAACCATATATGAGAGCCAATTCAAGAGTACATGCTTTTCTAAACAACAAGAAATGATGTGATGTTTAAGAATGAACCAAAACCCAGTTTGATACATGTTATTCTTGGTATGAATTAATTTGTTTTAGTTTAAAATTGAAATTTTGTGTTTAATTCATTACTTAATATTATTACGGACAAAAGATATTTTTTGTTATATAGGTGCATTATTTTTATCGATATGGGGTGGTTTGTTCAACTACTAATAACCTGAATGGGTATCAAGGGCCAAAGACAAAAAAATTATTATTTTTGAATGTCTATGATAATTTTTTATTACTCGTGTAATTTTATAGACCAATATTTGAAATGTGTATAATATAGTTTTTTTCTTTTATTTGTGTTGTAAATTTTATTTCAACAAAATCGTGTATTTTCACTTGTATTTTCTCATGTATTTTATGTATTTTGTTGTTGTAGTGTGATGAAACATTAATAGAACACTCCATTAGTATTCCCCTTTATCATTTATATCAAAATAATTGATAAAGGGATCCTTTATCATTGCTAAACCAATGATCATAAAGGAACACCATTATTTACACTTTTTAGCGCTTATAAAGATGCCATTTATCAGTTCTTTTCTAGAACTGGTAAAATTCTAGGGATTTTAATAACACTCTTATTTTTAGTGTTTTAACCCACTAACAAAGGACTATTTTATAAGATTCAATGTATGAAAACGAATTGAATCAGAGTGATAGAAAAGAAACAAACACATAGAGAGAGATGGTAGTGGTAGGGGGTCGGATGGGAGCTTGCGCGAGATCTTTCTCAATTTTAATTGACTAAAGATATGGGGCTCAAATCTCAGATTAATCCTACTTCTTATTGGGTTCGTTCAGTCCCACATGGGAAATATCGTTCCCACTTTGTAATTTTGAACGTAAAATTCGCTGAGATCTAGAAAATCTCCCACAAAAAGCGTTGTCCTTCACCGAAGCCCTTGCATGAACTTCTTCAATCTTCGGAACTCAAGGTATTCCACCTATTATTAAGTGCTCTGGTGAGGGATCCATCATGGTTGTAGATGAACTCGGGGAGATCAAGCAGAGACTAGATGTTTGTAGATTCTCGGCACTTGTACGTATCTTCTATGAAAAAAGAGAGAAGTCTTGATCATTAAATGACCTTAAATAGCATATCTCATAGTGTTTGAATTTCTTTTACTTGTGATTTAGTCCTCTTGGTAAAGTTTACTTCCATATAATTATGCCGAATCAAGATGAATTGAATGAAATCTGGAATCTTGGAACCCTCAACTTGAAGCCAGGGATCTTTCGCCTCTTAGAATGGGATGCAAGCTTTAATCCCTTCACATAGAAACAATCCATTTCGCATGTATGAGAAATAATTCATGGACTTGCATGGATTTACTAGCATTCTAAAATTATCAATGATCATGCCTCTAGTATGGGAACACCTTTGAAGATAGATCAGCGAAAAATAAATGGTGATCTTGGACTTTATTCCAGAGTTCTTATTGAAATTGATATGGAGACTTCTCCTCCGAATCGTGTATCACTGGATGCCAATGATCACCTCATTGAAGTTATATTTGAATTTTAAAACGTTCCTAAATATTCTGATCACCGGAAAATGGTTGGACATATCATTGATAAATATCGTATTATACAAAAAATAGTACAGCTAACATCAATGAATGGATCATGGCAGGAGGTTCCTCGATGAAAGGCTACTGTCAAAATGCAGTATGTTAAAAAAAAGTGATAATGGGCCTACAAAACAAGTTTCATGTGATCAAATGGTGGGAACAAGTAGGACTTGGACAGATCATACTGAAGAAGAAGAGAATATTTCTCTCCAAAACAATGATGTTATTAAAAATCATGTAGTGGTTCCATAAGTTGAATAACTTGATGAGAATAAGGATCCTCAAAAATTATTAGAGGAGATTTTTACTCTTTCTCTTGGTTTGAAACATGAGGAATTTTATTTGGATCTGATCAGTTCAGACAATAATGAGGCACTAGGAAAAGTCTCTGTAAACACCATTGAAAACATTTTCCCTTCTAATCATGTGCTGAAAAAAACTCAACATCTGGATGAGGCCACCCCCACAAAGGCATAGGCTAGTACAAAAACTAGAGATGATCACCTAAATTTTAGTAAATCCACTTCGATAAGAACTCTTACCACTACTATTTCCAAACAAGTATACCCAAGAAGGGTTGGAAGATACAAGACAACCGAGACATGAGAAAAAGGGGTCTTAACCCCAATATTAAGTCAAAATGAGGATATTATTTTGGAACATCCAAGGATTACCCAACCCTGAAACTCTAGGTTCCCTCAGGCTACTTGTACGAAAATATAAACCTGAAATTCTTGGGGTCTATGAACCTAAGACCAAGCATAATAACAATGGTTCCTTTCTTCAAGGAAATGGATATCCAATGCTTAGTTCTATACATGATTCTTGTCATGATAAATTTTGATTTTTGTTCACAATATTGTTTTTAACCATATTCTGATCTTAGTTAATGGGAAGGCCATTACATGCCGGTTTATTAACAACGGCTGTAATACTCTTTTCGCGATGGTTTATCCCACCAAAAACTACATTATAAGTAGAGATTTATGGGGTCATATTAAAAATCTGTCTAGTTCCATCTCAGAACCATGGATTATCATGGGAGAATTCAATGCTATTCTACATGAAGATAAAAATGTCAGTTATGTTTCTAGTCCAATTTCTATAACAGACTTCTGATTATGTATTGAAAAATCTAATCTAACTGAAATCAATTTGCTAGGGGCTAAGTACACTTGGTACATGAAAAATTTGAACAACATGAGGGAAAGAAGAATTTATCGTTCTTTTGTAAATGATAACATGCTTGAGGATTG
Organism: Viscum album; assembly: GCA_963277665.1. NCBI lineage: Eukaryota > Viridiplantae > Streptophyta > Magnoliopsida > Santalales > Viscaceae > Viscum > Viscum album. The sequence goes on along the minus strand of OY728157.1, from coordinate 851,550,285 downwards.
AAAAACAATATCATGTGTTACTCTTACAATACATACTTTAGACTATCATTTAATTTTGATTAGCTTAATTGATAATGATGAAAGGCTAAATCTTCCCATTAGGTTTAAAAATTCTTGGACTACCCTTCCAAATTTTTTTCATATTGTTAGAGGCATTTTGGATATGGAGTAATATATCCACAATACACTTTATTGTGTACTCATGCTTCAAGATCTATAATAGAAAATGAATCAATGGATCAAGAAAAAGTTCAGCCTACATGACCATCAAATAGATTCTCTGGAAAAAAACATCATGAGATTCCAGAATCTATTACTCTCAACGACTTCCGTAACAATGATGAAGAAGAGAAAAAGGTATCCTCGGAACTCCAGAAACCCATTGTGCTTAGGGATAAAATTCAAAAATATCTATTTAATGTTAAGTGGCTTACAGATGTAGACATGAATAATTTTTTTAATGAACTTCAAAGAACCAAAAAAGTCAACATTCCTCTATCCCTTTTGAAGGATGGGGACACTATCATTGTTGATATAAAAAGACTCTCAAACCATATTGTTTCCTTCTACATGAATCTTTTCAACGGTCCCAGAAGAAATTAAGTGGTGACTAATGGCATTATCCCTAAGTTGGCCACAGATGTTGATAACACTCTTCTCACCATGACCCAATAGATATTGAGATCAGGGAAGCTGTTTTTGGGATAAAAAGGGAAGCTCTCCAGGGCTAGATGGTTTTACCAATCATTTCTTCCAATTTTATTGGGAGGTAATATAGGATGGTGTGTGTAAACTAGTAAGGAATTTTTTCACAGAGGGATCTCACACTCAAGGTATTAATGCTTAGTTCATTTCCTTAATTCCTAAGGTGGATAATGAAAGTGATATTTGTCAGTTTTGGCCTGTGGATCTTATCAACATCATCGACAAGATCATCACTAAAATTGTGGACATTATACTCGATCATATTTTTGAGATAATTATGTCCTATAACCATTTTTGTTATGTTAAATGAAGACTGATTCAGGAATGCATTATAAATTCTTCTGAATGTATATACCTCCTTTAGAAGACCAAAAGGGGTGGAAAAATTACTCTTAAGAATGATATATGGAAGTATTTTGAGACCATTGAATGGGGTTTTATTGGACGTATTTTGCATGAGTTTGGCTTGCACATTATATTTATTCATTGTAATAATGATTTGATCAACTTCTCTCATATTTCCATTCTGGTTAATGGATCTTTGGAGGGTTACTTTAAATTCTCTAGAGGAGTGAGGTAGGGGGACCCCCTCTCTGCTATTATTTTTGAAATTTCTGAAAATTATCTCAGTAGTCTAATCCTCAAAAAATTCAATAAAGGAGAAATCAAAGCAATATGTGCTGCCTAAGGTATCACTTCCCCCTCTCATCTTCGTTTTGCTGATTACATCTTGTTTTTACTTAGGGAGACAAGAGAAACATAAAAAATATCAAGACAAACATACTACACTATGAAAAAGATTCTATACAGGAGGTCAATTGGAGAAATCCCTTTATTTTCTTTGGAAAAAACATTTCGACCTCAAGGAAGCAGTTCTTGATACATGATCTGAGCATAAGGAAGGGATCCATTCCCTTTACCTACCTTGGGGTCCCAATGTTCCTTAGAAAACCTCAAGCCTCTTATTTTGCTAATATTTTGAGACAAGATAGAAGAACCCTCTCTTCATGGAAGGGTAAGTCACTATCAATGGCTGGAAGGATATGAATTTTTAAACATGTGATTGTCTCAAAGCTAGTTTACTCCCTCAGGATGTACTCCTAGACTGCATCCACCATAAAAAATATCAACTCCTTCATGAGAAACTTCATGCGAAGTGGCAGCATACTTGAAAAGAAAATTATAACAGCTCCATAGAATAATTTCTGCTTTCTACATACCATGGGAGGCCTAAGTATTAAAAATATTGAACTCTTTAATAAATCTATTTAGGCTCATTTACTTTGGAGGCTTATCAATGAAAAATCAGAATATCTTGATTTCCTCAGAACTAAACTTCTTAGAAGTCTTATTGTAGGGAAGATGAATTATATTTAATACTTATTGTTTCCAGGTCTGAAGAAGATTTTCCAGAAGTTAAAAATGCACTCTCACTTATTGGTAAGCGTGCAATCCTTCCTCTAATTATGGAGGGAAAACTGGATCGATACCCCCTTTATTGATAGTGTGAATATTCATGATCTAGCTATACACTACAATTCCACTATCAAAAACCATCATGAGCAGTATAACTAGCTACCACCTTAAATTTCCATCACGGTATCCTTCTATGATTTTTCTGAGCATAGTGGACATTATAATATTGGATCTGAGTAAAAATGACTTTCAGGACTCCAAATACTTCTACAATCATATTCTACAAGCCAATGGTAATGGACCTATTAATTTTAATAGAAAATGGATACCAACATCTTCATTTACACTACTTTGGTGCCACCATCTCAACAAGATTATAGTGAATAATAACCCATAGTGAGTTGGGATCTCCCTCTAATCCAATTGATTTATGTCATTAGCATTGTGATGATTCAAATCATTTGTTCTTGTCCTGCAAGACCGCAACATCACTTTGGAACTCAATATTTAACTGGTTTGATATCTTGCATACTCATGCGAACAACTTCATGGACCTCCTGATTCAACATCCAGTGATTCAATTCTCAAAGAAGGTGAATATACTCTTCCTTGCAGCATGTGATGATGTTATTTACTTTATTTGGAAGGGAAAGAACATAGCTTGACATATGAAACCTGCCTTCAACTACAGTGTGGCACTCTCTGATATTATGTTTGAGACTCAACAAGTAAATAGTTTACATGATGAAAAATGTGACAAATTAGTTAGATAATTCACTATTCTGGAAAAACTACACCTGCATGGTAACTATCCTTAGCCTCTTCGAACCATCGATGTCTTTTGGTTACCTCTTTTTTAAGTCTAGATTAAATGGAACTCGGATGGATCCTTGAGAGGTAATACAGAAACCATTGTATATGGGATTGTATTTAAAGATCATGATAGTGATTTATTTGAAATAATTAATGTTATTTGTAGACATGACACTACCCATGAAGCAAAAATGATGGATCTCATCAAAGCACTTGAGTTTTCTCATCAAAGGAATTAGAGGAAAATCTGGTTTAGAAGTGATTCATTCACCATTGTCCATGAAGTGAGAATGGGCCAAATTCACCTTCAATGGAAGCTAAAATCGAAATGTATTAAGTGCCTTGACACACTTGCTTCAATTAATTACATCATTACACACATTTATCGTGAATCCAACCAACTTGTTGATTGCCTTGCAAGCATAGGAGCCTCTAGTGACACTTGAACTTATCATTCCAGCATTCCTCAGGAGACGCTCACTATCCTACCTATAGATAAATGTAACCTTCCTTTATTTATACTATTGTAACCTTTTTCATTTGTTTATTTGAAGCCATGATGCTTTCTTTCCACGAAAAAGGACAATTTTAGCGTTGTTAAAGGACTTTTGTACCCTACATTCTTCACATATCACATTTGAAACCGGTCTCTTGTAGGTTTTGTAATCATTAATATAATATAACACATTCCCAATATTGAAATTTGAGTGTTTTACATGATAAAAGCTCCAATATTTTCCATAATCCCTAATTTGTGTAACTCTTAGACAATCATCCAAAATGTTAGAAGTGAACTCACACCCTTGACCATCTATAACTGTTCTAATAACATCCTCATGATCTCCAAATTTAAAAACCATGTTGAAGTAAAACTATTTTATAAGTCATGGATAGAAGGGGTGATTTTCTTCTAACAAAAAACTAGTATAATTTTGATAAAGGACAACTCTCTATAGAAAGGTTAAACTTGTTCTTATCTAGTCAACATAAGCTTCTCTCTCAGAAACTACTTTGTGATAAAGGATATGTGGATTTGAAATCTTTTTAACTTTTTTGAGTTTATTTTTCTCTCTTAGAAAATTCTAGAGCATATTATCCAAAATATATATTTATTTCAACGAAAAAAATGAGATTCAGAATTCAAGAATCTAGGGTTTCCAAGAGGTATGATAAAGAGGGTTCAAAATGAGGGGTTGGGTTGGGTTATAAGTTAGTGTAATGATTTGATTCTGATTTTACATTTCTATCATTATGGATTTACATATATAGTAACATATGGGAAATAATCATAAGTATTTAATATATTTTTAAAACCACGTGATATATCCTGAAATGATATAACTACTAAAATGATTCATAACAACATAACATACGTATATCTATAAAAATATTTAAAATAAGATTAAAAAAAGATTAAAATGTTTATAATATAATTTTAATTTTAATTATTCATATCTAATTCATGTATGATATAATTAATTCTATCAATATTCAATGGTTTTCTAAATATATCATTATGAAAATGTTTAGTACAAATTAACTCAAGAGTCACATCACACTTTTGAAAATGATCTCTCACAAAGTGATATCTTATATCAATATATTTTTTTCGTGAATGAGATACAAAATTTTTAGAAATATTTTTAGAACTTGTATTCTCACAATTTATAGATAAATTTATTAATCGATATCCATAGTCCAATAATTTATGTTTTATCCCCAAAATCTATGCACAACAACTACCTGCAGCTATGTACTCAACTTCAATAGTTGATAAGAAACAAATTTTTTATACTATAAAGTGTAACTAAAGACTTTAACAAAAGATGAAATATTCTAGAGGATCCCTTTCTATCTATCTTACAAACATCAAAATAAACATATAAATAATAACTAATTATAATGAATTAATTTTATGGTAAAACATTCAAAAATTGGTTGAATTCTCAAGGTATTTAAAAATTATTTTAACGACATTTAAATGAGATTATTTAGGGGTTTCTAGTAAATTTTCACACATTCACACACTAAAAATAATATTAGTTCATCTATTAGTTATTTATCATAAACGTCCAATCATACCTCTTTAATTAATTTAATCTAATGTAGTTCTATCAAGATTTATCTTACAACTTTTAGTCATGAGAGTATCACTACTTTTAAGGACATCTAATCCAAAGAAATTTAAAATATCCATTATATATTTTATTTTTTTGTAAATAATTCCATAATTTTTTTGAATTTTTTTAAATTATCTAAAGGGTTTTAACTCATCCAGTAAAATTATTTCAAATTCATTTTATCATCATTTTGTAAAATTGAATACATAAGGAATTTTTGGATAATACAAAAATAATATCATAAAAATTTATTTGAACTACTAAAACATCCTTTCAAATTATTTTTATAAATAAATTAGGTTTATCAACACCTTTTTTACAACCATTTAAAATAAGAAATGTCCAAATAATGTCATACCAAGCTCTAGGATCTTGTTTTAAAGTATACTATTTTTTTTGTTAATTTAAAATCAGGATTTGGAAAATGTGGTTTTTGAAATCTAGGAGGTTTTTCAAAAAATACATACTCAATAATATATATCATTAGGAATGCACTCTTGAAATCCAATTTATATATTTTTAAATTGAGATTTGTAGTATATGAAAGTAGTATTCTAATGGACTAAAGTCTAGCTACTATTGCAATGGTTTCTCCGTAGTAAATAACTATTTTTAAATATATCCTTATCTCACCAATCTATATTTGTTTCTAATTATTATGAATGAATCATCAAAATTATTTATATACACTCAATTAGTTCATATAGTTATGTAGTGTTTAGGTCTATCTACTAATTCAATGTCTTTATTCATTTCAAATGTCTTCAATTCTTCTTGCATTTATATTACCCAATGTTCATTACTAATTACTTCATTGATGTTTTTAGATTCAAGATGTTAAAAAAGGCTTGATGCTCAACCTGGTTTCTTAGTGAGACTTTGGTTTGAGTTCCTCTATCTATAATTTTAAGTAAAAAGTCTTCTTTTGACTTTTATGTCTTTTGTTTTGGAAATAACAAATATCTTTATTCTCATTTCTCAAATAAAGAAATTACATTAAAATTAATGACTCTGTCTATCTTAATGACTCAGTCCATCATACTGAATTTGTCTATCATACTGAATCTATCTATCATACCGACTCTTTCTATCATAATTATGATGTGTTTTTATATCAATATTAACTTTACAATGTTATGTGTCCAAGTCCCTCTATGTTTTTTAGAGAAATATGACCGTTGGAGAAAATATGACCATTGGAAACTAAGGCCTATAAATAGGAGGTCATCTGAAATAGAGATAGAATTTTTATTAACTTTAGGTTCTTCCATGTTTTAGAGATAAATTGTGTGACTTCTCCCATCCTTGTGTGAAAACCTTGAAATTAAAAAACATTAATGGCACATTCATAGTTTTTTTATTTCAATAATTGCTTTGTTTTTCTTTGTGCATCCGATCTGGTGATTACGATCGAAGACTATCGGGGATAGGAAAATGGTGCAACTGATCTTCATATTGAGGGATTTAAAGTATTTGAAATACAGGCCTACCAATTACCTATAAAATAGAGGTCTTTCGGGGATAGAAAGATGGACATGCTGATATTTTTATTGAGGGATTTCAAGTATTTAAAAGAGATAGGTTATGATTACCTTAAAAATCAAGGCCTTACAGGGATAACAAGATAGACTTTTTGATCATCATATCAAGGGATTACTAGTGATGGTGAGAGAGACCTATTATCCTAGATGAAAGGATACCCAACTATATGGGATAAAATAATTTTAATACCTTTTACTTTTCAAATGCATATTTTAAAAGAAATAGAATCCTTTTATTTCTTATTTCTATTTTTATTCTTTTGTAATAATTTTAATAATAGCTTACAATTTTATTAATGATTCTATACACTATATGGTAGAATCATTTACAATTTATATTACTTTGTTTTTTGTATTCAATTTGAATACAATTGTTATCATAACCAATGGAATCATATTATATGATTTGACATAGAGTCAGTACAATCATTTGTTTTATAACAGGATTTGTGAATTGTTTTAATTTATGTTATAGTATACTAAGAACCATCCTTAAAGGTTTTAATAGAAACTTTTAATATACAATTCATCACCTCTAGTATTTGTGTCATCTCATATTCATTTTAATCCACCAATTAGTATTAGAGGATGGTTTTCCACTGCTTTTTATATTTCAATTACATTGTTTTATTTTAAATACACTATCCTGCATTTTGGGAAAAAGAACTTTTTTTATGATGGCAGGAATGATGAATGTCTGTTAAGTTGATAATCTTAATCCTACAAGACCACCTATTTTTTATGGTAATGGTTTTGAGTATTGGCGAGATAGGATGAAAACTTTTGTCCTAAATACTGGTGTAGATAACATTGTTATGATCACTGGTTACTATAATATTCCCACGAAATAAGTTAGAACATTCACTACTCAAGAAACACTTGAATATATGCTAAACTATAAGGTACACAATACATTTTTTGTTCTGTGACTAGGAACATTTACATCAAAATCTCTTCATCTGAAGCTGAAAATAGTATATGGAAGAAATTGGAGATTAAATATTTTTGAACTTCTAAAGTTTTTGAAACAAGAATAGTTAAGCCAATAGTTGACTTAAAGGATTTTGAATTTCTTTATGGTGAACTAATAGTTAAGGTTAAACAATGATTTATGCCTATAGTCAATAGTCTTCAATAAATTGGATAGAAAAATTTAGAAGATAATGTTTTAGTTGAGAAGATCATATATATTATTCTAAGTGAATGGTAATCCAAGAGGATGAAGGTTGATGAATCTATAAATATTACTAATCTTACTCTTGATGATCTCTTTGAAAATATATTAAAATATGAATTAAGGCTTAACATAGATGAATATAAAGTTAAAAAGAAGAATGGTGGAGTAGAATTTACTACTACATCAAATTCTAAAAAGTCACAATCTCTTGTGAAAAAAAATACACAAAGAGAAAGGTTGAAGTCTTATTAGATTCTAGTGATACTAAGCAGTTAAAGAATTATCTTGAAAATATTTCTAGAATAAATAATAAATTTTTTGGAAAGAGGGATATCCAATATAGATATAAAAATACTTAAAAAGGAAACAAGGATAAGAAATTTTCTGAAGTCACATGCTATGAATGTAAATGAGCAGGACATATTCGATCTGATTTTCCTATGCAGAAAATAAATGATAGAATGGAAAGACATTCAGAGATGAATAAAATGAAATACTGGAAGCCCAAGGGAAATAAATTCTTGAAAATTAATGACTCTATGAGTTCTAGTGGAGGTGATTCTTTAGAAGACTCTTCTAATAGTGATATCTCAAATCACAAAAATATTGGTCTTTTTGCCAATGCTCCTTATCATTGCTTAATGAACAAGGTACACAGTTCTGAATATCTTACTAATATGTCTTTTAGTGAAAATTATCTTGATTAATATTATTATTCTAATGAAGAAACATCCTTATCATAGAATGATAATTCTATACCATCTTAAAAAGAAGTATCCAGATTTGCTAAACTTTTAGTAAATAAAAATTGTAATGTTTCTAGAAAACATGAGAAAGAAAATACTAGAAATGATATTTTAACAAGATAAATTTCAAATATTTCTAATGATATTGATTCCAAAACTCTTGAGATTAAATGCTTTTCTAAAAACCTTTGAGAAAGGTAATTCTGAAAAGAACAAACTTTCTAAATACTTTGATAATATGATTTCTAAGAAAACTATTTTAGAGAAGACGCTAAACTATTAAACTAATGAAAATTAGAATAAGAATTTGATCATCATACTAAAATATGATTTCTTTTCATTGAAGGAATACTTATCTAATTTTATATCTAGAAAAGAAAATTTTATAATATGTATTATCAAATATGACCACATTGTAATAGTCATGGAATTGGTTATATTCATTCAAAACCCATTTATAAAAATAATTTTTCCCTCAAAAGGCCCCATTCGTTACCAAGGGTCAAATTGGTGGACATTGGAATAAGGATTTTAAATTAAAGAAAACAAAATATTTGGTTTTTATAAAGCTCACTTTTTAAAACAAATGTGGATTCAAAAAAATTTTCTTCTAATATTTCCAGACCCAAACAAGTTCAGATTAAAAAAGATTAATTTTTCTTGTTTCAGGAAAAAAATAAGAAACAATAACAATACATGGTACATGGATAATGGATGTTCCAGGAACATGACTTGAAACAGAAACTTCTTTGAAAAGTTATCTGGATGAAAAGATAAATGATACATTTAGTGACAATTCTCAAGAAAATATTTTTGGTATATATAATATCATTTTCTATTTAAATATATTGATTTCTAATGTTTTGTTTGTTGATGATATTAAGGACTACCTCATTATCACAAGTCAATTATGTGATGATGGTTACCTTGTGAATTTTAGGAATGATAAATGTTTAGTTCAAAATTCCATGGATGAATTCATTCTATCTACCTAAAGGCATGAGCATGTATACACTTTGAACTTAGAAGACCATAACATCAAAGACTTACCGTGTCAAATGCAATGGAAGACCAATATTGGTTATGGAATAGATGACTAGGACATCATAATTTTAAAAATTTGTATAAACACTCTGTGAATGGAATTGTTAAAGATCTACATGAGATTAGGATTGATTCATCTAAAGTGTGTGACTCTTCTCAATATGGAAAACCACATAAGTCAATATTTAAATCAATCTGTGATGTCACAACTACTGAAGCATTACAGTTAGTGCACATGGATCTTTTTGGTCCCAAAAAAATAAAATGTATTGTAGTAAAGTATTATGTAATTGTCTTAGTTGATGATTATAATATATTTACATGGGTATATTTTCTCACTAAAAAATATGAAGCCATTTTTTTCATTAAATATATTTTTTGGTAAAGTTAAAAATGAGAAAAACCTACCATTGATAACTATCCAAAGTGATCATGGTAGAGAATTTGTAAAATATGATTTGGAAACTTTTTGTATTAAAAAAAGTATTAATCATAACTTTTCTCCACTAAGAACACCTCTTCAAAAATGGTGTTGTTGAGAGAAGAACTTAAATTCTTCAAGAGATAACAAGAACCAGTTGAGTGAATACTCAATTGAAAAACATTTCAGTGCCAAAGCTATAAATACATCTTACTATACTATACATTTTGTTTTAATTTGACCTTTTATTAATAAAAAACATTATGAGTTATGGATATTCTGAAAACCAACTGTTTCATACTTCAATGTAATTGGTTTTAAAGTATTTCTTTTAAATAAAAAAGACAACTTACATAAGTTTTCACCCAAATTTGATGAAGGAATTTTTTTTGGTTATTCCATAAACTCTAAGTCTTATAGAGTTTTTTATAAAAATACTTGTGTTTTTGAATATAAAATACATGTTACATTTGATGAATCAGATCCTTTTGTTTTAAAAAAACCTCAAAATATTACTTTTGATGTGTTTTCTAAAACTGATTATCAAACTATAAAAGATTCTTCAAACATTTTAAATACTCATAATATTGTTTCTGAGACATTTACACCTGAATACTTTCTACCTTATGTTGATGATAAGGTTTTTGAAAATCCAAAACAGTTTTATCTTAGGAATCATCCTAGAGATAACATCATTAGTGATGTAAATCATCCAGTAAGAACTAGAAACTCCTTATGAAATGAAATAGAACATCTTGAGTTTCTATCTCAATTTCACCCTAAAACTCAAAGTGAGGCCTGAGGAGATAAAGATTGGATTAAGGTAATTCAAGATGAAATAAATGAATTCGAAAGAAATAAAGTGTAGACCTTGGTTGAAAAAACATAAGGATACATTTTTTATTTGACTCAAATGGGTTTTAGGAGACAAATGTGACTAAAAAATTGTATCATTTTATGAAATAATTATAGACTTGTTTTTGAAGGATATAATCATCAAGAAAGAATAGACTATGAAAAAACCTATGCTCCTATAGTAAGACTAAAATCTATTATAATTCTATTTTCCTTTTCATCATTCTTTAATTTCAAACTATTTCAAATGGATTTCAAGTGTGCTTTCTTTAATGGATATATACAGTGGGAAGTCTATATAGATTAACCCCCTAGTTTTGAAGATACAAAACATCATGAATATGTTTAAATTATTACCAAGGCCCTTTATGGACTTAAACAATCCCCTAGATCTGCATATGATAGATTAATAGGTTTTTTGTTACAAAATAATTACATTAAAGGAAAATTTGATCCAAATATTTGTATAATGTAAGAAACAAAAATTTTATGATTGTTCAAATATATGTGGATGACATCATTTTTAGATCAACTCAAAAGTATTTAATAGATTAATGTTTGAATCTAATGAAGTCTGAGTTTGAAATGAGTATGATGGGTGAGTTAACAATCTTTCTTTGTTTTCAAATTTCTCGAAAACCAGAAGGTACTTATATATCTCAACATAAGTATATAAAATACTTACTCCAAAATTAGGAATATGAAAAATACTAAAAGTATAAGTACTCCAATTGGAACCTCAAACACTCTTGATCTTGATGATACTGGACAACCAGTTGATCAAAAAACATTTAGTGGTATGATTGGAAGTCTACTATACTTAACAGATATTCATCCAGACTTATTGTTTTCTATATTCTTATGTGCTAGATATCAAGAAAGTCCAAAAAAATCCCATTTAAAAGTTTTGAAAAGGATTTTCTAGTATTTAAAATGAACATTGGATTTTGGACTTTTCTATTCTTTTGGAAATTATTTTGAATGAAAATGTTTTTCAGATGATGAATTTTGTGGTTGTACAATAAATAGAAAGAGTACTTGTGGAACTTGTCATTTTCTAGGAGATTTTTCCGTTTATTGGTAATGAAAAATACAACACTCAGTTTTACTCTCCACTGCTGAAGCTGAATATGTAGTAGCTGAAAGTTATTGTGCTCATGTGTTGTGGATAAAACACACACTCATAGAATATGGAATGATTTTTACTAAAACATAAATATTGCTTGATAATACGAGTTCTATTTCTTTAAGTAAAATCATGCACATCCCTCTCATGAAAAAGCATATATTTTAGGAAACACTTTCTTAGGGATCACACACAAAAAGGAGATATTGTTTTACAATTCATCAGAACACAATAACAACTGGCTAATATTTTCACAAAACCATTACCTTTTGATATATTTTAATTTTTTAAACAGAATCTATGAATGATTACTTGAAAATAATCATTCACATCAACTTTTTTTACAATTCTCTTTACATTAAATCACTCCTTTTCATAGGGGGGGGGGAACATTAATCTTTTGTTCGATGTTTTTTCTATTTTTTACATTCTGTTTACTATTTTTTTTGTTTTGACTTACTATTCATAGTTTATTGTTTTTACATTCTGTTTATTGTTTTTAAATTCTATTTTGTGGTTTTCATCGGTTTGACAACATATGGAAACGACTTTATTTTCCATTGGCTTGATAACCAGTGGTAATTAGTTTTTTTCCATTAGATTGACAATCTATGGAAATGAATTTGTTTTCCATTGTCTTGACAACCTATAGTAATGAATTTGTTTTCCATTGGCTGGAAAACCTATGGTAATGGATTTATTTTCCATAATCTTTAAAACCTATGATAATGAATTTGTTTTCCATCAGCTTGACAACCTATAGTAATGAATTCGTTTTCCATTAGTTTGAAAACCTATTGTAATGAATTTGTTTCCCATCATCTTGAAAACTTATGGTATTAATATTCTTTTCCATTGGTCTGACAACGGATTGTATTCACTTTATTTTTCACAGGTTTTACGTTTGATTGTATTCTATTTTAATTATTTCAACTATTTATTTTAACTATTGTATCATGTTTTTTTTACTTTCATAATACTATGAAACCAACAACTTATTTGATATCCATGATAGGTACATTCTATTTTCATTTTTTATTTCCTTCATTTTGGGTTATTATATCTCGTTTTTAACCTTTTTATTTTATTTCATTTTTTAAAAAAAATCCAATTTTATTCTCCACTATTGGATTCATTATCTTATAATATCAACCATAGAAGACCAATAGTATTCCAAAAATTGGCCTATAAATAGAGGACTCCCCTCCTTAAACCCAAATTGGTTCATCAGATATCTAGGTGAGGCATTGATTCTCTTCTTAAGTCTATGTACAATCATTTATTTTACTAAACATATTTATGTCATAGTCTTCTGCCAACACTCCAGGTGATATTTCTTCAAATACTTTCTTAGAAAGGATTTATTCAGAGAAAGGTTAGTTTCATGAGAATGTTTTGACAGTTATGACTCAATAATCAAGACGATTGTTTTATTCCAAGGCTAGGAACTTCTTTTTGTTGAGAATCCCATATCTCAAGATCCGATTCTTGATGAAGAGGTTAGAAAATTTTATAATACAATTTCTTTTGATAAGAATATGATGATTAACTTAGCTGTATATGATAGAAAATTTTCAATGTCTATAAAACAAGAAACACATTTCTTTAATGTTCCTACTGAGGGTGAATCTTTTTTTCATTATCATAAACTACAGGAGTATGTTGGTACATTTAATAAAAAAAGAGCTGAAAAATAATTATTTCTTAATAATGAGGAGAAAAGAAAAGTATCCCATTTGTCTCTAGACAACCAGTTTATTGTCCTTTGGATTCATGGGTTTCTAATTACAAGGAAAGGGGATAGGGAAAATATTATGGTTTTTGACATATTTATGCTATATTATCGTGTAAACATTATAAAGGAAAATATCATGGGTTACATTTTGAAAACAATAAAGAATGTGAATTCAGGAGTGATCAAGTATCATTTTATCTTGTATCCATCTATTCTCACAAAGTTAATTCTTGAATGTTTTATGTTTAGTAATATTCTTCTAAGAGGGGAATTGAAAGAAATGAATCCTTCTTGGATATGTAAGTATACGTTGAAGAAATTATATGTTTTTTTTATGAATAATCAAAATTCGTCTTCAAATATGTGGAAGCCGAATCAACACCAAATCAATCAGCAACAAATCAATCCGAACCAATTCTAATAGAATCAGCTCCAACAATTTTTTCTTTTCAAAATTCATATCCTAAAATAAGTTCAAAGATGAAGAACAAAAACAAATATAGTAAAGATGTTATATACATGTGGAGAAACAAGAAAGAACAAATAAAAGAAGGTGATCCCAAATTTGGTCTTGATCTAGATGAAGATCAAGTTAAAAAGATGAGAATAAATGATAATATGTAGGTAGAGAAGAAGAAGAAAAATATTTTGAAAAGAAATGATCAAGATTTTGATGTTTCTAAAATTCTAAAATGTGTTGAGATAACAAGTGCCCAACTGGCAGAAGAGTTTCAATAAGTACCAATCGTTCAAACATTTCCCAAGAAAGAAAAAGGGAAAGAAATAGTGCAATATGTTATCCAATTGTCCTCACAATAGGAAGGAGAGTAAGAGGAAGATTAATTTCTTTTGGAGAATATTCAGAGTTCTATAAAGAGTAGAGTATAATCTTCACCTCAAAAAAAGTGAAGGAATGCAAAAACAGATTCCTCATGTTGTTCAAGCTCCTTTTCAATCCTTAGAAACCCATTCTGAATGAATTCCTTCTATAGTCAAGAAATGGGATCAATGTTCTCATACTAAGAATGTAATGTTCATAAGTGACCAAGTCGAAGAACAAAGATCTGAAAACAATAAGAAAGGGTTCCACAGAAAAAAGATTAGGAAAATGAAAATATCATGTTGAAGACTCGAGTCGATCCAATGAACTTGAATCGTACGATGATGATACCGATTCAGAACATACAATTTCATTGAAGAAAAGCGATTACATTGTTCATGTTTTAAGAATAATTGAGAAGAATCATCCATATTTTCCCAGAATAGAAGTAAATATTGATTTCATTATAAAGAATCAAAGGAAGAAATTTCTTCTATAAGAGAGCTTATAAAGAGAGAAATGACAATATAGGCTGATCTAAATGTTTTTTGTGACAGTTCTATTGCTCATAAGAAGGATTTCTGCAAGATTAATAAATGGTCATACAAAACACAAAGCTCAGTGAATGAACTTGAGGAATCAATTAATGACTTAGGGAGAACATCAAAGTATATTTCCATCTCATTTAATAAGATTGAAAAAGAAATTATTGACAAGTTCAATCAGATTTCAAAAACCCATGGAGCCAATATTCCTTTAGAAAAAGAGTTGAAAGAAATGATAAATGTTTTCCCATAATATTTTTCGAAGGATTCTTATTTCAGAGATGAAATAGTTTTTTGAAGAAACAAAATACTATGTTGGCTCAAAATATTAAGAATATGTAGGACATAGTTGATACTCTTGAAGAAGTGATCAGAATTCAAGAAGAGACTTTCAAAAACCAAGATCAAATTTTTTTAGACAAACAAGAGATTCTAAAAAATCAGGATTTTTATATCTTAGAAGAAAATAATGAGATAAAGAAGATGAAGGATGTTCTTCTTGAGTTTATCAAGAAATAGAAAGAAATAGAAAACAAATTAATGCTTTTCCATATCTCTCTTTCATGTTTTCCTTTAGTAAATCAAGTAACCTTTTGATATTTCAATGAATAATGTTTCTATTTCCATAATTTTTTATTTTTTTTTCTCTCTAACCTTTTCAAGAAACCCATGATTGCCCCATTATATTTGTAAATCACAAGGGGGGGGGGGGAATAAATTATAAAAGGGGAGAAAGTTCCACAAAATGGGATAATTGTTATTGTTTTACTCAAACATAATATATCTAATTAAAAGAAAATCTATATCAACACAATCCTTAAGAAAGTCTCTACCTAAGGCAGATTTAGTTGTATTCATTTATCTATTGACAAGAGTTTTCATTACTCAGGGGGAGATACGTATTTATTTCTAGTTTTACATTGTGTATTATGCTTTCCAAAAAGGGGGAGACTGTAAGTCAAAAGTATTCTTTTATATTTTATGTCTTTTGTTTTGGAAATAAAAAATCTCTTTATACTCATTTATGAAATAAATGAATTACTTTGAAAGTAATGACTCTATCTATAGTAATGACTCTGTCTATCATACCGACTCGGTATATCATACAAACTCTATATTTCATAATGACTATGTCAATCGTACTGACTCTTTCTATCGTACTAAATAAATTTATTGTATTGACTCTGTCTATAGTACTGACTCTGCCTATCATACTAACTCTATCTATCATACTGAATTTTTCTATCATACTCACTCTATCAATCATACTGACTCGGTCTACCATACTTATTCTGTCTATCGCACTGACTGTGTTCATAGTACCCACATTGTGCGTCTTACTCACTTTGTATCATATTAATAAATTGCATAATCGTGTATTACATTTATCATAGGGATGATCTAATTCATTCATCAAATCACATGTTTAATATCAATCGAAATCATGTTATCATTTTCATATAGCTATTGTTCTAACTAAAACGATGTCGTTGATTTAGTTAAAAAATAATCAAAATGATGTCGTGTTTTCTATTTCAATATGACCATTACAATTCCAGGTGTCCAAGTACATCCGATTTTTTAATAGAAATATGAATATTGGAGAAAATATGACCACTATAACCTAAGGCCTATAATAGAGAAAGAATTTTAATAAACAATATCTTCTTCCATGTTCTAGAGATAAATTGTGTTACTTCTTTCTGCTTCATGCGAAATACTTGAAATTACCAAATGGGAATGGATTGTTCTTAGTTTTTGTATTTCAATAAGTGATTTTATTTGATTTGTGAATCTGATCAGGTGATTATGATCGAGGACTACTAGTGATAGACAAACAGTGCAACTGATCTTCGTATTGAGGGATTTCTAGTGTTTGAAAGTCCGAGGTTCCAATTACCTGAAAAATTGAGGCCTTGTAGGGATAATAAGATGGATATTCTAATACTCATATTGAGGTATTTCAATAATTTGAAAGACATAGGTTCTGATTACTTGTAAAATCAAGGGCTTGAAGGGATAGTAAGATAGACACGATGATCATCGTAACGAGGGCTTGCTGGTGTTGGTGAGACAAACCTATTATTCTAGATGAAAGGATACCATACTCTTTGGGATAAAAGAATTTTAATACCTTTTACTTTTCCTCTAAATATTGTAATAGAAAGAGAATCCTTCTATTTCTTATTTATATTTGTATTCCTTTGTAATTGTTTTAATTACAACATACACTTTTAGTAATGATTATATACGTTATATGGTAGAATCATTTACAATTTTGTGTATTCTAACATTTGTATTCAATCCGAATAAAATTGTTATTATAACATGTGGTATCATATTATATCATTCTACAGATAGTTAGTATGATAATTTGTTTTATAAGAGGCTTTGTTAATTGTTTTAGTTTATGTTATAGCAGACTATGAAACTATCTTAATAGTTTTTATAGAAATTTCTAATATACAATTCCCCCCTCTTGTATTTTTTCCATCTCATATTTCATTTGATCCAACATATATTTTCAATTATAACATCTAAAGGGTGGTATTTAAGGGCTCTAATAGTTCTAGGGATCGAATGAATTGGTAATTCATTTTATTCTTTAGGTTTATGAATAGATTTATGATCTATGACTGGTGATTTATGTAATGCCCCGACCCCAGTTACCTAGAGTCGGTGCATTATTACATAACATTGGCATGATCACAAGAATGATCAAATCTCGAAAGACCGATTAGTTTAGTAGCCTTGGAAACACTAGATATATTCATAAAGTCTTAAATTACATCATAAAGTGAAAAACTACAACAAAAACATATTGTCTCCATAGTCTACACTCTTATCCCCTCATAATATCCCTTCAGGTCATTCATAATTTACTTCTTCACATCCTGGGAAAAATAAAATATTGAAAAGGGGTGATCTCAAATGCCCAGTAAGGATAACAATATAGCAGAAACTTTCATAAATAAGAATAAACATTTAAGGCAGTGTATAACTAAAACAAAAGCCTTTTAAACTTTAACTTCAACATAGTATGGAAAAAAATAAAATGAAATAATTCCATTTACTTATTCACATGGATATTCTAATAATCGAATAATCACATGCAATATCAATAACCACTTTCATAATGATGGAATGCATAATGCTAGACTATCATAACCACATAGCCAAGGACTCGTGCCAAGACTAGAAATAAGATTTTGTCAAGGCCTTATGCCAAGACACTAGTTTGTCTCATGAGACCTACCGATGCATCGAGGAGCTATATCGGGCTCCACCCGTCACATATTAAGTCCAATGCATTCCCATATGAAAAGGTTTAAACATAACATAATCATTCGTATTAAATCTAGAATACGAAATGTAAATACTTCATTCATAAACCATGAATGGTATAAAA
The DNA here is from genome assembly GCA_963277665.1 of Viscum album. NCBI lineage: Eukaryota > Viridiplantae > Streptophyta > Magnoliopsida > Santalales > Viscaceae > Viscum > Viscum album. The sequence goes on along the minus strand of OY728157.1, from coordinate 851,531,812 downwards.
ATAACACATCCATAGTCAAACATATCACAAAACCTTCAATACAATATAGAAGCTTTGTATCATAATAAATCAACTTCAAATAAGAGTAAAATCCATCAAAGGATGTTGACATAGATGAAATCAAAACTCTTTTTTGAGAAATATCTCTTTTATTTTGAAATCATTTAGGTGACATATATTTCTAAAATAAAACATTTTCGTGGAAAATATTCTTATAAGATTGTAAGGGAAGCTTCGATGATTTTATAACGGCGGAAAATAACCGCACCCACTGTATGAGTTGAAAAAAGACATTCTTACCTTAATTCCGTCAAAAAGGTTAAAAAGGACCTTGTTTGGAAAACGACGGAAATATTCCTTTATAATTTTCTTATAAAAAGTCAAACAAGGGTATAAATGAATTCAACCCATATTCTGTAAAATAGTAATAATGTTTTGAAATACACTTTCAAGAAACATGGATGTGGATGATAAAGAGATCCCAGTAGATTATTACGTATAAACAACCTCGGATAATGAAGAGATTGTGAAATAAACCTTACCTTGTACTTTTCCTTGGTTAGGGTAGGTTAAACTCCTGTATAATGGTTAAATAATTGTTATTAAATTATACAATAATATGATATCATATATGATCTTTTAACATTGATTTGTTAATAGAATCTTTGTATTATCGTCGTTTCTGGTGTTAACTTACACGTTTTCTTTGATATGTTTTGTTATGTAAGACATATTTGTTATGGATAGGATGTAACTTATTCATATCCAAAATGATATCAAGTCCTTAAACATTATTTTTAATTCATCAAATGATAATTATACTTGAATGGATACGATGGAGAATGAATCTCATCACGTTCGTGGAGACGGTAGTCCGTACGTACGCATGAGCGACAATATCATTCTTTTGATATTAAAATAATATATAATTGGATGGTATAACATATATAAAGAATCATTATCATGCTATATTTATTATTTACATGAGTTACACATCATTATTATACCCATCCAAATAATAATTTATTGAATAACAATTACACCACGACGTGGAGACGGTAAGCCGTATGTACGTTCGTATGGTGACATGTTATTTAAAGGATGGATAGAATACTGAATATGGTTGTACCATATTTATAATAACATAACAGTATATATAAGATACTGGACTTATTATCTTATAATGGTAATAACAAATAAGGAAGAAGTGGAAGAAGAAAGGAACATGGAAAAGGGTGGTGAAATCATTACCTCTTCTTCGGGTTCTTCCTTTTGATTTGATCAAAAGGGATCTTATGATGGCTTTCTGACTAATGGAAGGACACTAGAATGAAGTGAGGGAAGTTGATAAAGTATTTGGGAAGAGTTTGGCCGATCCAAAAGGCTTTTAAGGTGTGACTTAATGAGAAGGGGGATTTCCCTTTTATAAGAGGGGTGAGGGGAACCTTTGGAAAAGCTTGAAATATTATTTTATAATAAATTTATATTCGGTTTATAATGGCTCCAAAGTGGATTATTTAAATGTTTAGGTGATTATAGGTCGAAAACCACTCAACCTATAGAATTTAGACAGGTTTGGGTTACTATATTAACCTTATCATTAAGTATTAACTCTTAGTTAATTAGTTTCACTTTTACAATGTCTCTTTGTATTTTTATATTATATGGTTAATAAACATACTATATACATCCAAGAGACCCCCAAGTGGTCCATTAATGATACACCTATCATGATATCAGTCTCTTGGACGAACCATAGATTTTTAAGAATTTAATATCAATTAATAATATAATATTTGTTTTAAAAAACTCTTTTATGTCAATTTTGACACTATTCAATAATTGATTTTTGTAAAAATCATAACAGAATGATTACTTTGAACAAAGTCAATTAAATAAATCCTAATATGTCATATTATCCTAGTAAATTAGTTCAATTCATTAAAAGTCTGAAATTATATTTATTTGGGTATTTATAATATCAATTATTTTAATTTTTCACTATTATGGTAATTACTGCATCAACATTGTGTCATAAATAAATTAATTTAATTAATATCTAAAAATTATAAATAAAATATCATTATGTAGGAAATCATTTTATATTTCTAATTAATTTTTACAATCGAATTTATCCTATGTATAACCCTATATTAAAAATGTTTTAGTAAATAAACTTTGATTTTAACTCTTTTAACTCTTCTTTGAATTAAAGAATAATAAATGTCCTAATCTAATCCATGTGGACCTAAATGATAATATTTTATTCCTAAGGTTGTTTTTGGTTGATATACACTTGTAAAATAGAATTAGGACATGTGTTAGCGTAATATTAATATCATTTTACCCTTAATTACCCTATTTACTTTTAACCGTGGTAAATACAAGTAAAAAAGTTACTATTCACCAAAAATTATTTTCATCTCATTGAACCACATTTTACTCCATTATATTAACCGTGTCTCTCGGATTTTAGAAATTCCAATCACAGAAGAGGAAAAATTATGTTTTATGAAAAATTCAGTTTTTTAACTACCACTTAGTAGTTTCACTATTCATCAAAAATTGAAGTTTTTCAGAACAATGTCAAAATTTCAACCTAAGCTATAATTGATATTCTGAATTCAAAAATGATTTATATTTTACAAAATTCCAAACATAAATGTTGCATTAATTAATATTATAATTTATTCCTGCTGTCACAACAAATAGCGTGTTTTTATGAAACAATATATATCAAAAGATTGACAATTGTTTATGTCCAATTTCAAAGTGAAATTAATTTTAATGAACACCATTGGATATAACGGTAAAAATATATTATAATTATACTTTAAAACCACTAAATAATATAATTTATCACTATAAATTATTTTGATTAAAAAAGTTGTTTTTAAGTATTTTTCACTATTCATAAAAATTGGAAGTTCTCAGAAAAATACCAAAAATTCCACTTAAGATAATTTCGATATTCTGAATCAAAAAATGAAGTCCATTTTGAAATATAAAATATATATAATTTCAAAAATTAGGTATTACTATTCATACTGGCTATTTTGATTCGTTGTGGTGTGTTAGAACTCGATGTTGCGTACAACACACGCTATCGTGTTATTCCAAGAGAAACGTACCGTAGAAGCTTGGGGTGTTACATTCTCCCCTCCTTTAAATAATTTCGTCCTCAAAATTTCTAGAATAATATCGCATGAAAAGACTCGGGTGGTTCTTCATCATAAGTTCCTCGGGTTCCCACGTTGCCTCTTCCATCTTATGGTTTCTCCACAAGACTTTTACTAGACGAGTCATCCAGTTTGTCAGTACTTGTTCTCTCGTATCAAGAATCCTGATGGGCTCTTTGCAATAAGTCAGACCAGGTTCCAGTTCTAATTCCACATAGGTTAGTACATGTGTTGGGTCAGGCATTTATTTCCTCAATAGAGATATGTGGAACACATCGTGAACTTTGGAGAGACTCGGCGACAATACCAATCGGTAAGCTACAACCCCAATTCAATCTAGAATTTAGAAAGGTCCGATGTACCTAGGACTCAATTTACCTTTCTTACCAAAACGTATGACTCCCTTCCATGGAGATACCTTCAAGAAAACATGATCACCGACTTGAAATTCCAAATCCTTCCTTCGATTATCAGCATAGATCTTCTGCCTACTTTGAGCTGCTTTGATATGGTTTTGGATTACCTTCACCTTTTCCATCGTTTCCTCCACCAGTTCTGGGCCTATAAGTTTTCTTTCACCAACATCATCCCAACAGGTTGGTGTACGAAATCTCTTTCCGTATAACGCTTCATATGGTTCCATATGAATACTCGAATGGAAGCTATTGTTATAGGAAAATTCTACCAGAGGTAAATATTGACCCCACATACCCTGAAAGTCAAGTGAGCAGGATCTCAACATGTCTTCTAATATTTGAATAGATCATTCTGATTGTCCATCTGTTTGAGGGTGGTAGGCAGTGCTCAAATGAAGTTCAGTATCCAAGGATTTCTGAAGACTTTTCCAGAATCTTGAAGTAAAATGGGGATCACGATCAGAAACAATCGATAGGGGTACTCCAAGTCTCACAACTTCATTAATATATAGTCTTTCTATATGTTTCAGTGGTAGATCTTCACTTATAGAAAGAAAATGTGCTGACTTGGTAAGATGATCAACAATGACCCATATTGCATCGTTCCTTCTAAGAGTCTTTGGTAGCCCCATGACAAAGTCCATCGTAATATTGTCCCATTTCCACTCCAGTATGGGAAGAGGTTGTATGACTCCTCCAGGCTGTTGCCTTCCAGCTTTCACTTGTTGACAAATCATACATCTTGACACAAAATCAGCAATCTCGCTCTTCATGTTGTCCCACCAAAAATGTTCCTTCAAATATCTATACATTTTGGTGCTCCCATGGTGTATAGAGAAATTGGAAGTATGAGATTTATCCAAAAATTCCCTTTTTAGATTAGTTATATCGGGAACACAATGTCTCTTCCCGAATTTCAAAATTCCATCTTCATACACAAAGTCTCTCAATCTCCCACCATTCACAGCTTTAATCTTCTTTTGAAATTCTTCATCATCGGTCTGAGAACTCTTAATCCTTACTAGTAAAGATGGTTTGGCAACAATTTGAAAAAGCATTGATGTTTCACCTTCTCTGGTTATTTCCATGTCCATCTTCACTAGATCCATGAAAATTGGATCCCTTTCAATTCTCATATTGTTCAAAACTCCATGATATTTTCTGCTCAAAGCATCTACCACCTTGTTTTCTTTCCCCGGGTGGTATTGTATCGTACAATCATATTCCATGAGTAATTCAATCCATCTCCTTTGCCTCATGTTGAGTTCTTTTTGTCTGAAAATATACTTCAAACTCTTGTGATCAGTATAAATCTCACATTTTTCACCATAGAGGTAGTGCCTCCATATCTTCAAAGAAAAGATCACAGCTGCTAACTCAAGATCATGAGTAGGGTAGTTTTTCTCATGAATTTTCAACTGTCGTGATGCATAGGCAATAACCCTATCATTCTGCATAAGGACACAACCAAGTCCTTTCTTCGATGCATCACTATAAATAACGAACCCATCATTTCCCGATGGTAGATTCAATATAGGATAATTGACTAATCTTCTCTTTAGTTCTTCGAAACATTATTCACACTCTTTTTTCCAAACAAATTTAACCCCTTTACCCGTGAGCTTCGTTAATGGGTTAGCCAATCGGGCAAAATTCGAGACGAAACATCGATAATAACCTGCCCAACCAATAAAACTGCGTACCTCAGTTATACTTCTAGGTGCTGGCCATTCTTGGATTGCCTTGATCTTAGAAGGATCAACAGAGATTCCATATTTAGAGAAAATATGTCCAAGAAAATAAATCTCTTGAAGCCAGAATTCACACTTGCTAAACTTCCCATATAATTCATGTCTTCTCAGAGTCTTCAGGATAATGCGCAAGTGACTTTCATGATCTTCGTAGCTTTTATAGTATAACAAGATATCATAAATAAATACCACAAAAAATTCATCATGATATTCCTTGAAAACTCTATTAATCAGATCCATAAATACAGAGGGTGCATTAGTCAACCCAAAAGGCATTACTGTAAACTCGTAATGCCCGTACCTGGTTCGAAATGCTGTCTTCAGAATGTCCTCCTTCTTCACACACAACTGATGGTATCCAGATCGAAGGTCAATATTTGAAAAGTATTGAGCTCCATGCAGTTGGTCAAATAAATCATCAATGCGAGGTAGGGGATACTTGTTCTTTATTGTTATAGCATTGATCTCCCTATAGTCGACACATAACCTCATAGATCCATCTTTCTTTTTAACAAAAATAATAGAGGATCCCCATGGAGAAACACTAGGGCGAATAAATCCCTTATTACTCAATTCTTCTAGTTGTTTCTTTAGTTCAACTAATTCTACAGTGGCCATTCTATAAGGGGTCTTCGATATAGGCCTTGATCCAGGAATAAAATCAATGGAAAACTCAACTTCTCATTCTGGAGAATGTCTAGGTAAATCTTCTAGAAACACATTTATATATTCTTTCACAATAGGTACATCCTCTATTTGAAAATTCCTTTCCTCACCCACTGTCATTTCATTCTCTCCCTCCCCAAAAATTGAATTTAGTTGAGCTACTGGGGGTGGATCTAGATATGAATTAGGTTGTGACGATTCTGCTTTAAAGATAAGGTGTTCCTTATCATCATCATCAAAAATCGTAACCTCGTACTTCTTACAATAAATCATCGCATCATAATCCGAAAGACAATCCATACAGAGGATTATATCAAACTATATCATAGGTATGACGATGAGATCAGCGGATAAACAACATTTATGTGCTCTAATGGGGACTGATTCACAAAACATTGTTGCAATGATACTTCCCTTAGGAGTATTAACTGAAAACTCCCATGTTAAATCAAATTGGAAATATCTAATTTTCTTAGCAAACTGGGAAGATATGGAACAATGCAATGATCCAGAATCAAATAATGCATTTGCTAAACTTGATGAAACCATTAAATTACCTGCCACCACGTCTTTCGGTGCTTCTACCTCAGCAGTAGTGATAGAATAAGCTTGGCCTTGATCCCTTGGCCTTTTCTGAGGTAAGTTCCTCTGATGCTTAGGATATTCATTTTCATAATGTACCATCTCCCTGGAATTGTAGAATTGAACATTGGTATCTCCCTTCTTCCCTTTTCAATCAGGAGATTGGTGGCCTTTTTCACCACACTTGTAACAGACACCCATTCCCTTCAAGCAAGTACCAGGGTGTTTCTTCTCACATTTACCACAGGATGGATATTAAACCTTTCCCTTATTCCCCTTATTTCCATTCCCAGATTGATCAGATGATCTCTTTTTCTCTTGATTTGCTTTAAAGTCATAATACTTAGATAATTCCTTTTAAGTCTTGATAGCACATGAGACAATGTCTTCGTACGATGAAAAGGATTGTGAGACTAATGCTCGACGGAGAAATGGTTTTAACCCATCAATGAAATGATCAATATTACTTCTTGGGTTACGTATATAATCTCCAGCATACCTTTCTAACCTTGTAAAGTTAGCCTCATACTTTGTGACATTCTCATCCTTCGTTTGTCTCAGACTCAGAAATTGCCTTTCCATATCTGCTCGATGGTCGTGAGGAAAGTATTTTCCTAAAAACAGATCTTTGAACTCCCTCCATTCCATATTTGATACTTCATCATCTTCCTTCATGTTTTGAATCAATGACCACCATTGATCAGCATTTCCGGTGAGGCGGTAAACTTCCATGATAACTTTTTACCTTTCACTACTCCCCAAAGCCTGAAATATTTTCTCTAGGGAACTTATCCATTTCTCAGCTACTAATGGATTTGTACTCCCATTGAATGTTAGTGGTTGCTACCTCATGAAGTGATCTAACATTGATCCTCCACGCTATGGATCAGGGTGCTCCATATGGGTATGGTTATTATTCATAACCTGAGTGAGTTGTCCCAGTATGGTGATTAGCTGATCGGCACCAGTTGCATCACCATCTCCACTATAATTATCTTGAGCAGGAGGGAAATCCCTATATGGAGTGCGTGCATTGATACAGTTTCCATTTTTTTCCACTAGGCACCATTTCTAAACAATGGCATAAACTAGATCAGTTTATGAATCAAAATACATAATTCCATACTTATAAAACACTTAACAGAAATGAACTATTTATGGATATAATCCATAATCATAAAAAATGTTTTCTTTGAGGAATTATATACTCATAAACCCTTCATAATGATTTGTAAAGAAAATGAAAGTTCTCCTAAGCATATCCCCCGGGAGTGTCGTAACCAATAGTGCAGCAAGCCCCGTTGTCGTGCACCAGTTTCCATTCGCGTCTAGATCAAAGTGGTGTTTTTGGGTTTTACACCTAGGAACATCTGTGCCAGAGCCGCCTCTACTTTCTTGTATCCAGACAGGGATTTATTGCTCGTAAAACTCACAAAATCTCTACAATACCAAAATTCTAGGAATTTCTTCTATACTAATCCTCAAAGTCCATCTTAGGTCTATGTTCTCTAATCAGAGTTTATCTAAATCTAGCTTCCATGTTTTGTACTAAACTTCCTCTGATACCAACTGTAATGCCCCGACCCCAGTTACCCAGAGTCAGTGCATTATTACATAACATTGGCATGATCACAAAAAAGATCAAATCTCAAAAGACCGATTAGTTTAGTAGCCTTGGAAACACTAGATATATTCATAAAGTTTTACATTTCATCATAAAGTGAAAAACTAATACAACAACATATTGTCTCCATAGTCTAAACTCTTATACCCTCATAATATCCCTTCAGGTCATTCAAAATTTACTTCTTCACATCCTTGGAAAAATAAATCATAGAAAAGGGGTGAGCTCAAATGCCCAGTAAGGATAACAATATAGAAGAAACTTTCATAAATAAGAATAACCATTTAAAGCAGTGTATAACTAAAACAAAAGCATTTTAAATTTGAACATCAACATAGTATGGCAAAACTAAAATGAAATAATGCCATTTACTTATTCACATGGATATTCTACCAATCTAATAATCACATGCAATATAAATAACCACTTTCATAATGATGGAATGCATAATGACAGACTATCATAACCACATAGCCAAGGCCTCGTGCCAAGACTAGAAATAAGATTTTGTCAAGGCCTTGTGCCAAGACACTAGTTTGTCTCATGAGACCTACCGATGCATCAAAGAGATATAGCGGGCTCCACCTGTCACATATTAAATCCAATGCATTTCCATATTAAAAGGTTTAAACATAACATAAACATTCGTATTAAAACTAGAATACGAAATGTAAATACTTCATCCATAAACCATGAATGGTATAAAAATAACACATCCACAGTCAAACATATCACAAAACCTTCAATATAATATAGAATTTTTGTATCATAATAAATCAACTTCAAATAAGCGTAAAATCCATCAAAGGATATTGACATAGATGAAATCCAAACTCTTTTTAGAGAAATATCCCTTTTATTTTGAAATCATTTAAGAGTCATATAATTCTAAAATAAAAAATTTTCTTTGAAAATATTCTTATAAGATTTTAAGGGAAGCTTCGACGATTTTATAATGGCGGAAAATAACCGCACCTGCCATATTAGTTAAAAAAAGTCATTCTTACCTTAATTCCGTCAAAAAGGTTAAAAAGGACCTTGTTTGGAAAACGACCAAAATATTCCTTTATAAATATCTTATAAAAAGTCAAAAAAGGGTATAAATGAATTTAACCCAAATTCTGTAAAATAGTAAGAATGTTTTGAAATACACTTTCAAGAAACATGGATGTGGATGATAAAGAGATCCCAGTAGATTATTGCATATAAACAACCTCTGATAATGAAGATATTGTGAAATAACCCTTACCTTGTACTTTTCCTTGGTTGGGGTAGGTTAACCTCCTGTACAATGGTGAAATAAGTGTTATTAAATTATACAAGAATATGATATCATATATGATCTTTTAACATTGATTTTTTAATAATATCTTAGTATTATCGTCGTTTTGGGTGTTAACTTACTCGTTTTCTTTGATATGTTTTGTTACATAAGCCATGTTTGTTATGGATAGGATGTATCTAATTCATATCCATAATGATATAAAGTCTTTAAACATTATTTTTAAATCATAAAATGATAATTATACTTGAATGGATATGATGGATAATGAATCTCATCGCGTTCGTGGAGACGGTAGTCCGTACGTACGCACGAGCGACAATATCATTCTTTTGATATTAAAATAATATATAATTGGATGGTATAACAAATATATTGAATCATTATCATGTTATATTTATTATTTACATGAGTTACACATAATTATTATACCCATCCAAATAATAATTTATTGAATAACAATTACACCACGACGTGGAGACGGTAAGCCGTACGTACGCATGTATGTTGAGATGTTATTCAAAGCATGGATAGAATACTGAATATGGTTGTACCATATTTATAATAACATTACAGTATATATAATATACTGGTGTTATTATTTTAGAAATGGTAATAATAATGAAGGAAGAAGTGGAAGAAGAAAGGAACTTGGAAAAGGGTGGTTAAATCATTACCTCTTCTTCGGGTTCTTTCTTTTGATTTGATCAAAAGGGCTCTTAGGTTGGATTTCTGACTAAAGGAAGGCCTCTAGGATAAAGTGAGGGAAGTTGATAGATTATTTGGGTAGAGTTTGGCCGAGCCAAAATTCTTTGAAGGTGTGAGTTAATGAGAAGGGGGAGTGCCCTTTTATAAGAGGGGTGAGGGGCACCTTTGGTAAAGCTAGAAATATTATTTTATAATAAATTCATATTCGGTTTCTAATGGCTCAAAAGTAGATTATTTAAAAGTTAAGGTGGGGATAGGTCGAAAACCACTCAACCAATATAATCTAGATAGATTTGGGTTACTATATTAACCTTATCATTAAGTATTAACTCTTAGTTAATTAGTTTCACTTTTACAATGTCTCTTTGTATTTTTATATTATATGGTTAATAAACATACTATATACATTGGAGCGACCCCCAAGTGGTCCATTAATGATACAAATATCATGATATAAGTCTCTTGGCCGAATCTTAGATTTTTTGGAATTTAATATCAATTAATAATATAATATTTGTTTTAAAAAACTCTTTTATGTCAATTTTGACACTATTCAATAATTGATTTTTTGTAAAAATCATAACAGAATGATTACTTCGAAAAAAGTAAATTAAATAAATCCTAATATGTCATATTATCCTAGAAAATTAGTGTAATTCATTAGAAGTCTCAAATTATTTTTATTTGGGTATTTATAATATCAATTATTTTAAATTTTCACTATTATGGTAATTACTGCATCATGATTTTGTCATAAATAAATTAAATTATTTAATATCTAAAAATTATAAATAAAATATCATTATGTAGGAAATCTTTTTAGATTTCTAATGAATATTTAAAATCGAATTTATCTTATGTATAACCCTATATGAAAAATGTTTTAGTAAATAAACATTGATTTTAACTCTTTTAACTCTTCTTTGAATTAAATAATAATAAATGTCCTAATCTAATCCAAGTGGACCTAAATGATAATATTTTATTCCTAAGGCTGTTTTTGGTCGAGATACACTTGTCCAATAGAATTAGGACATGTGTTAGGGTAATATTAATATCATTTTACCCTTAATTACCCTATTTACTTTTAACCGTGGTAAATAAAAAAAAAGTTACTATTCACCAAAAAATATTTCCATCTCATTGAACCAAATTTTACTCCATTATATTAACTGTGTCTCTCAGATTTTTGAAATTTCAATCACAGAAGCGGTAAAATTAAATTTTATGAAAAATTTAGTTTTTTAACTACCACTTAGTAGTTTCACTATTCATCAAAATTGATGTTTTTCAGAACAATGCCAAAATTTCACCCTACGCTATAATTGATATTAAGAATTCAAAAATGATGTCTATTTTACAAAATTACAAACATAAAAGTTTCATTAAATAATTTTATAATTAATTCCCGCTGTAACAACAAATAGCGTGTTTTTAAGAAATAATATATATCAAAAGATTGACAATTGTTTATGTACAATTTCAATGTGAAATTAATTATAATGAACACAATTGGATAAAATAGTAAAAATATATTCTAATTATAATTTAAAAACACTAAATAATATAATTTATCACTATAAATTATTTTGATTAAAAAAGTTGTTTTTATGTATTTTCACTATTCATAAAATTGGAAGTTCTCAGAAAAATACCAAAAATTCAACTTAGGATAATTTCGATATTCTAAATCCAAAAATGAAGTCCATTTTGAAATATAAAATATATATAATTTCAAAAAGTAGTTATTACTATTCATAGTGGCTAGTTTGATTGGTTGTGGTGTGTTAGAACTCGGTGTTGCGTACAACACACGCTATCACATTATTCCAAGGGAAGCGTACTGTAGAAGCTTGGGGTGTTACAATTTATCAGGTAAATTATTAATAATATTATAATATTTAGGGGTATTATTGATATTCATATTTTATATATCATTCTTATGATTTTCTAAATCTGGTTTGGGTTCATGTGGATCTGTTTTATCAAAAGTGGCATGAATAGTTTCTTCCAAAAACATTAATTTCTTATTAAATACACTAAAATGTTTACTAGTGGTTGAATAACCATGTAAAATTCCTTCATATATTTTTTATGTAAAATTTTCTAGATTCTCTTTTTTATTATGAATATAACCCTTACAATAAAAAAGTATAAAGTGATTTACCTTGGGTTTTCTTCAATTCCAGCATAATATATGGATTTTTTTTAAATATAGGTCTTATAAAACCTCTATTAATTACATAAGGAGATGTGTGAATAGATTAATCCTATAAGTATCCAAGATTTTCAAATTAACTAATAATTATTCTAGTGATTTTTGGAAGATTCCTATTTCTCCATTCGATAACCCCATTTTGTTGAGGTGTAGAAATTTTTTGAGTATAACCATGATTTTATTAGAGAGATTCAAATTATTGACTCTAAAATATCTATCCATGATCACTTCTCAAGACCTTTATGGTAATTACACTAAGGTTTTAAATGGATTTACCATACATAGAAAAATAGGAAGGATCTTCACTTTTATGATCTAGGAAAAACACCCATGTCTATATTGAATAATCATCCACTATAACATAAGAATACAATTTTATTGCTAAACTAGAAACTGTATATGCCCAAAATAAATCTATATGAACCCATTATTGTGATTGAGAGATAGATACCAATTTATTTAGTTTGAAATATATTTTGTTTGCTTTCCATTTTGGTAGGTATTACACACTTTATCAATGGAAAATTAAATATTAGGTTGATCTTTGACTAAAAAGATTTTAGTTAACTTTCTATGTGAGTATATATTGCAATGAACTAATTTCCCATGCCATAACCAATATTCTATATGAAAATAAATTAAAAAAGAAGCATTTTTTTAAAATAATTAATCTAAATTAATAGTACAAACATTATCATTTCTAAAATAAGTAAATACCAAATAATTCTTAGAATAATATTTTTTATGAGAATTATTTTAAAATATTACATTTAAACCATTATCAAATAATTTAAAAATAATAATTAGATTATATTTTAATCCATCATCAAATATAACCTTATAAATGAGGAAATATCTAGAGTTTCTAATTTTTAAATCTAATGATTTTTCCTTTTGCACTGTCACCAAAAGTGACATACCCACCATCCACCTTTATAAGGTTTTTAAATCTTTAATAGTGGCTAGTAATAGTTATGGAATATCCAATTTATAGATACAAATTATTCTTACCAGAGATATTTAATAATTTCACCATCAATCAATTAAATTCACATCTATTTATATAACCATATATGTTTGGGTCAAGACAGGATTTCAATGAAAGAATTTGCAATCCAAAATTTTTATAGAATTATTAGAAACAAATTTAATTGATTTATAATGAAGATAATTTTTAGAAAAAAATTATTAAAATTATTTCCAAAACTAATACAATTATTAAAAAATAATTTTCATGTTTTGGAACTAGGAATAAAATAGTTTTTAGAGTTTATTTTGCTATTAAGATTGTTAACAAAAATCAAATCTTGGTTTAGGTACAACCTGACATCCTAAAATTTTGATTAAGGCTTTTTCTATACTATAAAAAACATCAATATCCTTTCTAACTATTCATTTACAATTTTAAAATTAGTAATCTCTTTTAAAATATTTTTATTCTTTTATTTTTCAATACTAAGAGAATATTTTCTACAACACATAACACATCATCCATTTTAAAATTTTTATGTTTTCCTTATATCTCATTCATGGTATCTAGTATATTTCATTATTGTCAAATTATTATTTATAAATTTTAGAATCATCAGGAATATAAAATGAGATATAAGGTACCTTATAGGGAGTATCCATAAAGTATAAGTCAACTGTTTCTTTTATATCTTATTGTATTTAATCTCATTCACTGATGTTGTCCCTTGATTCAATCAAAATATATTTTATTTCTCTTTTTTGTTTTTTATCCTTATATTCATATTTACTTTTATATTTAAGGTTCGAACAATTATACTTTATGTTCCATTCTCTTTCGCATTCATAACAGGTGATCTCATTAGATGAGTTATAATTTTTCAAATCATCATTCCAATTACCTTACTTTTCATATTTTAATTTATATTTATACTTTTAGAAAAATTTATTCCTTTAATAGAATTTTATAAAACTTCTAGCTAGATGATACATTTTTTTTCACAATTTCAATTTCACTATTACTTTGATTTGTACTATAAACATTAATGAAAACGTTTTATTTTTACTATGCTACTTTAAGTGAAATAGATTTTCATTTTGGTTCATCATATTCCTTTTTTACATTCATATATTATTATTACATCATTACCTTTTAAATAATATTATTTAATTTAAACTTACCATCATCACATGATTCATAGATATAGACTGTAGTGTGTTGCCATTGATCTGGTAGACATCTCAAGATTCTCATTACTTAAATTTTTTCCATTGATCATTTGTCCATGTGTAATAATATTTTTTATGATCTCATTGAACCTAAGGTATATATCATAAATTTATTCATTAGATTTCATTTTGAATATATCATACTTAATAGTATATGTATTTATACACATTTCTTTTATATTATAAGTGTCTTCATAAGATATAGAGAGAGTACCCCAAATAAGATAAGAAGTATCATAGGTTGATATTCTATTAAATACATATTTACCTAAAGAACATAATTACATTTTCATAGATTTATAGTTTTAATCATAAATTGCATTAATAGTGTCATCCCATTCTTTTATAAGTGTTTTCGGCTTCTCATATTTATCTTCTATAGATCCCCAAATATCAAAATACAAACTTCAAGATGGATTTTCATTTTTTATTTCCATAGATCATACATTTTTTTCATTTAAAAAGGAGTTCAATTTGTTTAAAAACCTTTTGACTTAGCCTCCTTAATAAAATATTATAAATTAAATATAAATTAATTAAATATTGATAAATATTTTACTAGAATAAATAGTATTCAAAGAGAATTAAAAATCTCTAATACCAAATTTTGTTCAGAGTGGGAAAATCAAGAGGGGGTGAATCAAGTTTCCAATTATTATTTTTCATAAAAATTTGAAAAATAAATCCATTAATTTATAAAATATATCTTAGTAATCCAAAATATTTGAAATATATAATTTTATGTTTTAAATATATTTTTTGTGGTTTGATCACAACTCATTTAAAACATGTTTAAAACAATTTTATCTTTTGAAACAAATTCTTCAGAAAAAATGGTATACAAAATGAAAATGTTAGTTAACTATAAAAGTAGTGTTTTAATATATATTTTAGAAACCTAAACATATTTTTTTAAAATAGATTAAAATAAAACAAATAAAACATGCATCAGATTTTATAATAGGTTTAATCTCTAGATGATAATTAGTAATATACAAATGGAAGTCACCTAATTCAAAGTAGTTTTTTATAAATAAACTAATTCACATCCTGGATAATTTTTCATACAACAATGTACAAAGCTTTCCATATAACACCCCAAGATTTTATCGTATGTTATTTTCTTTAAATTCAATAGCTTTCGTTACAAACAACACCAAGTTCGAGCGCACCACGACTTACCAAACTAGCCGTTCCAAAGCGCTTATAAATAGTATTAAATGTATTTTGAATTTTATATACTGAATATAATTTTAACTTATGTATTATGTGTTTCTTAGACTTATTATATGAAAAAATTCAAATTTTTAGATAAAAAATGTATTTTTCAAAAAAAATTAAATTTTACTCCATTTTAATGGCGAAGCCTTTTTAAATCCAATATTTGACCCTTTTACATAATCAATTTGACAATATAAAATTATTCTTCAGAATTATGACATCAAAATCTAATTTGGATTTAATTATGGCCTTTTTTCTAATAATATTCGATTTTTTATGAATGGTGAGAAATACTATATTTTAATTCAAAACAGCCTTTTAATCTAAATTATTTATGAGGTTAGAATATATTTTAAATTGGGGTTTAAGTTTAATTATATTATATTTTTACCATTTAATCCAATGTTGGTTATTGTAATTAATTTCAATTTGAAATTATACATAAACAAGTGTCAATCTTTTGATAGTTATTGTTTCTTAAAAACACGCAATTTGTTTTGGCAACGAGAATTAATTTTAAATTATTTAGTACAACTTCTATGTTTGGAATTTGGTAAAATAGGAATAATTTTTGAATTTGGAATATCAAATATAGCTTAGGATGAATTTTCTATATTTTTCTAAAAAACTTCAACTTTTGATGAATACTGAAATCACTAAGTAGTAATTAAAAATCCGACTTTTTCATTTAATTGAAATTTTACCTCTTCTATGAATTAAATTTCAAAAATCTGAGATACATGGTTATTATTAGTATGTAAAATATGGTTCAATAAGATGAAAATATTTTTTGGTGAATAGTAACTTTTGACTTTTATTTACCGCTGTTAAAGGTAAATAGGATAATTCAATGTAGAAATAATATTATAATAATACAAAATTACCTTAACACTTGTCCTAAACTTATTGGATGAGTCATGGCCTACCATGGGAATACTTGGGTCGATTTTGGGACCCCATGGAACAACTTATAAATTATAATGGAACTTTATTTTAATTAACATAAAGTAAAGGAAAAAATGACAAAAACAAATATCTTTTAGTAAATAAATTTTTACATGGGGTTATATAAGACAGTTTTTAGACTATGAATAATAATTTTAAAGATAAAATGATTTCCTACATTATGATATATTTTTATAATTTTTAGACATCAAATAAATTAAATTATTTAAGACATAATAATGATGTAGTATTTACCTCATTAATAAATCATTTAAATAAATAAGATTATTAATATTAAAACAATATCCAAAACCTATCCAATTCTTATTGGATGATTTTATTTTTACAATGAGTCATTTTATATTTGACTTTAATTAGTTTTTGACCTTTAGAAATCGAATATCACAATATAATAAAATAATATATTCACACTTTTTTAAAGATCCCATCCTCCCCCTTATAAAAGGACACCACTTCTAACCCATTACACACACCTCTCAACCCCATTGGCTCATCCAAACCCTGCCCATTTAATATCTAGAGATCCCTCTATTAAAATTAGAAGTCTTAAATTAGGCAGAATTCACTTCAAGAAGTCCTTTTGGTTCAAACCAATGGAAGTTACCCAAATTAAAGGTAATGTTTTCTCTTGAATTCTTTTGATTTATTTTGTTTTATTTTACTTCTTCAACCCACATAAACTCTTTTTATTCCTTTAATTTATAAAAAAACATTATGATCAATATAATAGGATGTTTTTATGTGAATTATTCGAACTACACTTACACACACCTCCATCTAATGGGTGAAGAACATACTGTTTCCGTGGTTGGCAAACTAATGCCTCACGAAACGATGATTGTTTGACTATCTCCTATCGCCTCTCAAGGTGGCCATTAATATTAAACTATATTTATATATGATATATATTATGTTTATTTTTTTATTATGTATTTTCCATTAATATCATACCATTATGGTTTCCATTGTGGATAAAACACGATAATTTCATTTGATGAAGTGTGGACTACCGCCCCCTCAAAGTGATATGATTCGTTAATGACTTGTGTGGGTTGTATAAAGTATGGAGTTAATGATATTATATATTATATTATAATGTATTTACAATATAATTTTTTATAATTATGTTTTAATTCTATTAAAATACATAATATAAATGAAAGTAGCGTTCTTTCGTACGTACAACTTACCATCTCAATGAACGGTGCATTTAATTTATTATCTCAAAATGTTATGTACGGTTATAAATACTTATATATTTGGTATATAAAATATATATATGATATCTAAATCATATATATCATTCTGGAGATAATAGACCTTTTTCCACATGGAAAAATTGTAATTATAACCAGTTCATTTTTGACTCAAGTTCCGAACATCGATAGAATATCCAATATGAACTCAAATAATTAACTAATTTTTAGAGAAAAGTAATAAGTGATATAAGAGGAATAATAAACAATAAAAATTTTATTAATCAATTGGAAATTAACTTTTGTTTATTATTCATGAAGAACAAGGAACATACAAGACAAGTAGGACTTGAGGTAAGGGATTTCTTATCTCACTTTTAATTCCGTGAGATTTCCATTGTTCGCAACTTATTTATTGCATGTGGGGTATTTTGTACTGACATTTGACTTATAATATCATTATTATCTTTATATTAATTGTATTGTTTTATTAATTTGGTTGTTAATATCTTTTTTTTCATACGAATCGATTGAATTACAACGTGGTATGTGGTTTCTTATCTTAGTTTTAATTCCGCGAGATTTCCATTGTTCGCCACTTATTTATTGCATGTGGTATATTTTGTACTAACATTTGATATATATTATCATTATTATACTTATATTCATGGTATTATGTGATTCATTTTTTGGTTATTAACTTTCTATTACACGACTTGATTGATTACTATGTGGTAATGGGTTTTTATCTCACTTCTTATGCCCGAGAGATTCATGCTATATTGGCCACTATTTTCTTTTGTGTGGAGTATGTACTGCCCATGATTGTATTCCTGGTGTAAAATAATTTAATTTATGGGTATTTACAACTTATTTATATTATCCTTCTTTCATGGGGTGTATGTTTCATAAGATACCAAATCGGTAAAGGAATTTCAAATTTCAATTTCCACTCATTGGGATTTACGCATACTTCATTGATTATTTTACTCCAGGATTATGTGAAGAATCACTATTTATTATTTGTGTATTAATTTACACTCCCATTTATGTGTATATAATTTTTATACAGATAATAACTCCATTGATAAATTCTCAAGTCATCGATATGAACCAGATAAGAGTAATTTTAACTCAATCTCCATTCATTGAGTTAAACAGCCAATTCATTGGCATTGTTTTTACAAGAATATGTGTCAATGTAAAATGATTGATTTAAACTTAATATCCAACACTATTGAGTTCATTTATATTTTTCACACATAATTATACCATTTATTTATCCTTTACCTATGTATACGGTCTTTATAAGGGATTTAATCTCAATTTACGTTCCAATGAGACTTCTTTGTTGTTATGTGCCAATTATGTTTTATATGGTGTATATACTATCATTTGACATAGTATATCATGAATCCCTTTATTATCATGATATTATAATGTTTTTATTACCTCAATTATTTATATTCAAGCGTCACTCTTTTGGTTAAGAACTCTAACTAAAATATCATTTTTAAATGTTATAAAGATTTATTCTTCTAAATCATTCTCATTAATGTCCAAGTTTAAAAAATGGGTTTAAGGATTTATTTATGTGGAAATTAATGTTTTGAAATTAAAATTCCTTTTAAAAGTTTCAAAGTAGTATGGGACACTTTGATTCAAAAATCTATTTTAAACTACTTCTTGATAAATAGTGACACTTTTAAATTTTTTCAAGAAAGGGGGGGGGGGGGGTGGGCATTTCTCTCAAATAGTTTTGATGATCATTTTCACCTATGTCAATATCCTTCAGTATTTTATTTTGAGGTTAATCTTTTATAATAAAACCATCCATATTGTATTGAATGAGTTTTGTTTGACTGTGGATATTCTTTTTTTATACCATTCATGGTTTATAGATAATGTATTGACATTTCATATGCTAGTTTTAATATGAATGTTTATGTTAGGTTTTAACCTTTTCATATGAGGAATGCATTGGAATTAGTAAGTGACAGGGGGAGACCGCTATTTCTCCTCGATGCATTGGTAGATTTCATGAGACAACTAGATGTGGAATTGGCTGAGGCCTTTCCCAATTTTTGATATATGGTTTTGGTCAAAGCCTTAATCATTTTTAAAGGTCTTGGCAGAGGCCTTGACATAATGTTTCATAATGTCGGGCATTATACATTCCATAATTATGAGATTAGATATTGATATTTCATATGGTTATTTCGCTATATAATACCCATGACTATGTTTTATTATGGGATTATTTACTCACCTCAAATTCCTACCATAAAGTTCTCATGTTTATTATTCGTTAAGGCACATGTTTTCAATTATTTACCATTCCAAATTTTTATGTTATCTTCTTCTATATTTTATACTCTTACGGAGTATCTAATATGCCCCCTTTATCATGTTTCATTTTCCCAGGATATAAAGAAGTTATTTGTGAGTGACTTAAAGGAATAATCATGGAAGCTTGGATGTTTCTAATGGAATAAATTAGTGTTGTTTTTCTTTTCAAGTTGTAATGCTGAACTTATGTATGTATCTTGTTTCCAATACAACTAAAATAATTACTCTTTCGGGACTTGATTACTTGTAATTATGAAAATAATTTAAAATAATGCACCAGCTCCTGAATTTTGGGGTTAGGGAATTACATTCCAGGATATACAGAGCCTCTTACATTGTTCTACGTGGGAGAACGAATTGATAACAACTACAAATAGGTAGTTTGGGTGGCATAGTCTCTTCCAAATTTATTAATGGGATAATAGATGAATGAGAATTTGATAGTGTTTCTATCACTCTCCAATATTGTATAAAAGGCAGTGATAAAATATATACAACTTAAAGCACACATAACTCAAATTAAAAAAAACAGAGTAAGAGAAGTGAAAGAATTTAGAAAACATATTATATAGTTCTATTGCCCTATAGAATATTATTCTATTATCATTTTTGTATTTTAATTTTCAATTTATGGAGAAAATGTTCAGATGTTTTATGATGTGTCATTAATGTTTAGGATAGAATAGAGTTGTTGATGTTCAAAAAAATATATCACTAATTCATCATTTATGTTCATGAAAAATTATGATTACTGTGTAATGTGTGTATCTCACTGGTCATTTTTTTCACAATATACATCTCTGGCCTTTTAAAAGGTGGAATAATTCTCCAAAAAAATATTTTGATAAATCCTTACTGAATATCCTCATATATTTACAGGAAATTCATTCTAAATTATTACTTCTGACTGACATTTAATTCTATATGAAAAAGTAGTTGAACTAATATATTTAATATTACAATACTAACTTTAGGTATGTTTACTTTATGATTTTCCATGTTAAAATGCATAGTTTCTTCATATTTTCTATGTTAACAACCAATGTCGCTTCAGGTTTTCCATGTCAACATAAATAGCCAGTTTAATAATTTTCAATATTATTGGGTGAATTATTTGATAAGTTATAAAATTGATCACTTGTACATATGGCCAATAATTTTTTATTGTATTTGAACACCTTATAATTTAATTCAATCACCTAATACTTATTGCTGATCACCATACCCATATAGTCGATCCAAAACAATTGTAAATTGAGAGTACTGACTACAATCACTTCATTTGATCATGTGGCCGATTCTTTAATTTGTTCAAAGTTCACATTTCACAAATGGATGGTTTTTATGGGACTTTCAGTTTCATGGTTGTTTGTGTGTTTGATCCAACAATCCTTATAGGCGATCAACAATTTGTGATGAGAAAACTACCATTAATATGTTAGGTGTGTAGTTAATCCACTTTTTGTATGGTTGATTGATGCATTTGTGAAAAATCTTGATCACATTTTTCATTGAGATCTCTTAGTTTTTCTTTTGTTTTATTAAGTCTCCCATATATTTGTAATGGTCAATTATGTGGTTGTGTGTTCGATGCATATGATGTGAATCTGATTATAGAATTAGTGAAATTTCCATTCTTTTCCAAATAATGATTTAAATTTTATAAAACATAAAGTGGATTAGAAATAACAAAAACATGAATTGTGATTATTAAAATAATTAATTACATGAATAATATAACAAGAAAAAATGAAAAATAGGATTTATGTAGCTGAAATACACATAGCTAATATCACATAAGTGAAATCCAAAATCATGTATGTGATTGGTTCATGTAGCTGAATCAGTATAAGAAAGAATTCCACAGATCTAAATGTTCCATGTAACTGATTTTATATATTGAAAATAACCACATATCCAAAAAAACCATGTATATGTATATGTATAACCAAAGTCTTAGCATAACCAATTATATGTAAAAAATCAGCCACATAAGGGATTCTATGTAGCTGATGTATCTGCATAACCAAATTATCAATATAGGTGATTGTATATAACTGAATTATATACTTAACCAATTTTATATAGGAAGATTCATTTTGTAAGAAAATATACTTTGTTATACTCCATCATGAGTGTGAATTTATGTGTGTATATTCTCACATATGTGATTTTCACATAGCCAAAAAAATCCACATAAAGGGTTTTCTCTAGAGTTAGACAATCTTAATTTTAGAACAAAATTAACTTTATAAAATGAAAATATAATAAAAATATATTAAAACACACTTAAAGAGAGATCTATTATAAATATATGAAAGAGTTTTTATGATAATAAAAACATATGATACATGGGATATGTTGGAAGAAAATATGTAGTCTAACAACCTTATGTGAAACATGGAATAGTGTTGGATGCTATGCCATGGTGGTTATGGATAGGGATTATACCAATATATGATAATCCTTGAATCTTCCTTTATCAACCACATCCCGATCTCATTCTCATTTGAATCATCTTTCAATGATAATTAGAGGAGTTTGGACATAGCATATAATATTTTATATATTAAATAATAATTAATAGTATTAGATTGTATTTTTAAAGAGTTGAAATGTTTGGAGAATTTATGAAACACTCAATAAATATAGGAAAACTATTTTAAGTTGTTAATAAAAATTTAAATTGGTTTATTATTTATGTAAGTTACATGATTCGTGAGACCTCTAGACCAAAATTCACTTGCTCTCATTTTTTCTCCCATCATTAAACAAGGTTCTAGAAGACTATAGTTTTGACAGATGTCTTTCCCTTAAGTACGATGATTACCAAGATCTTTGGATACCTCTAATGTAAGGATTATTTTAGTTTCTTCTCAGTGATATTGATCATATTATTATGAAAATTACAACCAGGATGAATCAATTAGTGTGAGGTATTTCATTCTCATTCTTATTTTATATTCATTCCAAACACATAGATTGAATTCGTTTTTAATAAGGCTTTAGAGTGTTATTATGATATGTTTCAGATGTTATAAATTCATCTAAAATCTATAACAGTGGTATCAATGAAAATCTATAAATATTTTATTTTATCTTTAATGAATAATTATTCTAGATGAGGTGTTTTCTAGGTAATATTTTATAGATAAGGAAAAAATGACCATTTATACTATTTAAATCAAAATATCAGGGTACGAATGTCATGAAAAAATAGGTGTTTTGGTTTGTGTTTCACTAGACCATGACATAGTTATGAAAAAATGTTCATTAAAATGTGGTCAAAATAATCATAAAAATCATATTGGAGTATGATTATGCTTTACATCGTGATCTATATTGCATTGTTCCATGTTCGATTTCCAACATGAGGGACACGATGGGAAATTGGAACTAGGAAAGTAGTATCACATAACAAAATGAAACCACAAAATGACTTCTCTAAAACAAATACCAAAAAAATCCACCAAAATTACCATGAAATATGGAATTTTTAATGGACTAAAACTACATGAATTATTATACGGTGAAAGCTGTTATAGTTAAAATTTCAGTGATTTTTTTGTTAAAATTCTCATAAAACATTTTTACTCGAGATGATAAAATATAAAATATCTTTTTTTTATTTATATATTTTTTATAAATATAAATACAAAATTGTAATTTTATGTTATTATTTGTAAAATTTATTTTAACCACTCCTAAAGAAGTATTGGGTGATGGAATAAATGATTAAATAAAACCTAATATGAGACATTTCATTTAGGTTAATTTTTTATATAAAAATTTGAAATATTTATTATTTGAAAGTCAATGAATTAATAAAATATATCATAATTTTAATATAAATGATTTCAGGTTATAACCATATAAATTAAAATATGAAATGTTCATATCGAATAAAAGTGAATTGGTCAAATTTATCCATACAAAAACTATAAAGTGTTTATAATTTTCTAATTTAAAAATTGTTTATAAATTATTTATCACATGATTAAAAATATGATTTATTATTTAATTTATTTTAATAAAATATTTATACATAAGTATAATTTTAATATTCTGAATTGTGATGTATAATTTAGTTTTAATAGTTAAACTTCATTTAGATTATCCTGCATGAATATAAGGTGTTACATGTAAGGTATGATAATGGATTTAGTTGTTTTCTACCATGATTTTAACCTGTACTATTTTATGATCTTGAATTTAATATCTTATTTTAGTTTATACATGTTGGGTGTAAAAATTATGATGGGATTTAAATCCATCCTTAGTAAAGTATCTCTGGGTAGAAGGACTTTAGGTCAGACTGCTTACTGGTCTGGAGGCATATGGCTTGTTTAGAAAATTGGGGGTTGACTATATATCATTTCAAGATTAATATTATAAGGATATTTGATTTTATATGATTATAATCCTTTACATTATATATTTACAGGTACCTTATACATGATATGAATTTTTATAAGTGTAAATATAGATGGATTTTAATTTGGATTGGTAACACAAGATATAATTTTTGTAAATAGTTCCATATCAATATAGTTTGAACATATTGTTTTGTAGGAAGTAATATAAATAAAAAATAAATCATTAGGGGCATGTATAAATAAATAATGAAATACATGATATTAGATGATGACAAAAATTTACAATTAAAAATCCTATGTGTTAGATTTCTTTCAAATTAATCACCGTTCAAGTACTCAATTGTTTATTAAGAGTGTTCATAATTTTTAGGTACCCATGAATCATCTTTTTTAAGTAAATAAAGTAATTAGGTGACTCTTTTTGGGTTTCTAAGAGGCTTATTAAAACATAATCATAGCAGATGAAGCATAAATATATCATAAATCCATGATCCCTATGATAGAAAACATAAACCTTATAAAATTGGAAATGAAGAATCAATTATCAAAATGTTATGTACACCATAGTGAAACAAAAACATCTTGATATCCATCACATATATTTTATGGAGATCACCAGAGTGAAAAATGAAATCCTCCCACCTCCATAGGTATGCACAAGTCCACTGAATTAATCGATATTCAAGCAGGGTCCATTTAATCACCATGAAATGCTAGTGCCTCGAGAGAAAAGGAGAAAGACGAAGAGAGATTATGGATATGGGATATTCAACTGAGAATTATGAAAACATACACACACACTAACATCATATAAAATTGATATATATTGGTCTTTGGATTCTCCTTTATGTTTTAATAATTAGCTCATGTGTTTATAATTCACGGGTTAATGACTGGGTCTATTCGTGCATCATGTATAAGAATGGGATAAATTCCCATATGTTTCATTTTAAGAAAAATATTATTTAATGACATAAAAATAATTTAAAAATACCGTGTTTCATATCCATAAATCCCATGTAGGATATAAGCCCAATATACATAGATCCATTTTATTCATGCTTTTCTTAAGGCAATAGACACAAAAATGTGTGAAATGCATTATCAGATTTAGGGTATATATCCATTTCTATATCCCTATTGAATTAAATCCAAAAATTAATTGTTCTATTCCACCTTATATTTTATCATATACTATAACTTGTGAAACCTCATCCAAAACTAATTTTTCATATCTTCTAAAATAATTTTGGAAAACTATCATTGATTTTACCTGGTATCACATCATATTTAATTCCTTATGAATACCCACCCATTTATTTATATTAACTATAAAACACTTTTAGAGAATCTAATTGAGTCAAAATAAATCCACATTTAGTGAACTATAAAGTGTTCCACAACGATCCTTTGCAACATTAACAAAAAAAATATGAATTTACGAATCTATAAGTGTAAACAAAGAGTGGAATCTAGAAAAGCAATAATTATACTCAAGATAGAAATTAATTTGATATGATATCCATAAAACACATGTATCAATATACTTGTGTCCTCTAGTATGAATTATATTTAAATGTGCATTCTTATATTTTCCCTTCATCCAGGACATTCATTGATCATGGTACACATAGTATGTCAACCCCATTTTTCCAACTCATACATTCTTAATTATCTGAGTATTGAATGACTTTATCTTAGAATAAATCACATATAATTCGTCTTATTGTATGATCATGTCACAAATCACTCATCCAAATAGACAATAACATCATATGTACATTCTTTGTGAATTAGAACAATCAAAATTCTATCTCAATTGTGGGCCCAGAGGTTATACTCGTCCTACAAGAGGAAAATCCCATACCTCACAGAGATCCAACTGATGAAGTGATCAAAAAAATACCCAACTAAATTTATATTAGCTAAGTCAACATGTAGACTTGTGTCCATATGGTACCAAATTATGAAGGCTCTCATGCTAGTTATCTCTCCAATCTCAGGTAATGGGGTCCCAAATATGATTCATGCAACCCTAGTATAACAAATACATCATGAATTGTAACGCCCCGACCCTAGTTACCCAGAGTCGGTGCATTATTACATAACATTTTCATGATCACAAGGAAATCATGTCTCGAAAGACCAATCAGTTTATTATTATTGGAAACAAGATTCATACATAAGTTCAACTTTACAACTTGAAGAGAAATACAACACAGATTTATTTCATTAGAAACATCCAAGACTCCTAGATTATGCCTGAAGTTCACTCATAAATAACTTCTTCATATCTTGGGAAAATGACACATAAGAAATGGGTGAGCTCAAACGCTCAGTAAGGATAAGTAATATAGCGGAAAGTGAAATAAATATTAAGCATGGTAAATAATTGAAACATCATGACCTTACCAATAATAAACATGAATACTTTTGTGGAAAGAATATGAGATGAGTAAAAAATTCCATAATAAAACATAATCATGGGTATTCTACTAGGCGAATGACCACATGAACCATCAATATTATTTCTACAATGAGGGAATGTATAATGACATAAATTCTGAAAATTTTTGTCAAGGCCTCAGCCAAGATGTCTAAAAATGATTAAGGCCACGTCCAAAACCATAAATAAAATTGGGAAAGGGCCTTAGACAATTCCATGTCTAGTTGTCTCATGAGCCTACCGATGCATCAAGGATCTATAGTGGGCTCCACCCGTCACTTACTAAGTCCAATACATTTCTCATATAAAAAGGGTTAAACATATCATAAACATTCGTATTGAAACAAGCATACGAAATGTAAATTCATTAACCATGAATAATGAATGGTATAAAAATATCACATCCACAGTCAAACATATCACTAAACCATTAATACAATATTAATGTTTTGTATCATAATAAATCAACTCCATATAATCTTAAAATCCATCAAAGGATGTTGACATAGATGAAATCAAAACCCTTTTTTAGAGAAATATCTCTTTCTATTTTGAAATAATTTAAGAGTAAAATTATAAAATAAAACATTTACTTTGAAAATATTCTTATAATCTTTTAAGGTAAGCTTTGATGAGTTTATAATGGTATAAAATAGCCGCACCCTCCGTATATGTTAAAAACACATTCTTATCTTAATTTTGTTGAAAAGGTTAAAAATGACCTTATTTGGAAAACAAAGAGAATATTACTTTATAAACACATTATAAAAAGTCAACAAGGGTACTAATAAATTTAACCCATAGTCTATAAAATATTAAGAATGATTTGAAATAAATTTTTAAGAAACATGGATGTGGATGATAAAGAGGTCCCAGTAGATAATTACGTATAAACAACCTCAGATAATGAAGAGATTGTGAAATAAACCCTTAACTTGAACTTTTACATGGTTAAGGGTAGGTTAAACTCCTGTATAATGGTGAAATAATTGTTATTAAATTATAAAAGAAACATACACATTAATATGATATCATATATGATCTTTTAACATTTCTTTGTTAATAATATCTTAGTATTATCGTCGTTTCGGGTGTTAACTTACTCGTTTTCTTTTATATGTTTTGTTACATAAGCCATGTTTGTTATGGATAGGTTGT
Organism: Viscum album; assembly: GCA_963277665.1. NCBI lineage: Eukaryota > Viridiplantae > Streptophyta > Magnoliopsida > Santalales > Viscaceae > Viscum > Viscum album. The sequence goes on along the minus strand of OY728157.1, from coordinate 851,503,475 downwards.
ATATTATTCATATCCAGAATTATATCAAGTCCTTAAAAATTGTTTTTAATCATCAAATGAGAATTAAACTTGAATGGATACGATATGGAATGAATATCATCTCGTTCGTGGAGACGGTAGTCCGTATGTACGCATGAGCGACAGTATCATTATTTTGTTATTAAAATAATATATAATTGGAAGGTATATCATATATACAGAATCATTATCATGTTATATTTATTATTTACATGAATTACACATCATTATTATACCCATCCAAATAATAATTTATTGAATAACAATTACACCACGACGTGGAGACGGTAAGCCGTACGTACGCACGTATGGTGACATGTCATTCAAAAGATGGATAGAATACTGAATATGGTTGTACCATATTTATAATAACATAAAAGTATATATAAGATACTGTAGTATTTATTTTATAATTCAAACAACAAAGAAATAATAATTTGAAGAAGAAATGAACTTGAAAAAGGGTTGTGAAAACATTACCTCTTCTTCGGGTTCTTCCTTTTGATTTGATCAAAATGGATACTTAGGTTGGATTTATGGCTAAAGTAAGGACTCTAGGATTAAGGGATGATAGTTGAGAGGGTATTTGGGCTGATTTTGGCCGAACCAAAAGGATTTTAAGGTATGAATAATTGGTTATAAGTGGCGTCCTTTTATAAGGGGGAGGAGGGGCTCTTTAGGAAAAACTTAAATTATTAATTTATAATTAATTCATATTAGGTTTCTAATGGATAAAAAGTGTATTATTCAAAGTATAATGTGGGTATGGGTCGAAATAATTTCATCCAATATATTTTAGACAGGTTTGGGTCACTATATTAACCTTATCATTTATATTTAACTCTTAGTTAAATAGTTTCACATTTACCATGTCACTTTGTATTTTTAAATTATATGGTTAATAAACTTACTATATACTTCTAAGAGACCCCCAAATGGTCCATTAATGATACACCTATCATGATATAAGTACTTTGGATGAACAATAGATTTTTATGAATAGAATATCAATTAATAATATAATATTTGTTTTAAGAACTCATTTATGTCAATTTTGAAACTATTTAACAATTGAATTTTGTTAAAGTCCTAAAAACATTATTAATTCAATAAAAATTCATTTAAGCAATCATAACATGTTATATTAACTAATAAATTCTTGTATGTCATCAAAACTTTCAAATTATATTTTTTTAACATTTATAATATTAATTATTTGATTCTTTAATTAATAAGTTAAATACTTCATCATTATTGTGTCATAAATATATTTAATTATTCAATGTGTAAAAATTATAAATAAATTAAAATTATGTAGAAAATCTGTTTATATTTATAATGAATATTTATAGTGGAAAATATTACATATATAACCCTATGTATATATTTTTTTTCTAAAAGATCTATACTTATGTCATTCTTGTATTTACTTTAACCTAATTAATATAAAGTGTCAATTTTTATAAATTCAAAACACAGAACTGGTAGAAATTAATTTAAAATTAATTCTTGTTGTCAAAACAAAAAATCGTGTTTTTATGAAATAATAACTATCAAAAGATTGACACTTGTTTATGTCCGATTTAAATGTGAAATTATATCTAATGACCAAATTTTTTTTAAATGGTAAAAATATATTCTAAATATACTTTAAAACCACTCAAATGTATAATTTATCACTATTAATTATTTTTATTAAAAAAAGTTATTTTTAATTAAAATTTAGTGTTTTTCACTATTCATCAAAAATTGAAAGTTTTCAGAAAAATACAAAAAATAACCCTAAGCTAATTACAATATTCCGAATCCAAAAATGAAGTCCATTTTGAAATATAAAATGTATAAAATTTCAAAAAGTGGGTATTAATATTCATAACGACTAGTTTGATTTGTTGTGGTGTGTGTTAGAACTCAAAGTTGCATACAACACACACTACAGTATTATTCAAAGAGAAGCGTACCATGGATTATTGAGGTGTTACATTCTCTTCTCCTTCAAATAATTTCACCCTCACAATTTCTATAATATTATTGCACAAAATTACTCGGGTGGTTCTTCATCATAAGTCCCTCGGTTTCCCATGTTGCCTCTTCCATCTTATGGTTTCTCCATAGATCTTTTACCAGAAGAGTCTTCCGGTCTCTCAGCACTTGTTCTCTTGTATAAAGAATCCTAACGAGCTCCTCGCAATAAGACATATCGGGTTCTAGTTCTAATTTCTCATAAGTGAGTACATGCATTGGGCCAAGCATGCATTTTCTCAACAGTGATATGTGGAACACATCGTGAACTTTGGAGAGAATTGGAGGTATTTCCAAACGGCAAGATACAACCCCAATTTTTTCTAGAACTTCTAAAGGTCCTATGTACCTGGTACTCAATTTACCTTTCTTACCGAAACGTATAACACCCTTCTATGGAGATACCTTCAAGAAGGCATGATCTCCTACCTGAAATTCCAAATCCTTCCATCGGTTATCGGCATAGGTCTTCTGCCTACTTTGAGATGCTTTGATGTGGTTTTGGATTACCTTCACCTTTTCTATCATTTCATCAACAATTTTTGGGCCTACAAGTTTTCTTTCACCAACATCATCCCAACAGGTTGGTGCATGACATCTCTTTCTGTATAACGCTTTATATGGTGCCATCTGAATATTTGAATGGAAGCTATTGTTATAGGAAAATTCCACTAGAGGTAAATAATGATTCCACATACCCTAAAAGTCAAGTGATCATGATCTCAACATGTCTTCTATGTTTTGAATAGTCTATTCTGATTGTCCATCTCTTTGAGAGTGGTAGGCAATGCTCAAACGAAGTTAAGTATCCAAGGCCTTCTGAAGAATCTTCCAGAATCGTGAAGTAAAACGGGGATCACGATCCGAAACAATCGATAGGGGTACTCCATGAAGCCTCACAACTTAATTAATATATAATATTGCTAGACGTTCAAGTGTTAGATCTTCTCTTATAGAAATACAATGTGCTGACTTGGTAAGACAATCAACAATGACCCATATTGCACTATTCTTTCTAGGAGTCTTTGGTAGTCCCATGATAAAGTCCATCGTAATATTATCCCATTTCCACTCAGGTATGGGAAAAGGTTGCATGACTTCTCTAGGGTGTTTCCTTCCAGCTTTTACTTGTTGAAAAATCATACATCTTGACACAAAATCAGCAATGACCCTCTTCATTTTGTCCCACCGAAAATGTTTCTTCAAATATCTATACATTTTGGTTCTCCCATGGTGTATAGAGAAATTGGAACTATGAGCATCATCCATAAACTCTCGTTTTAGATCAGGTATATTGGGAACACAAAGTCTCTTCCCAAATTTCAAAATTCCATCTTCATACACAAAGTCACTCAATCTCCCATCATTCACATTTTAATCTTCTTTTGAAACTCTTCATCAACGGTCTGATAACTCTTTATCCTTTCTATTAATTATGGTTTGGAAACCATTTGAAAATGTATTGAGGTTTTACCTTCCATGGTGATTCCCATATCCATCTTTACTAGATCCATGTATATAGGATCCCTTTCAACTCTCATCTTGTTCAAATCTCAATGATACTTACTTCTCGAAGCATCTGCCACCTTATTTGCATTCCCTGGGTGGTAGTGTATCGTACAATTATAATCCATGAGTAGTTCAAGCCATCTCCTTTGCCTCATGTTGGGTTCTTTCTGTGAGAAAATATACTTAAAACTCTTGTGATCAGTATAAATCTCACATTTTTCAACATAGAGATACTGTCTATAAATCTTCAAAGCAATGATTACAACAGCTAAATCACGATCATGAGTAGGATATTTTTTCTCATGAATTTTCAGCTGTCGTGATTCATAGGCAATAACTCTATCATTCTATATAAGGACACAACCGAGTCCTTTTTCCGATTCATCACTATAAATAAAAAACCCATCATTTCCCGATGGTAGAGTCAAAATAGGGGCATTGACTAATCTTCTATTCAGTTCTTCAAAAAAAAAATTCACACTATTTTTTCCAAACAAATTTAACCCCTTTAAGTGTGAGCTTCGTTAATGGGTTATCCAATTGGGAACTGTTTTGGACGAAACACCGATAATAACATGCTAAGCCAATAAAACTGCGTACCTCAGTTATACTCGTCAGTGCTGTCCATTCTTGGATTTCTCTTGCCTTATAAGGATCAACAGAGATTCCATCCTTAGAGACAATATGGCCAAGAAAAGAAATCTCCTGAAGCCAGAATTCACACTTGCTAAACTTCCCATATAATTCATGTCTTCTAAGAGTATTCAGGATAATGCACCAGTGATTTTCATGATCCTCATAACTTTTGGAGTATACCAAGAAATCATCAATAAATACCACCACAAAATCATCGTGATATTCCTTGAAAACTCTATTCATTAGATCCATGAACACAAAAGGTTCATTAGTCAATCCAAAAGGCATTACTGTAAACTCGTAATTCCCGTACTAGGTTCAAAATGCTGTATTCAGAATTTATTCCTTCTTTACACACAACAGATGGTATCCAGACCGAAGCTCAATATTTGAAAATAATTGAGCTACATGTAGTTTATCAAATAAATGATTAATGCGAGGTAGGGGATACTTGTTCATTATTTTTATAGCATTGATTTCCCTGTAGTCGATACATACCCTCATAGATCCATCTTTGATCTTAACAAAAATGAAAGGGGCTCTTCATGGAGAAACACTAGGATGAATAAATCCCTTATTACTCAATTACTCTAGTTGTTTCTTTAGTTAAACTAATTCCACAATGGCCATTCTATAAGGGTTCTTTGATATAGGCCTTGAACCAAGAATTAAATCAATGGAATACTCAATTTCTCGTTCTGGAGGCTGTCCAGGTAAATCTTCCAGAAACACATCAACATATTCTCTCACAATAGTTACATCCTCTATTTGAACATTCCTTTCCTCTCCCACAGTTATTTCATTCTCTTGATCACCAATAATTGAATTTTGTTGATCTACTGGGGGTGGATCTAGGTAAGAATTAGGGGGTGACGATTCCACTCTAATGATAAGGTGTTCCTTATCATCATCATAAAAATTAGTAACCTCCTTATTCTAACAATAATTTTTTGCATCATGGTCTAAAAGCCAATCCAGACCGAGTATTATATCAAATTAAATCATAGGTATGACGTTGAGATATGCAGATAAAGAACATTTATGTTCTCTAAAGAGGACTGATTCAAAAAACTTTATTGCAATGATACTTTCCTTATGAGTTTTTACTGACAAATCCCTTGTTAAATTAAATTGGAAATTTATAATTTTATTAGCAAATTGGGAATATATGAAACAATGTGATGATCCAGAATCAAAAAAATCATTTTCTAAACATGAAGAAACCATTAAATTACCTACCACTACGTCTTTCGGGGCTTCAACCTCAGCAGTAGTGATTGCATAAGCTTGGACATGGTACCTAGGCTTTTTATAAGGTAAGTTTCCCAGTCTCTTAAGACATTCATTCTCATAATGTCCCATATCCCTGAAAATGTATCATTGAACATTGGTAGCATATTTCATTCCTTTACAATCACTAGCAAGATGGCCTTTCTGTCCACACTTGTAGCATACTCATTTTCCTTTTAGACAGGCACCAGGGTGATTCATTCTACAATTATCACAAGGTGGAAATTCAATTCTTCCCTTCTTCAATGTTTCCTTAATTCCTTTCCCAGAGTTTTAAGCATATCTCTTCTTCTCTTAATTCGATTTAAAGTCATAATACTTAGAGAATTTTTTTTCTGTCTTGATAGCACATGAAACAATATCTTTGAATGACGAGAAGGATTTTGAGTCCAATTCTCTATGGAGAAACGGTTTGAACCCATAATTAAATGATACATCTTACTTCTTGTCTTACGTATATAATCTAAATCATACCTTTATAACCTTTTAAAGTTAGCCTCATACTTTGCGACACTCTCATCCTCCTTTTGTCTGAGACTCAAAAATTGCCTTTTAATATCTGCTCGATGGTGACGAGGACAGTATTTTTCTAAAAACAAATATTTGAACTCTCTCCATTCTATATTAGATACTTAATCCTCCTCCTACATGTTTTGAATCAATAAACACCATTGATCATCATCTCCAGTTAGGTGGTAAACAACCATGATAACTTTTTCCCTTTAACTACTCCCCAAGGCATGGAATATTTTCTCTAAAGAATTTATCCATTGCTCAGCTACTAAAGTATTTGTACTCCCATTGAATTTTGGGGGTTGTTTCCTCATGAAGCGATCTAACATTGATCCTCCACGCTATGGATCTAGGTTCTCCATACGGGTATGGTTATTATTCATAGCCTGAGTGAGGTGTCCTAGTATGGTGATTAGCTGATCAGCACTAGTTGCATCACCAACTCCACTATAATTATCTTGAGCAGGAGGGAAATCCCTAAATGGAGTGTGTGCATTGATACAGTTTCCATTTCTTCCACTATGAACCATTTCTATACAATGACATACAATAGATTAGTTTATGAATCGCAACACATAAATCCAAACAAGCAAAACACTTAACATATATTGAATAGTTTATGGATATAATCCATAATCATAAAAATGTTTTCTTTGAGGAAGTATATACTCATAAACCTTTCATAATGGTTTGCAATGAAAATAAAAATTATCCTAAGCATATTCCCTGGGAGTGTCATAACCAAGAGTGCAGCAAGGCCCATTGTCATGCACCAGTTCCCGTTCGAGTCTAGCTCAAAGCATGGTTTTCATGTTTTACCCCTAGGTACATCTGTGCTAGAGCTGCCTCTACCTACTCGTATCCAGACATGGATGTATTACTCAGAAAACTCACAAAATCTCTACAATACCAAAATTCTAGGAAGTTCTTCTATACTAATCCTCAATGTCCATCTTAGGTCTATGTTCTCTAATCAGAGTTTATCTAAATCTAGTTTCCAAGGTTTGTACTAAAATTCCTCTGATACCAACTGTAATGCCCCGAACCTAGATACCGAGAGCCGGTGCATTATTACATAACATTGACATGATCACAAGGAAATCATGTCTATAAATACCGATTAGTTTAGTATTATTGGAAACAATATTCATACATAAGTTCAACTTTACATCTTGAAGAGAAATACAACACAGATATATTTCATTAGAAACATCCAAGCCTCCGAGATTATGCCTGTAGGTCACTAATAACTAACTTCTTCATATCATGGGAAAATGAAACATAAGAAAGGGGTGAGCTCAAATGCTCAGTAAGGGTAAGTAATACAGCGAAAAATGACATAAATATTAAGCATGGTAAATAATTGAAACCACATGCCTTTACCAATAATAAACATGAATACTTTTATGGAAGTAATATGAGATGAGTAAATAATGACATAATAAAACATAATCATGGGTATTCTACTACTCTAATGACCACATGAACCACCAATATTATTTCCATAATGAGGGAATGTATAATGCCGGACATTCTAAAACATTTTGTCAAGGCCTCGGCCAAGACGTATAAAAATGATTAAGGCCTCGACCAAAACCATAAATCAAATTGGAAAAGGGCCTTGGCCAATTCCACTTAAAATTGTCTCATGAGACCTACCGATGCATCGAGGAGCTATAGAAGGCTCCACCAGTCACTTACTAAGTCCAATACATTCCTCATATGAGAAGGTTTAAACATATCATAAACATTCGCATTATAACTAGCATACGAAATTTCAGTACTTTATCCCTGAATAATGAATGGTATAAAAACAGCACAGCCGTAGTCAAACATATCACAAAACCTTCAATACAATATGGAAGATTTGTATCATAATAAATCAACTCCATATAAACTTAAAATCAATCAAAGGATGTTGACATAGATGAAATCAAAACCCTTTTTAGAGAAATATCTATTTCTATTTTGAAATCATTTAAGAGTCACATTAAAAAATAAAACATTTACATTGAAAATATTCTTATAATCTTGTAAGGGAATCTTCTACATGTTTATAATGGTAGTAAATATCTGCACCCACTGTATAAGTTAAAAAAAATATTCTTACCTTAATTTTGTTGAAAAGGTTAAAAAGGACATTGTTTGGAAAGCGATGGAAAGATTCCATTATAGACATATTATAAAAAGTCAAAAAGGGTATAAATGACTTTAACCCATATTCTATAAAATATTAAGAATTATTTGAAATAAATTTTTAATAATCATGGATGTGGATGATAAATAGGTCCCAGTAGATAATTACGTACAAACAACCTCAGATAATGAAGAGATTGTAAAATAAACCTTTATCATGTACTTTTCTTTGGTTGATGGTAGGTTAACATCATGTATAATGGTGAAATAATTGTTATTAAATGATACAATAATCATATACATTAATATGATATCATATATGATCTTTACCATTGATTTGTTAATAATATCTTAGTATTATCGTCGTTTCGGGTGTTAACTTACTCATTTTTATATGTTTTGTTACATAAGTCATGTTTATTATGGATTGGTTGTATCTTATTCATATACATAATGATATCAAGTCCATAAAAATTATTTTTAATCATAAAATGAGAATTAAACATGAATGGATACGATGGGGAATGAATCTCATTGAGTTCGTGGAGACGGTAGTCCGTACGTACGCACAAACGACAATATCATTCTTTTGATATTAAAATAATATATAATTGGATGGTATATAATATATACAGAATAATTATTATGTTATATTTATTATTTATATGAATTACAAATCATTATTATACTCATCCAAATAATAAATTATTGAATAACTATTACACCACGACGTGGAGATGGTAGGTCGTACGTACACATGTATAGTGACGTGTCATTCAAAGGATGGATAGAATACTAAATGTTGTTTTACCATATTTATAATAACATCAAAGTATATAGAATATACTATAGTTATTATTTTATAATGGAAAAAACAAAGAAAGAAGAAGTTGAAGAAGAAAGGAACTTGAAAAAGGGTGTCGAAAACAATACCTCTTCTTCGGGTTCTTGCTTCTGATTTGATCAAAAGGGATCCATAGGTTGGCTTTCTGACTAAAGAAAGGCCTCTAGGATTAAGGGAGGATAGTCTAGAGGGTATTTTTTCAGAGTTTAGCTGAACCAAAAGGCTTTCAATGGATGAAAAATTGGTTATAAGTGCAGTCCTTTTATTAGGGGGAGGTGGGGCTCTTTAGAAAAAACTTAAAGTATTAATTTATAATATATTCATATTAGGCTATTAATGGATCCAAAGTGGATTATGAAAAGTATAAGGGGTTTATGGGTCTAAATCCTTTAATCCAATAGATTTTAGATAGGTTTGGGTCACTATATTAACCTTATCATTTATATTTAACTCTTAGTTAAATAGTTTGACATTTACCATGTCACTTTGTGTTTTTATATTATATGGTTAATAAAATTACTATATACTTCCATGAGACCCCCAAGTTGTCCATTAATGATAAAAATATCATGATATAAGTCCTCTGGTCGAAAAAGTAATTTTTAGGAATAGAATATCAATTAATAATATACTATTTGTTTTAAGAACTCATTTATGTCAATTTTGACAGTATTTAATAATTGATTTTTTTAAAGTTCTGAAACCTTTATTAATTAGAAAAAAATTCATTTAATAAATCCTAACATGTCATATTAACTAATAAAATTCGTGTATGGCATCAAAAATTTCAAATTATATTTATTTCAACATTTATAATAGTAATTATTTGATACTTTCATGAATAAGGTAAATCCTGCATCATTATTGTGTCATAAATATATTTAATTATTCAATATATAAAAATTATAAATAAAATACCATTATGTAAAAAATATTATTATCATTATAATAAATATTTATAGTCTAAAATATAAAATATATAACCCTATGAAATTTTTTTTCTAGAAGATATATGCTTATGTCATTTTTGTATTTACATTAACTTAATTAATATAAAGTGTCATCATCACTTGCAAGTGGATCCATGGGGTCCCAAAATCGACCCAAAGATTACCATGATCGGAAATGTATCAAAAAATACGGTTAATACATGTTTTTGGGTAATTTATTATTATTATTAATATATTATTTATTTACCCTTATTTACCGGATTTACTTTTTAACCATGGTAAATAAAATATTCACCGAAGTAATTATTGACTATGTATAAAAATTATAGTTACCTATTTACAAAATTTGGACCTCCTAATTATAAATATGGAATCCATTTTTCTAAATTAAAAATACTTAATTGGAAGAAATTAATTTAAAATTAAATCCCATTGTCAAAACAAAAAGCGTGTTTTTAAGAAATAAAAACTATCAAAAGATTGACACCAGTTTATGTGCGGTTTAAATGTGAAATTACGTATAATGACAAAAATTGTATTAAATGGTAAAAATATACTCTAAATATACTTTTAAACCACTCAAATTAATAATTTATCACTATTAATTATTTTGATTAAAAAAAGTTGTTTTTAATTAAAATTTAGTGATTTTCACTATTCATCAAAAAATGAAAGTTTTCAGAAAAATACAAAAAATTCACCCTAAGATAATTTAGATATTATGAATCCAAAAATGATTTCCATTTTCAAATATAAAATATATAAAATTTCCAAAATTGTGTATTACTATTCATAACAGTTAGTTTGATTGGTTGTGGTGTGTTTTAGAACTCGAAGTTGCATACAACACACACTACTGTATTATTCAAAGAGATGAGTACCATGAAATCATGGGGTGTTACATGAATAAAACTAGACATGGTATAAATAATGGTTCATATGATGCAAAAAAATACATTTTTGTTCCTTATAAGCATATTCCATATCTCTATATAAGAATTCTACTCATGATAACCTTATCATTTTGTCATAACGTAAATACTCCATTATGAAAATTGAATAACGATTAGCCAAAGTCATACTTTGAGAGGTAAATTATCAGCATACTTCATGAAATTTGTATCTATATATACATTTATGCAGCCATCATGAAATAATGTTATTGTGTAGTTTGCCTCTAATGTGATGCATTTTAATATCATTGTTTTTTTAAGAATAAATAACAAAACCCAACATAAGTACCTATTTATCAGAACATATATGATAAAATTCTATATCAACCTTATGTAAGACATACTTTTAGGGGTTTTTTCCTCATTAACTCATATTTAATTTCCATCACATCACTATGTGACCACCAAATAAAACCCTTCCTATAACATTACAACCTGACTCACTTGGAATAATAATTAGACCGGTGGTTCCACATGATGCCAGGAATGCCTCCTCACACACTAAAGACCATATACTAGTATCATGGGTATAATAAATTATTGTGGTGAGACTATAAAACTATATTAGAGTGTGAAATCAGAAAATAAATAATCTGGTATCATACACAAACTATAACCATCCACCAGAGTATGCATACTAAATAAAAAATCAACAATGAAATGAAATGAATGAGACTTGATTTTCATCAGCTCAATCACAAAATACCAGGCCACATACCAACCTATTACTACTACTATGTGATATTTTTCTTGGGTACCCTAGTTTTATGGAGACCTATGCAGGTTATGAGTAAATAACTGATCAAAGAGCCACCAACATGGTGTTGTACATAACTGAAAATGCAAAGGTAGGTTCATGTGACACAATTGACTAAAATAAATAAATAAACTACTATAAATTAATAAATAAATAAACCCCCCATTTATTATTAATGATGTGACCTCAAATGACCAGACCTTCATTATCAACTGCTGGAGTGTATTTGGGTACATCATGATATCATTACGACTATCTAAATACTAGGTCCTTGGGAGTAACCCTAACATCTATAAATCTCAAGATAAAAATAGAAAACATGTCATCAAAAATGGATCAACAGCTAGATCCTAGACATCTTATACATCTCTCCAAATTCTAGGTATAATTAATCGCTCGTGCCCAATTCATGGGCACCCTAGGAAATCCATTATCAAAATCATCTCTATGTAACTATTTTAATTGTCAAGATCCCATGCATCATGGGCATCCAAATTAGATACATGTATGTCACCAGTCACTATTGGAAAGATTCTAGGGGTGACCTAGGAATCTAACATAAATAATGATAATAAAAATAATAATTCATCATGTATGCATGTTTGGCTCCTTGATATGCCATGAATCATAGGGAACCTTGGCTCCCAAGGTGTCTTATACAGACACAAGGTCAAATCCCAACACCCTTGGAATTATTATGTGTCTCAACGACCAGATCCCATAAAGCATATTGGGCATTCATAACGATATTATCCCATCAACCACATCACACTAGCATCACATGAAGCTCAAAATATGGATCATCAGAAGCACCTCTATGTATATAAAACATCACTGTCACATTGAATTTATCCTATATCTTGGGTCCTAGGAAGCACATCTAGGTATCCATAAATTCATCAAAATAAATATGTGAAATCATAAATAAAATATAGGGTATGGTTAAATGCCTAAAACCACCATCATTTTATAGAGCCCCTCAATATCACCTGTTTAGTATGACTTATAAGGTGACAGCCAAAACCATCTCTACCAAAATCAAACAACACCTCATTATGGTTAGTCTAACATTGCGGCACCTTCTAGGGATCACTGGGTCACATATAGGGGGACAAACCCTACATGGGGTCTTCTTGGTATACACAATCTATGAGGGACCACACTTACATCCTTGGTATACATCTAGTATCATTGGTCATCACATAATGATTAGAGGACATAATAATCCTCATTAGTGTCATAATCATGCAAGAACCTCATGTTCCTCATGGATAAGACAAAAAGGATATGGTCTAGGGAGATATCCCATGCCCTATATCATGTTTGAGGTTATTTTTGTGGGTCTCCCCACTTGTCCCGTTTATCCTTGTGAAGATATTATCAGCTAGCCAAACCAATCTCAAGGAAAGGGTCAGTCAACCCAAAATCTATATCACCAATACCAATGAATCTATGAAATCTCAAGGGTTGTGACTCATCCCATTAAGTCCAATAAAAATAAATTCACCAATGAAATTTCCATTAATTATCTTTTGTTTCAATTCATTATATTAACCACCCTTAAGTTGTTTATGTGTCAAGGTGTACTATTAGTCCATATCTCGACCATTAACAGTCAAGGTGTCCCGAAAATGTACTAGGTCTATGGTTTCCCAAGAAATTTTATCTTTTCATTATTATATGTTTCATTCGATTCAAAAAATTTAAATTAAATTAACCAATTAAATTAATTTAAACGATTCAATTAAACATAAACGGTCAACTACCTCAGAGGCATGATTGTTCATCCACATGCATATAATAAGCATTAATATAGAGGGAAATATCCAAGGACTCACCACCTAAAACTAAATCCCCAACACTCTTTAAGATCAGACCAGTAACTCTTACCTAAGCTTGTTCAAGTATATCATCCATATTCCAAAACACCTAAGGCATGGGTCATACTTTCATGCCAAAATCATTGATAGCGAGGTGAATTTCACTCCCGATTCACCATCTAGCCTAATAAATTCAAAAGAATCAATTAAAAATTCCATTTAAATGGCCAAATAATTAAATTTCATGAAAAAAACCTTAAAAAATTCAAATAGAAAAATATATTTTACAAAAAAATGGCTGACGGAATGAAGAAAACATATGGGGTTCTCCTCTATCTAGGATGAGAAAAAATCCTTTGATTAGGAAAATTTCCACCATTTTCTAGTGAAAATTTATAAAAACCCTAATTAAAAATTAGGAAAAAGAAGTTTTAATTGAGGGAAAACAATATTGAAGGTTGGTAGAGGAATAAACTACCCAAAAATTCCATCAAAACATTCCAAATATCACCTAAAATACAGGGAATAATGTAGAGGGAAGGTATGACCGAGACCAACCCTATACATGGCGCTCATCCTAAGAAAGGGGGGAACCCCCTCTTAATTTAAAAAAACACTATATAAGTGATATACATATTAAATTAAGTGTACATTCCATGAACACCCTAGGAAGAAGGGCCTTCCCCCTTATATCATGAAAAATCATGATGTGACCCATATAATCAAATCCTTATTCTACTTTTACTTCTAAATTATTGTTGCCCAACTATTCAATATACTTCTAATGATCACCCAAACCCCTAATCCCTCCAAAAAAGATGAAAAAACATATGAAAACTCAATTTTAGAACATTTAAACCCCCAATAACTTATTATGTGTCATGTTTCCAAAAAATTACAATCTATCCATTAAAAATTCAAATTCATTCATAATTACTTAACCCATACAAACATGGGGTTTTACAATATCCCCACCATAAAAATTCACATATTTGAGAAATATATTATATCATTATACCAAAAACCTGGCCTAATTAGGTCACTAAACTATGATCAATTAACTATGTTATACTTTGGAATTCCAAATTATCTCCCTCCACACAACTCAAAACATAAAGCGCATAATTCATCAAAAACCAACTCACCATTCATTGCCATCACCAAAAACTATAGACGTGCTCCACATTATTCTAAATTTCAGGACACCACTATATTGCCAGTAAGTAATCACCCAACTTATGGTGCTCCCAACCACACGATTTATCTCACAACTGATGATTTTGATCAATTATGCTCACCACCATCAAAACTACCTACAGAAAAATATCTCCTATTGGTCTATAGACCGAATAACCACTTCCCGCATGATGCTCAAAACATAGCTATCCTCTCACCATGCCTAACCTTAATCACTATGCTAGTAAACCTTCCTCCATCTAACAATAGTCAAAAGGATTGGTCACATCCACAGAATTTGTAAATATTCCAAAAACAAATTTTATATCTATTTATAAAAAATTTATAAACATTCTAATATTTACACTTTCTTATTCATGATATGGAATTTCTTTTAAGTATTAAGATATAATTCAATACCAATTATGTAAACATTTTTCATAATTATATATAATATACTAAATATAATTTAAGCTTCTAATAAATTCAATCATCAAAAATTGTTTTTATGTTTCTTAAATAGTTTCCAAAATTAGGCTACATCAAATTATGTTATTATGAAAATGCATATATAAACATATTTTACCCTCATTTTAGTAATTTACAAAATCTTTATAAATCACATCCTATGATTATAAAATAAACCATTTTATTTATAATCCAATAATCATGCTATATAAATTTTGAAATGGTATATTTAAATAATAAGATTTAATATTTAAATAAAATTTCATAACAAATGTCTCATAATGATTAATTAATTAATTGTAAACATTTTTTAATAAATTAAGTAATAAGAAATTTGTTAATTATTTAATATTATAAAAATAACATTTATTATAATTTATAAATAATTTATAGATGATAATATTATTTTTAAATACCTTTACATATGTAAAGATAATTTAACACACCATGACTTTCCACATGTTTTGGTGTAAATAATATTTTTGTTTTGATAGAAAATGGGATACATTATGACATGATGAAAGTCATAGTTCAAGGTATCATAGGACAAGAGTTCTTTCAAAAACAAGATCCACCATCACCATGGCTTATCTATGGCTTTCGATTTCACATATGTACACTATTAATGCATAGTGACTCCAAAATTACTTCCACCATGACATAAAACTCCATTTTGTGAGCCAAAATAATCACCCCTTATAAGCCATGACATAGTTACATGTTGTTTAGGTTCTTCATACGTACTCTATAGTGTGGCGATGGCCAAATTTCACCAATGTGGTTAAAAAAATGTTCTCTAATTTGAGTTTTCTTCATTTCAAAAAATGTTCTCACAAATCGAAACACATAGAAAGATATGATTCCAATATTACTGTAATGACCCTCATCAATTTGGGTTGTAAATTCTCAAGGGAATTTAATTTTTTTTGGAAGGATTCACTTTATGGTCTAGGACTTGGATTGGGATTTTGAGTGTCTGAACATCCTTAAATTATCTTTTTGTATGTGTAACGAGACTTAAATTGTTGTTTTGGTGCTCTATTGGAAATAAAAGAATGGTTGGGGTGATATAGGGGATGGAATTCGGTATCATGAAGCCATTCATGGAATGAACCATGGTTCACACTGTAAATGAGGTTAGTAGAGGGTAAACCACTCTACCTCAAATATTTATTGTCATGAAGAAGGTGTTCATGCCATGAATGTTTTGGGTGTATGGATTCATGGAATAAATCTTCATATTCACATCCTTAATGGTGTCTTGGGAATTTTTATGCAAAGGAAGACCGATAATTTATTTTTTGTTCCCCATTCAATTTTAGGGGGTTGGGGTGCATAGGGAGGTCCATTTGGTCCATACCGCCACCTCTCTTCCTACCCTTTGGTTCCCCATAAAGAGGGGATGATTTTGTTTGAAAATGGGTAGTGATTCAGGGTAATATCATATGTTCCCTTCCATTTTTGGTATCCCTTTTCTAGAACACTATTTCATTTTGGTTTTGTATAGGGTTATAATGATGATTCCACCATATCACAGTGAAAGCATTTTATATTGAATAGGATTTCTATTGTGGTGGATAGAGAAGGACCCTAGATGATGTTAACACACTGTTTCACATAGTCACATTGAATTTATGTATCTTTATGAATTTATTTAGGTTTTTTTACAAAATTAGATGAAATTGGTGATTAAAAAAGTGTAAAATGATAGGGATTTTATCTATGATGGTGTTGATGGTGTTCCATAAACCTTATACGGGTGGTTGGTGAGGTTTTGGTGTGAAAAATACTCCTGATTAGTTTTTATCCAAATATACCACTTTTTATTAAATTGAATTATTAATTATAATTTTTTATGATTTATGGTGAGAGATAGGAGCTCAGGCAGTGGTATGAAATTGGATGAGGCGTGGATAGGCATGGACAGGAAGGTGGTTTATTCAATTTAAATAAAAATGCTTGTTTATGCATGTATGTGATTTAATTGATATATTTAATAGTAACAGGTAAATAGATATGGATTAAGAGTTACCTGGATAGTTTTTATAGGATGTAATTGATCCTATTATGTTTGAAACAAGTTCTTTTTAGTAATTTAGTGGATTTGGATCACCTGATGACTATGTAATGTGGAAAGGGTTTTTACTGAGTTAACATGAGATCTTGGGTGGGTTTAAAGGTAAAATATTTGTTTTGAGTGTCCTAGGATGGCTTCCCTAGGGATATTAGAGAAATTTTAAGAGTATTATACCTTGTAACAATAGCTGGGATGGTTTCTATGTCTCATCCTTGGTGAGTGACAATATTTTGAGGGTGGGTTGTGAATTAGTGAGCACTGTGAGTAGGATGAGTCCATTAGAACTAAACAAGGTTTGACAGAGGGAGGATTCCTAGGGGTTATGGGTGAAGAGATCTCCCTTAGGATACGTGATATGTTACACATCTGTGGGTCATGGTTTTTGTTCGAGGATTTGAATCAATATTCTAATGGTATTAAATAATAGAGTCTTGAGATGGTCACTAGGTAGAAAGACTAGAAGTGATGAAGTTGTATTCAACCATAAATTCTATGTTAGTGGGAACCTTTGAGCTATGAGATCATCAATGTGTGACATGTGTGGATATTTATCGACCAGAAGATATCATGATTGGTCTGGAGGACCTAGAGGGTTCCCTGATGAGTGATTTGAGACTTTTTCATAATGAGGGGATTGGTCATGAGAGACTAGAGACTTAATATGATCTATTGAGTGGTTTGAGGGGTTTCATACCTCTGTTCATTGCATATTATTGTGATATGTGATGGATTTTAGTTTGGGTGTTGGACACTGAGGCATATCCCTAGTGTGAGTGATATATAAAAGGTGAGACATTATGATGAGGTGGAGTCTTTGATGTGTATCTTAATATTGGTCTAAACATGATTGATATGGTGTGGCTTGGGATAGGATTAGGCCTTTCTATGAGTGATGTAGTGTTGTAAGGGCTACCATGAGAGACAAGGAGTCTCTAGAATGAGAGTGATGGTGACAGATCAGATTATTAGACTACCATGAGCGAGGTGAGGTCCTAGATGTGTTGTGATGCATGATTGGATAGGGATTCCATTAGTGATTTGTGGTATGAATGTGATGTAGAATTGGATGGATGTAACCTACTTTGATTGAGATTATAGTGGTCATGCATTGGATGCATGACCACCTTGAGTGAGAAGATGAGTTCAAAGATTGGGCATAGGACCCTACTCTACCCTTTAGGGTAGCTAAAATGACTTATATGATGAAAAATACTAAGAAATGTAGTAGAACATGTGTTATACAGATGATGTAATGAGGTGATGAGTTAATAATGGCATGAAACAGATGTAGGCATGATTAGGTTCTATGGTGGCCTAGTTAAAAAATGGTGACCTGACATGTAGGGATTCATGGTGGGCTGGTTAAAACATGATGTCCAAAGAACTCATGGGATATGATTATTTACTTCCTTATGAATATAAAAATATGATGGAATATACTAGTGGAACTAGGTGAGACCCTATTGAGATGAATTTCTAACACCCTACATGGGCAGTCTGGTGTGTGTGAATAAATTTATCTTCTTTAATATTGAGCATATGATGTGTGATGGACCAGGTTGGAACAACTAAATGTTTTGGAGACTAGGTTATATTGATTCATGAGGATAAAAGTAGGGTCAGTGTGAATATTTTTTATTATATTTATTTTTTATATTGGATCAACCAAATGGATGATAAATATATTATTATTTATCTATGGATTTTTATACTTTATTCAATGTGTTATTGAGATGTGTTTATTTATTTATGTGTACTATGATTATTACTATCTATGAATGGTTATTTTTTATATGTTATGATCTAATTTGAGGGTATAGTCTCCACATTTATGGATTAGTCCATCTCTAATAGTTGATATCCTCTGGTGTATGTGGAGTTTCTCTTGAGGCTACATGGCATAATGGATCAGACGAGCATTCTTGGATGGGGTTTCATGAAGTGATATTAGATATTTTATTTTGGTCTTACTATTTGGGATGATGGTAGAAATGTGGTTAAGAAATGTGTTAGACTTTTTTATGGTCCTCCAACTTGTGATCCATGTACACATTTCCAATTGAGAATTCCTTTTTACTAGGGGTATGCGACAATTGTACTAACTTTTCATTATCTTAGATTAGATGATTATTTAATATAATAAATTTTTAGAGGTTATATTAATGATTTTAGATCTTTTATTATTAAAAATATTGCTTTATTCATGCATTATATTTGTTATTTAAGACACCTATTTAATACAAATGATTTTGAGTGATTTGATTTTCTGATGAGGGTTTAATTGTTTAAAGTTTCATCAACTTATGAGGAATTTTCATGTATAAATTTGTAGTGAAATTCTACTCAATTTAACTACATATGGTTTCTTTAAATTAAAGGTCACAAGGATCATATGGTGGGAGGGTATCTTATGATGGAAATTAATTCCTATCATTAAAGGATATAAAGAGATCCCTACTGGTTTGGTGCATGCATTTGATGTTTGGTCAATGAATCAATTAATGAATGAAAATTGTGAGAGGTGATATGAGGTTGGGAAAATGATTCTTTGTAGATATGGGTTTGGTTACTTAATTTTTCAACCAAAAACTATATGGAGTCTTCCCATATAGCTTCTTTGTGACATTTTACTTAATTCAACTAGGTAGTTGAAAAAATTCATGTGAAATTCCTTTGGATTTTGGAATATGAAGCACTCCATGTGATTTTGGTTTTACGGTTGTGTGTTGAGGGTATGATCAATTGGATCACTAGCTCTATTGTTTCTTGGATTTAATTTTGAGTAGTATGATTGAGAATATTTATATTCTCTTGGGTTTGAAATGATTCCCAGGTGACAGGAGATCATGTGATTATCCTTATCATGTGTGATATGCCTTGGGTTATTAGATTAGTTGGCATATGTGTGGGGAATGATCATATAGTTAGACATGTGAGACTATGTTTGGTGGGATGTAACTCATGTCAGCATGATCTTCATTGTGTGAGTGTGTTTTATGAGAGCATGAAACCATTTGGTTGAGTGAGACTGAGTAGGATCATGAGAAATAACCTCTGAGATGGTTATGTGTGGATCACTCTACCTAAAGAGGAGAGTGAGTGTTAGTCACAAATTTTAGGAAATGTGTCGATGTGTGAGGATAGTTTGAACTAGTTATTCATAGTTCATATTGTGGTTTAAATAAATAAATGAGCCTTGTTCGATCCATTGATAAATTTTCTTATTGTGTATGGACTGGAGTGGTGTTACAATGGTAGTATCGTGGTGACATTCATGTGGGATTGGATTCTTGGGGTTTTGGTCCTTTATAGGCATGTTTTTAGGGAAGTGTGGTGATGAGACCAATTTAGTTCAATTCTCAATGAGTGGTGTAAGGTAAGACACATGTTCGGGAGTACACCATCAACTATTGGAGGATGACGTTCTTAGTAGGTTGGAAAAGAGTTGCGGTCGATTTTTTTTGGTGCTAAGGGATGAGTGGGCCAGTCATGTATAGTCATTATGTTCAGAAATGGGATTAGTGTGGTTTATAGAGTTCATGAATTTTGGTTAGCAGGGTCGTAATAATGATAATCCTATGGTAGAGAGAATCTTATCTGGTATGGGCGAATGATCCTCATGTCAGAAGGGTCATGGGTATAGTGATACCAGTTGGCGGATGGTCGAGGTGGAATTAAAATGTTAGTGTGAAAATGAAAATAATGTTATGTAGTTCCTCAGTAAATTCTAGAACAAAGATTTAGATGTGGTGGATACTGTACTTCGTGCATTGACATCATATATGTAGTGAAGTTGTTGTGATATGAGTGTGAGTTGGATCTGAGTAATGTTGATGCTCAGGAGGAGATAATAATGGATGAAGAAGGTGATTGGTGATCCAAAAATGCAGTTACAATGGGAGTTAGGTTCAGAATTATGTGTATGAATTTGACAGCTCTGTGATTCCTTTATAGGTCAAGGAATTGTGATCATGTGAGGTTGTGTGGCAGCATGTTGATAGGTGTGGTTGAGATTTTTTTTGGAAATATATACAATAGATGGTCCCATTGATATTTTTTATGGAATCAAATTTAGTGTGGTAGAAACTATATCATAGAAATTTTTTGGAATGCTGTTGGAGGTTTGGTGGACCACTGGAAGTGAATTTTCAGTAGTTCATTCCTATGGTTGGGAGCATCATGATGTGTAATTTTCTATTGTTATTGGAGTATTATAGTGTGGATAACCATAATCTTTGGGGTGAATCCATTGAAGACATCATGGTGTCTCAGGATAGAAAAGGGTGGTGAGAACCATCTTGATGTTGGTATTGGTGGTGAGAAAGTGGGTAAGCCTTCAGTGAATAATACACCTTGGTGTTTAGATTATTTTCATGAAATCATGTCTGAAATTTATGAATGTAACATGGTAGGTTATTGGTGAATTGAAAACTATGAAAGGTCCAGAGATGTGGGTTGAGGACTATCAAAACTCCTTGGTGACAATAAGAATTATGATAGGGATTTTGTATTGACCCACATCATTACGAGTTGTACATTATTAAGGGAATTAGAATTTCTGGTTTAGAAAAGGATTTTTCTGAGAAATAATACTTTTATATGTTTTTGGAAATCCTTAAATATTTTTTTTGACATACAATGAGGTCTTTTTGGTTGTTTGGGGGATCAAGTGGGAATTAGAGAAGTTTGGGGTGATCAGGTGGTTGAAATTCAACAACCTATAACCATTCATGTTATGAACCATGATTTTCACCATGAATGGAGTTGGTTGAGGGGAGAACCCCTCTACCTTGAAAATTTAAGGTCATGAACTAGGGATTTAGGTTATGAAATGTTTATGTGGTTTGGATTCATGATATAAAACTTCTTATTCATTCCCGAAGTGGTGTCTTATGTGTTTTTCTTAAGTTGGGTCAAATCGATAATTAACCTCTCATGCCCCTATGGTTTTAGGGTGTATAGGGAGGGTAACTTGGTTAGAACCACCCCCTCTCTTCCCCCCTTGGTCCCCCTTGATATTGGATGATTCTGGTTGAAATACGATTAGTATTAGAGATAAGATCATATGTTTCCTTCCATTATTGGTTCTCCTTTTTGTAATCAACTAATTTGGTTTAGTTTTCGATAGGGGTTCAATGACGATTTAACTAGAAAATGGGGAAATCATCCTGATATGAAGGGTATTTATTTTTTATGGTCTAGAAGACAAAATATGATGTTCACACACCATTTCTCACTGATTAATTAATATTATGTCACAGAGTTAATTTATTTAGTATTTTTGACTAAATTTGATGTAATTAGTGACAAACTGGGTGATGCATGATAAAGATTTTTTTTCCAAGATGGTTCTAGGTGTGTGTCATCAATATTTTGTGTGTTATTATATGTAGTTTCGATGTGATTCCAATTATTGGAGTGGTTTCATATGAATATGTATCTTTGAATTAAATTGAATACCTAATTATAATTAATTATAAAAAATTATAATTGATTATTTTTAATTTTATGTGTGAGATAGGTTCTTGGGTGGTGGTATAAACTTTTATGATGCATGTAAATGCATGGTCATGGATGTGCATATCCTTTTTTTAGTGGTAAATCTTTGATAGAGGTTGGTGTTACCTTTAATGTAGATTAATTTACATGTTTATACATGGATATACTTATCTACACCATTGAATGGTTCCATTTGGAAGGTGATATTTTATGGACTTGGGACTCTTATGATTTAAATAAGTCATATTTAACACTTTAGTGAATGAGGATATCCAGGTGACTATGTATCCAAGGAGAGAGGGTTTTTACTATGTTGACATGGGGGATTTCATGGGTCTCAAGGTATCAAACATGATGTAGGTATCCTAGGATGGTTTAATCACATCTAGTTTTGAAGTTGTGAGAGAATAGGATTAGTCATGATAGGTGGGATGGTTATAAGTTACAAAAATTTTGAGAAGAACCCTTTTGGGGGTGGGTTGTGACTCTTTGAGGGATGTGAGTAGAAAAAATACTTCAAAACATGACTAGGTATGACAAATATAGATTTCTACAATACAATGAGATGAAATATCTCCCTTAGAAGATGTAATATATGAACCAGGTTTGTGTCATGGGGTTTTTAGGGATTCACATCAGGATTCTAAGGGGTTTACAACATGGTGGCTTGGGATGGTCCCTGTGTAGAAGGACCTGGAATGATGAGGATGGAACGAGCCTTGAGGTTTGAGTTTTTAGGGGCCTTTGTGTTTTGAGGTCGCCAATGGGTGACATGAATGAGTTGGTATCAATGATAAAAGACCATGACAGATTTGGAGAACCCAAAAAATGCCCTTATTGGAAGGTTGGGGCATGTTCACTATGAGGGGATAACTCACAAGTGACTAGAGACCTATGATGGGTGACTGATATATGCGACGAGTTACAACTATATGTGTATTTCATGATCTTATGATTGGTGATAGATTCATGTTTTGGTGACGGATCCTGAGGCCTTTCCGCACCCTGAGTGAGATAGAATGGGAGGGGATGTAGTGGTGAGGAAGAATCCTTGATGTGTACATGATGTCTGAACAAATAATGAGTGAGATGGTGAGTCTTGGAACTATTTTGGGCCTCTCTATGAGTGAAATAGAATTAAAAAGCCTAATATGAATGAGATGGGGTCCCTGGAATGGGTGTGATGTTGTGAGATAAGATGATTGAACCACGAAGAGTTATGTGGTGTACCAGATGTGTTGTGATGAAAAATTGGATGATAGGAATTCCATAAGTTTAATGGGGTTTGGATGTGAGGCAAAACTATATGGATAAAACCTACCATGATTGAGACGGTATAGGTTATGTATTGGATGTGGAACCACCTTTAGTGGGAAGGGTGATTTAGGATATAGGACATACCATATTACACTACCCCTTTGGGTAGAAACAGTGACTTGGATGGAAACATACCTTGAGTCATCTGGTACATGATGGGTTAGATGGGAAATGGAACAAGGTGATGAAAAGATATTGACATGGTGACAAAGAAGGTATGATCAGGTGTCATGGTGGACTGGTTATCACATAGTGGCCTAGTGCATAGGGATTCATGGTTTCTAGTTATCACACAATGTATATGGTTCTCATCAGATATTTTTATTTATTTCTACATTTATACATTAATGTGACAGCGTACACTCGGGGAACCTAGTAAGACCGTATTGGGATGCATTTATCACACCCTTAAAGGTAACTCTGGAACGTGTGAAAAAATTAGCTTTAATTTCATGTTGAGAACATGATGTGCAATGGATAGAGCCAAGAAAGCTTGATAGGTTTTGGAGATAGGGTTATGTTGAGGCCCACAGATGGAATCTTGATAGGTTTTTGAGAATGTTTTATTTTATTAAAAAAGAATTTAATGATATCTAAATCATGTAGGAATATTTTGTTTCATTTTGAAGCATCCCATGAAGTTTATACACCCATTTTATATTGAATTAAAACATTTCCATGATATTATTGAGGATATTATCACAAAATTTCATAAAGACAATTATTAGCTTTTGGGAATATATATCCCTCAACCCTGACCTTTAGGTGCCTCATTTTTTTGAATTTTATTTAGTTACACTAAATTGGTGAACCTTAACCATTAGGATATCATATAAATATGATATTCTAAGTGTAAGAACGCATGTTTTTTAATAATAAATTGAAATTCATAAATCTTTGTTTTAAGCAGATATTTTTAACTATCCTTTAAAAATAATTTTTCTTCTTCTATGTTTTGAATATCAAAAAATGGTCTTCGACAATTGTGACCAGTATGTTATTTGGAGTATAATAAGAACAACATGTTTTTTTGGTGAATAGTAACATAACCTTATAAATAGTAATATGACCTTAATAAATAGAAATTTTTTTTCTTACGGCTTTCAGATAATGACAACTTGATTAATTTTTAAAGGTGTTAAAAATGAGTTATAGATTTGGAATTGTTATTTTTGAATAAATTATGAATTTTTTTAAAATTAAATTAATAATATTTGAAAAATATTTTCATGAAATGGAGTTCATTTCTTAATTTTATATGATGACCAATGGTTATGGTGAATTTTTGGTATTTTTCTGAAATTCATGAATTTTTGTTGAATTGTGAAATATGTTAAAATACTGTATAGTCAAATTATAAGATAAATATACTATTTTTACTTAAAAAGTGATGTAATCCCACTTTTTTCGAACTCACATTCCATTATTACTGTCTGTGGTCACATTAATTAAGATTATTCATAGTCTTGAGAAAAAATATTATAATAATGATTAAAATAATTTAAAATACCTCCTCTCCTCCACTATAAATATCACCCTCATTCCCTTCTTCCCCTACACCTATCAATCCGTGAGCCTTACCTATGTTCTACCCAATACTCTTCCCACGTCTTTTACCCTTGTCCTAGAGCTGATGGTCTGCACAAAATGCCAAAAACAAAGGCCTTAAGAGGAATCTCAAGGATAAGAGATCAAGAGGTAAACAACCTCTTTTGTTTTCTTTCTTTTATTTTTATTTTATTTTCTATTCATCTTCTATCCTCCCAACCCTTTATCCAAGAATTATTAATGATCTAGTATCTTAAATATTAGTTATTTCATCATGTTTATGGAAGACTCACCATTATACTTCTTCTCCTCTCCCAATTATTCAAGAAATTAAAACACCATTCGTGAAGTGTCGATTTACCGACATTGTGGACGATGTGATTTCAATTTATTTTACATCCTTCAAGACTGGTCATGAAAGCATTTTTATGGTTTAAAAAAATTATAAATTTTTTATAATTTCTTATATAAGGTTATGGAAACATTTTATACACATGTTATTAATTTATGAAAAAAATGAGTTCATTATGATCGAAGAATCACCAAAATAACCTTAAACAAATATCAATAATGTTCTAATTTATGAATCATACTCATGTTGGAATTAAAAATGATAAATGGTATAATTTATGGTACTGAAAATATGTAAATACCATTCCATTAAAATTCTAGAGTTTCACTTCAAATAGAAATTAATATCTATCATGAATTAGTCATTGAAATCATGTAATAATGCCACCAAAAACAGCGAATGGAATAAAATAATAACCATTAAATGGTGAAATGATGTCATGGAATGATCATATAATGTGTTATAAAGATTAATATGTTTCTTTAAGATATTAATAAAACTATTTGAACCATTATATAGGAGGTTTAAATTAGTTTCAAGTAAGAAAAAACCGAGGTAAGGGAATTCTTAGCATAATTTCCATTCTTTGGGTTAACCTTCTACTTAATTATTTAGGTGGTAATAAAATTGTTTGTGTGACAAGATTGGTTTATTTAATGTTTAATAATGTGTATTTATAGTGTCTATAAATATTCAATCCACTCTATTAAGTATACCATCAATTATATGATTCTTATAATGGGATATTCTGTTAAAATCCTCTTTTAAAATTCTGTTTTATAAAAATTTAAAAGAAATGTTTTTTTGAAATTATTCATGTTGAATGATTATGTTATAGTTCATGGAAATTGATTATGAGGAAGGGTGGGACCTATATCTACCTCCAATTCATTGGATATTTGTATGTTTGAGGTCAGCCGTATGGTTACTCCAAGTGTAATTGCGATGGTTACACAAATTGTATTGCAACCGTGAGGGTTACAAATTATAAGGTAGTTGAGAGGGTAACAAGATTTTGTAAGTAATGAACCATGATACCTTTAAGGTTATATTTATGTTATTATGTTTTGTGGGGACCTTGTAAAAAAATCATGTTTCATAAAGTAAGTATATATGGGTGGAAAGTAAGTCTTTTCAAAATGATTTCATACGATACAAGTATTCATGGGCTAATGTGTTCTTTACTTCTTTTTATATCCCTTAATAATATTTTAGTGCTCATCCCAAGATTTTAAATTATATTCATATGTTATAAGGATGTTTAATACAATGAAGGAATCCATGTTAAATTTTTGAACTATTGTTAAAGAAATCATGTTTTATTTGAAAGGTTTTATATTTTTGAAGAATTGATTGTTGTTTTTATGGTATCCACTCTATAATAATGTATAATGTGATGAATGTATATTTTACTAATTTTATATTTATCTAAACTTTAAAAGATCCTCAACGTGAAAGGAACTGATTTTTTTAAAAAATTATAGATTTTGTAATGTGATAAGGCCGGGTCCTTGAAGTTGGTATCATCGGATGGTTTAGATAACTTTAGGGGTTAGGATGATGTTAATAGATTACGATAATTGATTTTTTACATTATGGTTAATTTGAAATGTTTTAGAATTTAAATATTACCTTATTTCATTGACTATGATATATTGGGTCATAATGGTTGTCCAAAGAAGAAACAGGGAAGCGGGAGAGGATAAAAACAAACATAATCACATCCTTCCGAATTTCTAGCCCGAAATAGTAGGGATTGGAACCGAGTAGTTTTTGATAGTTATGGCTCAGCTAACACAGAAAAAAATGGTTTTGGAATCTATGCAAAAGAAAAAACAGAGGTGCCACAACAGAGCTTGGCAATAATGGAACATTTTATGAGACAACACCCACCTACTTTCAATGGATCCTCTGACCTAGTAGCATCTGAAGGAAGAATTAAATCCGTTGAAAAGATATTTGATGTTATGGGATGTTCAAATAATCAAAGGGTGTGTTTTTCCATTTATCATTTTGATGTTGAAGCTGGTCAGTGGTGGTAAATGGTAAATAATATCAGGGATAAAGAGGATATTTATGCCTTAGAGTGGGATGAATTTAAATATATTTTATTTGAAAAATATTTTCGTAAGGTGGTGCAACATAGGATGGAGAAGAAATTCCATTAATTGAATAAAAAGGAGGAAGATGATATGACATAAAGGTACCCTCACTTGTTTAAAATTTAAAAAGAATTATAATGATGCAATTTATAGAAGGTGGGGATAATGTAACACCCCAACTTTTTTAATAATAAATCGAAATTCATGAAACTTTGTTTTAAGTATATATTTAGAACTTACCTTTAAACATACTTTTTCTACTTCTATGTTTTGAATTTTGAAAATGATCATTTACAATTGTGACCACTAAGTTATTTAGTGTTTGATAGGACCAACTTATTTTTTGGTGAATAGTAATATAAAATTATGAATAGTAATATGACCCTAAAAAAATTAAATTTTTTTATTATTTTATTTTCTTAAGGCTTTAAGATAATGAAAACTTGAATAATTTTTCAAGGTGTTAAAAATGAGTTATAGATTTGGAATTGTTATTTTTGTGTAAATTATGATTTTATTTACAAATAATATTAATAATATTTAGAAAATTATTCTCATGAAATGGAGCTTATTTTTGGGTTATACACTTTGAAAAATGGTTAGGGTGAATTTTTGGGATTTTTCTGAAATTCTTAATTTTTTATGAATAGTGAAATATGGTAAAATACTAAATATTCAAATTATTAGTTAAATACACTGTTTATGACATCATAAGTTATGTAATCCCACTTGGTTCGACCTAACATGACATTATTAATATTTTGGGTCACATGAATTTATTATATTCATAGTATTGAGCAAAAATATTATTGTAATGATAAAAATAATCTAAAATACCTCTTCTCCTCCACTGCAAATACCACCCTCATTCCTCTCTTCCATCAACACCTATCAAGCCTTAATACATAACTAATTTCCACCCAATAATCCTCCCAAGTCTCATCCCCACGTCCTAGAGCTCATGGTCACCCCAAAAGGACAAAACCAAAGGCCTTATGAAGAATCGCTAGGAGAAGAGATCAAGAGGTAAACATCCATTTTTGTTTTCTTTCATTTCATTTCATTTTATTTTTTATTATTCTTATTTCCTAAAATACCCTTGTACAAGAGTAATGAATGATATAGTATATTACATATTCTAGATTTCATTGTGTTTATGGAAGAATCACCATTATACTTCTTCTCCTCTCCCACTTATTCATGAAATTAAAACACCATCCGTGATGTGTCGATTTACCGACATCGTGGACGTTGTGATTTAAATTTCTTTTACTTCATTCAAGACTGGTCATGATAAAATTTTTATGGTGGAACTAGATTATAATTTATTTCTTATATCTTATATAATGTTCTGGAATCATTTTGTACACATGTTATTCATTTATGGAACAAAATGATTTCCCTACGATTGAATAATATCCAAACTGACGTAAAAAATATGACTAATGTTCTAAATTATTAATAATAAACATGTAAATATTCAAAATGATAAATGGTATAATTTATGTTATTGGAAATATTTAAATTCCATTCTATTCCAATTAGGGAGTTTCACTTCCATTTGACAAGAATATCTATCAAGAACTGATCATGGAAATCATGTAAGGAATGAACCCAAAACAATACAAGAAACAAAATACTAATAATTAAAGGGAGAAATGATGTAATTAAATGATTATATAAGGTTTTATAAAGATTAATATAATTCTATAATATATTAATAAAACTCTTTTAACCATTATATATGTGGTTTAAACAAGTTTGATGTAAGACAAACCCGAGGTAAAGGAATTCTTAACCTAATTTGTATTTTTGGATTAACCTTCTACTTTATTGTTTACATGGAATTAAAAATGTTTGTGTGATGGGTTTTGTATATATTATGTTGAATTAGGTTTATTTATCCGCCTCAGGAATGATTGCATATCTGGTCATTTTGGCCCGGATCCATGGGCCATAATGAAGAGTGATATTACCTACTCCCTTCCATTGCTTTGAGCTACATGCTCTTTCCAGATGGCCAAGACGTCCATAGAAGAAGAAAAAAATTGGGATTTTCTCGAATTTGAATGAAATCTAGTTTTCTGCGTCATCGATTTTCAAAAACATTCCCCTCATCAGCAGTTCCAAAACTTCAATTTCGTCTCTAATCCGAACCTTGGGTCCCCATGGGATACGATCTGAGCAGTCCCATTCAATGAATTGGCCAATGTTGTCCCCAATTTCACTCATAAAACGTTCTATTCGTGCGTGAAGGGTAATTCCTTTAATCCATATCTTGAAAGGGGATCGGGTTAGCTTAATGATCTGGATATCATCCCCCCCTCTGAACTCTTCCATGAGGAGGAGTTGATTATCAAAAGACCACGGTCTGCCTCTAAGGATTTCATCTATATCTCTTTTGTTGAAGAACTCAAAGACAACACAATTGTTCCCCGCTTCACGAATGGACACACCCGCATCCAATTTCCAATGGTTCTGTAGAGTGTTTTTAAATGCCCCCTGGTTGACTAAAATATTTTCCACAAACTTTCCAACCACCAGCAGGGACATGCATTTTCTAAGATTGTATCTTCTTTTCTCCGAGCCTCAACAGTCTCTCTCTCTTTATCCATCAGGGACATCCTCTTCCAAAGGTTCACAACATCCGCCTCCATTTTTCAGTGTACATGGGATATGAAAGAGCTATTAATAGGCCTAGTTATCCACCCCTCTTGGGTCAGCACGCGAATGTATGCTACCCCAAAAAACCGGGCCCGACACGCCACTCCACAGCCTCGTTTCACAAAGGGGCAGTGCGGCCATGGCCTTGGAGAAAAAGAGGCTCCACAGATAGGGCTCCACAAACCGCTACCGCACAAGCACACCGCAAAGAAAAACAACCTTCACGGAGTGGTTCATCGCGGAGGAATCTCGCGAGCTCCCTTCACGAGAAGCTCAACCCTAACCGAACGAATCACCTTTGTTCCCAGATCCGCCGCCAGCTCATCTTACTGCACACCATTCTCCGAGAATTTCAGCCACAATCCGCATCTATAGAGAAAAACAAAATATTGGAAAACACAATCCTCCAAAAGAAGTCTCTAGACCAGAAACCCCCTCAAGGTCGACGACCCCTTCGTGGTCACTCAAATTTCAAAACCTTCGCGGAAGGTGTTCGCGAATCAAACCACACCACAACAAAGTTTCTCAAGCCACCCACAGGTCACCGCCATATTACCACTTTATTGTGGATCAACACCCTACACAGGAGCTTTGCAGCGGCCACTTCGCGAGAATTCAACACGGTGGATCTTTGCGGAATGGTGCTTCACAAATCAGCCACTTCGCGGTGGAACTTCGTAGCAACGTGGGAGCGGCTACTACCCATAGAACATTGCCAACTTCACATATCACCAAAACAACACAGATCAAAAACCCCACGGCAGTATGTCGTGACGGCCATTTACGGTCCCACAACATGGTGACACAACGCGGAAGCAGGACGTCGCGACGGCCACTTGCGGTCCCACCCACCAGACCTCGCCTTTCATCACGGAAGCAGGAAGCTGGGATCAAAGAACCAAAAGGTGAAGAAGACCACGAACTCAGATGGATATTTGAGATTCAGTGCATTTCATATCTGAGTGCGGAGGGGGATGTGCGACTAGGGTTGGGTTTTCCCCAAAATCTGGAGTTTTTCTTGCGGCATGATCGCTCGGATCTAAAAGGCAGGTGATGTTTGAGGTTTTGAGATCTGGAATCTCCCACCCTCTCTAGATCTGGCACCGATGAGGGATGACAGTGACAGATGGAGCCTCAAGACCTAGGGGGTTGGATCTGCGCCTGTAGGTGAATTCGAGTAGATGAAGAGGGAGGCCAGATCATTCGCGGAGGGTTGAGGGGTGGTGCAGAATGGAGGAGATGGAACACTGTCTCCGAGGAAGAAGAAGGAGCGGTCAATGCAAATGCACGCTGAACCACCAGATCCCGACCCTGACCCAGAAATGAGCATGGTTAACATCCT
Organism: Viscum album; assembly: GCA_963277665.1. Taxonomy (NCBI): domain Eukaryota; kingdom Viridiplantae; phylum Streptophyta; class Magnoliopsida; order Santalales; family Viscaceae; genus Viscum; species Viscum album. The sequence continues at coordinate 851,471,482 of OY728157.1, read as the reverse complement.
ATCACTGGATAAAGATGGAATTTCTGGAACTTCACCACCAGCCCCAATCACCCGTCGAACCTAGAAAAGGGTGCAATGTGAAGTAAGTTCTAGTAAACTGGAAGACCCTAAACCTGGGGATCAGAAAAGAAAAATTGAAATATGCCAGTCAATGGGGAACTCCCCAAAGAGAGGAAAAACGACGGGTGGAATAATAGGTGTCGAGAACTCAAAAGCGGAGGCGGGTGAGACCCAGCCCTGCCTAGATCAATGATTGTCCTATGATAGAACTATCGTGGTATTGGAAACCCACGAACGGTTCGCATGCTCTAGCGCAATTGTGCACAAAGTTGCCCCGATATGGTTTTCCTGTCCGAAACCATTTTGGAAAAAAAGGACACCACTAGCATTGCTCAGAAATGTGGCTTCCAAGGCCATCTTCCGGTCTCTAAATAAGGATACTCTGGGGGAATCTATCTCCTATGGAAGGATCATCTCGATGTCAGGATCTTGTCATTCTCCTCACACCACGTGGCTGCGACTGTTCAGGCGGACCACACTCCTCCATGGAACATTATGGGATTCTATGGCTGGTCAGCCCATAATGAGAAGGGGAAATCGTGGGATCTCCTATGAAATCATCTTCACGAGCTTCCAAGCCCTATTCTATTCAGTAGAGACTTCAATGAGATTATGTTCCATAGGAAAAAAAGAGGCGGAAATTTCCGACACACTACGTCGATGTCAAATTTCAAGGATGCGGTCACTAGGGCAGACCTGGTCAATTTGGGATACATAGGTAATCCTTTCACATGGTTCTGAGGTAATACGGATGGCACACAAATCGCCGAGAAACATGACATATTAGTGGTCTCAAAATATTGGATAAATCTCTTCATCATGTTCCACATTGTCCACATGACGCTCAACTGTTCAGACCACTTCCCAATTATTATTAACTGTACTCAAAGTCAACGTATCAAACAACCAAGTAGACCCTTCATATTTGAAAGATTCTGGTTAAAGTACCGGGGATGCGAAGATGTTGTAAGATCAAGCTGGAACATCACTCATGAAGATATTGGCCTCAATCTCCAAAAGGCCGCATCCGATCTGAGTTCTTGGAGCAATAAGAAATTCCGTCACCCCGAGAGGCACTGTGCTTTCCTTAAAAAGAAACTTCACAACCTACTCAAGAAACCCCCATCCAGTTGCACTCTTTCCATGATTGGAGCCACTCAAAGAGAGCGGGATGTGACCCTACGCATGAAGGAAAGATTCTGGGCTATGCGGGCGCTAGATACCCACATCTTAGAAGGGGATGCCAATACCCGGTATTTTTACCAGAAAGAATCAGCTAGGTGCCAGAAAATTTTTATCAATTTCATCTCACAATCAGATGGAAGAAAAGTCTTTGATACTAAGGGAATTCACAAAACTTTTACACGTTACTTCTGGAACCTCTTCAATTGAGGAACTCCTTGCATTTCGGCTGAAGTGGAAGAATGTATCCGACCAGTGATCACCAATGAGATCAATCGAAAGCTTTACAAAGATGTGTCAGATGAAGTGATACACCTGGATCTGAAATAGATTCACCCCACTAAGGCCCCAAGACAGGATGGTTTCCACGCCCTATTCTTTACAAAATACTGGCACATCATCTGTCTCGACATCTTCAAAATGATTATGAATATCTGGGCCGGGAAAACAAGAATTTCCTCCATCAATGAAACTGTCCTCATCCTCATTCCCAAAATTAAGAAGCCCCAGGTGGCCCCTGACTTTAGGCCTATAAGACTATGCAATGTCTCATACAAGATCTTCTCTAAGATCCTTGTAAATCGGTTGCGACCGTTGTTTCCTGATATTGTCTCAGAAAACCAGAGTGCCTTCGTGGACAAGAGGCTGATCACTGATAACGCAATTGTGGCCCATGAAGTGTTTCACTCTATGAAAACACGCTCCACTAGGAAAAGAGGAACCATGGCCTGGAAACTAGATATGACCAAGGCTTACGATAAAGTGGAATGGAATTTCCTCAATGTTGTGATGCTGAAAATGGGTTTCTTTACTAAGTGGAAAGATATGGTCATGCAATGCATCTCGCCCGTCTCCTTCAGAATTCGGGTCAATGGGGAGCTCACTCGAGGATTTTTTCCATCCCGCTGCCTATGCCAGGGAAATCCCCTCTCCCATTTTCTCTTCATCTTGGTGGCTGATGTCTTTTCTAACCTTATTTCCAGGGCTGCATCCGATAAAACTATTAATGGGGAAAAGGTCTGCCACGTAAGTCCACCAGTGTCACACCTTATTTTCGCCGACTACTACCTCCTCTTCTCCAGAGAAACTATTAATGAATGTCAGGTGATCATCCATGTGATCAACCAGTACGAGAGGGCATCTGGACATTCAATCAATCACGGAAAATCAGAAGTCTCCTTCAGTGTAGGGGTGCCTTTCTCCAATAGAGATGAACTCTACGCAGTAGTTGGCATACATATGGTTGAGAAACACCAAAAGTATCTCGGGCTACCCACGGGGATTTTCCAGTCCAAAAAAGAAATTTTCGCATCTCTTGTGGACAAGATTGGGAAGAAAATTCAAGGCTGGACCCCAAAATGAATATCAAATGCAGGAAAAGAGACCCTCATTAGAGCATTCATCCAGTCTATCCCAAACTATTTTATGTCCCTGTTTAATCTCTTGGCAGCCATCTTCAACCAGATCCATACACGTAATGCCAACTTCTGGTGGGGGAAAACGAATGAAGGAATAGACCCCACTGGATGGCCTGGGAGAAACATGGCATACCCAAGATGGAGGGAGGTATGGGATTCCAGAATCTCCTTCCCTTCAACGATGCACTGTTGGCCAAGAAATGATGGCGCCATATTAACCATCCATCATACCTCTGTGCGAGGGTATTACGAGCTAAGTACTTTCCCCACACAGACTTCCATGTTTCCTCAATTAGCCCGCGTCCTATCTTCCTCTAGAGAAGCATTTGGGGGGCCTGGAATATCATGGAAAAATGATCGGGATGGAGGATTGGGGAAGGATCATCTGTCAACATATGTTTTGACCCATGTCTGATCGATATAGAAGGTATGCAGGCTACATCCCATGCTCAACAAGGCTTTGAATATGTCACTGTCAGAAGCCTCCTTTCCAACCAAGGGACGGGGTGGTGTGTGGATATGATTTTTGAATAGTTTAACAAAAGAGACCAAAGAATTATCCTATGAATCCCCTGGTTCCCTGACGGAGGCCCTGACCATCTCTTCTGGAGCAATGACATGTCGTGAGAATACACAGTGAGATCCAGATACAGACTTGCTCTTGGAAACCACTGAGCCAACCAGAACGAGGGACCATGGAAATCTCTTTGGAAGCTCAACGTCCCCCCAGAGATACGCCACTTTTGGTGGTAGGTCTGCACGAGCACCCTCCCTATGATGAGAATTCTCGTTTACCGACATATGCCCAGTGCCACTTTCTTCCAGTTTTGCCCAAACATCCCAGAGACCCCCTTTCATGCCATCATTCACTGCCCAAGAGCTAAATAAATCTAGAATAAATGGGACCCGACCCAAGATTCATCATTAGATACGGCTTATTACCTCCCCTCTCTCCTGGTGCAATAGTGCTCCTCTCTCTCATCGGCTAATGCAGGTTCATTCTCCACCCTATCCTGGATCATCTGGGTCCGGCGTAACGATGTTGTTTTCCATCACATGCATAAACCTCCTGAATTATGGATAGAATGGGGATCCTCATGGATCGAGGGATAGAATCACCACAATGGACATCAAATGCATGATTCTCCCCCTCCTTCCCCCCTCATTGGAACCCCCCATTGGAAGGTACTATTAAGATCAATGTGGACGCTTCTCTCCCCAAGGATGGACTTGTCTCCTTCGGTCTCCTAGCCCGAAATCATCTGGGGAAAATCATCACAGAAAAGTAAGAATCACATCATGCCTTTTGGGAACCTGTTGTTGCTGAGGCTAATTCCATCCTGGCATCTTTGATGCTGGATTTGGAACGTGGGTGGGTTGTTATTAGCATTGAATCTGACTGCCTCACCATGATCGATGCCATTAACCAAAACAACGGTGTAATCCAGTCATTTGGCCTCATCATTAGGAGAATTCTCTCACTCTACCCATTCTTTTCATTCTGCACCTTCTCCTTTACCAAAAGGGAAGGCAACAATGCGGCCCACTAGTTGGCAACATCAGGCCCCTTCGAGGCCAACCAGCTCTGGCTGGAGAATTTTCCTTCGTGGCTTTTCATATGTACGTCTACTGATATTCATCATTAATGGTATCTGTTTTTTTCTCAAAAAGGTTTCTTTATAGTTTATAAACATATTCCATCAACTCTATTAAGTATATATTTTATTATATGATACTTATAAGGGGATTGTGTAAAAAAAAATCCTATTTTAAAATTCTATTGTAAAAAATTTAAAAGAATGATTTTATATAATTATTCATGTTGTATGATTATGTTGTGGTTCTTGGGAATTGATTATGATTAATTTTAGGACCTATATCAACCTCAAGTTCATTGGGAATGTGTATGTTGGAGGATGGCCATATTGTTACTCCAAGTGTAAATGTGATGGTCACACAAATTGTAAGGTAGCTGTGAGGGTTACAAATTATAAGGTAATTGAGAGTGTTACAAGATTATGTATGTAAGTCCCCAAGACACATTTATGGTTCTATTTATGTTATTTTTTTGGGGATCTTTTTGAAATCTCAGGTTTCAAAATGTATGTATATATGGATGACAAGTATGTATTTTGAGAATGATTTCATACGATACATGTATTCATGGACTAATGTATTCTTTCATTCTTTTTATATCCCTTAATGAGATTTTTGTTCTTTTCCAATGTTTTTAAATTATTTTCACAGGTTATAGGGATGTGTAAGACAAATAAGTAATCCATGTTAATTGTTTTAATAATTATCAATGAAATCATGTCTTCTATGAAAAGTTTTATATTTTGGAAGAAATGAATGCTGCTTTTATAGTATCCACTCTATAATAACGTGTAATTTTAATGAATTTATTATATAAAAATTCTCTAAAGATATAAAATTCAAAAGATCCTCAATGTGAAAGGAATTTAATAGTTGATTAAATTAAATATTGTGTAATGTAATATGTACGGGTCCTTATACTTACTGGACCCATGTAGACACACCTGGGGGGGGGGGTGAATCTAGTGTAGTCAAATTTTTCCAAAATTCCAAATATTCTTTTAAATTTTATTCCCTTTGGTCATAGAACTTATGATGATAATTAGGAAAAATCAGTCTTTTATTTTTTAACCTATTATACACCTATATTTAATCCAAGTAAAGTAGTAAAGTATAACACATGCGGTTTTACAATGTTCCACCCCTCTCAAGAATCCAACTCCTTATTTGGATCATGATTTCTATGTAAAATATTCTCCAAAATAAATATTAATATCAATGTATAGTGGGATGACAAGGGATCATCCTAAAACTAGGTTTATCATTTTATATATGGGAAGTATTTTTATATTACACAAGTGATTTGTTCATTATATGACATAAGTGAACATGAACATCACCCGATTGCTCAACTATATACTAACATACCACCAGTTCTTCACAAACTCCAAAATCATGATGTAGATCACTAGTTTTTCTTGGGATGACATTGTATCTATAAAAACTGACATGATTTTTAAAATAGGTAGATTCTTAGTTTTTCAAATTAGATTCAAGAGAATCACCTGAAACTCAATAACTATTCATGTGCATAGATTACTAGATATTTTTTTAAATTTACTTGTGGGATGATCAACTATAACATAAGGAATAAAAACCAGGATAATCTTACCTAAACCACAAGGCTATTTCTCACTAATTCAAAAAAATTATTCTTGTTTGATTCCACCAATTTTTTTATTCGAAAACCAAATAGTATTTTTCTACATCACTAGTTCAAAAGATTTTTATTAATCCTATTAAATATATCATGTTATCTTAGATTCTACTACTTCTTCTATAAAAGGTTATCTCTTGGATTCTTAGATACACACTCACAACATCACCAACTTCCGCTACTACTAGTACATAGCCCAACATCCACATGTGAAACCAACTTATTCTTCTGTGTAAGACTAGCACTCCGGTCACAATTATCGTCCTCATCTTACCCCACCTTCATATCCAACATCTAAAAACTCAAATTTACCTCCTAAAATCCCCAAACCAAGTAGTAATCCTTATAAACCAAACCATTCCCAACACTGGATTCCCCCTAAACACGATAGATACCAATTGGTCCTCAATTACATTGACTAACTTTTCTATAAAATCAATGCTATGACCGACATAGGGGTTAGAGTTCCAGTTAGGGTTTAGGTTGACAATATTAGTTGATCTATAGGATGATAAAGGGATGAAACTAGACATATATGACTGTAAAAGTACTTAATTATAGATTAAACACTATAATTATGATTGAATTCAGTAGTGAAGAAAATTATTTCACTTTAGATGCTTCTTACCAATTGTGCACTTGAAACTAAGGCCTCTACAGAATTGAATGTATGTTCTAACAAGAAGGTTTAATCTTGACGAGGGAGGGAGAGAATAAAGGATGTTTCATTCATCAATAGGGTTTAATGATCCTGAATGATCTCTTTATAGGTTTGGCTACACAAAGTTTATGGGCTATAATGAAATTTCCTCACATCCATTTTACATGGATAAATGACTCAATGATCAAAAAATTATATTAATTTCTTAAAATTATGTTTTTACTTAATTTCTAGATTTTTTAATTCTATTAGTAATAGTTGTGTCTTAGTATTTAATTCATAGATATAATAATTAAATTCTAGGATTAAATTAAAAATATGACTTTAGTAATCATTACACAAAACTACAATAAAAAATATAATTAACCAGATTTTCTAAATTTAATTAAATTTATTTATTTTTACTAAAAATCAAAAAATACATTTTTTTTCATATATAGAAAAATTTAAAAAAATCAAAGATATATAATTTTAATTATTAAAAAAAATAAACTCGATGAAAAAACTAGATAGAAAACAACATTAAATTGAATAATTACTTTATATTTGATTCATTTTATATTCTTCTTCCAAAATATTTTAGTTTCAATTCAAATAAATTTCAACAACATTCTATAGGGTTTCTTAAAAAATATCATATTTCACAAATAAAAAGTTTAACTAAGAATGAAATGGTGTAAGAATTTTATGACATATTATTAAGAATGACATAAATATATACTACTAGTTACAAATCAATTAATTTTATTTATATTTTATATAACTTGTCCATTATCAAAAAAAATTAGCATAAAAAATATGGAAAAAAACCTTTTCAAAATTTAAAAATTAAAAAAACATGATTTTAGAACATATAAAAAACAAAAAATGATCTATTATCTATAGAATTTATTTTTGAGAAGTTAATAATGTACCCAAAATATAAAATTTCATATGCAAATACATTTATTTGTGTGTGTGAAAAAATATTATGTTTTCCACATATAGATTTTATTTTCTTTAAATGTATTATGTTATGATAATATTTATAATTTTTTTGAAAAAAAAAGATAATTTTTTTTTCTTCTATGAATAAATACCATCCCTTAGGATTATACAAATTTTTTGATGAATATGTGCTGTAAAAGGCTAAACATGAAATAATGGTTTAAACAATGCCATGGTATAGACTCATTTGTAAAATGGCATAGTGTGAGACATTATGTTAGGGGTTCATATAAAGAGGGATTATTGTATTGTATGATAATACTTTATCCACTCTCCACCAACCACTTCAAGCCATCATTCTCAGTTTAAATATTATTTGATGATGATTAGAGAAGTTTTAATGTCTCATATAATCATTTAAACAATATATGGAAATTAATGATATTGAACCAAATGCTTAAATATTTGAAATTTTTGGGGATTTTATGAAATTTTCAGTCAATATATGCCATCTTTTTGAGGTTTTTATAGACTTTATAAACCAGTTCATTCCACATGAACATGTTCCATTTGTGAGACTCGTTTAGGATAAAATTCACCCCCTCTAATTTTCTCTCCCAACATTAAATGAGGTGATAGATGACTATGGTGTTGAGATAGGTCCTTCACATTCATATGATGAATTCCACAATCCATATATACCTATGATAGAATGAATCTTTTAGTTGATTCTCCATGATCTCATCCAAACGATTGTGCGAATTTTCCACATACTAGCTCAATTGGTGTTAGGTATGTTATTCCAATTCTTCATATAAATTCATTAAGAATGCCATGATTTATTCTGGGTTTAATTACGCATTGGAGTGTTCTTATACTGTGTTTTAGATGTTATAAATTTCACTTAAATAATTAATAATAGAATCAGATCATATCTATCAATTCTTTATTTATTCTCTTGGTAAAGAAGGATTCTGGAAAAAGAGTTTTCTATATACCATGGTGTAGCCAAGGGTGAAATACACATTTAGGTTATTCAAATCTAAGGATCGTGAAATTAAGGTTAAGAAAAAATGGGAATTTCGGATTTCTTTTTTCTAGACCCTAACGTAGTCTTATAAAAATGGTCATTATGGATAAGTATAGAAAACATGAAAAACATAGTGCCATATGATGCCACTATATTCCACGGTCTAGCATGAACTATTCCATGGCTGAGTTATACCATGAGTATCACCACATCATAGTGAAATTGGGAAAAATATTTCACATAATAACATACACACATGATATGACTTCTTTAAAATGTCTAGCCAAAATCACCACTAAATATGGAATGTTTGATGGACTAAAATAGATTACACTATATTTTGTTGCAATCTTTTATGGTAAAAATATTAAAGAAAATTGTTTCTCTAAATTTTCAAAAAACATTACCAATGTGGGTGGTAAAATATAAAATCATTTTTATTTATTAATAAATATTTCAAAAATGTAAATATAAAATTCATATATTAAGTATTAATTTGAAAATTTACTTGAACCATTCAAAAATGAGTTTTGGATGATGGTATAAATGGTTTAAATAAAATATAAGGTGAGATATTTAATTTATTTAAATTATTTATTAATTTTTTTTAAATTTTTATTATTTATTAATAAATTCATTTATAAAATATATAATAATTTTAATATGAATGAGCCCATATTAAAAACATTTAAATTTTAATATAAAATGTTTATATTGGATAAAAGTGAACTGTTCAAATTTAACCATACCAAAATTATAAAGTATTTTTATTTTTTTAAGTATAAATTGTTAATAAATTTTATTGTCATGTTTAAATATATTAATTTTATATTTACATATTTCATTCTCTATATTATATTTGATTAAAATTTTTATATTATGAACTGTGATGTATTATTTAGTTTAAATATCTAAACTGTTTCTAGAATAAAATAAAATAAAAGGATATAACATGTTTGGTATGATAAAGGATTTTGTGTTCTCTTATACTGAATTTGAATGATACTATGTTATGATATTTAATTTAAAGGTTTATTATATTTAACACACATTAGATTCTATAATTATACTGTTATTGAAATTTTACTTGAGTAAATTCAGTAGACTAGAGGCTTATTCCATGTCAAGAAGAGTGAGGGTTTGATACCTATTGATTGAGGCTTACTATTTTCAGAATTATTGATTTCATAAGATTCTAATAATTTAGTTGAAATATTATTATGTGAATTCTTCATGGGATGCATTTCGATATGTATAAATATATATGGAATGTAATTTGGGTAAAAAACACATGCTATGAGTTGTGTAAATAGTTACACTTCAATATGGTTTGAAAATATTGGGTTGGTGGATGTAATATAACTCAAATATAAATAATTATAATAATTTATATATAAGGAAATACATGAGAAAATATAGTGGGATCCAATCCCATTTAAAATTAATAAGTGTCAGATTCTATCCAAAGTAAACACCTGGTAAGACCATGATCATTATGTATTGGTGAACCTAACCATTAGGTGCCAAAAAATTATCTTGTGTAAGGAATGGATGTAATAAGAAAATCCAAACTATTGGGTTCCTCATTTTTTGAATGTTATTTGGGTTGTAATTAGATGGTAAACCTTAAACATTGGGATACCATAAGAATATAGGTGATATAATTCATATGATGGATTTTGGTAAAGAGTTATCCACTAAAATATCCAAGAGTCATATATAATATGATTGGAATTATTTTCTACAAATATAGTCACAAATTATTTACACACTTAACCAATGTAAGTCATGATGATATTTAAATCATGGACCATTAATGGATTTGATGAATTTAAAAGTGTTAATCCCACTTTATGTTTTTTGTATTCGTTTTTAGTGACTATCAATGATTATAGATTATTATTGATGATTGATGTTATTATTTTAAAGAATAAAGGAAGAATAAGTGTGAAGAAGAAGTTCCATTATGTTTTTTATGAGACCAAGCATTTTGAAGAAGAAGAAAATCACAAGAATTATGTTATTTATATTATACTCATAAATTTGGAAGGCACATCTTTGTTTTTTTGTGATGTTTCTTATCTTAATTTATATTAAAAAGTATGAGTTATTACCTTAGGATTATTAGGAGTATCATTTGTTATTGAAGTAAAGATCCTTTTTGATATTCGTGTTCTATAGAGAAATTATAATAAATATTCCTATATCTCCATGAAGAAGGCTATCTTATAGTTTTAAAGAAAAGTGCCAAAAGTGACAAGGAATTATATAAGAGTTACTATTTATTAATGTTTCTATGTACAAGTGACTGAGTGAAGGATATTAAATTATTGAAGTGTGATTTCAGGTGTTGAAATGGGATGGAGATGGTTTGAGGATTCCCTAATTCGATGTGAAGAAAGTCTTGAATTTCTAGATTGGGTCTAGAAATTTGGTTGTCACTTATCTGGTTCACATAGTATATCTTAACAGATGATATATTTGTACATCTGTTAGATCCATTTATACAACAACTTTTTCAACTTCACATGGTTGATCCTCATGGTCAGTCAATTGTACATGAATTTTATCTTTTGAGTTTGTACATGTCATTGATCCTTATAGTCTCTATATTTTATATGCAGTTGATCTATTGCGTTTTTAAAGACGATCGATCTTTACAGTCAATCCATGGGTTGACATATGAAATGTGTTACCTAACCTATATAAAAATTACTCTTGATTTATTCATGACACAGAAGAGTACAATGAGAATTGAATTTACTATGTAAATGTATTTGGATATATTCAATGTTGTGTAATGGTAATTTACAAACTCACTAAGCTATATAAAGGCCATAAGAATACTACATATAGTTAACCCTGAATCCATGACCAATTTCAAGGTAACATTGAAATAATTAAGTCTATGTATAAGAAAACTTGATATGCATAAGGGACAGCTATAGGTTACAATACCTATGTAAGTATAGACCATGTGTTGCATCAAGGTAACACCTAAAGTATTGAGATATTTAAAGGCAATTAAAAGTTCATGCAATCTATGTAAATTTTATTCAATATCTATGCAAGGAAAAATAAAATGTGAAATTAGGGATGTTGTTTAAAATTGATATGTCCATCATGTTGTGTATTAATAGTGGATGATTAGTGATGAAGAGTCTACTATGTAGTTATTTAAAGCTTGAAAAATGGGGAGATAATCATAAAAATGGGTATTTTATAAGGTGTTTGTTTTTTAGAGTTTCATCAGTTAAAAATTCAGATTGACACTATGTCACGGTTAAATTTTAGAAGGTATTTTTAGAAGCTCCTTAAATACACATCAGGGTTTCAACTCAAGGAACTAACTTATTCTATTCTTGGTGTTTTGATCTCAAATAGAAACAAAATTCATGATTAGTTATATCATGATTCATGTAAAATTTAATAGGATGAAGGGAGATGTATTTGTGGGGATATTCTACATCCTAAATAAAGGATTATATGATAAAAATTTCAAGAACATCTATTTTTAGGAGTATTTAATGCACGTGAGTTTTCATAGGGAGAAGAGGAAGAATGCTACGATTATAGACATGTTTAGAGGAAGAAACCATGACATTTTATTCATAACTATATAAATTTATATATATATATTTTTCAAAAGGGAGTAGTTTTCTGAAATTTTGAAGAGGTCATATTATTTGGATTTGGTTAAAGAAAAGAATCTTGAATTAAGGAGGATTTGAATTACCAAATACCACTTTAATTCAAAAAAATATTTCTACAATTCATTGAATGATAATGAAGAATAAATTGATGCTTCTAGTTGTTATTATATACATTTATTGTTACAAGTAGAAGATGAATTTTATTATTACACTACTATTCTAGAGATAATATTGTTTATATTCAAAGTTAAAATTAAGGGACCTCATACTATTCTAATTGGAATAAATTCTTACATATAAAATCATATTTGACATAGTAATATCCTTAATTAATCATTGTGTTTTGAAGACAAACTGAAGAATATATATATATATATATATATATATATCTAGTTCATAAAAATAATAAAATTAGAAGGGTGAATAAGAATTAGTGATTATTGTGCATTTCTGTCATACCTAAGTGTCACTTTATGGTAGTTATTACCTTTATTTATGAAGAAATCTTATTCTAAAATTTTCTCAGGTCTTTTTGGGTTGGTTTTTTGAGTTTTTGGGAGTGTTTGGAATGGTTTATGGTTAGCGTATAGTTAGTGAACACCCAGAGGTTATCCCATGAAATTTTTGTGGATGGATAAGGTTTCATGGAAGGGACATACAAGCAATGCATGGTTTTGGGAAACTATGTAGCATCATCCAGAAAATCATTCTTATTGGGATAAGTACTTATTGCATAGTTAATGTAGGGTATACCTATATATGTCAGTAAGCCATGTGGGTCTCTATATAGAAATTAATCCGCTCATGTTTAGAGTATGATTTGTTTAACTGTGCAGCTAAACTATTCTAAACAGTTTTAATGATTTGAAAATTAAAATTTTTATCCACATTTCCACCTAAAACCCTCATTATTTATCCTATATTAAAAGGTCTCAAATATAAAGATCTAATTTAATATATTTTTTTATTTAATCATATCCAACGTGTGATTTCATCGATTCCATTAGTGGATTTAGAAAAATTGAATGTATGTGTCAGTTCTTCATCTGTTCTTCTTCTCACTTCTTGATTTCCTCTTATCTCCTTGAAAAGAGTGATAGATCATGACTACCTTGTCCATATCTATAGTTGGGTATCATCTAATGAAATATTTTATATATCAATGAAAGGAGAGTGAGATGCAATACTTTTTTCTCATAGACGAGGTGTGTTTTCTTTAGAAACGAGACCGTCGAGGTAGGTGGTTTCATAAGTTTTCTTTTCTCTATAAACTTTTAATGATTTCACATGTTTTAATTGATTTTACTGAATAGTTTTTGAAGTATTTCATGGTTTTATGAAATTAGTTTTTAATTATTAAAATATATAAAGACTATTTATTGATAAAAGTTCTAAATTTAAATTGAAAGTCTTGTGAAAATGGGTATGGGTCCGTGTTTTATGATTTATAAACTGATTATGTTTAATAAAATGACAAAAATTAAATGTTGGAAAATGTGCTAATGGTAACACATGGGAACTTGGGTATTTGGGTGAGAAGTTGAGGATAATAATAATATGATGGTTTATGGATACCTAAAAAATGGATTTATGTTTCATCATTAACTAAAAATTTGTTCTACAAGACTAGGAGCCACTATCTCTTGTAGTATTCTTCCTTAGGCCTTGATGTTTCGCAACCAAAGGGGTTTGTTTACACACTAAACATGTCACCAATCACCAAGGTGTGATGATTATAGTTTAATAAGTCCTAACTAACACACGTGATTTAACATGTGGTCCTCATTGCATGAAATAATTATCTATTTATACCATTGAAAACTATTTTATGGAGTTTGTGTTGAATTTTGGAACTTGATTATATTCTTTAAATTATTTACTCATTCATAGTTTGGAAATTCTTCTTTGATACACTCCACTATAAATGAAGTGAAAATAGTTATTTCTCCATGTATTATATAAAACTGTGAAAAGTATGTTTTCTATGAAATTATTCCTTTAAAATGAGGGAATTTGGTTTATTTGTAAATTACATGTTATAGAACACATGGTGAGATCCCTTTGGGATTTATTTTTTCACACCATACTACCACCATTGGATATATAAATATCTTTTTTTTCAGGTATAGGTATCATTAAATTCCACTTGGTGATAAAGGGTATGTGGGCTAGAAGGTGTGGGGTGTTGGTGGTAGTGTGGTGCGATCCAGACCCTAATGTCACACATACTTGGTCATTTTGTTTTTCTATTTTGGATATTTATTGGGAATATATTTTTTCTACTATATGGTGATGTTATAATTGCATAACCTTGTGTTTTTTCTTCTTGTTTATGATTTATGTAATATGGATGTTTGATATCTATTGTTTTATATGGTAAAGATCATCCCCAAAGGTGTTTATCGATGCATATGCACAAGTTTCCACCCACTAGGGATTATGGATTCCCTTAAAACTTGTTAAAGTTGGATTAGGTGCCTAGTTTGTTGGGTGATCTAGGTTGGTTCATGATAATTGATATTAAAGATAGGTTCTTCAATTGTTTGTAGTTGGTCCAGGTTAATATGATATATAGTTCTTTGGACTTAATGGGTATGTTATTAGGGTGCACCACACTAGATATTGTTGTAATGCGACTTTATTTTCCATGGGTTGTTGAGAAACATGTTATTTGAGTCTATTTTTGAATTAAAATTAGTTTCCTTATTTCAAAATTAAATCATTAATAGTGCCTTTTAATTCATTGGATTTGACTATTTTTTTTATTTTCTATCCTGTTATTTGATGTTGTTCAATGTCATGCCTCCTAGAATACATCTCATGAATATATAGGATTGTGATACATATAATGTTACATGGGAGAATCCCCCATTATATCAAATAATTATTGTGGCTATGTTTTGAGTGTCCCATTCCATAGACTATGGTTCCATCCTCATTATAATTATAGATAGATAAGTATAACCAAATGATGACGGAGGAAGATATTAATCCCAAGAGTTTCTCCAAAAAAAATAACCATCCTTTTTGGAAGAATGACCCTCAGGAAGAAATATATTGGTTATAAAATAATAAAAGGATCATCAATTTCACAATAACCTTGGATTTCATTAAAGTGAAGTGTGTTTTTTAAAACATGATGGCCATAGACGAAGGTGGTGGGATACATTATTATTGTAAAAACAACATGATATCTTGGAGTGGAAACACGTCAAGTCCATATTCATTCAATTTTTTTATAGAGATGTAGATGTTGGAAAATGCCATAAAGTTCATCAACCGTTAACAAGGTGATTAAAATGTGATGGAAAATTCCAACCACTTTTCTGAACCTTCAAATTTCTCACTAGAGGTTATTTTGAATGATCAATTAAAGGCTTGGAAGTTTTCGATGGGTCTACAATAGAACAAAATTTTTCAAATCTACATGATGAAGTTTTTCACCTTTTCTTAGGTGGTGTATAAATATATAATGGCCAGGATTAAAGAGTCATGAAATATTGGGATTCCTAGTTTTCCTCCTATTCCTGGAGCTAGTTAAAGTGGTTCTTATGGAATGAAGATAAAGTATTGTGAGATTTGTAAAGAAAGTGGTAGGAAACCCCAATAAAATTCCAATAACATGTGTCCCATAGCTATTAGGGGATCTTTTATGTGTTTTTAGTGTGGTAATATAGGTCTTCGAAAATGAAAATACACATCAAATATTAAAAACTAACTTTTGTGATGGAAATAAGGATATTTACAAAAACTTTCTCACGATCTATCAGCTCTATATAGAAACACATGTTAATCATTTTTTATCATAAATTAGGGTCATTTACTAACCCTTATTTGATTTATTGAAGGTTTCAAGGGGGATGTGTCTCAGTTATAGCTTAGTATAACCTTCATTGTTGGATTTTAGGAAAATTATATATTCCTTTTTAATTTAATCTGGGGAGGAACCATTATGCCATGAAATTTCCCTAGTGGTCAAATAATTTCGTGAAGTGATTATACATGAATAACTTGTTCTTCATCCAATTAGGGAGGTAGAGGTATTAATAAATCTATTACTAGGAACCCATCTTATATTTATTCCTCCTAATTGAATGGCACCAGAAGAGTTAAACAACTTGAATATAAAGTTGAATGATTTGAAATCCAAGGATTTTACCTGTTCATGTGAGTCACCTTGGGAAACCAGGGTACTTTTTACCAAGAAGTATAATGTGAATATTCATAAATTAATTTATAATTGAAATATTAATCAAGTTATGGTCAATAATTAGACCCTTTTCCTCATATCGCTGATTTGTTTGATCATTTGAAGCAGAATGTGGTTCTAAAAAATAGACCTTTGATTGGGGTATCACCAGCATAGAGTTAAGGATTTTTATACCCCTGAGACAACTTTTAGGAGTTGGTACAAACATTTTTAATATATTTTTATCCATTTTAACTTGAATAAAACTCCTAAAAATTTCATGGATATGAAGAACTAAGTATTCCACTAATATATTGATTGTTTTGTTCTTGTATTGGTGGATGAAATTATAGTATACTCATGAACTATATAAGAGACTTAGTTTTACGTTAAATCTATTTTTTTATTACTTAATTAACACTCCATTTATGATAAGTTATTGAAATTTCATTTCTAGATCCAATAAGATATGTTCTTAGGACACATGGTCTTAGAAAGTGGTATCTCAGTCGACCTCGAGATGGTTAGAGTTGTTATATCATGGAATGATCTCTGAAATTTCATTAAGATTCAATGTTTCTTTGAATTGTTATGATATTATATATGATTCTTGAATAATTTATCTATGATTTCATTATCAATTACTACTCCTATCTGTAAGGGTAAAATATTCATGTGGGACTCAAAGTGTTAGAATCATTTTGATGATTTGAAATGACTTCTATCCTCAGTACCTTTCTAAATTTTTCTAGATAATGTTTAAGATTATTTGACCTATTTTAATTTATTAGGAATAATTTTGGGTTTTGTTTCTATTCATGGATGTCACATGTTTTTGAATGTTTCTCATTAACATTGGCCTCAAGAGAATAATTACAAAAATCATGATTTATAACTTTTAGTTGTTTTGAGTTCCCTAAAGTGTTGGTGGGAAAAACATTTTGGAGAAAGGTTCAATTTTTTACTTAGATCATAAGAGTTTTAGTTACCTCCTTTCTCAGAAAACCTAAATCTCAAGTAGAGGTGATGGAGGGATAACTTCAATCATTTTACTTCTCCATCATATATAAATTGGGTGAGGGTAATGTTTATATATATGATATCGCTATGGATTCCAAGGATGAGTGGAATCTCATGAGTCTCTTAGCTAGAATGCACTTTAATTTAACGGAGGAAGGAACTGATATCATTTTGGTGACTATTTTTCTAAAATAAATTCTCATTGAGTTGGTTTCCTTGTAGAAACAATGAAATAATGAATTTTGGATTATCAGGGATTCTTTATATGGTTGGGAGACTATTCCCAAATGGCCACTCTTCCTTGAAGGTGTTATTTGTTCCAATAATCAGTGGGAAGTTCCATCATTAGTGAGAAGAACTAGGTTGGAAGAATATTGTTGGTATTATAGTGGGTTGTTAGTCTAGGAACCATGAATATGTACAACGACATGAATCTTCAATTTTTTTGGTTAGGTTTATGACAAGATAGAATCAAATTTTTGTCTCATTTCTATACCTATAAATAAATTAATACAGAACACTGACAACCATCTTGCTTACTACAATCTCTAACTGTGCCAATATAGAAATAGGATGAGCTGTGCATGAATTTTATCCTTGGAATACTATAGAATCCACAAGGGAGGAATTATATATGGATGCTGGTTGACAAACACACTAAGTTGTCCCACCTCATTTTAATAGGCGACACCACTAAAGTTAATGAGTTTGGAAATATTTATTTAAAAGATATTATAAAGTTTCATGGATTTGAATCATCCATACTTTCAGAAATACATCAATGTTTTACCTCCTCATTTCTGGAAGGTTCTTTAGGAGGTCTAACATTCTCATGTAAAGATAAGCATGAATTATCATCCCCAGATGGATAGATATACAGAGCACATTTTTCATATTTTATAGGGCATGATCCCAAGTTGCATCCTACACATTGGGGGTTATTGGCTTATCCATTTGACATTGGTTGAGTTTACCTAAAATAATAGTTAATAATTTTCCATCAAAATGGAAACCTTTGAAGATTTATATGTCTGCCATTTCAAATCAATCAATTATTGGTTGTATATGGTTGAAACTTCCTTGATAGGTCTTGACATCATTCAAAAAACATAGATAAATATCCAGGCCATATATCTATTGATGGTTAAAATATAGCAAATAGAAATCATATTCATATTATTGATTCTGAACTTTGGTGATCATGGTTAGTGACCATATATTTTTGAATGTGTAATATTTTTTGGCCCACCAAAGGTTGGAAAAATAATAAATCTGACTTCAAGATACATGTGACCTTTTGAGATCATTGTGAAGAATGGGATGATGGAATATCAATTATAATTACCGTCTCAGTTTAATTCAATCTAGGATTTATTCCATGTATCTCAAATCAAGATAATATCATCAAGATCGATCTCACATTATGAGTAGGGAGGAGATCAGGTTGGAACCATATTTATTGAGGTTTGAGAAAGCTATTTGCATAGTTGATTATTAGGAAAATATATTGTACGGGAAGTCTATTCAATTGGTCTATGTTCTTTAAAAAAAAGTTATGTATTCTCACGAGACACGAGAATATGATTCAATGATTAGGAAGCTGTGGTATCATCTTTTTGAGAGTATAATTTTATTTATTTAAATTTATGTGGGAGGCAAGTTATATAATTGGAAAAACTATCTCTCAATGGTGTCACTTTTCGGTACTTATGACAATAATTTTTTACCATTATTTTTCCCAAAATTTCTTGAGTTGTTTTGGTTTTCTTTTGAGTTTTTGTGAAGATTAATGGTTAGTGAGAACAATGGGATTTTATTAGAAAAAATTGCAACATGTTTATGTATTAGGGGGGGGGGATGAATGGGTAGTGCATAGTTTGGGATAATAGTGTGGCCTCCTCCAACAAAGTGTGAATCTTGGGATAGTGGTGTACTGAATGGTTGGTTCATAGATTTTTTAACATTGCGACCAAAATTTGTGGGTCTCTAGAGGGATATTAACCCTTTCTAGATTGGCACATGTTTTTTCTAACTGTGTAAAAAAACTGTGATGATAGTTTTTAATGATAAGAAAGAATAATTATTATCCAAATTTCTATAAAAAATATCTCATCATTTCTCCAATGTTATAGGGTATCAAACCTATGCCTATTCATTTATTATTTTGATAATTTATTCCTTCCCGTAGAGTTATTCCACTCATTCCATGGGTGGTGGATCTAGAAGACTAAATAAATGTATCCATTATTCACCTGTTCTCTTATATATTATATAAATCATCTTATATATTTGAAATTAATGATAGATATGGACGTTATATACATATATATGGATTTGGTTATGATTCAATGTAAATTTTGGTAGATTTATTGAAACATTGGGAGATAAAATTCATGTTTTCATAAGTAGTGTGTGTTTTTTTCATGAACGTGACCGTTAAATAAGGTGGTTTTGTAATTTTTATTTTCTATATAAACATGTTGTACTTGGAAATTATTAATGGATTTTCATGATTAGTTTTTTGAATAATGTCATGGTTTAATGAAATTGGTTTTGAATAATGAAAATATTTTAAGAAAGTTTCCTTCATAATAGTTTTAAATCGAAATGGAAAGGTATGTGAATATAGTTTTGGGACCATGTTTTATTATTTATGAATTACTTATGTTTAATGAAATTCCCTAAATAAAATGTTTTAATGTGTGATGATGATAACACATGAAAACCTGAGTATTTGGTCAGAATTCTTGGACAAGAAATCTAGTATAGTTTTCATCTACCTAGAAATTTATTTATGCTACATCATTAACTAAAAATTTGTTTTATATGATGAGGATCCACTAGTCCATGTAGTATTCATTTTTATGAAATAAATTTTCTCACCCTAGGGGGTTTTCATGCACACATGACATGTCACTGATCACTAAGGTGTGGGAATTTTATTTGACTATGAACTAGCATACCCAAAGGGCTTTAGCCCACAGTGCTAACTGAATGAAATTCTTATATATTCATGCCTTTCAAAATATTCTTATAGATTATGACATAAAATATGGAACTAATTCATTCATTCAGGGTTATTAAATTCTTCTTTGATACATGTTTACCTAAATGAGGTGAAAATTGTTATTTTTCATTGTTTTATATAAAAGTATGAAAAGAATTTTTTCTTCGAATTTATCTCATTAAAATGAGTAAAGTTTGTTTATTTTTTAAATCTTTATTATGGAACAATTTGAGAGATCCTAATGGGTTTGTTGTGATCAAGCCTTGTATATACTATTAGGTATATACATACCATGTTTTTTAGGTAAAATAGAAGGAAAATTATTACTTATTGATGTAAGTTGTATAGGATAAAGGGTGTGGGAAGTTGGTGATTTCATGCTAGAATAAAAATCCTTATATCACACATAAATTTTTTTTTTCTATTTGTGTTCTTTATAAGGATTCTATTTTATTTCCTGTTGATGCGTAGACATGTTGTTATTGTGAAACCTTATGTTGTTTCTTCTTGGTTATGTTTTATGTCACATGGGTTTATGATATTTATTGTCTTATATCAGAAAATCATTACAAAATATATTCATTGATTCCAAGGAACTATTTTCCACCCCCCATTTGATCAGGGATTCCCTTTGGGACTTGTTAAGATCCCATTTGGGTGCCCAATTTGATGGGTTATCTAGGTTGGTTTGTGAAAAATTTGGTTTTCATAGGATGAATAGAATAAAGAAAAAAAAAATTAATTATAATATTATAAATAATAATAATTTATTGTATTAATTTATATGTAGACATTATAAAGACAATAATTACATTCATTCCCTTGTTATAGTATGAAAAGAAAGAATAAATAGTTAACACATTAGTATTTTATAGAGTAATAAATTAGTGAATGTGTTTTTCTATTGTTACCCAATCTGTTAATATTATATATTAAGGGATTAAATTGAGTGAGATATGCACGAAATAAAATTTAGGATATGTAAAAATATTTATTTCTAGTTTATACCTTGCTCAATGCTTATCATAGGTTGATACTAGTGGGTTGTGTGATCTTGGAGAAAACCATTTCCCACCAAGGATGGGCCTTTCATTTTGAATGGTGAGATTTTTATTTCTTTGTGTCCTTTATGTCTATTTATTCTGTTGTTCTATAATAAAATAACATAGGTGAGAAGAGAGAGAGAGAGAGAGAACAAGAGTAATCCATACACCTTAAAAATTGACAGAGGAAAAATAATAAAGTGATAAAAAGTATAAATTGTTTTAAAAGCCACCAACAGTAATCCATCCCTCTCTCTATATTCGGTTCATAATTAATCTATCCATTTAATTGGTATTATAACAAGGTTGACCTCAAATTGGATTTTTAATATTTGATGTTTTTCTCTTTTATTGTTTTGAAATTATTTTTTCCAAATTTTTTAATAAAGTATAGTTTTGGTGAGACTACATATATTATTTATTATAATTAAGCTTCTAAAAATATTATTTTGAATAAGAAAATGAAATAGAATAAGATATTAAATAATATTCACCTCTTTTTAATAGAATAATAAATTTTAGTTTCTCAAATCTATAGTACTTAATAAGATTTGTTTTTTCTAGAATGTAAAAAATTGGAAGTTCAACCAATCACTAAGGCGATGGACTGCATTATAATCCAAGTTGATTCAAGGAATTTAGAGGATCAATAAGTATCTAAAAAACTTCTAAAAAATTTATTAATTTTGATCGAAGAATTAGTGGAGTGATAATATGTAAATAGATGTTTCTGTTTATACATTAAATGATAAGATTCATTATTTTACTAAGGAATTAATATCTATTTCTTGTGTGATTTTTGAAAGCATGTAAGAAGAAATCACTATGCATAAAGAGGAGTTTGTGAGTTGGAAAAGGCTTTCAAATATATGTTTATCATTTTTATAAAGACCTAAACATATATTTTATTCATTGAAGGGAAAATTTTGGAATTTAAAAATATATTAAAAGTTTGAAAATAACTCAATCAAATAATTTTAAGATAAGAATAATATCAAGAAGATATTGTATAATTTATTTAATTATTTTAAATAAAATGTGTAATTTACTGAACACAATAATAATTCCATTAATATAAATGGTCTATAATTAGAAGTAAAAATGAATAATCTTGAAATGAAACATGTTAAGACTTCATAGTTGAATGGGAATGGAGTTATTTCCATAAGATGTTATAAGTATAAGTAAGATGTAATAATACCTAAATTACATGTAAAGAAGATCATTAAATAATCTGATTATTATTCTCAAGTGGATGTGGAGAAAGAGTTACCATATATACCTAATTATAATGAATTTTCTAAATTACTTTTCATTGGAAGTGATGGTTTGATAAAAATCAGTAGGGTAATGGATAAAGTAAAATGAGAAGAATCCTTCCACAATATTTGTAGTGTGTATAAGATTAATTTAAGAATTTGGTTCCCTAAATAGATCACAACCAATAGTAGAATAAACCCCAAAATAGAATACTTGAAAATACATACATTTTAAATAACACTCTGTGAAGAATAAAACTTCAAGGTTTGATTAAACTTATATTAGTCCAATAGGTTTTGTCATTATGAATTATATTTTTATACAATGGATTCATTTCATCAGTATAAAGGGATCCCATATCAAGAGGAATAAAAGTAGAGGGGATTCAAAATCCTTAGATTAAAAGAAAACTTTTTACCTCAGAAATTGAAAATCTAGAAGAAATGTACAATGATTAAGATGGATATGGTCACAAAGATGGGGCATAAACATATTAGCATGTATTAATATAAAATTAAAAATGAATACCATATAAGTTGAAAAAGGAATATGCATCATCCTTGAACAATAAATAAAAAAAAAGTACCATGTTAAAAAAAGGTTCCAAAACTATAAAAAGGAATATATAATCTTGAAGGGATGATATGATGAGAATCACAAATGAGGTTCCATGTAGATATTTCAAAAGTTTTTCCCATTTAATTAAATATATTTTAATAATTTTTCCAAAATATTTGTAAATGGTAAGGAAGATGTAAGAGGCATAAGAAAAATCTACTGTGAGAGGAGAAGATAATAGTCTACATGAAGATATATAATTTCATAAGAGGTTTCCAAAAAAGTATACAACCTTTGAGTTAAAGAAGAATTATATGAGATATTTAATAAAGTTGGAAAAATGAAAAAATATTTCTAACCATTTTTCTGGGAAAAAAAACCCTTAAAATAATTAATAATGCATTATGCATGAGGTCTATCAAAAATAAAAGTTCTCCACAAAAAGTAAGAGTAGTTATGAAGAGATAAATGAACCCTCAATAAAAGTTATATTTGAAGAATATGCGTGGATGCATGAATAATAGAGGAATTTAGTTGAGAAAATACTCTCAACCTTATTATTCACATTAAGAAGTAAGAAGATATGCCTCATTCCCTTTATCATTAGGTTGTATTTATTCTTATAATAAAGGTAACTTAATGTGAATCATTTTCTTATGGGTTGACCTAGGAAAATGAAATTTTTTTATTTTTGAATAGGAAAATGAAGATGGAACCATCATGGACTGATTCCTTAAGTGGTACTTAATTGAGAATCTGAGGAAAAGAACATTATTTATTAAGACAAGGAAATTTTTAAATTTGTCTAACTACATGTATAAGAAATTTTTTTTGAATTCTCAACATGGTTCATATTAAAATATTTATTTTCAAAATATTTACCTTAATGGATTATTTAGGGAGTTTCACCATGAGGGGAATATATTTGATGATTGAATAAGGAGCTTCCATAATTTTCATCCAATGAAAATCTAATTATTCTGGA
This sequence comes from Viscum album, assembly GCA_963277665.1. Taxonomy (NCBI): domain Eukaryota; kingdom Viridiplantae; phylum Streptophyta; class Magnoliopsida; order Santalales; family Viscaceae; genus Viscum; species Viscum album. The sequence goes on along the minus strand of OY728157.1, from coordinate 851,447,236 downwards.
ATGTTATTGAAGATTATTTAATTAAAAGGCATATATAATATTATTATCACATCCTTAGTTTTTAAAATAAATCTCAAATATTAAGTGGGAGAACATTAATTTAAATCAATCGACAAAAATATTGAATTTTGAAGAAGGTTCATATAATTTGTAAATACCACCATGTTTGAATGGTCTAATCTATGTATTCAAGTTTATTCATGAAACTCAAGTTGATATATTTGATGAGAAATTTATATTTAAATTAGTATAGTCAAATTTTTAGACTATTTATTCGAATGCTTTTGGAAATAAAAAACAGTTGTTTCATTTTAGTTTTTAACATAATTTATTAATAATGATTTTTTTCTATGTTAAACCCTCTCATTTTTTACACTAAGCATGGATCATGTATACATAGAGTGAAATGGTTGATGAAACATTTCTTAAGTATGAAATGATACCATATCCCTCAATGGAATTAGTATTTATTGTCAATAAAGGGTTAGAAATGAAAAATTAATGGATGATAAAAAAAGGTGATAAGTGAAAACAAGGGAGAAGTGAGGATGATTAAGAAAAATGTGTAAAAATATAGACAAATCATATTATGTGGGTATTAACAACATATATGGAGGATGATTTTTTTATCTGACTTTGTGTGTGATGTATTTACTATCAATCATTGTCAATTAATATAGAGTATCATTAATAATTGATTTCAATATGTTAAAGGAGCAATAAATATGAAGTGAAAAGAATAAGTGATTAGTAGTTTTATTGATGAACCCAAGATTTTTAAAGAAGAAGAGAATCATGAGAATTGTGTTATTTATATTATGTGAATGAATCAGAATGTGCATCTTGAAAGTTATTGTGATTTTCCTTTTTATAATTTATATAAAAAAGGTAGAGTTATTTCCTTGGATTTATTGGGAACATAATTTATTAATAATGTAAAAGTGTTTTAAAGATTAATGTTTGGTAATGAATTTATAATGAGGACTCTTATATCACTATGAGGAAGGATTTCATGGAATTTTTGAGAAATGTTAAAAAACAATAAAGTAATAATACAAAACATTATAAGTATTTATGTTTTTATGTACAGATGATTGAGCGATGATTATGAGTTTTTAAGAGTGATTTGCGGTACTGGTAGGGGTTACAGATGGTTCGAGGTGGATTTGATTTAAATCCATTGAAGTATGAAAGTTACAAACTATGAATAGAAATATCGAGGTCACTTGTTTGGTTAAAAAATCCATTATTCATAGCTGAGGGTTTGTATATACAATCGATCCGTTGTTAGAGTCAATTTTTTACTTCATACGGTCGATACTCATGGTTCTTTAATTTTCCATGTTGTTGATTTATTGAGCTGGTTCATACAGTGGATCCTCATGTTAATTTATTGTATATGTGATCGATATAATGAGTTTGTACATGCATTCAATATTTATAGTTGATACTTTTATTTGAGTAACTTAAAAGTGATAAAATTATAATTGAATTAACAACATGAAGGTAATTTGGTAAATTCGAAACCTCATAAATTAAATTAAAAATATCATTGAGTTTCATAATGGTTAGTGGAATGATACTTATAGTTATCCTTGAATCAAAGACCTAAGTCAAAGTATCATAGAAAATATAAGGATACGTAGAGTTCATCTAGAGATGCATAAGGTTGGGATAGAGGTTACACTCCCTACATAAGAGTTGTCCAAGTGTTACATCAAGGAACCAATGGAAGTGTAGAGATTAAAAAAGGTAAATCAAATTTCCTAACCTTTATGTAAATGTGAATCAAAATATGTGTAAGGGTAACTAGAATGTGAACCAAGGGATGGAGTTTGAAATGGTGATGTTGATGATGTGGTGCATCAATGGTGTAAATTCTATGAATAAGATTCAACTGGATACTTGTGTGAATCTTGAAAAGTTGAGAGAGTATCATCAAAATGGGTGTTTTACAATATAGCATCCTGCTTTATTATTACATAACTTTTCACTTGATTTTACAAATAGAGTATATTTAAACTCTAGTGTTTTGGAAAAAAGTTACATAAAACATGAAAACATATAAAATTATTTTAATCATATTAATATGATTCATGAAAAGTTCATATTATGTAAAATTATTGTATCTCCAAACCTGGAGACATACATCAAAGGAAAGGGTGTACAAAAGGCCCCGTAAGGAAAACAAGTGAAACAATTTACATGTGAACTTGATCGATATCAATAAGAACCTAGGGAATAAAATAATAGTGGGATAAAGAGGTATATAATAATAATAAATTGAAACATAACCTGAAAATGTTTCTTAAACATTTAATTTAGGTATTAATAATAATATCACCAAATTCCATCCCCAAGGTGTCATAAAAATTACCATGGTTATTCACCAAGGTATCACAAAATTTGTCATCTCTAGAGATTAATTTATTTACCCAATGCATTAGAGCGCTATCATGGTGCACCATTAATATGTATTTATTTCCATTTGAGTGACATATTTCATAATCAAAGATTTCCTAAATAACCCGAATAGAATAAAAGAGATGGCTTTTATATCAAAATCGTGATATTTTAAAAAGTTCTTAAAACATGATCATTATGTCATTTATAACCCATATAAAGGGAATGCGGGTTTTATGTATGTCAATTATATAATAAAATATATAATGTTTTAGTCCTTGATTAATACATCTATAAATAAAATAATCTTGTTTATTCACATAAATAAAATAATGATATTTCATGAGAAAAATATAGAGATTTTTTGACGAAAGTTCTACAACATAACCACTATGCAACATGGTTTTAGAAAACATTAAAATGATATGTAAAAAGGTCACCCATTCATAAGAGAGTAATAATATAGTATAGGGACAAAATAACATGGATATAAGAACATGTTTTGTAAAATTTCAAGTCTTACCATATAAAAGTTAATTTAAAAGAAAAAGAGAAGTTGGAAATTCCCTTACAAAAATTTGATAGCCTAATGACGTCACATAAAAATTTATAAAATTAGATGATGAGAGAGAAAAGGGTATCTAATCATTTGTAAATAAAATGTACCTAAATAAGGATACAAAATTGCATACCCCAATATAAAAAAATGGAAATTAAAAGACATAACATAAAAGAAGTCTTGACTAAAAGAGAAGTGTGAAAGGTTCCCGTACCTTGAAGAGTATCTTCAAAAACTCAATGGTTGTGACCCTGTGAGGAATGAGGGAACCTCATGAGTACTATTTTGGAGGTAATAAGACTAGATATTTGTTGAGGAGGAATTTTAAATGAAATAAATGAATGAATGGGTTAGTATTTATAGAAAGAGTGAGGGAATATTTAATTAATTTCCAAGGGACACCTCATTAATGGTATTTTCAAAACCATGGGATTTACCATGGTATTTTTCCAATGGTTTTGGCCACATGGGAAAAATCATATAATATTTTAATCCAAATAAGTAGACCAATATTTTACGTAACATATTACATCATTACGATGTCATATAACACACTAAAAACTGAAAACCCATATTTTTACTATTCACCAACAAACAAAACATTTTTGTAAAAATCTCATAAATTCACCCTAACCTAATATCCATTTTTTGAATTAAAAAATTAAATCCATTTATATGAAAATAATTTTCTAAATATGTTATATGAAACATTTTATGTAATATGACTATTTAAAAGAAAAAATACTATTACTTAATGAATAATTTCTAAAATAGTTATTTACCTATGCTATTATATCATACTACCATTCAAGAGGACTAAATTATATTTATACATAATTGATTGAGGTTACTATTCCATAGGCTATATTACTTTTCATAAGTGTAATATTTCTATTCATAATTTACTATTCACAAAAAATAATGTTGATTTATCAGAAACTAAATTTTTTACTGATCACAACTGTATATGTCCATTTTAGGAAAATAATTTCACATTATTAATGATTTTAAGTATAAAAAATATTTTAAAACACTCTTTTGTTAATATTCATCATTAATATGAAAATTCTAAAAATTCATCCTATATTTATTTTGACATTTGAAATTAAAAAAATTTAACATAATAAGAAATAATAATTTTTTTATACAAAAAGATTACACAAAGTAACTAAGTCCTCATTACATATCCCCTTATAAAAACTACATATGACCTGAGAGTATGTTTTCAAATGGTGATATAATCTTCAGGCGGCTCGGACAACATTTCCAGAGTGGTGATTTCTATTAGCTTGAACTTCTCTTGTAGGAGATTCCCTTCAAGCTTAACATGTTGAAGGTCGGCTTGGGTTTGGTCTAGGGTAAAGCCTAGTGACACTACCTCCTTCCCATGTTCTGATATATGGGCTTCGTATGACCTATGTCTACTGGATGAGGCCATTGACACTTTTTTATGCATTATTTATCTATTATTAATTCTATTTTAAACAACAATTATAACATTATTTTTTTCAATTGTCATATATCGTTCAAAACTAAATGGTTACATATCAATTATACTTATATAGTTTTATTGATTATGACATAGTTAACGTATATTTTTAGGAAAAAATATTATTCAAAAGTTTAGGTCACCACATTATTCCCCCCTTAAGAAATTTTGTCCCTAAAATTTCAACTCATACCCTCGAAAGAGAAATGGTGTGGGTATGTTTTCCCCATAGAGTCCTCTGGTTCCCAGGTGTCTTCTTCAAATTTGTTGTTCCTCCACACAAAATTAACATGGTTGGTAATATTGTTGTGTATAACCTTGTATCTATAGTCCATGAACTCCACGATATGCTCCACATAAGAGAGGTCATGTTCCAGTTGTACCACCTCTGGATTTATTACATGTGAAGGGTCATGTATTTACTTCCTCAAGAGGGATACACGGAAGCCATCATGAAATTCTCTAGATATGGAGGAAGTGCAAGATGATAGGCCACTACTCTTATGTGATCAAGAAATTCATAGGGGCCAATGTACCTAGGTATTCCCTTTCTTCCTAAACCTCATGACTCTTTTCCAAGGTGAGATTCGAAGAAACACTTTTCACCAACATCAAACTCCGAGTCCCTTCAATGGTCATTCACATAACTCTTTTTCCAACTATGAGTAGGTATAATGTGTTGTTGGATGTCTCTTGCATAGTATTAGGACCAAGAAGCTTTCTCTCACCAGCTTCATCCCTACAAGTAGGATTTTTTACATCGCTTTCCATATAGAGCATCATAGGGTGTGATTTGAATGCTCAAGTGAAAACTATTGTTGTAAGAGAACCCAACTAATTGGAGATGTTTGTCCCATACACCGTTAAATTCCATTGAGCATGTTCTCAGCATGTCCTAGAGTGTTTGAATATCCCTTTAAGACTAGAAATAAGTTTGGGGGTGACAATCCATACTGAAATTTAATTCAGCATACAGGGCATGTTGAAGACTTCTCCAATATTTTTATGTGAACCTTAGATCAAATCCTATACGACCGAAAGTGGAACTCCATGCAGCCTTAAAAATTACTTCACGTAAATCCTGAGAAGTTGATCAAGAGATAAATCTTCCCAAATATAGATAAAATGGGTAGTATTTTTGAGCTAGTCAAATATAACCCATATCACGTTGTTTCCTTTAGAAGTTATCAGGAGACTAGTGAAAAAGTCCATAGTGATATTGTCTCACTTCCATACAAGTATGGGTAACTGTTGTAATACCCCTTTAGGTTGTTGTCTCTCTTCCTTCACTTGCTGATATAACAGGCACCTCGTAGTGTAGTGAACAATCTATCTATTCATATTATACAACTAATAATGATCACGAAGTTCCTGATACGTTTTTGTTCTTCCAAGATGTATAGAGAAAGAAGTCCTATGTGCTTCATCCATTAGATGCTTATTTATTTCTGGAATAGAAGGAACATATACTCTTATACGAAATTTTAGTACACCTTCTTTATCATTATTGGACTCAAGAAATTTCCCATCCATAACAACCTCAAACATCATCTATAACAAAAGGATCTTCTTTCTGATATTTCTTTATCTTATCTAGTAATAATATATGAAAAATAATTTGGGATAGGGTTTATGATGTCACTTCACTTATAATTATCATGTCTATATTCACTAGTTCATTGATCAAATGATCTCTTCTCATCATGGAAAGAACAACTTGGTATTTCTTACTTAATGCATCAGCAACATTGTTTGCTCATCCGGGATGATAATTAACTGAACAATCATAGTCTTTAAGAACATCCAACCATCTCTTCTGTCTCATATTCAATTCATTTTGTGTAAAACTATAATTCATACTTTTATGGTTTGGGTATATATCACACATATCCCCATAAATATAGTTCATCTATATCACCAGTGAAAAAACAACTGTAGCCAGCTCCTGATCAAGCGTTGGATAGTTCTGTTCATGTGTCTTCAACTGTTAAGTTCATAAGCAATCACCTTTTCATTTTTCATGAGGACACACCCAAGTCCTTTTAAAGTTGAATTTCTAAAAATAAAAAATTATTATCCACTTAAGGGAAGGGTTAACCCAGGTGCAGTATCTAATCTATTATTCAGATTTTGGAAACTTTCCTCACTCTTCTTTTTCCAGATGAACTTGAACCCTTTTCGAGTGAACATGGTTAATGGATTAGAAAGTTATGAAATGTTTTTCAAAAACCTCATATAATATCTTGCTAATAAAACGAAACTACGAATCTAAGTAATTATTATAAGATTAGTCCACTCCTCAACAACCTCTATCTTTTCTAGATAAATAGTGATTCATTCATTGGTTAAAATGTTCCCCAAAAAGGAAACTTACTATAACCAAAACTCACATTTTCTAAACATTCCAAAAATCATATCCTTCCATATAATTTTAAAAATATCCCTTAAATGATCTTCATGACTCTCAAAAATTCTAATAATATATCATAATATCATCATTAAAAAATACCACATAGTTATCAAGGTAGTCCTTAAAAACTCTATTCATCAAATACATAAAAATAGAAGGAGCATTAGCCAAGAAAAAGGGCATAACAACAAACTGATAAATCCCATATCTTGATCAAGAGGCAGGTTTTTGGAAATTTTATTTCTTTACCCTCAATTTATGATAACCAGATCAAAGATCAATATTAGAGAAGAATTTATCCCCATGAAGTTGGTAAAATAAGTCATCAATTCATGGAAGATGGAATTTGTTCTTCACTTGGATCATGTTTAGTTCTCTATAATTAATCCATAGTTGCATTGATATATCATTCCTGTTCACAAAGAGAATTGGTTCTCCCCAAGGAGACACACTAAGTCAGATAAAACCATTCTCCAAAAGATATTGGAGTTGTTTCTTTAATTCCTCCAACTCCTCATTATCCATCATATACATGGTCTTTGATATCAGATGAGATCTGTGTATGAGTTCAATGGAGAACTCTAATTCACTTTCTAGGGGAGGTCCAAGTAACTCTTTAAGAAATACATCAATGAATTCCTAGATGATGGGGGATTTTTCTATCATTATACTCTCAATTCTGTCTTCTTCAACCCCAATAAACTCCATAAAGAAGGAAATATGAGGTTATTGTAGAAAAAACTCTAGTCGAGAAATCTCTCCATGTAAGATAATTATAGGTGTCCCATTCAATAATACCTAGATTTCATTACTTCGGCACTTGATCATAGAATTATACATTGAGAGATAGTCCATACCTAGTATATTGAATATTTCTAAAATGGAAATGACTCCTAGATTTGGGATAAGATTGTGCTCACTAAAATAAATACTAAATTTTTTATACACATATGATGCTTCAATAATCCCACCAGGAGTATGGACTGATAACTCTACTTTTATGAATATAGGGGGTTGATTCTAAGTAATATTAACACAATAAAGAAATAAAAGAATGCGTATAACAAGATTCAAACAACATACTTTCTATTTTTGATAAAACAGAAAGAGTACCTACCACCACATCATTTAGAGATTCAATATCAGCAATCATGAGAGAGAAGGCATGACCTTTCTACCTTTGCCTTTGTTGTGGTAGATGGGTATTCCCCTCCACTTACCTAGTATTTGGACAGTGATTGGAAAAGTTCCCAATCTATCCACATTTGAAGCATTAGACATTAGGTAGGGCCTGCACTATCTTTCCATTGTCGTTAGTGTTGGGAATTATAGATTTCACCACACTATAACAATTCTGTGTGATATGGACACATCACCCACAATTTTAGTACTTCCCACTATCGAGTATGCAATTCCTCGAATACTTCTTCCCACACTTGTTACATATGAAAATTCTCACTTTCTTACTTCCTCTTCCCCGATAAAATATATTCCCTATTATTGGATCCATTTATATCTTCTTGTCATTGAATTTAGGAGACCACTACATCTCACTGAACTCTATTTTAACTTTAATAGCATTCCACATGGTCTCCTCATAGCTATCATAGTATCTGTTGGATATATTCTTCTACAGATAAGGTCATAGTCCACTAAAGAATCTATCAACCTTTCCATTAAGATCTATGAAAAATCTTGAAGTGTAACAATAATGACTTGTGATGTTTGTTTGTAGCTTCCAACAGATTCATTCTCTTTCTTATTCATCTTGTGAAACTTCTTATCCATTTTTGTTATCATCAAATGAGGTAAATACTTATTGAAGAAGAACCCTCTAAACTCTTCCACTCTATATCTACAACCTCTACTCATAGCCTAATGTTTTTAATCAGTTCCCACCACTAATCACATTCTACCACTAAATGGTAAACAACCAAGGTGACCTTCTCTTGTTCTAAACAACGAAGCACATAAATGATCTTTTTGATACAACTAATCCAATGTTCAGAAATCAATGGGTTGGTAGATCCACTGAAAATTGGTGGTTGTTGATGCATAAATGACACAATATAAAGGTGATCCCTTCATGGTGAAATTATTATCTCATTTGGATTGAAGTTATTTCTTATAAATTGAGTCTATTGGTTCATCATTCTCATTAATGTTTCTATTATGGCATCAATCAGAGGGTCATTGGTGCATGGTCCATTGCGATAATCCTTTTCATGGTTCCTACTATTGCCCTTCATGTTATAAAATAATAAAACCTAATGAGAATAATATTTCATATAATAATATTTTTACTATAAAGGATTTTTATTTCATAAAATTTCATGATAAAATATGTTTTTCTTTAATAATAATTACATTTACCTATAAATCCTTCATAATGATTCATACAAAGAATGTGATTAACCAAACATATACCCCAGGAGTGTCAAACCAAGAGTGCAGGAAGGACCATTATTGTGCACCAATTCCCATTAAATTTCAGCTCAAAGTAGTTTTTTCAGGTTTTACCCCTAGATATATCTATTCTAGAGTCATATCCACTTGTTCGTATCCATAAAGGGATTAATTTGTTTGGAAACCACTTAAGTAATATCTCACTAATATACTAGGATGTTTTCCTATATTTGAACATTTCTATAGGGTTATTACTTCAATTTTCAAAGACTAATTTCCAAAAATAACTAAACTATTCATTTATACCATCTATAGAGTCTCCCCTTTTTATTACATATCTTTTCATTTCATTTTAACAACAGAGGATCTTTAAAGTATAGTGTCATGGAAAAAAGTTACATAAAACATGAAAAAATATATAATTATTTTAATTATCTTTATACGATTCTTGAAGAGATTATCCTATGTAAAATTAATGCATCTCATAACCTAGAGACATACATCAAATGAAAGGGTGATAAAAAGTCCCAGTAATGAAAACACGTGAAAAATTTTACATGTGAAATTGAGCGATATCAATAAGAACACGTGGAATATAATAAAGGCATGATAAAGAGGCATATAATAATAATAATAACTTGAAACCTAACTTTTAGATGTGGCTACAACATTTAATTTATACATTCATAATCATATCACCAAGGTCCATCCCCAAGGTGTCATAAAAATTACTTAGGTTATTCACCAAGGTATCATAAAACATGTCATCTATTGAGATTAATCTATTTACCCAATGCATAGGAGTGATATCACAGAACACCCATAATATGTATTCATTTACATGTGATCCACATATATCATAATAAATAATTCATAAATAACAAAAATAGAATAAAAGATAAGGGTTACATATCAGAATCATGACGTTTTAAAAAGTTCTTAAAAACATGATCATTATGTCATTTATAACCCATGGAAATGGAATAAGGGTTTTATTTATGTCAATTTCTGGATAAAATATATCATTTTTATATCTTTATAAATACACCTATAAATTAAATAGGTGTGGGAATTCATATAAATAAAATAATAGAATTTATTGAGAAAATGAGAGAGCAATTTTGAGATGATATTTCTGTAGCATAACTACTATGCAACATGGTTTTATAAAAAAATTAAAAAGAGAGGGGGAAAAGGTAAAAAATTCATACGAGGGTAATAATATAGTTTACTGATAGAATTAAATGGATATAAGAACATGATATGGAATATTTCAAGACATACCACCTATAAGTGAATTTGAAAGAAAAAGAGAAGTTGTAAATTTCTTTACGAGAATTCAGCAGCCCAACGACGTCACTTAAAAATTCAGAAAATCAGTCGATAAGTGTGAGAAGGTAGTATAATGATTTGGACAAAAAAGTTACACAAAAAATTTCAAATAATAACATATTCCACCCTAATGAAATGGAAATTAAATTAAATAACATAAAAGGAGTCTTGATTAAAAGAGGAGGGTGGAAGGTTCCCTTACCTTGAAGTGTATCTTCAGAAACATAAAGTTTGGGACCTTGGGGGGATAAGGGAAAGTTTGGAATACTCATTGAGAGGTAATAATATGATATCTTTCTTGAGGAGTAATTTTTAATGAATGGACTGAAGGAATGAGTTGGTATTTATAGAAAAAGTGAGGGAATATTTCTTTAATTTCCAAGGGACACCTCATTAGTGGTATTTTCAAAATCATGGACTTTCTTATAGTATATGCCCATATATTTGGACAATTGGAACAGCTAATTTAAAATTTTAATCCAAATAATTCAACCGGAATTTTTAATTACATATTACATCATTATGATGTCATAAAACACACTTAATACTCCAAAACCATATTTTTATTATTCACCGAAAAACAAAACATTTTATGAAAATATCATTAATTCACCCTAAAAAAATATTGACGTTATGATTTAAAAAATGAACTCCATTTTATAAAAATAAAATTCTAAATATAAGCTATTTAATTTTTATATAAAATCACTATTTACCCAAGAAAAATTAATACTTAACTAATAATTTCTGAAACAGTTATTTACTTACACTATTATATCATAAAACTATTCAAGATTCTTAAATTATATTTATACTTAATTAAGTGAGGTTACTATTATATTGGTTATATTACTATTCATAAGGGTAATATTACTATTCATAATTTACAATTCACCAAAAATTATGTGCATCTTATTAGAAATTAAATTTTATAATGATCAAACTATATATGTTCATTATTGATAATCATTTCACATTATTAATAATTTAAAATATAAAATAAATATTTTAAAATATTCTTTTATTAATATTCATCAACAATATGAAACTTCTAAAAATTAATCATATATTTATTTTGACATTTGAAATTCAAAAAATTTACCATAATAAGAAATAACAATTTTACATATAAAAAAGGATTTCACAATGTAATTGAGGCCTTGTTACATAGACCCTTATAAAAACTACATAGGAGCTAATAGTAAGGTGTACAATGGTGATAAAATCTTCTTGCAGCTCAGACAACATTTCCCAAGTGGTGATTTCTACCAGCGTTAAATTCTCCTATAGATGATTCCATTCAATCTTAACATGTTGTAGCTCAACTTGGGTTGGTCTAGGGAAAATCCTAGTGAGGCTACCTCCATCCCTAGCTCCGATAGATGGGCTTCATATGACTCAAGTCCACAGGATGAGGTCACCAACTCTTCCTTCTGTATTAGTTATCCACTATTATTTCTGTTTTAAAAAAACTATAACATTATAAATTATTATTGTTTCTAATGGTTATACATTGGATAACACTTAGTGGTTACATTTCAATTATAATTATATTTTATTATAGATTATGACATAGTAAAAAAATACATTTTTAGGAAACAAAATATTATTCAATGTTTGGGTTATTACATACAAGGTATTTTTATTTAGAGTTCACCTGTTGGGAATACCATGTGACACAATATCATGGTTCACTTTTAATTGTATTTTTTACAAGTTATTAAAATATTTATTTATGATTCAACTCAAGGAATTAACTTAGTTAATTCAATGTGTTTTGATAATATATAGATTCAATATTGAAAATTAGTTATATTAAAATTCAGGAAGAATTAAGAAGATGGAGGAAGTAGTATTTAAGGAGATATTATATTCCATAAATAAAGGATTACATGATTTTAAAAAATTCATGCATATATATTTATATAAGTATTTAATCAATGTAAATTTTCCTGGAGAGAAGAGGATGAATAGAAATTTTACATACAGGTTTTACGGAAGATGCCACAATAATTCTTACATATCTATATATAGTTACAGATATTTTTTTAAAGGGAGATGTTCTATGAACGTTTTAAGAGGTTTTATTATATGCGTCTAGTAAAATATTTTAATCAGTTATTTAGGATGATTTTCGTTATTGAAAAACTTGGTAATTCAAATCAATCATTCAAGTGGTTCAATTAATGATAATTACGAATAAACAAAACCTAATAGGCATTGATATATATATATATATATATATATTTCCAATTTGAATATGAGTTATAATTTAGAACTATTATTCCATAGAGAAGGGTTTATGTATTCCAAGTTAAAAATAATTGATGTGACCCTTTTCTACTTTGAATACATTCTTGGATATTGAAACAAATATGACATTGAAATATCCATGAGGTTTTCTTGTCCGTTGAAGAAACAATTAAGGAGAATCATCCATTGTAGTTCGATTATGAAATGAATTAAAAGAAGAAAATAAGAACAGGGAAAAATAATTAGAATTTTTTTTTCATTTCAGTTTTCATAAGAAGAAGTGAAGAAAGGGTTTTATTTATTTTTTGTTTCTTTGAAGAAAAAGTGAGTGTGCGCACTAATTTGTATACATTATGTAGAGAAAAATTAATTTCATGATATTTTTCAATTATGAAAAAAAGTAAATAATACACAAAAAAGCATCAATATATTTTTATTTATAATTTTTTGAATGATTTTTTAGTGGTTTCCAAACTATCAACATTTTAAGGTACATGATGCACTTATGTGTGGTATATCAACCCAAAATTTTATCAATGGAATTTCACTTATGATTATATAAATGTATCATATTTAGTAATGTATAGTTATATAAATCACATTCACCATATCATAGAAATATTTTTTAAATATATTAATTTTAACATTAAAATGGGAAAAAATTATTGTGGGAAAATAATTGAAGTCAATCTAACTTGGACATGGAAATTTGGATATAATCTATCCACTATAATAATCACAGCTATGAATATTCATATAAATGATACAAAATATTAATAATTCAATATAAAATTTGTATATTAAAATATGTATAACCATGAGAGAAAATAGAACTGAATGAATAATTAATGAAGTATGAGGTATTTATAGAAGTTAAGGAACCCATATCTCCTTTACAAATATGACCGTTGGAATAGTAATATAACAATTGTAATAAAAATATGATCATTAAGAATAGTAAACTGAGCATTAGAATTTCTAGCTTAGCTATGTAATTGTAAATTAATGTTTATTTATATTATACATAAAAATAATTTTTTTGAAAACAATAACCTAAGTGTTTGCGTTTTTGTAAAAAAAATATTTTTAGTTATATTTTTATGAAAAATATAAATATTTTAAATAAAGACTATTTTCATAAAATTAATTTATGAAACAATATTATGTTGTATTATAATTATAATTTAATTTTAGGATAACATAAATAATTTTTCAAAGGATCGTAAAATTGATCATGATAGTAAATTTGTTATTTTCTAAAATAAATACGAATTTTATTTGAAAATTAATTTTATCATATATAGAAAATTATATTCATAACATATATTTCATTTTTGGAAACTACATGTGAAAAAAATTCTAGGTATAATTTTTGTATTTTTCCAAAAATAGTTAAATTTTTAGTTAATAGTGAAATTTGGAAAAATATAATATTTTACATTATTAGATAAATACATGATTACTTTCATAAGGGGTGTTTTAAGAAATATTTATATAGGAATAAAATTCACTAATTATTTTATTTAGTCATAAGAATCAATTTTATTTCCGTTCTTGAGCTAAAAAAATAAAAAAAAATGATTATTATATTAAAAAACAATCCTCTACACCCCTTTTAAAAACCACCCCTCACCCCCTTCTACTAACACACTGTAACTTCCTAATAATACCAAATATATACCAAATTATCTCCCCAAATCTCCCCCCATTTCCATAGAATCCTTTGTCTCATCAAAATACCTATAAATGGTTCCCAAAAGGGGAGTCTAAAAGAGGATATCCAAAGAGGTAATATTATCAATATAAAAATATTTTTATTATTCCCTAGTCTACATTATCGTATCTATTTATGATAAAATAAGTATTTTAAATAAACTTAATTTCTATTATATTAAATTTATACCCCTTATCCAACCACCTCTCTTCTTTTATTTTAAAAAATGAAAACATTGTCCATATTATGTTCGGTTCACCACTTCTGGGAATAATGTGTTCCATTTTCCATTACAGCTTTCATTTCTAGTTGAAATAAATATATAATGGTTTAAAATTACCTATATATTTATATTATATATTTTTTCAAATTATATAATGAATTTACAATCATAATATTAAAAGATACAGAGTAAGCTCATCATGGTCGAAAAACCCACATTAATAAACTAAGCGTAAAATTATTACCCTCTATAAATATTGAATATTTATGAATAATATTGGATAAAAAGATCATATTTGACTTCTGAAAAAAATCAAATCCATTCCATTATTATTTTATAATTATGGAACCATTTCATATAAAACACCCCTAATCATCCAAAACTAATGCGACCTTGGACGCATGACCTGAAAACCCATGATATAGTATAAATAGAAATGATATATCAATTAAATGAATATAAAATAACATAAAAACATGACAATAAATAAAATATATTTGAATAAGTTTCTCAATAATATATTTAAAAAATCTAAATTGATGAAATCCTATTTTGTTATATGAAAATATAAGATTATGTAACCAATTTTTATGGGAATATTTATGACATCCTATTTTGTTATATGCAAATATAAGATTATGTAACCGATTTTTTCATGGGGTTTTCCTTTTTCTTAAGCTTTATGATTGATTTACTTATATGGAACAAATAATCATGTAAATTTTATCATAGGTACACCAATTTATCACTTTAATTCAATGGTTAATGTTTTTATCTCATGAGATGATATGTATGAGATTAACAAGTAATTCTAATCCATGTCAGGACTCTGTCCACCATGTTATGTTGTATTAGAAGCAACCCTTTACTTGTTTGTATATAATGTTATCTATTTTTTCCACATTCATATGCTGACATAACCTTATGATTCTATATTATTTATTTCATTCTTCCATATTATTATTTAAGAGACTTGTATTTATAATATCTTGTAATTTCATTTGACTCATATGTTGTGCTTCATTACCATTCTTATTACCTTACCAAGATTTATAGCTCACCCCTTTTTAATGCATTTCCTTGGTTATCATATATACTTTTAGAAGATAAAATATAATAATAATGACATTATGGAAACTAAAATAAAGATGTTTATATGTTTATCAGTTTAATAATTCTAATCCCTATTTTTTTGTTTATTTTAGTTAATGGTTTGAAATATAAGGAATCCTTGGGAGAACCAATATGACAAAAAATGTGATAATTTCCCTAACGGAATACCTAAACAAATAGGAGTAGGAGGTTAAAACTTACTGGAAGTACTAGCTCAACTAAATCATGTTATCAATGATAACATAAATTATATTGAATACCCTCTTTATCCTAAGAAATATAATCTTTTAGTTGCATCATTTATGTGAAAAGGTATGCTAATTTAAGTGGATATTGTGATCCCCTCATCATGGAACAGTGAATTAAATCCATTGAGAATATATTTTATGACATCTAATTCTCAGACTAATAGAAATTAAAATTGGTAATTTGTTTCCAAGTGGGAGAAGCTGATAAGTGTTGGACACTGATCAAGAACACAAATCCAAAAGAGGAAATCAAATCCATGGAATGGAAAAGATTAAAAAAAATATTTTAGCCAAAATTAATATCATAAAATGCAGAGGGAATTTCTAAGAATAAAGTAGAAGGATGATGAGTTTATCGTGGATTATGAGAAAAAATTCATAAGGATTTCACATTATGTCTCTGACTTTTCCATCAATAATGAAAGTAATGCAGTATACATTAGTGGTTTAAAGTCTAGTATACGAAAATATTTGGTGATTTGAGACTTTGGTAGATATGAATAAATTGTTCATTATTCGAATAAGATCAAGATAGAGATTGGCGATTCATAGTGGTCTTGATGGGATGAATATAAAAATAGAAAAATGGAGTCTAATTTGGGAGGATAAATGTATAAATCACATTGAGGAAATAAAACCCAAATGAACTTATCTAAACAATTTGGTAAAAAAATATCCAAAAAACTATATAAATAAAATAGGGAGATATGTAAAATTTGGAAAAGTGGAGAATTAGGCTAATCAATGCTTAATGGATATGAATAATTCTCCAAATGCGACAAAAGAAAAGATGGTTCCAATCAACACTCGGTCTGTAGTCTAGTGTTTTAACTTCTTGGAACACAAATATAATGAACTCCAATGCCCTAATCCAAAGGATAATGGAGATAATTGGTGATAACAACCTCCAATTCTAAGAGAGTATGTAATGGATTATGATATCACTACTGCTGAGGTAGATCCCATCAATGATGTGGTGATAGGTACACTGGTTACTAATTCAACAATAATGAATTTACTATTTGATTCTATTCCTATACATTCTTTAATATCATGTACGTTTAGTATAACTATTCAAAAACCACATCAAAACATGGTGGTTAAGTTATTTATGAGAAAAAAATATAAGGATTTTTTTTCATCCTATGTGTATTAATCCTCCATAGATAATGTTTATGGACTTACCCTCATGAGAAATATTTACATACATACTTTAGTAGAATTTTATTCTATAATGTTCCTAGATTGAATATCCTTATATAAATCCAATATTATCTATTAGGAGAAGGAGGTCACTCTTCACATTTGGACACATCCTCTGATTCTATTCCAGATAAAAGAGGAGAATGAATCCCCATTGAAATTTTCTTCTCACTATTGAATATTTTTTCCCTAAGAGAAATTATATCTAACTCAAATTGTGGAGAGAAATAAGGGAATCATTTTGAAGACATGACCACATTGAGGGACTATAATAATGCATTCTCGGAAGAGTTTCCTAGTATTCCTTTTAACTGAGATGTCAATTTCGTAATTTAACTTATACATGGATCTCTTTAGATATCCAATAATACTTAAAAAATGAACACTACAGATTTAGATTTGTTGAATAAGTGGTTACCAAAGCATCTATACATGGGTTTTATATTCTCAAGTGATTCACCATGGGGGGTTTCGATCCTCTTAATTACGAATAAGGATGGGTCAATTTTCCTCTATCTTGATTACCATGAACTCAATACGATTATAAAAAAGAACAAGTATCACCTACCACATATTGATGACTTGTTCAATCAGATATGTGGGGTCTGATACTTTTCTACAATGGATTTACCATCCGGGTATCCCTAATTTGAGGTGAAAAAGGAAAGTATTACCAATATTTTATTTATAAAAAGTTATATATTGTTTGAGTTCACAATGACACCCTTTAAACTCACAAAGTTTCCAAAAATATTCTTGAAATTTATGAATATATACTTTATAAATAACCTAGACAATTTTATGGTAGTATTTATAATGATATTTTGATATACTCAAAATGTAATGAGGAACATGAGGAGTATTTGAGTAATTTTCTAAATACATTTTTAAAGAATAAGTTATATAAAATGCTTAATACATATTAGTTCTAGATGGAGGAATTATCATCATTGGTGAAAGTTATCACCATTAGAGGGATATATATGGACCCATCCAAGAAAAATGTTTTCGAGGTGTGGCCCAATACAATATACATGAAATATATATGTATTTTTCTTATATAATATGGGTAATATCAATGGTTTCTAAGAAACTTTCCATGATTATCAAACTTGCTAACCAAAATAACTTGGAAGGGAGTAATGTTTTTCAAGACCAATGAATGTGAAGATATATTTAAGGAATGAAATATAGTCTTATCAATACACCGTAATTACACTACCCTCATGTAGGGAACCAATCTTAGTATATAAAAATTTTTAAGAAAAGGATTAGGTTGTGTACTGATTCAAAATTATAAAGTTATGTTTTACATATCAAGGCAGTTTAATGTTCATGGGAAGAACTATTCAACAAATGGTTTGGAGTTAGCTGTAGTAATCCTCACAATTAGGATTCAGAAACATTATATCTACGGGGAGAAGTGTGAAATATATATATATCATAAGAGCCTCAAATATATATTCACACAAAAAGATATTAATATATTCTTGGGAATATTCTTATAGAAGATAAAGGACTATGATGATTAATACATTACTATATAGGGAAGGAAAATAAAGTGGAACATGATCTATGTAGAAATAATCCTGCAGCCTTATCAATAACGTAAATTGGGAAGGATCTAATTTTATTAGACATGCTAAGGATGTACATATAAGTCATATATGAACACCATCCTATATAGATAAAATGCTTTCTCGACTATGAATAAGGTAAAAGGTAAAGGGTACATATTGGGGTGAAGTGAAAATATAGAAGAAGGTGGAAGATATAAAAAAAATTGAAATCCTTAGAGTTCAAAATCATTAAAGAATTTGTATGATTTGGGTGTTGACAATATGTACTATAAAAACACAAGATAAAGAAGTGTATATTGAATGATGTAAATATATCAACCTTCTCTATCCACCTAAGGATCATGAAGATTCATTGAGATCATTATGAGATCTATTAGTGGTATAATATAAAGATAGAGATCATAAAATATACTTCACAATGCCTGGTATGACTATAAGTTAATGTTGAAAGGAAAACGTATAAAGGGATTATGAAACCCTTACCAATACCTACATGGAAATGGGAAAATATTACTATGGAAATTGTCAAAGGTCTTCCAAATACATGCTTAAAAAATAATTCCATATGTGTTATAATAGATCATCGTATATAGACTACTCAATTCCTAAAAATTTGAGAGGACTTTTCAATGGATCAACTAGAAAGGGTATACATTTGGGAAGTGGTGAGGTAGCACGAGATACCACTATCAATTTTATATGATCGAGATCTATAGTTTACATAAAAGTTTAGGAAAAGTGTCAAACATGCTTTGAACACTGATTTGAGGTTCCAATATGGATTATCACAACTAAATTGATGGTTAATCTTTGTAGACTATCCAGAAACTTGAGTTAATGTAGAGAGTTTTCTCTATGGAGTTTAAAGGAGGATAAGATCAGCAAATTCATTAATTTGAGTTTTCATTCAATAATGACGTCCACTCATGCCTCTAAATGGATCCATATCAAGACCATATGGGAAGAGATGTAAAACACATGATTGTTGGGATTAAGTTGGTGAAAATAATATGTTGGAACCTAAAAATGTCGAAAAAAGGTAGAAAATGTCAAGACTTTGTAGCATCACATCAACTCAGAGTTGAAAAATGAGCTATGTTAATACACATTGGAGACCCAAGGTTTAAGGTTAGAGATAATGTATTCCTATGTATAGTTTTAAGGATGAGATTCATGAAATTTTAGAATAAGGGAATGCTAAGTCATATATACATCATACCCCTTGAGATTCTTGATCACATCAAAGTTATGGCCAATCTACTAACTCTCCCACAAACCCTATCTCATGTACATGAGATGTTCCACGTATCTCTTTTGACGAATTACATACCAGATCCCTCAAATATACTTAATTCAAATGTGGTATAGTTAGATCATGATATCTCTAATGAGGAGAAACCTGTGAAGATATTGCACCACAATGATAAAGATATACTAAATAAGACTACTCTCCTAGTCAAAGTACTATCATGGAACCATAATTACAAGGGAAAAAAATGGGAACTAGAAGAATAAACGAATTAAAATTATCCTCACTTATTTTCATATTACATGGTGAAATGAAATTTTGAGGGTGAAATTCCTTAAGGGGGAATAATGTAATGACATAGAATTTGATCAATGTAATTTCCATTATCTTAATATAAATGATTTATATTTAGTAATGTAGTATTATATAATATACAAGCATCGCATGATAGAACCAAAAAAAATTATTATATTAATTTTAACATTATGTTAATAATATAAATATACTCATTAAAATGACAAATATTACAATGAGAAAAAATATATAACAAGACAACTTGAATATAGAAATATGGATATGCTTGATCCCCCATAAAAATAGCACTCAATAAAAACACTGTAGAAACAAAATAGAATATTAGTAATTTAATATTCATTTTTAAAATGAAAATATATATAAACTTGAGATGAAATAGAAGTTAATTAAGAATGACTATAATATGAGGTATTTATAGAATGTAAGGAACCTATTTTTTCGATTACAAATATGACTATTGTAATAGTAATCCGACTATTAGGAATAGTAACCTAACCATTAGAATAGTAACCACACCTATAGATTTGTAAAATAATATTTAGTTATCTAAAAAAATAAAAATAAGGAAAAATCATGTCATGATATAAATAAATTAATGTTTTAAAGACCATAAAATATGTGTTTGTATTTTTGTAAAACATATATCTTTTATTTATATTTTTATGATAAATATAAATATTTGAAATAATATTTCACTTCATTATTTTTTTATAAAGCTATATTAATTTCTATTATAATGGTATTCTAATTTTATGATACCAACAGTAACATTTCATCAGGTTGAAAAATTGATTATGTTATTAAAATTACTATTTTTTCAAATATATAAGGATTTCATTAAAATAATACTTTTGTCATATTTAAAAATTTATTTTCCTAAAATTATTTCATTTATGGAATTTAAACATTTAAATATGGTTAGGGTGAATATTTGGTATTTTTCTGAAATAGTTTAATTTTTGGTGAATAGTGAAATATGATAAAATATGATATTCAACATTATATGCTAAATACCTGATTAATTGCATAAGATGTGATGTAAGAGATCAATAGGTCAACCACACTTGTACCAATTACTATATTTATTCACAAGGATCAATATTATTGAAATTCATGAGCCAAAATGATAAACAAATGATTATTATATTAAGAACACCCCTATTATTATCTTATTATTACCACCCCTCACCTACCCTTCACATAACACATTATAACTTCCTTATCTTACCAAATATTTGTAAAATTTTCTCCTCATCCGCCTATCCCTAAAATATTTAGTATTATCAAAAGACCAACCCATTGTTCCGTAAGGGGGATACTAAGAGAGGACATGCAAAGTGGTAAAATTTATAAGAAAAATATCATTAGATTATTTATTATTCTACCTAATAAAATTAATTTATAATCAGATAGTATGATAAAATTATTATTTTCGGTATATAAAATTGTTATTTTATTTACAAAATATTCCCTTTTATAAATTCATCACTCTATTTATTTTAAAAAAATGAAAATGTTGTTGATAATATGGTTGATTCATCACCTCCATGGATAAAGTGTCCCGTTTATCATTACCACCTTAATGATTGGTTGAAATACACTTTTAATGGTTAAAAATGACATAATTATGTAAATTATATATTGATTAATATTTTTAAGTCATTATATATACATATTATTAAAATAAACATAATAAGTTCATCATGGTTGGAAAACTATCTTTAATAATCTAAGAGTATTTTAATTATACTATGTAAATATTAATTTTTTATTAATAATATATTGGGTTGGTGAAATGGAAAGAGGGGGAGGGGGAAAATTACCTTTAAAAAATGTATAAAATGATCAATGCTATAAAATATAAGATGAAAAAAGAAACAAATATATATAATCAATGTAAATTATTATGTAAATAAACACCAGGAAATTAAGAAAAAGTAATGTAAAAAAATTAATATGGAAATTAAATAGACAATATAAGCCTTGATAATAGAATTTGACAATATAAAAAAAAGCTTACCCTACACATCCTTCCCATAGTAAGTCTTGAGAGGATATATATAATCCCTTTATTTTAAAATGATTCAAGAACCAAAGAGGTCCCTTTCTTTTGACTGGAAAAATAAATAAACCAAGAACCCATGGTTTTAATGGGAACCAAGAAAAAACAGTCCCTTTTCTTAAATGGATAATAAAGAAACAAATCATGAGAAATAACGAGAAAATATATGGGTTACCATTTAGAAAACATGTTATAATTTTTTTCTACTCTCACTAAATTATATGAAATAAAGATAAGGTGTGTGTGAGAGAAATTTAAAATGATATTAATATCATTAAAAGATAATAAATATAGAGAAGATAAGAGGGAGAGAAATTACAAAATAGAAATAGACAAGGGGTTATATAATAAATATAAAGCCTAAAGAAGAAAGAGAACAATGAGAATAAAAAACAAGATACATTCTATGAAAAGATGATGATGCTTGATGAAAGTCATTAAAGATCACACATTTTTATTGCAAACATCAATGTTCACATTTTCTATGATTAATTATCACATTAATATTCTTATGAATGGTATAGTAATATTTAACTTTTAAACTCTTTAGATATTTGGAAGATGGTGAAGATTGAGGAGTATTTAGTTTGACGCACACAAGATTTAGATGATGTTACAAGCCTCCAAAAGACATCTTATATATCCTTCTTAGGGTGTTTGAATCCAAGGGGTCAAATCATGAAATTAAAGACATGTATTGAATTATTTTTTACTACATTCAATGATTCCATGAATTATCTGTCTTGATGTAATCGGTTACCCGATAGCCACCACTGGGTAGCCGGTGGTACTACCAGTAGTATGTACAATATATCTTCTCCCACTAACTAGTCAGTGGTCTCCATTATCCATTTTGTGGGATTAATAGATCTAAGGATGATATTCCATATGCTATTGGCTTATTAGTATCACTGCACTAGCTAGACGATTCTACCTTACTGTAACAATCATTGAAGAGGCCTTTTAAACCTATTTTGATGTGGCATTTAGGCTGGATGCCTTCCTTTTATCAAAACTTAATAGAAACAATTACAAATATAAACACATTGAAACAAGTTAGAAAAAAATTTAGTGCTTTTTATCATTAAAACAAATACACTTCATGGTATAATAATATCCCATTTTTTATGGTAACAAACCCTTGATATAAAAATCATGTTAAGGAATATGAGATGAAAAAAGGAAAGTGTTTTACAATGAAATGTAAAATAATTTATCCTTTTTTTAAATAATTTTAATTAATCCCTCAAACATTAAGAAACCTATATTGAAACTAATAATCTTTTTACTTTTACCTCAAAAAAATCTTCCCCCTTTGTGATTATCAAAAAGGAACTAACAAAGTATGATGGTTTGAGAGGATATATAAGATAATAAGATATTCAAAGAGCATCATGAGAATTCAGAAGAAATTTAATCATTGTAAAAATTAAATAATTAATATAATATAATTAAATATAAACAATTAAAAAATGCTTTAAAAAAGTACATATATTAATAAAACAGAAATCATTGAAATCAACACCATCTCATGTTTGAAAGAAAATTTAAGGGAGAAAATAAAGATTCGAGAATATTTTATTTTTTGAAAATGTAACGAAATATAAGATATTTGTCTCCCCATAAAATGATAGAACAACTAAGATAAAGATACTATAGATAAAAAATGAAAGAGAAATAAAAGTTTAAAAAGAAAACAAAATTATAAAAGAAAAATCAATTTTAAATATGTTTAAAAAAAATTAATTTCCATAATTCGGCAAATAATATGATTAGTAGAGAGGGAGAGATATGAATTTAAATGATAATATAAGGTATAGTTATTAAAGTAAAAAAAAATTAAAAAAGGGAATAAATAGTGAAGAAAATTTGAAAATATATTCAAGAGAGAACATAAAGAAATATTAACAAAGAACTGTTTTCTCATTAATATCATGATATATGAAAAAATTATATAAAAAATGATCTAGGACCCCATTTATTTAATAATAAAACATTAATCTCATGGTGTAGAGAGTTTATAAATGACTTTAAGAGGTTAAAACATCATTTTTAATAGAATCCATCATTTGATAGATCAACGTGGTAAGGTGAAAAATCTTTATAATAAATCATTTAAAAGAGGATTTTGGTATCCTTGAGGGTCCAAAATTGTCATCATAAGAAGATTTTAGGACTGGAAACAATTTTAGGTCCCCTAAAATTGGCATGTAAACACTTGATAACCCAAACTTCATTAGATTTTTAAAAATAATTTTATGAAAGATGGATAAAATCTGTTTTTAAAAATCGTGAATTATTACAATCACATTACCTACCAAAAAATGGAAACAAGTTTTTCACGCCTATCTTAGTGTGGTAAAAAAGCTAATATATTTTTTCCTAGTGAATCATAATGGATGAAAAAGGTAATATCACGTGAGGATCTTGATAGACAATCACACAATAATTATAATTCTTTTATTTTTTTATTTATTATGATTTTATATTTACTATCAAATAATGGGAGAGGATGACAATGAATTAAAAACTTATCTAAAAATATATATGTATAGCTAACAAAATGTATACAAGTTAGTAAAGAAAGGTCTTGGTCCTAGGTTCATTTACTTAAAAACTAACAATTGGTTACAAAGAAGAAATAAAATAATGAATATAGTAATGATTATCTAAGAAGAAGTATCCTCCCTTGGGTCAAGCTCTCAACACAGTATAATGGAATATCAATTTATATGAATTCCCAACTTAAGGTCCAGTCCTTGAATATAAAAGACCATATATTAAAATCCACAAATCTTTCACCCTTTGAATCATTTAATGTTTCATTCTTTTTAATCCATGTGATGATATCCTTCTTTTATCTATCTCATATAATGTTTTTGACTTTGGCTTCCCATATTTTCATATATTTAATATTTATAGATATATTAGTTCAATTAGCCTTCACTATTCCTCTAAAATAAATTCATTTTCCACATGTAATAGTGCATGAGAGTGGGCGTATTGAAATTATTTTTGAGAAGGTATGGATCTGAAGTGGATTTCATTGAATTTGAGTGAATTATAGTATTTCTTATATCCATATAGATGTATTTGTGATTTGTAAGTTCACATAGACATTTTTTCACACATAGTCATTTTCCACATAGACATTTTACATGTAGTTGATTGCTGTGACATAGTCAATGATACCCACATAGAATATTTACAATGTTGTCTTTCCCACATAGCCAATTCATGTAGCCATTTTACCATGTATTCAATTCACATAATTAATTTTTCTATGTAGCTGATTCAAATATATGATTTTACTATATAAGGTAATAAATATTTTACCCATTATAAGGCCTTGTTCCCTATATAAGGGTGAAGAACTATAAATTTTCATCAACAAAATTAAAATTTCAAATTTAGAATATCAAACTATTTTTCTCAAAAATAATTATTTAAATGAAAATCACCCATATTCTATTAAATCAATTAATTAGATGTGAAAATGATTAAAAAAATTAAAATTAATTTTAAAAATGTCATAAAAAATCATGAAATATAATGGAATCAGCCATTTATATATAAGATTCCTAGGTATATGATAATAAATAAAAAATTTATCTTGGGAAATTCCATTCACAAACGAAGTGGGTTTTAAAGAAGTTGAATTAATATTTGAAATACTAAGACCATGATATTTTTAACAGAAAACTTACCAAATATCATATTAATAGTTTGTTCACATTTGGTGAATTTAGAATGAGAGATTTTGAGTTACATGATTTCGTTTTTGAAAAAATCAACATCAGGTTTATTTTTAAATTTCAAAATAAAATCATCCTTTTATTTTAAAAGAACCACCTCTACAGTTAAAAAATATTATATTTATTCTCAATATCTATGTATAAATGACCATGTTGATGATATCCATTTTAAAGTTCATCTTGATGAAATTGTAGAACTTCAATATTTAGGGGACTAGTGGGGAAAGTAGAAGAATGAGAATAATGAGAAGGAGAATGTGACATTGGAGAAATAACATCATTACGATCCTCAATGTGAGCCATTAGGCATTTTAGAATTTATTTTCTTGAGGATGTAGATTCATCACTATCACTACATTCTACAATCTTTATCCCTTTGTTACCTTTCTTCATGTCTTATAACATCTTTCTATATATTGAGAATTCTAGTCATATGTGCCATTTTTTATTGCATTAATAGAATGTAACCTACAAAATTTCAATGATCTTATTATTTTTGGATTGACAAGATGATTCTTTCTTTATTAAGAGTTTTAACTCCATTTTTATAATATTTTTATATTCTCTTTCATCATCGGTGACACTTTCAAAAGAATCATCATCTTTCATTTATTTAAAATTAATGCACTTATTAGTTTCTTTAGATTGTAATCCTTATTTATACACTTGGTGTTTCATCATTATCTCATACATAATTAAGTATCCAAAAAAATTTTGTACCACCATTTTTAATGTCCTTGACTTATTGGATCACCATCACTTTGGGAGCCCAAAAACTAGGTAATACACAAAGGAATTTCTTCATAATATCCTTTAGATATTTTCATCCATTATATTTGTCAGTTAAACAATGAAACATTATAGTGATAGATTCATTTTCAACAATGAAAAAACATTAAAAAACTTGATGATACATACACAATCTAGATTGCAATACTTTATTTGTTCCTTCATGTGCAATTTCTATTGATTTATAGATTTCATTAGCAGTTTTACAAGTAGATATTCTATTAAAATCATTTTGATCTAAACTTCAATGCAAGGAATTCCTAGATTTTTTATTTATCACAAAAATTTTAATATATTTGGGAGTCCATTTTCTTTATATTATTTACATGAAAAAAATCATACAGTACAATTTTACAAATAGGATTAGAAAGTCTACAAAAGAAAGTAGACATGTGAATTTTCCAATGAGAGTAATTATAAAAATAAAATAAATGAGAGTTTTTATAAAAATATAGTGCTATTTTAAAAAATAACTTTGAAAATTGGATAAGATTTTAAAATCAAAAAATAATTTTTCAAAATAATAAATTTAATTAAAAACTCAAAGGTCTCCTTTCATAGAAATTATTGGGGGAGATAAATGGAAGGGGTGAATTTACTTTTAAAAAATTAAAGTGAATAAAAACATCAATTCTATAAAAGATATGATGATAAAATAATGAAATAAATATAATTAGTGTACTATTATATGGAAATAAATATAATAAAATTAAGTAAAATTGATATGGAAGATAAATCAGATGGTAAATATATAAGGAATACTTTGACAATGGAGTTCGACAATAGAATAAAAATGTTCCCCTTTGTCTCCTCTCCTCAAGAAGTATTGAGAGGGTATAAAACACATTAATTTTTAAAAAAATCATTAATCAAATAAGTTCATTAGTTTTTAACAAAGAAAGAATGAAAATAAGTGTCCTTGGTCTTAACAAGAACTAAGAACCAAACAAAAATCCCTTACATTAGAATTGAGAAGAATGAAACCGATGATGAGAGTTAAGGATAAAATAGACGATTTTTCCTTTTTAAAACCTATTTTAATGAGTTCTTTACTATTACTAAAATATTTGAAATAGAGAGAAGGTGTAAAATAATTAAATTAGAAAATATAGAGAGCCAAGGGGTTATACAAGAAATAAAAAGGCTCAATAAATAAAATAACTATGGGAAAAAATAAAGAGGATAAAATAAATGAATAATATTTTCTTCTGGATAAAAGTCATTGAAGATCAAATTGTTGAATTTTCCCTTAAACATTCAGAATTACCCTGATGAATGTTCATGGTGATATTGTTGGGAAAGGAAGAGGAAGATGGATCATCAAAACTCATTGGATATTTTGATGTCATTGAAGATCAATGAGTATTTTTTTGATGAACACTACAATTGGATGATATAAAAGCCTAAAAAGCCTCCTTTTTAGCATCCATAGAGTGATTGAGGTCCAAAGGGTTGATCCATGACATTAAAAGCACAACAGATGTTTTTCTGGATTCATTAAATGTTTCCATGGATGATATATATTGATGCCACTAGATACAAAATATCCACCACTATGTAGGAAATGGTGCAATTAGAAGTCTGTACAATTTGTTTGCTCACAGAGACTAGCCAGTTAGGCAGCCCATGGGCCTAATAGAGAAATGGGTGTTCTTCCATATTCTACTAGATATCCAGTTTATCCCAATTACAACAATCATATAAGTGTAATTTTAAACCTATCTTTATTTCATATTCTGACTAGATTCATCCCAATCAACATAAGTCAATGGAACTATATAAAATACACATGAAACACATTGAAAAATGTTAGAATAATATTTGAGTTTTTATGATCATTAAAATAGTTACAATTCACAGAACAATAATATATTTAATACTAAGAACCTTTTATAACTTATGGAAATACATTAACTCCACACCATTATACTTCAACAGTTATGGAATCAGTTCATAAATAACTTCCATAACCATCCAAAACTAATATAACATTGGATGCATGACATGAATGACCCTGGGTTGGTAGAAAATGAAATGATATCTCAATTAAATTACAATGAACTAATATAAAATATTTATAATAAATAAAATATATTTTAATAATGTTCTAAATCATGTATTTAATAACTATTACTTGATTATTCAAGAGGTTAAGTGAAGGTGAAATTTGAACCTCGGCCTGAGGTAAAGTATAACTCTATACCATCCTATTTTATTTGGGTTATTATTTCTATTTACCTCAGTTTATCTCTATATTCTTGTTGTTTAATTCATCTAAATTCTATCTATATTTTCCAAACATATATTTCTATTTTAATTCACCTTTTCTTGATGTGGATATACATGTTTTAAGGGTTCCCTTCTCAATTCCAACTGTTAAGTGGAACCAATTAAAAGGAACATCACTATTTTCTTACCTTATTTAAAGTACCACGTTATGAAATGAAATTTTAACTTACATGGTTTATAAAAACACATATTTTTATATGAAAAATTATTTCGGTTCATTTCTAGTTTTATGGAAATTATTATGCTCCTACCCTCTTTAATGACTCATTATCCATTTTCTTAAAACGCTGATTAAGAAATCCATTACAAAACACATTTATCTACTCTTTTTATGTCATCACATAAATTGCACTTTATTTTCATGAACTACACTTATCCACTAACTCATTAATGTCCATGAAATACTTTAACACTTTCTTTCATGGGAATCTTTATGTTATTCAATTTTTAATGCTCCAAGACAAGATTGTTTAATCCATTTCCTTTTTTATAGGGTGTTCCTTATTCTTAATCCTTATGAATCATTTTTTTATTTGTAAAAATATATTTTTAAATTTTATAATGGTTTAAAATAGATAGTTCTCGAATGTAATGGGATGTTTTTAATCTCGTGAGATGAAATGTATGGGATTTGGAAGTAAACCTAATCTGTGATGGGTCTCTATCCACTATTTTATGTTGCATTGGTAGGAATACTTGATTTATTCTTATGTCATGTTTTATATTGTTTCCATATTACTATAATTCCATGATATTATTATTCCATATTCTTTATTTCATAATTTCATATGATTATTCGATTTCCTTGTTTTTTAGGTTATCATGTTATGTCATTTGATTTGTATCTAGGTTTCATTATCTTTCTTATTCTTCTCCTATGCTTTATAGATAACCATTTATTATGTATTCCCAAGGTTATACTATGATGTTTTAGAAGATCAAAGTGAATTAATAGAATATTATTGAAATAAATATATTTATGTTTTACATATAGTTTCATTTTCATGTATTATGAACCTAGTCTTCCAATGAAACTTTAACTCTAGATTCTGGGGTAGTGTTTACAGCATCTTGACCTAAGATCCACTAAAAAATACCCAAGTGTATAAGTCCGATGGCCTTAAAAACGCCTCCCCATACAATAGATGTTTCTAACTATATGAAAGGGTATAAGGTGGTATAGTGGGATATTATACCATCATAATTAGAGGGCATCACACTGGTGTTATCACATCCATCAATAGAAGAAGCATATCAATAATTAAAAAGTATCAGATAAAACATCTAGATAGTAGGAGTAATAAATAATCCAAATTAAATATCATATACAAGAAGAGTATTTCATGTCTCTATAAAAAATTGTAGGAATTAAATGGAAATAATCATATAGTACAAGACATGTATCAAAGTACAAAAGAAAAAATAACTATCTTCTGATAATAAAAAGATCCATAGCTCGATCATGTGCTCCCCTACCTCAATGCACACTCAATAAAGCATCTTAAAGTGAGAAATTGCCTTGATACCTACCTGCATTCATGATGTCTGTTTGGTTACCCAATGGTGACCCGAACAGGGTGTGAGATAACACTCAATAAGCCTCCACCAATGTTGTCTATATCAAATCTAGTCTGTTTATATAAGCATAAGCAATGTGAAATATCTAACAGTGATATAAATGAATAACATGGAGTGAAAAATATAAATGTGATTCTGTAAATCCTATAAAGGATCACTCAAAATATGAAATCATAATTACGGATCATCTATAAAGCATTGTAAAGTATCCATTAAGGCCTATGTGGGTAATCCAGTATCAGACCGAAAGGGGAGAATCTAAGGTATAAATGGACAAGGCATCCTCAATGTGTCATGACTAGATGGGATAGATCCAGGGTATATATTACCAAGGTATAGTCATCCAATCCATGGATTATATTTATATAAAACAAGATAATGACTTGGGTAGATGCCAAGGAACATGTCCACTGAGCTTGTCCAAGGTGATCCTAGAAAGATAGATCCAAGGAGTAGCACAGTCCTTTGAATCTGAATTAATTGAAATTCATAGAGTATGTATGACCATGGAATCCTCAACAAAATATTCCATGTAATAAAATGTTAGGCCCTCATGGTCTTGATATAAGGAAATTAAATGTCCTTGGAATCCCCAACATCCTATGTCGTGTGATCAAGTGTCAGACCCAAATGTTCCAGTTACAAGGAGTATAAATATCCAAGGAATCCAAATCATTTATCATATCCTAAACATACCTAATCCATGATTTCATCCAAATCATTCCACGTTTTACATTGAACTAATGTAATAATTTTAATAAAATTTAATTACACATCAAAGGAGGCAATATTATTCTCAGAATATCTCATTTAATTTATTAAAGGATATCACTACAAAGGTGATCCCACACACTCCCAATAGGGTGGTATATCTCGTGGTTGATATATAAACACACCTCCTGGGTGGTCCGGGTTGACGTTGAGAACCTCCAACCATATCATAATACAGTATAGGTAACTTAACAGGGTTCCAATTGTTTATTCAATGAATTGAATTAATTTTAAGATAAACCCTTGAAGGACTAATGTGTGGTACAATGGAGGTAGTGTAAAAAACAACTATTGTTTTTGGGAAATGGTATAGACCACCATACTCAATTAATTGGTAAAGAACTCTTCCAGTATCATCTCCCAACTTGACATAAATTGAAATAAAATAGAAGAACTAATCAACACCATCAAAATAAGGTATAAGATATAGCACCAAAATAGTGTCACCGATAGAAAATAAAATGACGGAAGACATAAGAGGAATAGAGAACTCACCAGAATTCATAAAATGAGACTGATGATTGAAGAATCAGAGTTAGGATCATGAAATAACACAATAGACTAGCTTACGATTTAATGGTAGATTCTGTGTGAGAGAGAAGATATGTGGTTGGATTCTGTTAAAAATGTTTTCTTTATTATTATTTAAAAAAACTATCTCAAGAAAATTTACATTGCATGTAAATATTGGGCTTTACCTTCTGGGGAAACCTCATTACATGTCATAAATTGTCCTTCCCAAGACATTATATGTCATGTATTCAAAATACATGTTTTATACTTGGAATACAAGATAGATTCATCCCCCTCTTCATTCCTTCCAAAATAACCCAATCGGACCACAGTCACAACATTACGGTATATGAAAAAAATAAAAATTTAACAAGAGTTTAACAAAAAAAATTTGTACTTCAAAAAAAACTAGGGATATTAAAATCCACCCCTCTAAAAAAACTCATCCCAGAGTTTCATTTTCGAGGGTGGCAAAGTATCTAAAAAGAGTTCCAGCCATTGAGCACGTATACTAATCACTCTCTCATAGGTCACATTCTTGACATGACCGTGTTTCCATAACACTCAAACTAGAGGAATCGACCTACCTATGAAAATTTCATGTTCTAATAAATGATACGTATAAGATTCTCCAAGAATGATGCATCTACCTATAGATCAAAATCATATAATTGTAGAGAATGATATGGGTCTGAGTGATAATGACATAAATGAGATACATGGAAGACATCATGCATAGATCAGTACATATGAGGTAAATTCAACCAATATGCTACTGACCTGACTCTCTCAAGAATCAAGAAATGCCCTACATATCACAAAAAATATTACCCTATCTTTGAATCCATATATTCCCTTCATTTGGGAGATACATAAAAAGAAATGATGATCGACTTAAAACAATAGTGGTTATTGATGGTGATAGGTGTAGAATTTCAGCCTAGACTGTGTAGTAGCCATCCACTTCTGAATCAACTCGACCTCATCCAAGTCTCCTACATGAGACGTGGTCTAAGGTGTGATGCCTCTCTATCCTCTAGCCAGCATAGAGGTTATCAGTATGGCATGCAATAAAAAGCCTCATATGGTTTCATCAGTATAATCTCGTGATAGACATTTTTTAGGTGAACTCGACCATGGGTATTTTCCTCTCCAAAGAGCCTTGAAAATTGAGGATGCATGATCGAAGCATATTATATAGAACTTGTACCATTTTCTCTATCTAGAGATCAGTGTCGGGGTGTTTTTGTGTTCAATAGAACCTGTGTACCATATTCCCTCTGTAAGACATGAAAAAAATGATAAGTAAATGGGAATCCCTATCAGATAAAACTGTACAGGGAACCCTATTACGGAACACAATAATTTGGATGTAAATCCTCCCATGATAATATACTAAAAACGTCTCCCAGATAAGTTACAAATGCTTGATCATTATGATACATCCCACATCGATCGATACTACAGCACTACCTCAAGGTGACTTTGACAACCGAGCCACGAAATCTATCAAAACATCATCCCATTTCCACTATATTATGGAAAACTACTATAAAACCCCCCCATCAGTCACTGGTGTTATACCTTGACCTTTTTATATGAGGAAATAATCATAAAAAAACTTGATAACTCTTATTTCATACCCAACCACAAATACTAGAGGCATAAATCTCAATACATCATGGTTATTCTGGGATGTACCAAAACAATTTGGCAAGAAATTCCCATATCCACTCCTCTCGGATGTCTACTGGAACCCAAAAGTAACCATGTTTATTTATAATTTCATTCACCCTAACAGTCTAACCAAGAGTAAAATCCTCACCTTCCACACTCTCTTATAGGACTAGGCCCTCATAATGTTGCAGCTATCTCATCCTCACCCTATCCAGAAGTGTGGATGTCAGTGCCAAAAATGAGATAAAACTCTTTCCTGACTATTCTTAACCTCCATGTGCATTTATGAAAACAATGAAATTAGTTTCCATTCACTACTAGCCTCCGGAACTGCCTATTTCCGAGCCTTTTAGCTCAGATCATCCTCTTCTACATTGTCTTTACTAGGCACATTTTCAAGCTAAAAATAAACAACTAAAGGTACTCAATAAACCTTCTCTACTGAAGGTTAAAGTCAAAATACCTAATGATTTACTTGAGGTTCTTATTGTACATGAACACCACAAAATGCTCTACCAGAAAATTGTGCCTCTAACAACACAAAGTGTAAACCACTACAGTTGATATGAGATAGTGAATTGGGTAATTTTTATCATGAGTTCTCAACTAGTGAGTTCCATATGACTCAATGTGATCCTCCTACATAAGTAAATATCTAATAATGATACCTAATGAATCATATTAAAACATGTAAAATTTTCCATGATTAGGAAGAATCGAGATCGGTTCTGAAATAAACCTTTAATTTATCTCCAAAAAATATTATTCACATGTTTCAAACCATACCAATTTCACCCCCATATTAGTCAAACTCATGAGAAGAGTAGATAGATGTGAAAAGTCTTGGATAAATCACCTGCGATTAATATAAAATATGAGTAAAATCTGGATATCAAAAACATTCTTTGGATTCTCCCATGAAACCACAACTCTCACCTTTTCTGGGCCTATATATACTTCTGTATCTAATATGATGTGACCTAAGGAGTGAACCTTATCTATCCATAATTGAAAATTTTCATTTATAAATACAACCAATTATCTCTTAATGTATTAATAATGATTTCAAGGTGTTTTTCATGATCATGGTGAGTCTGAGAATACACCAAGATGTCATCCACAAAACCACCACGAAAGAATCCAAGTACAAGTGGAAAACCTGATTCATCAAATCAATGAAAATTGATGACACATTCATAAGACCAAATAACATAAATAAATACTCATAATGGCCATACCTGTTACAAAATGTTGTATGAGGCATTTATATCATCATGGAAAATACCTAGTGATAACTTGACCTCTTGTAAATTTTCAAGAAAACTCGCTCTCCTTAGAGCTGATGATAGAGTTTGTCTATTCGTGGTAGAGGATATCAATTCTCAACCATCAAATAGTTCAAATTTTTGGTAATCCACATATATCTAGAGGTTTCCATCTTTCGTCTTGGTGAAAATAATTGGTGAACCACACAAAGAATGCCATGTCATATAAACCGTTTTCTTATAAATTCAATATCCATCGCATGAACTCCTACAAATCAATAGTAGCCTTTTTTATTAGGAGTAATGGATACTGGTGCAACTCTCGGAATGAGATCATTTGAAAACTCCACCACTCACTCCAGTGGTAAACTAGAAAAGTCATCCAGGAAGATATACCTGAAACAATCTACAACTGAATAAAACTTATCATGTTACATTCCTTGATCATCTAGATATAAACTAGAAATATGGGATATCATTAGCTTTTCACGTGATGCTCTCGTCCATCTTGGATTTCCTAAAAATACCATTCAACATTGTTAATAGAGAATCATCTACTAGTGATGTGAAGGTCACTATTCAATAATATCATTCAATGAAATCAGGGTAGGGGACCAACCAATCCATCTTGAGAATGATGTAAAATCATACCATATTAATGAAAAAGATTTCCTATATTATGTGATACCCACCTATTTCAAGGGTAACTACCTAAAATGTAGTATATTATCCAACCAAATTCCAAAAAGAGTCTCAAGTATAATTATTCCATCATTAAATGGAACATTGATCTCAAGGGTCTCTGAAATAGGAACAAATAAGAAAGAATGAGATGCCCTTGTATAGAAATGCGTCAATAACAAATTAGAGGCTACTAAGATCAAACTTATCACAATAGATGGTGTGATTATTTTATCCTCGGGTATAGGCTATACTGAATATATCTAGCCTAAACTGTAGCCCTAAGAAACAACATGACTTCTTGAGTAGGCCCACTAAACTTTCAAGGTGAAACTAGAATTTGGCTCCTCTATCCACAACCCCCTCCTTGGCTTGAAAAATCAAGAATACCAGAGCTCCCATCCCGATGTAGTGATTTGAATCCTTCTCATGAACCTAGAGTAGCTGTTGCACCCCTCTCACTAACCACTAGAGGAAAGGTCTTTCAGAACAACTATACATGGCCTATCCTGCTACATGATTGGAACCCATCTAGATCTATATCACACTAGATCCTCATGTGTACCCACCCTCTACTTAGATAATGGAAAACAAAACTACTATCACCCAAACTATATCTAGTATTCCCCTAATGATAAGCCTCAAAATGTATCTTTCTATAACCTAACACTATACCACTTAGTCAAAAATCTACACAACACTATTCTACCACCCATCTTCCTCGATTTATTCTCAGTAATCAGTGATTGATTCACTATATCAGTTATATTATTCAAGTGAAACACATTCACCTATGACTGGATGACATGATTGAGACATTTCTCAAAGAATCTTGACCTGAACTACTCATTAACAAGATATATTGGTTCAAAGCACTGAATCTCTATAAAGAGAACTGAATACTCTATAACAACCCTTGCACACTAATCTAGACAAATAAAATCTCTAACCCCTTCAAATATCATAGTATCAGGAACGTTTTTTTCATAAAATCTATATTGTAAATCTCTCCAAACCATATCTTGAAACCCATAAGCCTTGTTCATAACATCCCACTAGTGATTTGAGGATACCTAAATCATATACATCATGATCTTAAATATTCACTTTGTTGGAGTATCCAAGTGATATAATATGAAAGAGATAGTCTCAAGACATAGCTCAGCAACCTATGAACTACCATCCCCAAAAAAAAGTTGTTGGATTCTACTATTTCAAAACATGCATGAAATCTTCCATATTTTTGGAGAACTATGTGGCTCCTTGAAAATTCTGTATAATGCATAGGAAACTATATTGGAACTAGGCATCAACACACATATCAAGAATAGTAGGCAATACTGCAAGTTTCACTTCTTGAGGTTATACAGGTGACATAGGTCCCACCACCTCCAAAGCATGGTCATCGTCACACCCCAGGTTCATGACTAGAGGTGTTTATGGTAGAATAGCTCTACAATTTCTCAATGAATGTTCCACATAAATGATTTGATAACCACCAAATAATAAATATAAACATTGGAAAGGTACAAAAATTCATATAAAAAAGACACACCCCTCTGCCTACTTCTAATTATAGGATTTGGTAACATGAACTATCATAATGATCACCAGAGACACTTCCAACTTACCACTAATATAGTTGGGTCTGGGTCAAACTCCTTGTTTCATAGAACATGTCCTAGTATATAGACTATCAAAATATAATTTATATATGATGAACCCTTTTAAATTTCAATTGGAAAATCCATTTAGTAGATATATTTCCATATCAGAATTTCAAATCATTTAAATTATAATTTATATTAAAATTTTATAAAAATGTTCGAATTATAAATATTACAATTTACAATTTATAATGTCACACATACCTAATAAATTGAAATTTTGAAACCATTTATTCCCTACTATAACATGTTACAACCCATGCGAACAATGGCCCATGAATCCGCATGTCATTATTGACTACATAAAGTGTATGTTGTAGTATATGTATGAAATTGTTGTTTAGGTTACGATAGATACTTTAAGAACCAATTACTTTTCCCTAATATCTCACACACATAATAAATTTCATAAAGTCAATCAATTCATCCAATATATAATGACATTATTCATGGAATATCATTCCTATATGGTGCCTAAAATTATAACTGATCTAATATCACCTTACCATTTCAATACAAGGAAAAAAACCAAATAAAATGGAATTTCAAACATTAAGTTCATCACCCAACTATTAAATTAAATCAAATATAATATTTATAATCCAAAAAAATGTCCCATATAGGACAATTTATATTTTTCCAATTCATGGGTAAGTTACTCCCAGGTGAAACTCATTACCAAATTATGACACTTTCCAAATATCCTATTTAATATTCCCAAACAATAAGACAATAGAAAAGAAAAACCCATTTGGTACCACTTTGTAACATCCTAACCTAAGATCAACTAAATTTTACCCCGATCTGATAGGTCGCATGTACTCAAGTATGACTCTATGTATGCTAGAGGCTTCAAAATAATTACAAGGGTCTGAGATGGAATAGTGGGGAGATTCTACCCTCATAATTAGAGTGTATTGCATTGGTTTAACCAAATCCTTCAGTAGAATAATCATATCAGTAACTTAGAAATAGAATATAAAACGTCTAGATAGCCAGAGTAATAAACAAGGTAAAGGAAATATCATATAAAAGATGATTATGTCATGTATCTATATGAAATGGTAGCCAATATATGGAAATATGCATACAGTACAACACATGTATCAAAATAAAAATATCAGAATAACAATCTCATGATAGAATTAAGATCCACAACTCAGTTATATTATCCCCTAATTCAATACACAATCAATGAAGCATCATAATGTGGGCACTTTCCTCGGTTCCTACCTATATCCAAGATGTCTATTTGGGTACTGAATGATCGCCTGAACTGGGTGCAATATAGCACTCAGTAGGCCACCAACAATGATGCTTATCAAAGATTAAGTTTGTGTATATAAGTAAAAGAAGTGTGTAATATATAATAGTGATATAAACGAATAAACATGAGTGATACATGAAAATGTGATACTATGTAGCCTACCAAGGCTCACTATAAAGAGACAATCATAATCAATATCCATATGTAAATAATGGTAATATATGCACTATGGATTATGTCAAATAATACAGTGTCATACTTAATGGTTTGGAACCATGTTATAAATGACCATGTCATCCTCATAATGTCAAGCCTACTTGGGAATGATCAAAGGTATATATGACCACGGAATACTCACTGAGTCCGTGGAGTATCTCTATGTAAAACTTGATAAAGACTTGGGTTAGACCCAAGGATCATGTCCACAAAGCATGTCCATGGTCGTCCAATAAATTCAGATATACAGAGTGGCAATGTCCATGGAATCCAACGTAATCCATATCCATGGAGTAGAAATTTCCATGGCATCCTCAATGGCCTATTTTATATAATCATGTGTCAGACCCTCATGGGAAGATACAAGGAGTAGAAATGTCCTTTCCTTCCCCAACGACCTGTTCTGTGAAAATAAGTCTTAGACCCACATAGCCCAGATCCACGAAGTAGAAATGTACAAGACATATAAATCATTCATCGTCTCAAAAAATATTGTTTGGAAAAAATATCTCAATGTGTCCTCTCGGTATGTTTTGGGTGAGGTTTTGTTTTTTGGAAAATATAGATGACTGAAAATGATTATGGTTGGTGTTTGATGAAGACAAGTTTTAAGGTGGCATAGTTTCCTAGTGTTTTCCAAATTTTGGGACCTCAAAATAGGGAATTTTTGGGAATAATGGCGAATGATTTCGGCAAAGGAAGAGGAATGAGGAGCTCGGGATGTGGATTGAATACCATTCTTGGTAATCGTATGCAACCACGTACCAGGAAGCAGGAATAGTATGTAGATGTGGTTAGTGTAACTGAAAATAGATCGCGATGGATGGCGTTGAGGTATGTGGATAGTTTGGCATCAGCGGAGGAAGTCGAACGCATAGGAGAAAAGTTGATATTCACGGAGCGCATAGGAAGACAGTTTGCATATGGCTAGTAGTTTATGGTGGTATAAGATTCAGTATGTGGTGGGGGCTGTATTGAATCTAGATTTGGTAAATCATGATTCAATGGATTAAGAAGGTATCATTTCCTATATAAGAAATGCTAATCCTACTAATTACTGTGTATATTGAACTTCATTAGAGAAAATGTTTTTCTCTGGGATTTCAGAAAAGGCCGAAGGATGTTCGCGAATGTCGAAGTGGTTCGTGAAGGCTAAAGCAGGTCATGAAGGCTGTGGTGGTACGCACGGAAGGAATCCCGATGAATGTGTTTG
Source organism: Viscum album (assembly GCA_963277665.1). Classification (NCBI taxonomy): domain Eukaryota; kingdom Viridiplantae; phylum Streptophyta; class Magnoliopsida; order Santalales; family Viscaceae; genus Viscum; species Viscum album. The sequence continues at coordinate 851,406,996 of OY728157.1, read as the reverse complement.
TGGGGTTTCTTTACCCCCAATGGAGCTCTGGTATACGGAAGTGAAGAAAATCCATGGATAGAGAACAATTTTCGAATAAAAGGGGTTTCGCATGGGAGGTTTGTGAAGTCGCTATGCAGTATCTGTATGCGATAGTGAAGGCGGAGACAGTCTTTGGAAAATGGAGTTTCGCAAAATAGGGAGTCTATGGGTAGAGGAGGTTTGCAGAAGAGGCAGTAGTACTCATGGAAGGCAGTGTTCATACCAAATCCAGTACTCAGTACATGGGATAGACAAGGTGATTCACAGTTTTCTCAAGGTATTTTTAGAAAGCTTCAATTCAGTTTGGGAAAGTATTTTCTGGTACTTAACAGTACTCGAGAAGGTTGAATTCTTCTACGAGTGAAAACAGAACATCAACAGAGAATCTACCAATAGTTTAAGAAGTAAAAATTCATGAAAATGAAGGTACTTAAATGTCTAAAAACATTGTTTGACCTACACATCCATAAACATTTATTGGATTCCATTCCAAGAGAAGTGAGAAAAGTAAGAGGAAGACGGTGACCCTTTCCACCAGTAGTGAGCAAGAGAAAGAGGTATGGGGAGTGACCCTTGAGAATGCAATGATTAGACCCTAAAACTTGTAATGGTAGTGAGCCTGGGCATAGAAGATCTAGCCCAATCATTTTACTCATTATTGGAAGTGAGCCTTAGTAAATTTTGTACATCATAACATTCCCATTGAATGCTCCATAGACGTATCCCAATGGCGGTGAACAAAGTAAAAATTATCGTGTACTATTCATGATTTCATATCTATTCATATATTCTTATTGGCGGAAGAGATAATTGTGTTTTTTCTAACAAAAAAACTAGATCTGAATAGTAGAAAGATTTAATCTTCCAAACCCTAATTAACCCCCCCTCTTAGGGTATTCAACTTAGTGGACCTAAAAAATACCCAATCCATATGTCCATCCAACTCATTCCAAATTTTCCTTTCAACCCATGTAATCATTTTATTATTTATTCATTAAATGTAAAAAAAGGTAAGATCCATCTTATTATATCTAATTTAATTCATTAAAGGCGTTATCTTCAAATGTGAGGTCATCCACATCCTATTGGGTGGAATATCATGGGTCAGATACATAAACACACCCCACGGGTGGTCCAGGTTGAGTTTTTCAACCACCAAACATATGATGGTGCAATGTGAGAAACCTCACAAGATTATAATAATTCATTCAATATATTAAATTAATTTTATAAGAAACATCAAAAGGTTTGATGTAAAGAACAATGAAAATTTTGTATAAAATGTGTATTTTAGATAAAAGGTATAGACCACCTACCTATAGTCCGTGGTAGAACACTCCTCCAGTATCCACTCAAAAATCAACTTTAATTGGAATAAAATTAAAGAATATATAAAAAACTTGAAAATAGGGCATAAAATCCTACACCAAAATAGCATCATCGATATCACAGAAAATGATGGTAGGTGTAAGGGAAAAATATAAAACACTGATGTTCAGAAAACAAGACCAAAAATGGAAGAATCAATGTTTGAATCATGAAACGACACCAAATCCTTGATTAGGCTTTAAGGGTATCTTCTATGTGAGAGTGGATGGATTTGGTTGGATTCTATAAAAAAAGTGTTATGTATCTTATATTAAAAAAAAATACTCCACTCATCTATATAATCTGTAAATTCAATACCCTTTGGGTAAATTCTAATCTTTCACTTCTAGGTAGAGCTAATTGTACATTCAGAATTGGCATTCCCATGCCAATACACAACAGGTATTTTGTACATCTCAAGTAATACACATTGTGTCTTTGTCATACAACCTACCTTTAGCGCCCTGATTTCTTCCAAAATAACTGAACTATCTCATGGGCATGTCTTTAGGGTTTAAGCCAAAAAGATAAATTTAAGAAGTGGTTAACTGAAAAAAGGATCCATACATCAACAAAGAACCATTGATAATACAATTTTTATTGGATATTTATATTTATAATAATGAAATAGTATGTGTAAGAGGATTGGTTCACTATATGTGGGATAAACTGAAGTATATTCATGAGATATGAAAACATGATTTTCAATGTTATACCTTGTTTGTTACAGGTCACAGGTTTATACTATTGGTTTGTGTGATCTTGGTGGAATCAATTTCACACCAAGGGCTGGAATTATATTCTAAACGGTGAACCTTGAATATCGTTTCACACTTAGTGTGTGTTTGTTCTCCTATGTTGTAGTAAAAGAACAAAAGTTATAAAATATTGGGATAGAGAGAGATAAAGAGCACAAGAGTGATCCATTCATCTTAAATGTTAATAGAGGTAAAAGAATAAAATTGATAAAAATTATAAATTGGTTTAAAATTCACCAACACTAATTCACCCCCTCTAAGTGTTTAGTTCACACTAACTGGTCCCCTGAAAATGTGGCTATAATTTTATTGAGGGTGAATTTAATGAAATCCATTATTAAATGACTGTAGAAAAAATTGACACTCATCTAATAAGAACTTATGTTGTACATATAATTTTAAAAATCATATTCCAATATTACTAAAATGTTAATATTTAAAAAATAGAGTCAATATAATAGAAACCTTTATATTGGTATAGAAATATGAGAATAGTTCTCAAACAATAAAAAAAATTATTTTTGAACCTTCTTTTGATGAAACACGTTAAGAGGTAAGGAATGTTTATTATAAACATAAGAGGGATTCTCTTGACGAGTCTACATCAATTATTGTCTCTATAGAGTCTATAATTTTGAATAAACATGGAAACATAAATGATTATGGGATGATTTATAACCCAAAAATATTATATTATGAGTGATCAAGACATAAAAAACACAATGTTTCTAGAGGACTTTTCAATTTAAGATTATAGAATTCACTTATATCTTATCTCATTAATTCAATATGATTCATCATTTTAATGAATTGAATATATTTGGGTCACCTTTTGATCATGACCTAGACACTAGTTTCATTCCATAAACATTATTAGAAATTATTTAGTAGTTCATTGTTAATTATAATATTAATGGAATCAAGAAATTTACCCATGCTATTGAATACATTGAGGATAGTTGATAATAACATTGGAAGTCTATGATCAAGTAATGTATTGATAGTGCAACATAGTAGAAGCTCAAATTGTAAAAATAAAATATATTTCAGTTGGTCAAAGTGTGAATTATATAATAGTAAATAAAATTATTTGAAACTAAAGGGTGGATCGAAGGATAAAGGTGGATGTTTCCCTTCTAAAAGGCTTGGACACTAGATATGAAATTCTATAGTGAACCTGAATGATCGCGTGAAACCTAGTAAATAAATTATTGATGATAAAATCAATATGTTTACTTTTAATCTTTGGAGAAAAAAGTTTCTACATTATGGAATTAGATGTTGGAATCAATTCAATGTTTGGATTAATTTTAATAAATTATTCATATTTTGGATTTCATTTTTTTAACTTGTGCAATTAGAGATTCATGAAAATAAGGATTGTTTAATGAATGGATGAGATGATTGTTATATCAACATGTAGTAATATTCATTAGATTCAATAAGATACTTGAAAAAGTTATGTATAAAAGGATATTTATCCAACAATAAAAGAGTTTATCTATATGTTTTTTGAAATATAAGGTGTGTGATCCCACCACCCATTAGTGGAACATTTTAAGACAAAATCCCTCTATTAAAATGATACATGCACATTAAATATCATATAAGATATAAATACAATTATATATATGTTAAATATTTCTATGAAGAAGAAATAATTATTATTTTCTAAATATTGAGAAGTTATTTTATCTTAAAAAGTTGTTATACAATTAATATAGTTTCTAAGATATTAGTGGGAGAATGTTTTAGACTTTGGGAAGTTCCAAGAATAACATGTAATATTTAAACCAATAAAATCGAGGTTAATTATACTTAAATATATTGAATGATTTTAGGGTATGTCACAAAAGATAAATGATAAAAGATACTATTAGTTACTATAAACAAGTGAATATAACATTGTATTTTAAAGGAGATTAGAATATTTTGTTTTAGAAAAATTTAAATAGTTACATATTATTATTAAATGATCTAAAAAGTAAAGTTTGACAGAAAATGATCCTAGAGTGATGATGATGACATTATAAAGAGTTCTAAGTAGAAAATGAATTTTGTTAACATTATAACCTTCAATTTTGTGAAATAAAGATGTTTGAATACCACATTCATATGGTTGAATATTAGGAATATGATTCCTGAGTCTCATTGTTATTCAAAATTTTTTCATCATAGATTATTCTAACTAAAAGATTTTAGTGGGAGTGTATTATCATATGGTCACATAGAGATGTGGAATGAATTACATAGAGAAGTAATGAGTTAACAGAACCCATAAAAATTAAGCAACCGTAAGGTCAATATAGAATTTATTCATACGGGTTATGATTAAATGATAACTTATGTATAGTTTTGTTAAAATTATTCACATAGTTAATGTATATAAAATGTGTCATGTTAATACCAAATAAAATATCTAATTTCTAACACCGTCTATATATATTATTATAATTAACCTCTCAATATCTAACTACGAGTTATCCCTAACTGATTCTCATCATGGATTATTATAGGTTGTGACAAAATATAAATATCTTCAAGAGTTATATTTATTATAAAGATAATTAATATTCTTAAAAGGCATAAAAAGGGGATTATGTGATAGATGACCTACCATGTATACCCCATAATGTGTAATATATAATTTATATTGTATACTAGGTCGGATATCTCATATATTATTTTCTCTATACCTATGTTTAGTGATATACCTAGTATGATAACCTTCATACATCAACACCTTTTATATAAAATCCTTAAGGCTTAGTTAATCAGTTGGTGGTTGGGTATGTTATTGGTCATTTCATTAGTTGTGAATTAAACAAGATGATATTTTTCCTATTAATTGGAGAGTATGATATATTGTATCCTTATTGAGATTAAATATAAGGACCCAGCCTTAAAACATTACATAATCATGAGTTAAATGAATAATTCACATTGAGTATATTTTTAGAATTATATTTTTAGAGAATTAGGCCATAACTATTACATCTCAAAAGATTACAAAGTAGACACATCTACTCAGTTTTTGATTTTTTCATAAAATAAAAAAACTCTTAAAAAGAAACACGTCTAGTTCCATGTTTTAGATATCATGTCTTTTCTGGATCCCATCCTTGATCCTATTCCACTTTATGTACTGTGAAAAATATTTCAAAAACTTGGGATTAGCAGAAAAATCTCAGTAAGGGATAAAAAAATAATGAATACATTATATCATCAATATATACATAACCGAAGCTTTTTAACATACCTCATGAAATCATAAGATTTATGAATAACTCATTGAAATCACAAGACATAAAGGTAACTTGAGGCACTCATAATATTCTTATGTAGGGAGTAACACTGATGGTTATGTTTGGAAGACCCATCACATTATATTTCCTAAATCTCTTCAGAGAAACCGTAGGATTTAACTCCTTTGCGTTACCCAATGCATTAGAGAGCTATCTCGGGCTCACCTACCCTAGGATTATCACGGAACCACCCATATACGTAACAATGCCCAATAACCATAACATATTCATAACTCATAAAATAATTATAATGGGAAGATAACATTTCTACATTGCAATCACAATATATCATTTAATTATATTGACATAATCAATGATTTATCAAACCATTTTTAAACCCATTTAAAACATTTAATAAAGAGTTTTTTGAATTAAAGTGTCCCACACAACTTTGAAGATTTTAAAGAATAAATATTATAAAACAATGATGTCCATATAAATAAATCCTTAAAACCATTTTGAAACGTGGACATTAATAAGAAAGATTTTGAATATTAAATCATTAAGGCGATATTTTAGTTAAGGGGTTATTAACAAATAGGAGATGCTTCAATTCAAATAATTGAGGAATAGCATTTAATCAATAAATTATAATATCATGATAATAAAGGTATTCATAATATAATGTAACAAAAGAATTTACATACACTATATCAAAGTGAATTGGTGCATATCAACAATGAAGTCTCAATGGAATGTAAATTGAGACGAAATCCCTTATAAATACAGTATCCTTGGATTAAGGATAAATCTATTACATAATTATGTGTGAAAAATAAGAATACACCCAATATAATTGGATATTATGTGTGGAACAATCATAGGTAATTCACATATATTCATAGGATGACATATTCAATAAGTATAAGTTTTACCCAAATAACTGAAATTGGGTTAAGATGTTCCCTAAAAAATTCGACAACCTAATGACTTCACATTAAAATTCAGAAATTTAGTTGATGAGAGATAAAATGGTATCCCATCACTTGGACATAAAATATAAATCAATAAGGATATAGAAGAAAATATCCCAACAATAGAAGATGTGAACGAAAAGACATAGAAAAAAAGAATCTTTTTAAAAAGAGGAGGGTGGATGGTTCCCTTACCGATTTGGTAACTTACGAAACATACACCCCATGAAAGAAGAACCAAACAATGTTGATGTAAATACCCATATATGACACTATATTACAAAAAGAGTATAATAATGGGCATTACCTACACCACTCAAGGAAGATAGTGACAAATATAGGATGAATCTCACGGGAATAAAAATAGAGTTAAAAACCTGTTACTCATTGTAATCAATCGAGTCATATGACCAAAAGATAATAAGAAACAAATTAATCACAGAATACCATGAATATAAATAGAATCATGATAATATATATCCAATTTATGTACCCAATACACCACATGCAATAAATAAATGGAGAACAATGGAAATCTCATGGAATGAAAAGTGAGATAAGAAATCCCCTTACCTCAAGCCCGACTTGTCTTGTTTGGTTCTTTATATTCCTAAATAATAAAATTCAGTCAATTTATAATTTCTTAAGTAATTCCTTTAAATTTTATTATTCAATTCATATCACATATTATCATGTCATAATAATTAGTTAATTATATGAGTTCATATCATACGTTTTGTTGATGTTCGATACATGAGTCAACAATGATCTTGTTTGATGAGAATTGTCCATGTCGTTATAAGTACATCAACTTTGGAATTTTGTTCATGATTAAAATATCATATATATACAGTATATATGTATTTAATAATATTACATAATGGTTTGAGATAAGAAATGAAATGTACCGTTCATGGAGACGATAAGCCGTACTTACGCATGAACGCTACTTTCAATTTTTTGATGTATTAATGGACATTAAAACTAAATGAGACATAGATATATTATAATTACAGTATAATATATACGTTATATTGGTAACATAAGTTCAGTTATTCCATTATTTATATGTTCCATGTATGGCATGAATGAGTCACATCACATGAGGGGGCGGTTGTCCACAATTCCTTATATGAAATTATCGCATTTTCACAACATGAAAAGCATAAAGTCATGTTTTAAATATAAAATACAAATGAATTGAGAGGAAATAAATATAATATATATCATATATAAATATAATTCCATCATAATGGCCACCATGAAAGGTGTTAAAATAATATTGAATAATCATTGTTTTGTGAGGCAGTAATTCGCCACCCATAGAAACAATATGTTCTTTAACCATTAGACATAGGTGTGTGTATGTGTAGGTAGAATCCATATCATAAAAAAATCCTAGTATATTTAGGATAATGGTTTTATTATGTGATAAAATAATAATAATATAGTAGTGAGTGAATAAGGAAAATAAAAGAAAGAAACTCGAGAGAAGATATTACCTCTAAATCGGGTAACTCTTTATGATTTGAGACAAAGGCTTCCATGGAAAGTTCTATGCCTAATGTGAGGCTTATAGGAGTAAGAGAGGTATTTGGAGAGATAATATGAGTAGATTTTGGAAAAGACAATGGCTTGAGAGCTATGTGTAAGGGGTAGAGGTTGGGGCATTTTATAAGAGGGGCGGAGGGTCTCTTTTGGAAAGTCTCGAAATGTTACTTTATTATAAAATGATATTCGGATTTTAAAGGTCCCACAATGAAATATTTTTAGGATAATGTGATAAGGTTTCGAAATCAACCCATATAATAGGTTTTATAAAAGTCTAAGTCATAGATTTTACCATATCGTGTCATTTTATTTAAATCACTCATTAATGAGGTAATCACTACATCATCATGGTGTCATAAATAAACTTATTTATTTAATGTCTAACAATTATAAAAAAATACCATGATGTAGGAAATAATTTTAGATTTCTAATTAATATTTTTAGTCTAAGATATAATTTTTATAAACAAAATTAAAATTGTTTTACTTAGGATATATAAACCTTTGTTATATTTCTCTTCTTTTTTAAAAATAAAGTCTTAAATGTCACTATCACACCCATGTGACTCCATGGGCCCTCAAGTTTGGTAAAAAACATCCCATGGTATCCCATGACTAAGAAAATAGGATTTGGACACAATTTGGGGTCATTTTATATTATTATGATATTATTTTATTACCCTTAACTACCAGAATACTAATTATTCCCGATGATTAAAGAGAATTACCGTCATTACTATTCATAATGTCCTAAAACAAAAGAGTCTTAATTACATAATTTGGACCTTCTTATTCCAGATATGGAATCTATTTTACTGAATTCCAAACACAAAAATTTCAGTAATTAAATTAAAAATAATTCTCATTGTCGCAACCAAAGATGGGTTTTTAAGAAGTAAAATTTATAAAAATATTGGCTTGTTTTTACATAAAATTGAAAAATGAAATTAATTATAATGAAAAACATTGTATTAAGTGATAAAAACATAATTCAATTACACTTTAAAACCAATTAAATGTAAAATCTAACTATATAACTATATTAGATGAAAAATCATCATTGAAGTAAAATGGAATATTTTTCGCTATTCATTAAAAATGAACATTTGTTAGAAAAATACCAAAAATTTATCCAATGTAAATTTGATATTCCAAATTCAAAAATCATTTCGATTTTACCAAATTCAAAACATAAAAGTTGCATTAATTATTTTTATAATTAATTCCCACTGTAAAAACAAATAGGGTGTTTTTAAGAAACAATATCTATAAAAAAATTGACACATGTTTATGTCCAATTTTCAAAGTGAAATTAATTCCAATGACCACCATTGGATAAAATGGTAAAAATATATTTTAACTACACTTTAAACTAAATTAAGAAGATAATATAACCATATAAAATAATTATATTAAAAAAAGGGTTTGAATTAAAATACAACATTTTCACTATTCATTAAAAAATGAACTTTATTAGAAAAAAAAAATTTACACAAAGTAAATTTTGATGTCCCGATTCAAGAAAAGGTGTTCTGTTTTCAAATATAACATATAATATTGACAAATTGTAGTTTTAAAATTGGTTCTCTATCAAAAGGTGGTTAGTCGACATTTTAAGGAACATTAGAATATTTATGATTAAAATCGAATTCTTTTCTTATTTTAAGACTCTAACCTTTATTGGATAAATAAAAAAATATTTAACAAACATATATAATCATTTTTAAGTTAGTTTTTTTCATTCCTTCCATTACAACAGCTAGGCGTTAACTACCATTTAAAATAATATTATTATATTATTAGTGTGCAACATATGATTTCAAAGAAACTCGTTGTTGCGTATTGGGTACGCCATCGAATATAGTATTCCATTTAAAGTAATATTAACATTTTATGCACAAATATTAATAAATATGAAAATTTCATATTCTTTATTTACCTGGGATGTTACATCATTCCCCCCTTTTGGGAATTGCATCCTCGCAATTTTAACATTGGGCACAAAAACTTCATTGAAAGCCCCACATCGGAAAAGAAGTAAATTAAACTATCACTTTAAAAGATAGAAATAAAGTACAAAGGTCATCTGAGACAACAGATAACAGGATTCCATGAAAACATGGATATGAAGGAGAAAAAAATCATCATGTTCTGATAGAGAGTGATAGAAAATATGTCTAGGAGAAAGTTAACCACCAGAAAATCACAAACTTGTGATGGGTTAAATGATATTTGATTCCCCAGTAGAAAAAGTTAACAAACAATGTTTTTTTAAGTTAATTTTCATTGAGTAATTTATTTATGAGCTTAACAAAATCATAAGGAAACATACTTAATTGTCATGTAGACTTTCATCTATTACTAAATTTCTTACACAAACTCATATTTTCTCCATAAGATGACTATTTAGGATGACTATTTCACATTAAGAGCTCTATAATCAACTTCTTGAGAATCACCTAATCCAAAAAAGATGAAATTTATATTTCCCATGTCTTTAGACATTAACCAAAACCAAAATTGTTAGTACAAGATCAGATAATCCCCAATAGGATAATCCTTTATAAAAATAAATAATACTCTCAATCTCAAAAATTCAACAAAAAGAACCCAAGATTCAAGAAAGACCATTAAATAAACAGAAATCCATAAAATTCTTCAAAGTAATCCAAACTAAGATTGAAACCCAAATCTCTGAAGGATTTAATCACATAAACTTCGTAGGTAAATCTTAACATTTATCTCCAAATTACATCAGTTATACTTAAAGTATCATACTGAAAAGTAATTATCCTAATCACATATCTTCCATGATAGGTTAATCATTTCCCAAAATCAACTTATTCATAATTCATAAGATCATTTAACTAAAAATAATTAGTCATACTAACCAGGGACATCATGTAGTCTAGTGGTAGGTGATAAATACAAGTCTCACTTTGGTTGTGGGTTCGATTCCTGCAGATTCGTCTGACGCGATGGGTTGTCACATGGTTTCCGTGTGGTTCCTTTTTAAAAACTGCATAATTTCATAACATTCCCAAAAAGAGATAAATTCATCAAAAATAACTATAACATATTTTAACAACAATGGTTATCTATTAACTTTTGTTTTTCATCCCAAAATATATTAACCTGTAATTTCCTCAAATTCAAGGATCAAATATACCAAAATGGTTCTTTATAAATATATCCACAAAATAAAAGATATTTATTCCTTGAATAAAATTTTCATATAAAAAACATCAGGGTTACACATAATATAAAAATTCTTATAATGTAATATCATCATTAAAAGAGCCTTAATAATTTTAAGAATATCACCATCCTAAAATCTACCATAACTCTTGAATTCCTTATATGTTGACTTCTTACTCATTCAAAATTTTTCATGATCCATTAACCATTACATTCCAACTTATTCTGAAATAATTCATTCCTACAAACAAAATCATGAATCACATCGTAAGATTTAAATAATAGGAAAACATATATTAAGAAATAATCCATACCTTTCATTGGTTATTGTCAGTTTCTTCATCCTCAATCGGAATGACATTAGGTATTGGTAAATGAATATTTGTATGATCTTGGTGATCCCATTCTAGAAACTTTTTCATAGGACATGTATTTGCATAATGACCATGCACACCACATTCAAAACAATCAATTGATCCTTTAGAAAGAACTTCTTTCCCATTCCTAGAGTCAACTAGATGCCTCCTTTTTCCATGGAAGGTTCTTACTTTATGACCTTCATTTCCACAACTATGGAATCTTTCTGTCCCTTTGAAACATTTTATTATGTGTTTCTTTCCACATCTTTGACACATAGGTTTTTGAACATTCTTACCTTAATGATTATTACATGAAATTCCATAGGGATTTGTTTCTCACATATATGATGCATTATAAAAATAACTGAGGTTCAAGTGGTTAATCACGAGTCCAGATAGTTGGTTGAGAATAACCACAAGAGTTCTCATTGCAGCTCCCATATCATTTAGTTTCTCGTTTAGAAAACTTTCATAGTTTTCTTCACATCCACTGTTACTTTGGTGCCTGTTAGATCCAGCCATTTACTAAAACTAAAAAGGTCAGTGTGAGTATATCTGTAAAATCATCATATAATATCTTATGAAGTGGGTAAATACTATGATATACTTATTCTTGATATCTTAAACTCGTTCACTTTATAAAACTAACTATGACTCTTTCTAAAATCCTAACCATTATGGAAATTCCACTTGTACTTAAAGAATACCCTAACCTTTAAAGTATTCTAAACTGACCTTTGATACCAACTATAAGGACCCAGCCTTAAAACATTAAGTAATCATAAATTAAATGAATAATTCACATTGAAGATCTTTTCAGGTTTAGAGTTTTAGAGAATTAGGCCAAAACTATTACATCTCAAAAGATTAAAAAGTAGATACTTCTACTCAGTTTCCATTTTTTTCATAAAATAAAAAAACTCTTAAAAAGAAACATGTCTAGTTCCATGTTTTAGATAGCATGTCTTTCCTTGATCCCATCCTTGACCCTATTACACTTTATATCCTGTGAAAAACATTTAAAAAACTTCTGATGAGCGTAAAAAGATCAGTAAGGGATACACAAAGAATGAATACATTAGATCATCAATATATACATAACATAATCTTTTTAACATACCTCATGAAATCATAATATTTATGAATAACTCATAGAAATCATAAGACATAATGGTAACTTGAGGAATTCATAACATTATTACGTAGGGAGTAACCCTCATGGTTACGTTTGGAATGCCCATCACAATATATTCCCTAAAATATCTTCGGAGAAACCTTAGCGTTTAACTCCTTCACATTACCTAATGCATTGGAGAGATATCTCGGGATCACCCTCCCTAGGTTTATCACAGAACCACCCATATATGTAACAATTCCCAATAACCATAACATATTCATAACACATAAAACAATCATAAAAGAAATATAACATTTCCACATTGCAATCACAATATATCATTTGAATATATTTACATAATCAATGCTTTATCAAAGTTTTTAAAAACCATTTAAAACATTTAATAAAGAGATTTTTGAATCAAAGTGTCGCATACCACTTTGAATATTGTAAATGAATTAATATTTTAAAACATTAATGTTCATATAAATAAATCCTTAAAACCATTTTTAAACATGGACATTAATAAGAAATATTTATAATATTAAATCATTAAAACGGTATTTTAGTTAAGGAGTTCTTAACAAATAGGAGATTCTTCAATACAAATAATTGAGGAATAGAATTTAATAAAAACATTATAATATCATGAGAATAAGGAATTAATGATATAATATTCAAAAGGAAAGTATATACACGATATCAAAGTGAATTGGCACATATCAACAATGAAGTCTCAATAGAATGTGAATTGAGACGAAATCCAATATAAAGACGGTATCCTTTGATTAAGGACAAATATATTACATAATTATGTGTGAAAAATAAGAATAAAACCAATATAATTGGATATTGAGGGTAAAACAATCATAGGTAAATCACACATATTCATAGGATGACATATTCAAGAAGTACAAGTTTAACCCAAATAATTGAAATTTGGTTAAGAAGTTCCCTAAAAAATTCGACAGCCTAATGGCGTCACTTTAAAATTCATAAAATGAGTTTATTAGAGAGAAAATGGTATCCCATAACTTAGAAATAAAATATACATCAATAAGTATATATAAGAACATATCCAAACAAAATAACATGTGAATTAAAAGACATAAGAAAAAGAAATCTTTTTAAAAAGAAAAGGGTGGATGGTTCGCTTACCGATTTGGTGACTTACGAAACATACACACCATAAAAGAAGGACAATAAAATGTTGATGTAAGTACCCATAAATGAAATTATACTACACAAAGAGTAGAATAATGGTAAGTACCTACACCACTGAAAATATATTGTGACAAATATTGCATGAATCTCACGAGAATAAAAAATGAGATAAAAACCCTTTACTCATTGTAATCAATCGAGTCGTATGACCAAAAGATAATAAGAACCAAATGAATCACAGAATACCATGAATATAAATATAATCATGATAATATATATATAATTTAAGTAAAAAATACACCACATGCAATAAATAAGTAGTGAACAGTGGAAATCTCAAGGAATTAAAAGCGAGATAAGAAATCCCATTAGCCCAAGTCCGACTTGTCTTGTTCATTTCATTATATTCATGAATAAAAAAATTTGGACAATTTATAATTGATTAAGTAATTCATTTATTTTTTTATTATTCAATTCATATCACATATTATCATGTTATAATAGTTAGTTAATTATGTGAGTTCATATCATACGTTTTGTCGATGTTCGGTACATGAGTCAACAATGGTCATGTTTGATGAGAATTGTCCATGCAGTTACAAGTAAATCATATATGGAATGGTTTTAATGATTTAAATATCATATATATCATGTATATATGTATTTAATAATATTACATAATGTTTGGAGATAAGAAATTAAATGTACCGTTCAAGGACACGGTAAGTCGTACGTACACATAAACACTACATTCATTTTTTTTCATATTAATGGACTTTAAAACTAAATGAGACATAGATATATTATAATTACAGCATAATATATATGTTATATAGGTCACATAAGTTCATTTATTCCATTATATATATGTTCCACGTATGGAATGAACGAGTCACATCACTTGAGGGGGCGGTTGTGCACACTTCCTCATATGAAATTATCGTATTTGCACAACATGAAAATCATAAAGGTATGATTTAAATATAAAACACATAAGAATTGAGAGAAAATAAATATAATATATATCATATATAAATATAGTTCCATCATAATGGCCACCGTGAAGACTGTTAAAAGAATATTGAACAATCATCATTTCGTGAGGTAGTAATTCGCCACCCACAGAAACATTATGTTCTTTAACCATTAGATGGAGGTGCATGTAAGTGTAAGTAGAATCATAATCATAACAAAATCCTAGTATATTGATGATACTTGTGTTATTATGGGATCAAATAATAAGAATATTGTGGTGAGTGAGGAAGGAAAATAAAATAAAGAAACTCGAGAGAAGACATTACCTCTAAATCAGGTAACTCTTTTTGATTTGAGCCAATGTATTCATTGGAAAAACCTCTACCCAAAGAGAGGCTTCTAGGAGTAAGAGAGGGATTTGGAGAGACAATATGATCAGAGGTTGGACGATCCAATGGACTTAGAGGTGTGGGTAAGCGTGTGGAGGTGAGAGCCTTTTATAAGAGGGAGGAGGGACACTTTTGCAAAGTCTTAGAATGTTACTTTATTATGTAATGTTTTTCAGATTTTAAAGGACCCAAAATCATATATTTTGAGTATATAGTTATACGGGTTCTAAATAAACCCATACAATAGTTTTTATACAAGTTTATTTCTTATATTTTACCTTATTTTTTTATTTTATTTGAATCGTTCATTAATGAAGTAATCACTGCATCATCATGGTGTCATAAATAAATAAATTAATATAATTCATAAAAATTATAAAAAAAATACCAGGATGTAGGAAATATTTTTAGCATTAAAATTACTATTTATAGTCTAATATATCATCTATGTAAACAAAATTAAATTTTTTTTACTTAGGATATACAAACCTTTGTTATATTTCTCTTCTTTTTTAAAAATAAATTCATAAATGTCACTATCACACCCATGTGACTCTATAGGCCCTAAAGTTTGGTAAAAAGAATCCCATTGTCTTAAATTAATCAAAGAAGAGGATTTGGATACATTTTGGGGTCATTTTATATTATTATGATATTATTTTATTACCCTTAACTACGAGATTACTAATTAATCATGATGATTAAAGATAATTACCATCGTTACTATTCAAAATGTCAAAAAACAAAAGAGTATGAATTACATAATTTGCACCATATGATTACTAATATGGAATCAATTTTAATAAATTACAAACACATAAATTTCAGTAATTAATTTAAAAATAATTCTCATTGTCACAACAAAAGGCGGGTTTTTAAGAAGAAAAATTTATAAAAAGATTGACTTCCTTTTACATCCAATTGAAAAGTGAAATTATTTCCAATGAAAAACATTGTATTGAGTGATAAAAACATAATTCAATTACGCTTTAAAACTAATTAAAAGGAAAATATAACTATATAATTAAATTACATGAAAAAACAGTTTTGATGTAAAATGCAGTATTTTTCACTATTAATTAAAAATGAAAATTTGTCAGAAAAATACCAAAAATTTATCCAAAGTAAATTTATTATTCGAAATTCATAAATGATGTCCATTTTACCAAATTACAAACATAGAAGTTGCATTAATTAAATTTAGAATTAATTCCCACTATAAAAACAAATATCCTGTTTTTAAGAAACAATATCTATCCCAAGATTGACACTTGTTTATGTCCAATTTCAAAGTGAAATTAATTCCAATTACCACCATTGGATTAAATAGTAAAAATATATTTCAACTAAACTTTAAATCCAATTAATAAGATAATCCAACCATATAAATAAATTATATTTAAAAGAGGTTTTGAATAAAAATATATCATTTTCACTATTCATTAAAAATGATCTTTATCGGAAAAAAAACAAAACTTTACACATAGTAAATTTTGATGTCTTGATTACAAAGTAGGATTTTATTATGTCAAATATAACATATAAAATTGACAAAAAGTAGTTTTAAAAAGGGAACTCCATTAAAAGGCGGTTAATCAACCTTTTAAATAACATTAGAATATTTATGCTTAAAATAAAAATATTTTCTTTTTTTAAGCCTCTAACTTTTATTAGATAAATGTAAAAATATTTAACAAACATATATAATCATTTTTATTTAGTTCTGTTCATTCCTGCCATTACAACATCTAGGTGTTAAATACCTTTTAAAATAATATTATTATATTATTAGTGTGCAACGTAAGATTTCAAAGAAACTCATTGCGTATTGGGAACGCCATTGAATATAGCATTCCCTTTAATTTAATATTAAAATTTTATTAAAAATATTAATAAAATGAAAATTTCATATTCTTTATTTACCTGGGATGTTACATTAAATGTGTAATTGTGTGGACACACTAAGAAGGTACATTTTATGTGATTATCTAATTGGATGAGGGGAATGTGAAGTGATCACTAGATAGTTGAATGATAGGTGATGTATTCATCAGCCAAGTTATTTTATACATAGAGAGTAGAGAACACATGAGTATGCTGAATGAGATTGAAATACACCATGTCCCATTCCCAATCTATGTCTTATACAGAGGGATCATATGAAAATGTATTATTATAGATAATGATGCTAGTGGACACAAGTTCATAAATACATGTATTAAATGGATATAATTCAAAATAACTTTATGGCTTGAGTACCACTAATGATTTCTTGAAAAAAATATTTAATTATAATTATAAATCCAATAATTTATAAATTTTTAATTCTGGGAAGGCCCATGTCGACACAGTGTTTTGTTATGAGAATGCAAATCATGTTTATGAAACATTTAGAGATGCCCCAAAAGTTTTTTGGAGGATATTTGGAATAGGTTTTTGATGTTTTTTTATAGGTTGGTATATATGATTTAACATGGTGTAATAATATTTGATATATTTTCTGAAATAATTTATGGAAATTTTCCAAAGGAGTTATTTAAATATATAAAAGGAGTTTTGGATATGGTTTGGAAAGTTATTTCATATGATCTGACATAATATAGAAGTGTAGTAAGTCTATAATGATTTTCGTGTAAGTGGGATATTGACATATATGTGAACTATGATTTGTACAGAGACATAATGGATCATTCCATTTCATGTTCTATTCTTTTGTGCACCATAGTATATTGTGAGACACTATTTCATGTTGGTTATTAATAAAGATTATCATATTGTAAGGTAATCTTTGATTCACCCTCCATCATCCACTTCCAACTATCATTCTCGATTGAATCAATCTATGATGATGACAAGGGGAGTGAAAATATTTTATATAATCCTTTAAATTTCTAAAAAATAATGATATTAAACCAAATATTTCATGTGTTTAAATGTATAGAGAATTTATGAAATGATAAATCAATATAGGTGAATATTTTTTGGTTTTGTATAGCCTGTATAAATAAATTCATTCTATAGCAAAGTTATTTCATTATTTGATACTTCTCTATTCTATAATTAACCTAATATAATTTACTCTCCCATATTTAAAAAAATTTCTCATAGACTGTGGCATTGAAAGTGGCCCTACCCTAGAGTTAGGGGATTCTTATGATATGTGGATAACTTTAGAGGAAGGAGTGTTTCAAAAAATTCATTGTTATCTCAATTAAAAACTTATAAAAATATTTTATAATATATAACATATTGTTTTATGTATTACATTCATTCTCTAAATTTATTTTCATTCAGAACATGTAGATTGATTCTGGGTTTAATTATGTTTTTAGTGTTCGTCCATTCTATTTTAGATGCAAGGAATTCATCCAAAATTCATTAAAATGTCATGTAACAAAATAAATCAGATATATATATATATATAATGTTATGAGTACATGTATAATGTTTTATGGTCATATAATCTTGGTTTTCATGTTTTTTTTGTGCAATGAAAACATTGGATTTTGACTTGTAGAAAAAAGGAAGAGCATTGACTTTAAACCGATGGGTTGAGACTAAAACCCTGAAACATAAATATTAAACATCATTTCATGGTGAAAATTTATAGGTTGATTAGAGATATTTTTGAATGATTCATGTTATTGAGACCATTTCTCTCAGTGTTTCATGGTCCTATTTTGGAGATCCAATAAAACCTTTGAAAATTATGGGGATTTTGATGGAATAAATATTAATCAAGTTGAGTGAGTTGATTAGTCATAGTTTAATGTTGTTCTGTTCTTTGAATGGTTTTTAAAATTGAATTTAGAGGATAATAAATGACATGGTTTCAATCATGAGGAAGGAAATTAAACTAGTGAAGGATGGACATGTATTTTGGTGATGGAATACTTTCCATGATGTAATGTGGTTGACTACATCATAATTTGAAATTCATCATTATGGAATTAAGAAGTTTTATAGTTCATGGCCTATAGGTTGGAATGAAGTGTAAAGGGGTGAAGTATAAGGAAGTCCATGGGGACAAAAAACAATGTAATTTTACAAAACACGTCATTATTTAGAAACTAAATCTTGGT
This sequence comes from Viscum album, assembly GCA_963277665.1. NCBI lineage: Eukaryota > Viridiplantae > Streptophyta > Magnoliopsida > Santalales > Viscaceae > Viscum > Viscum album. The sequence goes on along the minus strand of OY728157.1, from coordinate 851,387,795 downwards.
GGATACTATTTTTAAAGAAAAATTTAAGAGGATATGGGATACCAAACAAAATAATGGATTAAATTTTTAGGAATAAATTATAGTTCATGGATGAAAGTTGGTCACGATATTCATCATGTTTATGGAAAATTATAATGATCAATTTCAATACATCGTTCTAAATGTTGTAGTTTCGTCAAGAAAAATATTATGAAAATTTAAATAGGTGGAATCCATTACTATAGAGGGAGACACATCATGGTTCCCACATATTATTATAAAATTAATATCTTTAATAAGCTCTATGATGGTTTCGTGTGTTCTATATAAGTTATCATTCAATAGATTTTTTATGAAAATGGATTATAAAGTTAACTATGGATGTTTTGATGAAAATTTTTCCTAAACATCAAAAACTGGAAATTAGAGGCCACGATGGTGTTTTTTAGAGAATTTTTTCCTAATTGTAAAGGAAGAAACTATGTCATCTTTTTAGGAGTGAAATTTCGTGGTGAGGTTTAGATATGAAATACCAAATAAGTAAAGGGAAAAATTTCTTGAGTGATTTAGATTTAAAGGCTGTGGTTTTTGGGGTCAACCATTTAACGTGAAAAACCTTTTCATATTGTAGATAGACATGGAGTGGTATAATTTTTTTGAAGATATGTATTTTTTCAAATTAAATTTATGGGATGAATTGGGACTTTATACGATAATTTTCTCAACTATGTTGAATGTTTTTAATGATCAATGAATAAGTGATAAGTGGAATTTTAAAGAAAACATTTTAGGTGAATAAATTAGAAATATTAAGAAAAAATATAAGATGATTAAATATGTAAAACAACACAAAACAATTGAGTTATATTTTTCCAAATAAATACCATTAACAGATTTATTAAATATGAAAATATGTTCATAAAGATGGATATAATGATAAAACACCCTTAATGTCTTGGTATTTAGAATATTTTATTTATATTAATTATGATAAAATTATATGCTGACTTGTTTTTTAATCAATCTATCGAAGAAATGTTTGTATAGAATTAAGAATGCAGAGGGCTATGATTTGGAAGTCGTCCTTACCTAAACATTGTAATCGAAAGTGTATGTAGTTATTTACTTGGAACATGGACAAATTATTTGTGTATTCACCTTGGAAGTGGCCCATTTGGGTTCACCAAAAAAATATTCACATCACTACATTTATTTTTCATATTTGGATATTTTGGTTGTGTGATTGGAATTTAAAATTTAAATTTTTTCCAATATCTATATAATATCCATTCATTAAGAAGAAATAAACACCCTAATTCACCCCCCCTCTTAAGGAAAATATTCTCTTTTGGTTTCAATTACTGGTATTATAGCCACATGGTTAATTTTATGTGAATCTTTCTGAATTCAATCATTAATGTAGGAAACAATTTTTACAAAAATTGATTTCCCACTATTAAATAGATTTAATTTATATATATAGGTAAAAAATATTAAAACCCATGTATTATCACTTGGGATAGATTTTTTCTCAATTTTATTTGAAGTAATTTATAATAGTAATCCCATGTAGTTATCCTTGATGGATTTGGAAAAAAGATACTCAACACTGATAAAAAGGCACAAAATTCATTTTACATAGCTTTATCTAATATAATTATAATTAAATTGATGATGCAGTCTTCTAAAAATATATATCGGAAAATTGTACTAATATATATGAAGGATACAATAATATAAGAAATTGAAATTATATGTATTACAAAAATAAATGATAATTTAAAGATATATCAGAATGGAAAAAATGATGATTTATTTAACCACATAATCAAGGGTGTTGGATCAATTTGTGGACTTAGTGTTGAGATAAATATGTGAATATAGTAAAGATTATCCTAATAATATTTCCTCCAATATATAATTCAATGTTATAAACTATTTAAGAAGGAATCTTAGTGGATCTCTCATTATATTATTTGAAAATTAGTTTGGTTTCCTATGAGATGATTATGTAATTGAAAGAGGATATGAGTCATTTATCCAAGAAAATAACAATAAAATCTACAGAAAACCTTATCAACAACCAGGATAAATGTGAAGGGGAATATATGAGTAAATAATTCATATAAATTAATGTAATAAATTTAAAATGTTGTTAATGAGTACTATAGGGAAATCCACAAAGGGATTTGTTAAATACAGTATGGTTGGACATATTTATATTAGATGTCCAAGGCTTATTTATGGTGATTTATGTGTTTTTCATTACTCAAAAAATTGTTGAAAAAAATTTCAAATAAAAATAATGTTAAATTTTAAAATTTATCCATAATTTTTTTATTTATAGAGAATGATTTGTAATGAGGAATATAATTATGAAGTTTGTATTAAAGAAGGTGAAACCATTTTTATGTCAAACCCACACGATGTTGTGATGGTGGGAATAGTGGAAAATCTGTTTTAAAACATAGAGGAAAATAAAAAAAGGAGGTTTGGGGGATCATAAAGTGGAGCTCAAAGAATGTCTTGAGGATTTATACTTAAAAATGAAAATGAATATAAAATTAGTGGTTTATTGAAGGATTTATTAGAATATGTAATCCAACTCTGGAACAACCATCATAAATAATGATAAATTAAAAAATAAAAGAGTTCTCTAATCCAACTAACGATGTTGATAGAGAATTAAGGGGTTGAAATCTTAGATAAAAGTGTAATTACTTGGGTCTATGTTCTTTACTAATTATCTAAGGGACATAAAAGTGAGTCTTAGAAAGAAAAAACACAAAAACTAACCTATATTGGTGTTATAGTAGTTAAGGTTCTATGGTTGGATTTAATTAAAAGGTATATTCCAATTTTAGTGGTGATTTTGGATCTTAATCACTCAAATGGTTTTATTTTATGAATGGTTGATGTGGGATTTAGTAGAATGAGTGATTCCCTATCCCGACACTCATAAAGAACAATAGTTTAATAAAATCCTTAGTTTGGTATTAAATTTAGCTATAATTTCTTAATGGAAAACAGCTAAATTCAAAGGATAATAGAACCAATGATCCTGATTATATTTGTAAAGCCCCGACCCCAGTTACCTAGAGTCGGTTCATTATTACATAACATTAGAATGATCACAAAAAAAATCAAGTCTCGAAATACTGATTAGTTTAGTATCCTTGAAATAACTAGATACATTAATAAAGTTTACATTACATCATAAAATGAAAAGTATAACAACATAGTCTACATAGTCCACACTCTTATCCCCTCATACTATCCCTCTAGGTCAATCATAAAATACTTCTTCACATCCTGGGAAAAATAAAACATAGAAAGGGGTGAGCTCAGATTCTCATTAAGGATAAAAATATAGAGGAAACTTTCATAAATAAACACAAACATTTAAGGCAATGTATAACTAAAACAATAGCCTTTTAAACTTGAACTTCAGAATAATATGGAAATGATAAAATGAAATAATTCCATTTAATTATTCAAATGGATATTATACTAGTAGAATAATCACATTCAATATCAATAACCACTTTCATAATGATGGAATGAATAATGCCAGACTATCATAACCATGTAGCCAAGGCCATGTGCCAAGACTACAAATAAGATTTTGTCAAGGCCTCATGCCAAGACACTAGTTTGTCTCATGAGACCTACCGATGCATCGAGGATCTATAGCGGGCTCCACCCGTCACTTACTAAGTATAATGATTTCCTCATATGAAAATGTTTAAAATATAACAAAAACATTCGTATTAAAACTAGTATACGAAATGTCAATACTTTATCCACAAACTGTGAATGGTATAAAAATAGCACATCCACAGTCAAACATAAATCATTCGATAGAATATATAAGATTGTATTGTATTAGATTATCCTCAATCAAAAATGATGAAGGATATTTACATGGATGAAAGTAATCATCAAAACTATTAGAGGGAAATATACCCCTTTTTCTTGAAATCATTTAAAAGTCAAACTATTTTTCAAGAAGCCATTTGAAAATTTATTTTTGAATCAAAGTGTCCCATACCACTTTGAACCTTTTAAAAGTAATTTTAATTTCAAACTTTAATTTCCATATAAATAAATCCTTAAAACCATTTTTAAAACATAGACATTAATGAGAAATATTTAGAAGAATAAATCTTCAAAACATTTAAAAATGATATTTTAGTTAGAGGTTATAACCAAAAGAGAGTCACTCGAATAAAAAAAATTGAGGTAATCAAAAATTTTAAATATCATAAGAATAAAGGGATTCCTGATATACTATGTCAAAGTAAATTATATACACCATATAAAAGAGAATTGGTGTATGACAACAATGAAGTCTCAATGGGATGTAAATTGATATTAAGTCTCTTATAAAGTCCGTATCCCTAGGTAAAGGATAAATAAATGACATAATTATGTGTGAAAAATATAAATACACTCAATATGATTGGATATTCAGTGTAAAACCATCAAAGGACATTCACACATATTCTTTTAAAAACAACACCAATGAATTGGATTTTTAAATCAACAAATGAAGATTGAGTAAAAATTACTCTTATCAAGTTCATACCGATGGCTTTAGAATTTATCAATGGAGTGATTATGTGTATCAAAAGTATATCCACAAAACGGGGAGTGGAGATTAGATGTAATCAAATGAATAGTGATTCCACACATAATCATGGAGTAAAATAATCAATAAAGTATGCGTAAAGCCGAATGAGTGGAAATTGAAATTTCAGATTACCTTATCGATTAGGTAACTTACAAAACATACACCCATGAAAGAAGGATCATAAAATGATGATCTAAATACCCATAAATTAAAGTATATTTGCACAATTAATACAATCATGGGCAGTATGCATACACCACATGCAATAAATAAGTGGTGAAAAATGGAATTCTCACGACCCAAAGATGCCCATGGTCGGACATGTATCCACCAATAAGGTTAGGACACATTTTAAGGTAATTTCGTATTATTATAATATTAATTTTTAACCGTTATTTACCGAATTTACCCTTTAACCATGGTAAATAAAATATTTACCGAAGTAATTATTCAAAATGTCTAAAAATAAAAGTTACCTATTTACACAATTTTGACATCCTGATTCCAAATATGAAATCCATTTTTCAAAATTCAAAACACAGAAGTGGCCGAAATTAATTTAAAATTAATTCCCGCTGTCAAAACAAAATGCATGTTTTTAAGATATAATAACTATCAAAAGATTGATACTTATTTATGTCGGGTTTAATTATGAAATTATGTCCAATGACCAAAATTGTATTAAATGGTAAAAAATATATTCTAAATATACTTTAAAACCACTCAAATTCATAATTTATCACTATTATTTATTTTTATTAAAAATGTTTTTTTAATTAAAATATAGTAATTTTCACTATTCATCAAAATATAAAAGTTATCCGAAAAGTACCAAAATTTCACCCTAGCCTATTTCGATATTACGAATCTAAAAATGAAGTCAATTTTGAGTGTTAAAATTTATAAAATTTCAAAAAGTTGGTATTACTATTCACAATGGTTACTTTGATTGGTCGAGGTGTGTTAGAACACGAAGTTGCGTACAACACGCACTACTGTATTAATCAAAGAGAAGCATACCATGGAAACTTGGGGTGTTACATAATCCCCTCCTTCAATAAATTTCTTCCTTGGAATTTTAAAAATTGGGATTTGAAATATAATGGAAAGTCTCACATCGGAAAAAGATTCAATAAAACTATCACTTTAAAAGAAAGAAAGATAAGTACAAAGGTCACTCGAGATAACCTATACTAGGATTCCATGTAGGAAAACATGGATATGGATGATAAAATAAGTATCATGTTCTGATGGATATGGATAGAAAACATGATCAGGAGAATGTTAACAACAAGAAAACCACAAACTTGTGATGGGAGAAACGATCATTAGTTTCCCTGTAGGAAAAGTAAACAGACAACATTTTTTTTGTTTTAAGTTACATTACATAAAGATGAGAAATTCATTTCAGAGATTTACTAAGAAAGTAAAGAGATGAATTTAGGGCTCCTTAGGTTGGATTTCTGACAAAAGGAAGGCCTCTAGGATGAATTTAGGGAAGTTAATAGAGTATTTTCGTAGGGTGTGGCCGATACAAAATGCATTTAAGGTGTGAATTATTGATAAGGGGGAGTTCCCTTTTATAAGAGGGGTGAGGGGCATCTTTGGAAAAGCTAGAAATATTATTTTATAATAAATTAATATTTTAGTTTCTGATGGCTCCAAAGTTGATTATTTAAAGATTAAGGTGGGTATAGGACGAAAACCACTAAACCTGTACAATTTAGACAGGTTTGGGTTACTATATTAACCTCATCGTTAAGTATTAACTCTTAGTTAATTAGTTTCACTTTTACAATGTCTCTTTGAATTTTTATATTATATGGTATATAAACAAACTATATACATCTTAGAGACCCCCAAGTGGTCCATTAATGATACGCGGATCATGATTTAAGTCTCTTGGATGAACCTTAGATTTTTAGGAATTTAATATCAATTAATAATATAATATTTGTTTTAAAAACTCTTTTATGTCAATTTTGACACTATTGAATAATTGATTTTTGTAAAAATCATAACAGAATTATTACTTCTAACAACATTAATTAAATAAATCCTAACATTTCATATTAACCTAGAAAATTATTGGTATCTATAAAAAGTCTAAAATTACATTTATTTGGGTATTTATAATATCAATTATTCTAATTTTTCATTAATTAGGTAATTACTGCATCACCATTGTGTCATAGATAAATTAAATTAGTTAATGTCTAAAAATTATAAATAAAATACCATTATATATTAAATCGTCTTATCTTTCTAATGAATATTTATAGTCGAAAATCCAACATATATAACCCTATGTAAAAATTGTGTTTATAAAAGATATATGCTTTTGTCATTTTTGTATTTATTTTAACTTAATTAAAATAAAGTGTCCCTATCACCTACAAGTGGCTCCATTGGGTCCCAAAATCGAACCAAATATGCCCATGGTTGGACATGTATCTACCAATATGGTTAGGACACGTTTTACGGTAATTTAGTATTATTATAAAATTATTTTTTAACCCTTATTTACCGAATTTACCCTTTAACCATGGTAAATAAAATATTTACCGAAATAATTATTCAAAATGTCTAAAAAAAATTGACCTATTTACACAATTTGGAAATACTGGTTCCAAATATGGAATCCATTTTTCCAAATTCAAAACACAGAAGTGACAGAAATTAATTTAACATTAATTCCCACTCTCAAAACAAAAAGCGTGTTTTTAAGATATAATAACTATCAAAAGATTGATACTTGTTTATGTCCGGTTTAATTGTGAAATTATGTCCAATGACAAAAATTTTATTAAATGGTGAAAGTATATTCTAAATATACTTTAAAACCACTCAAATTCATAATTTATCACTATTAATTATTTTGATTAAAAAAGTTGTTTTTAATTAAAATATAGTAATTTTCACTATTCATCAAAATATAAAAGTTATCCGTAGAGTACCGAAATTTCACCCTAGGCTAATTTCAATACTCTGAATCCAAAAATTAAGTCCATTTTGAGAGATAAAATTTATAAAATTTCAGAATTTTGGTATTACTATTTACAACGACTACTTTGATTGGTCGAGGTGTGTTTGAACACGAAGTTACGTACAACACACGCTACAGTTTTAATCAAAGAGAAGTGTAACGTGGAAGCTTGGGGTGTTACATTCTCCCCTCCTTCAATAAATTGCATCCTGGCAATTTTTAAAATTGGGATTTGTAATATAATGGAAAGTCCCACATAAGAAAAAGATTCAATAAAATTATCACTTTAAAAGAAAGAAAGAGAAGTACAAAGGTCACCTGAGATATCCTATACTGGGATTCCATGTAAAAAAACATGGATATGGATGATAAAAAAAGTGTCATGTTCTGATGGAGAGGGATAGAAAACATGATTAGGAGAAATTTAACAAGAAGAAAACCATATACTTGTGATGGGAGAAACAATCATTAGTTTCCCAGTAGGAAATGTAAACGGACAACATTTTTTTTGTTTTAAGTTACATTACATAAAGATGAGAAATTCATTTCGGATATTGACTAAGAAAATAAAGAGATTTATTTAATTTTTATGTAGTATTTCATTCTTTAATAAATTTCCACCACTAACTCATTTTTTTGAACGATGAGTATTCAAGATGTCTTGGTCACACTGGAAGAGCTATAAGAAACATCTATAGAATGCCATGATCCACGAAGGATAAACTATATATTTACATTGTAATTAGAGATTAATCAAAACCAATGGTTAGTAAAAGATTTGATGATCCCCAAAAAGGATATTCCTTTAGAGAAATATACATTAATCTTAATTTCTAAAATCAATACCCCAATGTTAAATAAATACCATTCAATAAAAAATTGTCCTTATAATCCTTCAATATAATCAAAATTAATATTGAAACCCAAATCATAGAAGAATTTGGTTATGTAGTCTTCCACGTTAAATTGTATCTCCAAATGACATCAACAACTCTTAAAGTCACATACTTAAAAGTGATTAACCTAATCACATATTCTCTATTATAGGTTAACCATTTCCATAAATAACCCAAATTACAATAAATCCACAATAAAAACATAGATAAAAATCCACCATTACTCCTCAAATGAAATCCAATAGTATTCTATTTTCCTTGGTCATATAGTGTTCCCAAAAAAGCGAACATCTTCTAAAATAACATTTATCACTTAATGACCAAATCATTTACCTATACTAAGGGTATTAATTTGAAAAGACATAAGAAACCAAATCATTTTATTATTGATTAATAAAATAATTTAACTAAAAATAATTAGTCTCACTAACCAGGGACTTCACGTAGTCCAGTGGTAGGCGATAAATCCCAATATCACTTTGGTTGTGGCTTCGAATCCCATAGCTTTGTCCGACGCGACGGGTTGTCACGCGGTATATGTGTTGTCCTTTTTCAAAAACATATTTTTTTAATATTACCAAAATGAGATAAATTACAAAAAATAACCATAACATAAAATAACCACAAATGTTATCTCATACCTTTCATTTTGATCCCAAAATATAATAACATGTAATTTCCTCAAACCCAATGATCATATAAGACCAAATGGTTATTTATAATTATATCCACAAGAGAAAAGATAAATCTTCCTAAAATATCATTTTTACATGATAAATTGCAGGGTTACACATACAAGAGATAATTCTTCTAATGTAATCCCATCAATAAAGAGCACTAACACTTTTAAACATTTCACCATCCATTTATTTTCACATAGGTTCTTCATCATATGTTCCTCGGGATCCCACATTGCCTCTTCCATCTTATTATTTCTACGTAGAACTTTTACCAGATGAGTAATCCAATTTCTCAACACTTGATCTTTGGTATGAAGAATTCTGATAGGCTCCTCACAATAAGATAGATTGGGTTCTAGTTCTAATTCTTTATAGGTGAGTACATGCATTGGGTCAGATATGTATTTTGCCTCTATTGATATGTAGAACACATCATGAACTCTGGGGAGAATAGGCGGAATTTCCTTTTGGTAGAATGTGTTCATGTGTCACAATAGTACCTCAGGAATTTTTCAAAATCATCTACTTCCATTACCCAAAAATACCTCATCCATCTTGGATTATATCGATGGAAACATCGATGCATCATGAAAAAATAGGTATTTATTATATATAATTTTGAGACATCGTCTTTAACATGTTTATATAGAAAAATTCTTACTGATTCGTCTTCAAATATTTCAAAATAAGGATTTGGTAAATCAGTTTCCATATGTCCCAAATGACATAAATATATAATTTGATACATATAGGCTGATCGAAGGTCTCCCTCTTCTGAAGCATCTAGAAATTCATTTAGTGCATCATAATTTTGAGATAAAGTGAAGAATTTAAAAAGACCCTGATGGTACTTCCCATGCTTCGCCTGGTAATAATGTTGACAACACAATATTATCTTATAGTCGGTTCTTGATCCTTGAAAGAATCATGCAATGATGGAGGTATTGGATGTCTCATAAAGTTGTTTTCATGTAACATGGAAATTTGAAAAAGATTCAACATCATCTGCGCATGACTTCTGGATAATAATTGTAAGTATTTCTTCAAGAAGAGAGAGAAGAGTTGTTCGTGATCTTGTTCCCTTAATGTTTTAACTAACAAAAAGAAAATACAATTAGGGTTTTTGAATACTTATCTAATAAGAATGTAAAAAAAAATTAGACATAATAGGATAATCTTGTAATTGAACAATATATCCTAACTTGGGGTACCCTATTTTAAAATCTAGGTTATCCACTATCTATTTCCCGACATATATTCTTATGGGAATTTTTTACTCCCTTTATAATGGTTCATACTAATCTTGTGACTTTACCAAAGCATATCCCACGGGAGTGTCGTAACCAAGAGTGCAGCAAGGCCTGTTGTCGTGCACCAATTCCCGTTCGTGTCTAGCTCAAAGAGGTGTTTTTGGGTTTTACCCCTAGGTACATTTGTGCCAGAGGTGCCTCTACCACCTCATATCCAGACAGTGATGTATTTCTCAGAAAACTCAAAAATATCTATAATACCAAAATTATAGAATGTTCTTCTATACTAATCCTCAAAGTCTATCTTAGGGATAAGTGATCCAATCAGAGTTTATCTAAATCTATCTTCCAAATTTTGTATTAAACGTCCTATGATACGAATTGTAATGCCCTGACCCCCGTTACCCAGAGTTGGTGAATTATTAAATAACATTGGCATGATCAAAAGAAAGATCAAGTCTCAAAAGATCAATTAGTTTAGTAGCCTTGGAATAACTAGATACATAATGAAGTTTACATTGCATCATAAAATGAAAACTACAACAACATAGTCTCCATAGTCCACACTCTTATCCCATCATACTATCCATAGAGGTCATTTATAAAATAATTTTTCACATCCTGGAAAAAATAAAACATAGAAAGGGGTGAACTCAAAGGCTCAGTAAGGATAACAATATAACAGAAACATTCAGAAAAAAACATAAACATTTAAGGTAATGTATAACTAAAACAAAATCCTTTTAAATTTGAACTTCAGCATAATATGGAAAAGGTAAAATGAAATAATACCATTTAATTATTCACATGGATATTCTACTAGTTGAATAATCACATGAAATATCAATAACCACTTTCGTAATGATGGAAGCATATGCCAGACTATCATAACCACGTAGCCAAGGCCTCATTCCAAGACTAAAAATAAGATTTTGTCAAGGCCTCGTGCCAAGACACTAGTTTGTCTCATGAGACCTACCGATGCATCGAGGAGCTCTAGTGGGCTCCACCCGTCACTTACTATGTCCAATGCATTCCTCATATGAAAATGTTTAAAACATAACATAAACATTCGTATTAAAACTAGCATATGAAATGTCAATACTTTATCCACAAACCATGAATGGTATAAAAATAGCACATCCACAGTCAAACATAACTCACTCGATACAATATGTAAGATTGTAATGTATCATATTAACCTCAATCTAGAATTATGAATGATATTGAAATAGATGGAAATAGTCATCAATACTATTAGAGTGAAATATCCCCCTTTTTCTTGAAATCATTTAAAAGTCACACTATTTGTCAAGAAGCCATTTAAAAATATATTTTTGAATCAAAGTGTTACATACAACATTGAAACTATGAAAAGTAATTTTAATTTCAAACATTAATGTCCATATAAATAAATCCTTAAAACCTTTTTTAAAACAGAGACATTAATGAGAAATATTTAGAAGAATAAATCTTCAAAACATTTAAAAATGATATTTTAGTTACAGCTTCTAACCAAAAAAGAGACAATCGAATAAAAAAAATTGAGGTAATAAAAAACATTGTAATATCATGAGAATAAAGGGATTCATGATATACTTTTTCGAAGTAAATTATACACACCATATAAAAGAGAATTGGTGTATGACAACAATGAAGTCTCAATGGGATGTAAATTGAGATTAAGTCTCTTATAAAGACTGTATCCTTAGGTTAAGGATAAATCAACGACATAATTATGTGTGACAAAAATAAATACACTCAATATGAATGGATATTTAGTGTAAAATAATCAAAGGACATTCACACATATTCTTGTAAGAACAAGACCAATGAATTGGATGTTTAACTCAACAAATGGAGAATGAGAAAAAATTACTCTTATCAAGTTCATATCAATGACTTGAGAATTTTTCAATGGAGTGATTATGTGAATCAAAAGTATATCAACAGAAAGGGTAGTGTAAATTATGATGTAATCAAATTAATAGTGATTCCACACATAATCTTGGAGTAAAATAATCAATGAAGTATGCGTAATTCCGAATGAGTGGAAATTGAAATTTCAAATTCCCTTATCGATTAGGTAACTTAAGAGACATATACCCATGAAAGAAGAATCATAAAATGATGATTTAAATACCCATAAATTAAAGTATATTACACAATTAATACAATCATGGGCAGTACGCATACACCACATGCAATAAATAAGTGGTGAAAAATGGAATTCTCATGAAATTAAAGGTGAGATAAGAAACCCCTTATCAATTTGGTAACTTAAGAAACATACAACCCATGAAAGAGGTATCATAAAATTAATATTTAAATAAACATAAATTAATGTTTATTACACAGAGAATACAATTATGGGAAGTACATACACCACACAAAAGTTAATAGTGGCAATATGGCATGAATCTCATGGAAATAAGGAGTGAGATGAAATCCCCTTACATTGTAATTTATCCTTGGTCGATGGTAGATTAACCTCCTGTATAATGGTTAAATAATTATTATTGATTATAAAATAATCATTTACATTAATATGATAGCATATATTATTCTTTAACATTTCATTGTTAATAATATCTTAGTATTATCGTTGTTTCGAGTGTTAACTTACTCATTTTCTTTTATACGTTTTGTTACATAAGCCGTTTTTATTATGGATAGATTGTATCTTATTAATATACAGAATGATATCATGTACTTGAACACTATTTTTAATAATCAAATGATAATTATACTTTAATGGATACGATGGAGAATGAATCTCATCGCGTTCGTGGAGACAGTAGTCCGTACGTACGCACGAGCGACAATATCATTCTTTTGATATTAAAATAATATTTAATTAGATGTTATATCATATATAAAAAATCATTATCGTGTTATATTTAATATTTATATGAATTAAACATCCTTATTATACCCATCCAAATAATAATGTTTTGAATAACAATTACACCACAACGTGGAGATGGTAAGTCGTACGTACGCACGTATGGTGACATGCCATTCAAAGGATGGATAGAATACTGAAATATGGTTGTACCAGGTTTATAATAACATCAAAGTATATATAATATACTGGAGTTATTATTTTATAATGGTAATAACAAATAATGAAGAAGTGGAAGAAGAAAGGAACTTGAAAAGTGGTGGTGAAATCATTACCTCTTCTTCAGGTTCTTCTTATTTATTTGATCATAAGGGCTCCTTAGGTTGGATTTCTGACAAAAGGAAGGCCTCTAGGATGAATTTAGGGATGTTAATAGAGTATTTTCGTAGGGTGTGGCCGATACAAAATGCATTTAAGGTGTGAATTAATGATAAGGGGGAGTTCCCTTTTATAAGAGGGGTGAGGGGCATCTTTGGAAAAGCTAGAAATATTATTTTATAATAAATTAATATTTTAGTTTCTAATGGCTCCAAAGTTGATTATTTAAAGATTAAGGTGGGTATAGGACGAAAACCACTAAACTTGTACAATTTAGACAGGTTTGGGTTACTATATTAACCTCATCTTTAAATATTAACTCTTAGTTAATTAGTTTCACTTTTACAATGTCTCTTTGAATTTTTATATTATATGGTATAGAAACAAACTATATACATCCTAGAGACCCCCAAGTGGTCCATTAATGATACGCAGATCATGATTTAAGTCTCTTGGATGAACCTTAGATTTTTAGGAATTTAATATCAATTAATAATATAATATTTGTTTTAAAAAATCTTTTATGTCAATTTTGACACTATTGAATAATTGATTTCTGTAAAAATCATAACAGAATTATTACTTCTATCAACGTTAAATAAATAAATCCTAACATGTCATATTAACCTAGAAAATTATTGGAATCTATAAAAAGTCTAAAATTACATTTATTTGAGTATTTATAATATCAATTATTCTAATTTTTCATTAATTAGGTAATTACTGCATCACCATTGTGTCATAGATAAATTAAATTAGTTAATGTCTAAAAATTATAAATAAAATACCATTATATATTAAATCGTCTTATCTTTCTAATGAATATTTATAGTCGAAAATCCAACATATATAACCCTATTTAAAAATTGTGTTTATAAAAGATATATGCTTTTGTCATTTTTGTATTTATTTTAACTTAATTAAAATAAAGTGTCCCTATCACCTACAAGTGGCTCCATTGGGTCCCAAAATCGAACCAAATATGCCCATGGTTGGACATGTATCTACCAATATGGTTAGGACACGTTTTAGGGTAATTTAGTATTATTATAAAATTATTTTTTTAACCCTTAATTACCGAATTTACCCTTTAACCATGGTAAATAAAATATTTACTGAAATAATTATTCAATATGTCTAAAAAAATTGACCTATTTACACAATTTGGAAATACTGGTTCCAAATATGAAATCAATTTTTCCAAATTCAAAACACAGAAGTGACAGAAATTAATTTAACATTAATTCCCACTCTCAAAACAAAAAGCGTGTTTTTAAGATATAATAACTATCAAAAGATTGATACTTGTTTATGTCCGGTTTAATTGTGAAATTATGTCCAATGACAAACATTGTATTAAATGGTGAAAATATATTCTAAATATACTTTAAAACCACTCAAATTCATAATTTATCACTATTAATTATTTTGATTAAAAAAGTTGTTTTTAATTAAAATATAGTAATTTTCACTATTCATCAAAATATAAAAGTTATCCGTAGAGTACCGAAATTTCACCCTAGGCTAATTACAATACTCCGAATCCAAAAATTAAGTCCATTTTGAGAGATAAAATTTATAAAATTTCAGAATTTTGGTATTACTATTTACAACGACTACTTTGATTGGTCGAGGTGTGTTTGAACACGAAGTTACGTACAACACACGCTACAGTTTTAATCAAAGAGAAGTGTAAAGTAGAAGCTTGGGGTGTTACATTCTCCCCTACTTCAATAAATTGCATCCTGGCAATTTTTAAAATTGGGATTTGGAATATAATGGAAAGTCCCACATCAGAAAAAGATTCAATAAAATTATCACTTTAAAATAAAGAAAGAGAAGTACAAAGGTCACCTGAGATATCCTATACTGGGATTCCATGTAAAAAAACATGGATATGGATGATAAAAAAAGTGTCATGTTCTGATGGAGAGGGATAGAAAACATGATTAGGAGAAATTTAACAAGAAGAAAACCATATACTTGTGATGGGAGAAACAATCATTAGTTTCCCAGTAGGAAATGTAAACGGACAACATTTTTTTTGTTTTAAGTTACATTACATAAAGATGAGAAATTAATTTCGGATATTGACTAAGAAAATAAAGAGATTTATTTAATTTTTATGTAGTGTTTCATTCTTTAATAAATTTCTACCACTAACTCATTTTTTTGAACGATGAGTATTCAAGAAGTCTTGGTCACACTGGAAGAGCTAGAAGAAACATCTATAGAATGCCATGATCCACGAAGGATAAACTATATATTTACATTGTATTTAGAGATTAATCAAAACCAAATTGGTTAGTAAATGATTTGATGATCCCCAAAAAGGATATTCCTTTAGAGAAATATACATTAATCTTAATTTCTAAAATCAATACCCCAAAGTTAAATAAATACCATTCAATAAACAATTGTCCTTAAAATCCTTCAATATAATCAAAATTAATATTGACACCCAAATCATAGAAGAATTTGGTTATGTAGTCTTCCACGTTAAATTGTATCTCCAAATGACATCAACAACTCTTAAAGTCACATACTTAAAAGTGATTAACCTAATCACATATTCTCTATTATAGGTTAACCATTTCCATAAATAACCCAAATTAAAATAAATCCACAATAAAAACATAGATAAAAATCCACCATTACTCCTCAAATGAAATCCCATAGTATTCTATTTTCCTTAGTCATATAGTGTTCCCAAAAAAGCGAACATCATCTAAAATAACATTTATCACTTAATCACCAAATCATTTACCTATACTAAGGGTATTAATTTGAAAAGACATAAGAAACCAAATCATCTTATTATTTATTAATAAAATAATTTAACTAAAAATAATTAGTCACACTAACCAGGGACTTCACGTAGTCCAGTGGTAGGCGATAAATCCCAATCTCACTTTGGTTGTGGCTTCTAATCCCATAGCTTTGTCCGACGCGACGGGTTGTCACACGGTATATGTGTTGTCCTTTTTCAAAAACATATTTTTTTAATATTACCAAAATGAGATAAATTACAAAAAATAACCATAACATAAAATAACCACAAATGTTATCTCATACCTTTCATTTTGATCCCATAATATAATAACATGTAATTTCCTCAAACCCAATGATCATATAAGACCAAATGGTTATTTATAATTATATCCACAAGAGAAAAGATAAATCTTCCTAAAATATCATTTTTACATGATAAATTGCAGGGTTACACATACAAGAGATAATTCTTCTAATGTAATCCCATCAATAAAGAGAACTAACACTTTTAAACATTTCACCATCCATTTATTTTCACATAGGTTCTTCATCATATGTTCCTCGGGCTCCCACATTGCCTCTTCCATCTTATTATTTCTACATAGAACTTTTACCAGATGAGTAATCCAATTTCTCAACACTTGATCTTTGGTATGAAGAATTCTGATAGGCTCCTCACAATAAGATAGATTGGGTTCCAGTTCTAATTCTTTATAGGTGAGTACATGCATTGGGTCAGATATGTATTTTGTCTCTATTGATATGTGGAACACATCATGAACTCTGGGGAGAATAGGCGGAATTTCCTTTTGGTAGAATGTGTTCATGTGTCACAGTAGTACCTCAGGAATTTTTCAAAATCATCTACTTCCATTACCCAAAAAGACCTCATCCATCTTGGATTATATCGATGGAAACATCGATGCATCATGAAAAAATAGGTATTTATTATATATAATTTTGAGACATCGTCTTTAACATGTTTATATAGAAAAATTCTTACTGATTCGTCTTCAAATATTTAAAAATAAGGATTTGGTAAATCAGTTTCCATATGTACCAAAAGACATAAATATATAATTTGATACATATAGGCTGATCGAAGGTCTCCCTCTTCTGAAGCATCTAGAAATTCATTTAGTGCATCATAATTTTGAGATAAAGTGAAGAATTTAAAAAGACCCTGATGGTACTTCCCATGCTTAGCCTGGTAATAAAGTTGACAACACAATATTATCTTATAGTCGGTTCTTGATCCTTGAAAGAATCATGCAATGATGGAGGTATTGGATGTCTCATAAAGTTGTTTTCATGTAACATGGAAATTTGAAAAAGATTCAACATCATCTGCGCATGACTTCTGGATAATAATTGTAAGTATTTCTTCAAGAAGAGAGAGAAGAGTTGTTCGTGATCTTGTTCCCTTAATGTTTTAACTAAAAAAAAAGAAAATACAATTAGGGTTTTTGAATACTTATCTAATAAGAATGTAAAAAAAATAGACATAATAGGATAATCTTGTAATTGAACAATATATCCTAACTTGGGGTACCCTATTTTAAAATCTAGGTTATCCACTATCTATTTCCCGACATATATTCTTATGGGAATTTTTTACTCCCTTTATAATGGTTCATACTAATCTTGTGAATTTACCAAAGCATATCCCACGGGAGTGTCGTAACCAAGAGTGCAGCAAGGCCTGTTGTCGTGCACCAATTCCCGTTCGTGTCTAGCTCAAAGAGGTGTTTTTGGGTTTTACCCCTAGGTACATTTGTGCCAGAGCTGCCTCTACCACCTCATATCCAGACACTGATGTATTGCTCAGAAAACTCAAAAATATCTATAATACCAAAATTATAGAATGTTCTTCTATACTAATCCTCAAAGTCTATCTTAGGGATAAGTGATCCAATCAGAGTTTATCTAAATCTATCTTCCAAATTTTGTATTAAACATCCTATGATACGAATTGTAATGCCCTGACCCCCGTTACCCAGAGATGGTGAATTATTATATAACATTGGCATGATCAAAAGAATGATCAAGTCTCAAAAGATCGACTAGTTTAGTATCCTTGGAATAACTAGATACATAATGAAGTTTACATTGCATCATAAAATGAAAACTACAACAACATAGTCTCCATAGTCCACACTCTTATCCCCTCATACTATCCATAGAGGACATTCATAAAATACTTTTTCACATCCTGGAAAAAATAAAACATATAAAGGGGTGAACTCAGAGGCTCAGTAAGGATAACAATATAACAGAAACATTCAGAAAAAAACATAAACATTTAAGGTAATGTATAACTAAAACAAAATCCTTTTAAATTTGAACTTCAGCATAATATGGAAAAGATAAAATAAAATAATGCCATTTAATTATTCACATGGATATTCTACTAGTCGAATAATCACATGAAATATCAATAACCACTTTCGTAATGATGGAAGCATATTGCCAGACTATCATAACCACGTAACCAAGGCCTCATGCCAAGACTAAAAATAAGATTTTGTCAAGGCCTCGTGCCAAGACACTAGTTTGTCTCATGAGACCTACCGATGCATCGAGGAGCTCTAGAGGGCTCCACCCGTCACTTACTATGTCCAATGCATTCCTCATAGGAAAATGTTTAAAACATAACATAAACATTCGTATTAAAACTAGCATATGAAATGTCAACACTTTATCCACAAACCATGAATGGTATAAAAATAGCACATCCACAGTCAAACATAACTCACTCGATACAATATGTAAGATTGTAATGTCTCATATTAACCTCAATCTAGAATTATGAATGATATTGAAATAGATGGAAATAATCATCAATACTATTAGAGTGAAATATCCCCCTTTTTCTTGAAATCATTTAAAAGTCACACTATTTGTCAAGAAGCCATTTAAAAATATATTTTTGAATCAAAGTGTCACATACAAAATTGAAACTATTAAAAGTAATTTTAATTTCAAACATTAATGTCCATATAAATAAATCCTTAAAACCTTTTTTAAAACAGAGACATTAATGAGAAATATTTAGAATAATAAATCTTCAAAACATTTAAAAATGATATTTTAGTTACAGCTTCTAACCAAAAAAGAGACAATCGAATAAAAAAATTGAGGTAATAAAAACGTTGTAATATCATGAGAATAAAGGGATTCATGATATAATTTTTCGAAGTAAATTATATACACCATATAAAAGAGAATTGGTGTATAACAACAATGAAGTCTCAATGGGATGTAAATTGAGATTAAGTCTCTTATAAAGACTGTATCCTTAGGTTAAGGATAAATCAACGACATAATTATGTGTGACAAAAATAAATACACTCAATATGAATGGATATTAAGTGTAAAATAATCAAAGGACATTCACACATATTCTTGTAAGAACAAGACCAATGAATTGGATGTTTAACTCAACAAATGGAGAATGAGAAAAAATTACTCTTATCAAGTTCATACCAATGACTTGAGAATTTTTCAATGGAGTGATTATGTGAATCAAAAGTATATCAACAGAAAGGGTAGTGTAAATTATGATGTAATCAAATTAATAGTGATTCCACACATAATCTTGGTGTAAAATAATCAATGAAGTATGCGTAATTCCGAATGAGTGGAAATTGAAATTTCAAATTCCCTTATCGATTAGGTAACTTAAGAACCATACACCCATGAAAGAAGAATCATAAAATGATGATTTAAATACCCATAAATTAAATTATATTACACAATTAATACAATCATGGGCAGTACGCATACACCACATGCAATAAATAAGTGGTGAAAAATGGAATTCTCATGAAATTAAAGGTGAGATAAGAAACCCCTTATCAATTTGGTAACTTAAGAAACATACAACCCATGAAAGAGGTATCATAAAATTAATATTTAAATAAACATAAATTAAAGTTTATTACACAGAGAATAAAATTATGGGAAGTACATACACCACACAAAAGTTAATAGTGGCAATATGGCATGAATCTCATGGAAATAAGGAGTGAGATGAAATCCCCTTACATTGTACATTATCCTTGGTCGATGGTAGATTAACCTCCTGTATAATGGTTAAATAATTATTATTGAATTATACAATAATTATTTACATTAATATGATATCATATATGATTATTTAACATTTCATTGTTAATAATATCTTAGTATTATCGTTGTTTCGAGTGTTAACTTACTCATTTTCTTTTATACATTTTGTTACATAAGCCGTTTTTATTATGGATAGATTGTATCTTATTAATATACAGAATGATATCATGTACTTAAACACTATTTTTAATAATCAAATGATAATTATACTTTAATGGATACGATGGAGAATGAATCTCATCGTGTTCGTGGAGACAGTAGTCCGTACGTACGCACGAGCGACAATATCATTCTTTTGATATTAAAATAATATTTAATTGGATGTTATATCATATATAAAAAATCATTATCGTGTTATATTTAATATTTATATGAATTAAACATCCTTATTATACCCATCCAAATAATAATGTTTTGAATAACAATTACACCACAACGTGGAGATGGTAAGCCGTACGTACGCACGTCTGGTGACATGCCATTCAAAGGATGGATAGAATACTGAAATATGGTTGTACCAGGTTTATAATAACATCAAAGTATATATAATATACTGGAGTTATTATTTTATAATGGTAATAACAAATAATGAAGAAGTGGAAGAAGAAAGGAACTTGAAAAGTGGTGGTGAAATCATTACCTCTTCTTCAGGTTCTTCCTATTTATTTGATCATAAGGGCTCCTTAGGTTGGATTTCTGACAAAAGGAAGGCCTCTAGGATGAATTTAGGGAAGTTAATAGAGTATTTTCGTAGGGTTTGGCCGATACAAAATGCATTTAAGGTGTGAATTAATGATAAGGGGGAGTTCCATTTTATAATAGGGGTGAGGGGCATCTTTGGAAAAGCTAGAAATATTATTTTATAATAAATTAATATTTTAGTTTCTAATGGCTCCAAAGTTGATTATTTAAATATTAAGGTGGGTATAGGATGAAAACCACTAAATCTGTACAATTTAGACAGGTTTGGGTTACTATATTAACCTCATCTTTAAGTATTAACTCTTAGTTAATTAGTTTCACTTTTACAATGTCTCTTTGAATTTTTATATTATATGGTATATAAACAAACTATATACATCCTAGAGACCCCCAAGTGGTCCATTAATGATACGCGGATCATGATTTAAGTCTCTTGGATGAACCTTAGATTTTTAGGAATTTAATATCAATTAATAATATAGTATTTGTTTTAAAAACTCTTTTATGTCAATTTTGACACTATTGAATAATTGATTTTTGTAAAAATCATAACAGAATTATTACTTCTAACAACGTTAATTAAATAAATCCTAACATGTCATATTAACCTAGAAAATTATTGGTATCTATAAAAAGTCTAAAATTACATTTATTTGGGTATTTATAATATCAATTATTCTAATTTTTCATTAATTAGGTAATTACTGCATCACCATTGTGTCCTAGATAAATTAAATTAGTTAATGTCTAAAAATTATAAATAAAATACCATTATATATTAAATCGTCTTATCTTTCTAATGAATATTTATAGTCGAAAATCCAACATATATAACCCTATGTAAAAATTGTGTTTATAAAAGATATATGCTTTTTTCATTTTTGTATTTATTTTAACTTAATTAAAATAAAGTGTCCCTATCACCTACAAGTGGCTCTATTGGGTCCCAAAATCGAACCAAATATGCCCATGGTTGGACATGTATCTACCAATATGGTTAGGACACGTTTTTGGGTAATTTAGTATTATTATAAAATTATTTTTTAACCCTTATTTACTGAATTTACCCTTTAACCATGGTAAATAAAATATTTACCAAAATAATTATTCAAAATTTCTAAAAAAAATTGACCTATTTACACAATTTGGAAATACTGGTTCCAAATATGGAATCCATTTTTCCAAATTCAAAACACAGAAGTGACAGAAATTAATTTAACATTAATTCCCACTCTCAAAACAAAAAGCGTGTTTTTAAGATATAATAACTATCAAAAGATTGATACTTGTTTATGTCCGGTTTAATTGTGAAATTATGTTCAATGACAAACATTGTATTAAATGGTGAAAATATATTCTAAATACACTTTAAAACCACTCAAATTCATAATTTATCACTATTAATTATTTTGATTAAAAAAGTTTTTTTTAATTAAAATATAGTAATTTTCACTATTCATAAAAATATAAAAGTTATCCGTAGAGTATTGAAATTTCACCCTAGGCTAATTTCAATACTCCGAATCCAAAAATTAAGTCCATTTTGAGAGATAAAATTTATAAAATTTCAGAATTTTGGTATTACTATTTACAACGACTACTTTGATTGGTCGAGGTGTGTTTGAACACGAAGTTACGTACAACACACGCTACAGTTTTAATCAAAGAGAAGTGTAACGTGGAAGCTTGGAGTGTTACATTCTCCCCTCCTTCAATAAATTGCATCCTGGAAATTTTTAAAATTGGGATTTGGAATATAATGGAAAGTCCCACATCAGAAAAAGATACAATAAAATTATCACTTTAAAAGAAAGAAAGAGAAGTACAAAGGTCACCTGAGATATCCTATACTGGGATTCCATATAAAAAAACATGGATATGGATGATAAAAAAAGTGTCATGTTCTGATGGAGAGGGATAGAAAACATGACTAGGAGAAATTTAACAAGAAGAAAACCATATACTTGTGATGGGAGAAACAATCATTAGTTTCCCAGTAGGAAATGTAAACGGACAACATTTTTTTTGTTTTAAGTTACATTACATAAAGATGAGAAATTCATTTCGGATATTGACTAAGAAAATAAAGAGATTTATTTAATTTTTATGTAGTGTTTCATTCTTTAATAAATTTCTACCACTAACTCATTTTTTTGAACGATGAGTATTCAAGAAGTCTTGGTCACACTGGAAGAGCTAGAAGAAACATCTATAGAATGCCATGATCCATGAAGGATAAACTATATATTTACATTGTATTTAGAGATTAATCAAAACCAAAATGGTTAGTAAAAGATTTGATGATCCCCAAAAAGGATATTCCTTTAGAGAAATATACATTAATCTTAATTTCTAAAATCAATACCCCAAAGTTAAATAAATACCATTCAATAAACAATTGTCCTTAAAATCCTTCAATATAATCAAAATTAATATTGAAACCCAAATCATAGATGAATTTGGTTATGTAGTCTTCCACGTTAAATTGTATCTCCAAATGACATCAACAAATCTTAAAGTCACATACTTAAAAGTGATTAACCTAATCACATATTCTCTATTATAGGTTAACCATTTCCATAAATAACCCAAATTACAATAAATCCACAATAAAAACATAGATAAAAATCCACCATTATTCCTCAAATGAAATCCCATAGTATTCTATTTTCCTTAGTCATATAGTGTTCCCAAAAAAGCGAACATCTTCTAAAATAACATTTATCACTTTATCACCAAATCATTTACCTATACTAAGGGTATTAATTTGAAAAGACATAAGAAACCAAATCATCTTATTATTGATTAATAAAATAATTTAACTAAAAATAATTAGTCACACTAACCAGGGACTTCACGTAGTCCAGTGGTAGGCGATAAATCCCAATCTCACTTTGGTTGTGGCTTCGAATCCCATAGCTTTGTCCGACGCGACGGGTTGTCACATGGTATATGTGTTGTCCTTTTTCAAAAACATATTTTTTTAATATTACCAAAATGAGATAAATTACAAAAAATAACCATAACATAAAATAACCACAAATGTTATCTCATACCTTTCATTTTGATCCCAAAATATAATAACATGTAATTTCCTCAAACCCAATGATCATATAAGACCAAATGGTTATTTATAATTATATCCACAAGAGAAAAGATAAATCTTCCTAAAATATCATTTTTACATGATAAATTGCAGGGTTACACATACAAGAGATAATTCTTCTAATGTAATCCCATCAATAAAGAGCACTAACACTTTTAAACATTTCACCATCCATTTATTTTCACATAGGTTCTTCATCATATGTTCCTCGGGCTCCCACATTGCCTTTTCCATCTTATTATTTCTACATAGAACTTTTACCATATGAGTAATCCAATTTCTCAACACTTGATCTTTGGTATGAAGAATTCTGATAGGCTCCTCACAATAAGATAGATTGGGTTCCAGTTCTAATTCTTTATAGGTGAGTACATGCATTGGGTCAGATATGTATTTTGTCTCTATTGATATGTGGAACACATCATGAACTCTGGGGAGAATAGGCGGAATTTCCTTTTGGTAGAATGTGTTCATGTGTCACAATAGTACCTCAGGAATTTTTCAAAATCATCTACTTCCATTACCCAAAAATACCTCATCCATCTTGGATTATATCGATGGAAACATCGATGCATCATGAAAAAATAGGTATTTATTATATATAATTTTGAGACATCATCTTTAACATGTTTATATAGAAAAATTCTTACTGATTCATCTTCAAATATTTCAAAATAAGGATTTGGTAAATCAGTTTCCATATGTCCCAAAAGACATAAATATATAATTTGATACATATAGGCTGCTCGAAGGTCTCCCTCTTCTGCAACATCTTGAAAATAATTTAGTGCATCGTAATTTTGAGATAAAGTGAAGAATTTAAAAAGACACTAATGGTACTTCCCACGCTTAGCATGGTAAGAAAGTTGATAGTGTAATATTATCCCATAGTCGGTTCTTGATCCTTGAAATAATCATGCAATGCTAGATGTATTGGATGTCTCATAAAGTTGTTTTCATGTAACTTGGACATTTGAAAAAGTTTCAACATCATATGCGCATGACTTCTGGACAATAATTGTAAGTAGTTCTTTAGGAAGATAGAGAAGAGTTGTTCATGATCTTGCTCCCTCCATGTGTTAACTAACAAAAAGAAAATACAATTAGAGTTTTTTAATACTTATCTAATAATAATGTAAAAAAAAATTCGACATAATAGGATAATCTTGTAATTGAACAATATATCCTAACATGGTGTACCCTATGTTAAAATCTAGGTTATCCACTATCTATTTCCCAACATATATTCTTAGGGGTGATTTTATTCCCTTTATAATGGTTCATACTAATCTTGTGAGTTTACCAAATAATATCCCCAGGAAGTGTCATAACCAAGAGTGCAGCAAGGCCCGTTGTCATGCACCAGTTCCCGTTCGAGTCTAGCTCAAAGCGGTGTTTTCGGGTTTTACCCCTTGGTACATCTGTGCAAGAGCCGCCTCCACCTGCTCTTATCCAAACAAGGATTTATTGGTTGGAAAACTCACAAAATATCTATATAACCAAAATTCTAGAATTTTCTTCTATACTAATCCTCCAATTCTATCTTAGGGCAATGTGATCTAATCAGAGTTTATCTAAATCTAGCTTCCATGGTTTCTGCTAAACTTCCTCTCATACCAACTATAACGCCCAGACCCTAGTTACCCAAAGTTGGTGCATTATTAAATAACATTGGAATGATCACAAGAAAGATCACGTCTCTAAAGACTGATTAGTTTAGTATCAATGGAATAACTAGATACATTAATAAAGTTTACATTACATCATAAAATGAAAACTACGACAACATAGTCTCCATATTCCACACTCTTATCCCCATATATTATCCCTGGAGGTCATTCATAAAATACTTCTTCACATCCTGGAAAAATAAAACATAGAAAGGGGTGATCTCAGATGCTCAGTAAGGATTACAATACAGCAGAAACTTTCATAAATAAACACAAACATTTAAGGCAATGTATAACTAAAACAAAAGTCTTTTAAACTTGAACTTCAGCATAATATGGAAAAGATAAAATGAAATAATTCCATTTACTTATTCACATGGATATTCTACTTGTCGAATAATCAGATGTAATATGAATAACCACTTTCATAATGATGGAATGCATAATGCCAGACTATCATAACCACGTTGCCAATGCCTCGTGCCAAGACTACAAATATGATTTTGTCAAGGCCTCGTGGCAAGACACTAGTTTGTCTCATGAGACCTACCAATGTATCGAGGAGATATAGTGGGCTCCACCCATCACTTACTAAGTCCAATGCATTCCTCATATGAAAATGTTTAAAACATAACATAAACATTTTTATTAAAACTAGGATACGAAATGTCAATACTTTATCCACAAACCGTGAATGGTATAAAAATAGCACATCCGTAGTCAAACATAACTCATTCGATACAATATGTAATATTTTATTATATCAGATTAACCTCAATCGGTAATGATGAAGGATATTTACATAGATGAAAATAATCATCAAAACTATTAGAGAGAAATATCCCTCTTTTTCTTGAAATCATTTAAAAGTAACACTATTTGTCAAGAAGCCATTTAAAAAAATATTTTTGAATCAAAGTGTCCCATACCACTTTGAAACTTTTAAAATTAATTTTAATTTCAAACATTAATGTCCATATAAATAATTCCTTAAAAACATTTTTAAAACATAGATATTAATGAGAAATATTTAGAAGTATAAATCATCAAAACATTTAAAAATGATATTTTAGTTAGAGGTTCTAACCAAAAGAGAGACACTTGAAAAAAAATAATTGAGGTAATCAAAACTTTGTAATATCATGAGAATAAAGAGATTCATGATATACTATGTCAAAGTACATTATATACACCATATAAAAGAGAATTGGTGTATGACAACAATGACGTCTCGATGGATGTATTTTGAGATTAAATCTCTTATAAAGACTGTATTTTTAGGTTAAGGATAAATCAATGACATAATTATGTGTGAAAAATATAAATACACTCAATATAATTGGATATTCAGTGTAAAACAATCAAAGTACATTCACACTTATTCTTGTAAAAACAACACCAATGAATTGGATGTTTAACTCAACAAATGGAGATTGAGTAAACATTACTCTTATCAAGTTCATACCAATGACATGAGAATTTATCAATGGGGTGATTATGTGTATCAAAAGTGTATCCAAAAAAGGGGAGTGGAGATTATGATGTGATCAAATGAATAGTGATTCCACACATAATCATGGATTAAAATAATCAATAAAGTATGCGTAAAGCCGAATGAGTGGAAATTGAAATTTCAAATTCCCTTATCGATTAGGTAACTTACGAAAAAAAACCCATGAAACAAGGATCATAAAATGATGATGTAAATACCCAAAAATTAAATTATATTACACAATGAATACAATCATGGGAAGTACACATACACCACATGCAATAAATAAGTGGTGAAAAATGGAATTCTCACGAAATTAAGAGTGAGATAAGAAACACCTTACCAATTTGGTAACATAAGAAAAATACAACCCATGGAAGAGGTATCATACAATGAATATTTAAATACACATTATTTAAAGAGTATTACCCAAATAATACAATTATGGTCAGTACATACACCACACAAAAGGTAATAGTGGCAATATGGCATGAATCTTACATAAATAAAGAGTGAGATGAAAAACCCTTACATTGTACTTTTTCTTTGGTCGACGGTAGGTTAACATCTTGTATAATGGTGTAATAATTGTTATTTAATTATAAAATAATAATTTACATTAATATGATATCATATATGATTTTTAACTCTTTGTTAATAATATTTTAGTATTATCGTTGTTTCGAGTGTTAACTTACTCATTTTATTTTATACGTTTTGTCACATAAGCCATTTTTGTTATGGATAAGTTTTATCATATTCATATACAGAATGATATCAAGTCCTTAAACACTATTTTTAATCATAAAATGAGAATTATACTTGAATGGATACGATGGAGAATGAATCTCATCGTGTTCGTGGAGACGGTAGTCCGTACGTACGCATGAGCGACAATATCATTCTTTTGATATTAAAATAATATCTAATTGGATGTTATATCATATATACAGAATAATTATCATGTTATATTTATTATTTACATGAATTAAACTTGATTATTATACCCATCCAAATAATAATGTTTTGAATAACAATTACACCACGACGTGGAGATGGTAAGCCGTACGTACGCACGTATGATGACATGCCATTAAAAGGATGGATAGAATACTGAAATATATTTATACCATTTTTATAATAACATAAAAGTATATATAATAAACTGGAGTTATTATTTTAGAATGGTAATAACAAATAAAGAAGAAGTGGAAGAAGAAAGGAACTTGAAAAAGGGTGGTGGAATCATTACCTCTTCTTCGGGTTCTTCCTTTTGATTTGACCAAAAGGGCTCCATATGTTGGCTTTCTGACTAAAGGAATGCATATAGGATGAAGTTAGGGATGTTGAGATAGTATTTGGGCAGGTTTTGGCCGAACCAAAAGTCATTTAAGGTGTGAATTAATGAGAAGGGGGAGTGCCCTTTTATAAGAGGGGTGAGGGCACCTTTGGAAAAGCTAGAAAACATATTTTATAATAAATTCATATTCAGTTTCTAATGACTCCAAAGTGGATTATTTAAAGGTTATGGTTGGGATAGGTCTAAAGACACTCAACCAATTTGATTTATACAGGTTGGGTTACTACATTAACCTCATCTTTAAGTATTAACTCTTAGTTAATTAGTTTCACTTTTATAATGTTTCTTTGTATTTTTATATTATATGATTAATAAACTTACTATATACATCAAAGAGACCCCCAAGTCATCCATTAATAATACACCTATCATGATATAAGTTTATTGAACTATCCTTAGATTTTTAGGAATTTAAAATCAATTAATAATATAATATTTGTTTTAAAAACTTTTTTATGTCAATTTTGACAATATTCAATAATTGATTTTTTGTACAAATCATAACATAATTATTACTTCTAAAAAAGTCAATTAAATATATCATAACATGTCATATTAGCCTAGAAATTTTTTTTATTTATAAAAAGTTTCAAATTAAATTTATTTGGGTATTTATAATATAAATTATTCTAATTTTTCATTAATTAGGTAATTACTGCATCACCATTATGTCATAAATAAATTAAATTATTTAATGTTTAAAAATTATAAATAAAATAACAATATGTAGAAAATCGTATTATATTTATAATGAATATTTATAGTCGAAAATACAAAATATATAACCCTATGTAAATATTATTTTTCTAAAAGATATATGCTTATGTCATTTATGTATTTATTTTAACTTAATTAAAATAAAGTGTCTCTGTCACCTACAGGTGGCTCCATGGGGTCCCAAAATCGACCCAAAGATGTCCATGGTCGGAAATGTATCCACCAATAAGGTTAGGACACGTTTTAGGGTAATTTATTATTATTATAATATTATTTTTTAACCCTTATTTACCGAATTTACCCTTTAACCATGATAAATAAAATATTTACCGAAGTAATTATTCAAAATTTCTAAAAATAAAATTTCCCTATTTACAAAATTTTGTCATCCTGATTACAAATATGGAATCAATTTATCTAAATTCAAAACACAGAAGTGGTAGAAATTAATTTAAAATTTATTCCCGCTGTCAAAACAAAAGCGTGTTTTTAAGATATAATAACTATCATAAGATTAATACTTGTTTATGTTCGGTTTAATTTTGAAATTATGTCCAATGACAAAAAAATTTATTAAATGGTAAAAATATATTCTAAATATACTTTAAAACCACTCAAATTCATAATTTATCACTATTAATTATTTTGATTAAAAAAGTTGTTTTTAATTAAAATTTAGTAATTTTCACTATTCATCAAAATATAAAAGTTTTCCGTAAAGTACCAAAATTTCACCCTAGGCTAATTTTGATATTCCAAATCCAAAAATAAAGTCCATTTTGAGAGATAAAATTTATAAAATTTTAAAAAGTTGGTATTACTATTCACAACAGCTACTTTGATTGGTCGAGGTGTGTTAGAACATGAAGTTGCGTACAACACACGCTACTATATTAATCAAAGAGAAGTGTACCATGGAAGTTTGGGGTGTTACATTATTGGTGTTATGTAACATAAAATTCTTGCTATGGTAACTAAAAGTATGAAATTAACGGAATTTTAATCACAAAAAATTTCCAAACGCAATCCATAAATGAAAATTCAATAATGTAATACAAATCATGTGTAAATCAAAGCTATCCATCAAACATACACCATTATTCAAGAAAAGAATAATCCATACAAGATAGATATTGGGATTTGGATAGTTAATTCATTAACAAAAAGAATCAAACCCCATGTTTGATGAATATCCAACAGTGTTCCAGTGTCTAGGATGACCCTCACTTTAAGGACACCCTAATCCTACTTATAATACTTCCTCCACTTATCCTATAGTTTTATAGATAGGTTTAAAAAAACTATTTACCAATTTTGAGTTCAATATAGTGTTCTAAATGAGTTACATGGAAAATAATCCCTAAAAAATCAAAATATAGTTATATTTTTTTGGGGTAGGTATGTGATGCATGGGTAAGTCGCATGGTTTGGGAACCTTGCATGGGTTGTGTAATAACTTCTAAAAGGGTTTTTTCATGTTTCATAGATTTATAATGGTTTTGGTAAACCATTATCATTTTGATAAATGTAATTTCGCATCATAACTCACTATGAACAGTAATTTGACTAGTGGAACAACATGACATCAGGCATACCTCCTTATATGCTAGAGGCTTCTATATATGAGTGACGATATTGGGTGGTACTATGAGAAGAATATGGCCATGTATCATATCATCCAATAACATATAAAATAACCAAAAATCATACGCAAACAAATTTTTTGGATATCAATATGAAATATATTTAAATTAGGATCGAAGAATATATTCAAGATGACAAAATTACAGGGGGTGAATTGTAGATATAAACACATCGGTTTAATAATAATTAAAATAAATAATTCACAAGTCTCTTTAATAAGAATATCAAATTAAGGCTTGGTCCTTAGTTTGATTACCTAAAAATATTGTAATGAAGTGTATTCTTATATGTTATTTACAAAATGTCATAATCTGTAAGAACCCAGTTCTTATTATTGAGGTATAGGTTTCGTCCTTTACTTTTTCCTTAAGTGTTTTTGAGAAAATAAGAAAAATAGGGGAAAATCCCAAAATCTGTGCGTACATGCCATATACTTTTCCACACGCCATGTACTTTGTCCATGAGGGATGAGTACACAGGGCATGTAGGCCTGTCAGCGATTAAGGGAGTATGAACCTACTACACTCCATGTACTTAGTATATACACATTGTGTAATTAGTCGGCAGGTTAATAGTAAGGTCGTGGCAGTAGCCCCCAGTGGAAAGGTAGTACACACCATGTAACAAAAAATACACGTCATGTAACCATTTTGGCTGATCAATCGTGAGGAGGTGGAAAGTGGCCGCTAGAGGAACAGTTAAAAATTGAAAGTACATGCTGTGTACTTGAGAGCACATGCCGTGTAGTTATGTTTTTTCTCTTAAAACAGGCATTAGCCTCCTCTTTAGACAGAGGAAGCATAGAATGCCCGAGAGTCGTGGGAGAGAATTTCAGACCTTGGATGAGCCCCCGAACGCACACCGAGACTCCGATTCCTTCGCCGATGATCTCGTTTGAACAGTGCAGGCGAGTTCTTGTCTCTCCTTGAGGGTTCCTTGAAATTAATTTTTTATGGTAAGTTATTTGAGTTTTAATGGATGAACATTTATCCATATCTACACCTTTCTTGGGTGTTTCGAGAGGCGTCGTTCGCGTATATTGATGGGAGGAGATCGAGGTAGGTGGTCCGGTGTTTATTTACAACTGTCGAGTGATTTTTGTGTACCGTTGTGCCACTAGCCCATGTTCGAGGTGTTGTGTGGTCGAGTCCATAGCTGATATGATATCTAGAATTGTATATATAATATAAGTATTAAATTGAAACTGTTGTTTGGGATCATTTATTAGATCCAGGGCCACCCCATGGTTGTGTTTCCCTTGTCTAGCCATTTGGCCAGAATACCCATGGGTATGCCATGATTATAAGAATGTATTGAGTTTTCTTGAGAGGAAACATATATAAATGCCTGTTTGAATGTTGGGCTCAGCCCAGTTACTTGCTTTCCTAGGGAATTCTTGAGAGAAGTATACTGTTTTGCCTAAGGGCAGTGTTTGTTAGACTAAGGGTAACATTTCTTATGCATGTGGGAAGTAACTTCTGTTCC
Organism: Viscum album; assembly: GCA_963277665.1. Classification (NCBI taxonomy): domain Eukaryota; kingdom Viridiplantae; phylum Streptophyta; class Magnoliopsida; order Santalales; family Viscaceae; genus Viscum; species Viscum album. The sequence continues at coordinate 851,355,069 of OY728157.1, read as the reverse complement.
TATGGGAGACATATCATTTGCCTGAGGGAAATAGTCATTATGACCGACGACTGTCTCTGGAGGGTTTCATTTCAGCTTTCCTGAGGGTAAGGACTTGTATGTATGAGGATAATTGTTACATAGAATATTCACTATGGTGATTTCTTTTGTTGTACCTGTCATGATAATGCACAAGTTTGGAATTGTGAAATTATTATTAAAATGGTAATGTAATTGATAGGATAGTAACTTTTGAGTACTTCCTACTTTACTGCTTTACATTACTTCCGACTGTTGTTGCACATTTTCCACTGACAAAGGGCTCGAGCCTTTGGTGGTTGCCTACTGGGATTTATTTCTCACACCCAGTTTGGGTCATTTCTTGGGACCAAAAAGATTATATTACTGCAGGTGTTGATAAGGGGAAGAGTCTCTATACAGGTACTTGATTGTTGCAGAGCAGTGGGAGAGCATGGGACCGAGCTTAGGCTTCTGATGCTGCTGAGTTCCTGCTGCCTTATTTTGTTTTTCTTTTCTATACTTGGTACTTGGTACTTTGTACTATATTGTATCTGATTGCTATGTTTTTTTGACTGCTTTATTAGGATTAGAGACATATAGCGTAATCATATGTATACGTCTGCTATCATATTTTACATCTGTAATGTTGTCCGTTTCAGTTGGGAATTTTTTACTGCTTCCGCGTTTGGTATGTTTTTTTTCTACTGCGCTACACTTTGACAAATGAGGGAATAGTTTTCCTACTATCAGTACTTAGCCCTCGCTACTAGTTGGTAGCCTCTGACATTTTAGGAAATGCGCTTGAGGTCAGGTGACCAACCGTATTCGGGGAACCCGTTGTGTGGCACCTGGATCCGGGATGTTACAAAGTGGTGTCAGAGGATTTCTTTTCATTGAATTACTGTTTGGATCCTATACTCAAGAATAGACAGAATTATTATTTGGTAATAAGTTGTGCCTGGGAGTAGCTAATCCGTGAACAGGGAAAAGCCAAATTACCTCGAGTTTTAAATTTTTATCTGATTTTGCAATTTTACAGTTTATTTAATTTTCACTGTTGGGTGACGCACTTGCGGAGTGCTGTTATATTTTTATACTGTGTTCTATTATAGTCGCGACATGATAAGATGAGGGTATTCCATCTCAATCATCATTTAGGCACATATTAGAATCACATTCCATGCATAGTTCCCATGCCATGTAGGTGAATTAGAAATTTCATGTTGTTGTGATAGATGTTGTGCTATAAAATGCATGTTGTTGTGTTAGTTACCTTGATAGATACTCTTATTAATGATTTTGTATTGGTACATGTTATTGTTGTGTTTATGGATGCTAAACTTTGGTTTCTAAGAATTATGGACTCTCTTGGATCGGAATTTAGCGGATCAAAATCCAGTATGTTGTTGCGTCGTACTATAAAGTGAAGGTCAGGTGTTAAACATTAATTCGTGGGGAGTATGGCCCCCCACGGATCGAAATTTGGCATAAAAATGCTTGAAATTTAGGAAAAAGGCGCTTTGGAGTAGTTTTAGAGGTTTACTGTCTGGAAACCCAGACAACATGGCCTGTGGTTCTATGAACACCCGCCATGTACTCTTCTGTTCATGACGAAATGAAAAAAAATTTAAGTACACACCATGTACCGTATGTACATGCTGTGTAGTTGCTAACCATGTCATAGGCCTTGTAGGCAAAAACATGTGAAGGGAATACTCTATAGGGATCATGGCGTGTACCAGTCATATAGGCCATGTCATGTTGACTCTGTGTCTGCCATGTAACTAACAACACGGATGGAGGAACCTTAAGTTATGCATGTCGTGTCTACCATGAACCCGTCGTGTAGTCTGACCTAGGTGCCCGACCATGTCACTAACAACACTGGTCATTGTTATTCTTTCTTGGTACACGCCATGTTGAACTGGAACACATCGTGTTGTGTAACGAGGGTTTACAAGTCGTGTCACTAACAAAACGGGCAGTTGGAATCTATGCCGTACACGCTGTATCTATTTGGAACACATTATGTAGTGTGTGAAATGTACCCGGCCGTGTCACGAACAACAAGGGTTGCTAAAGCTCATCTAGTACACACCGTGTAGACCTTATACACATCATGTAGTCTCGTTCAAAGGATATCCATGTGGCTTAGTCGTGTAGAATGACTAGGGAAGGGGACGAAAAATTAAGTACACACCCTGTGTATGTGGTGTTACACGACCCGTATTGGAAAAAGTACACACCCATGTGAAAAACTTACAGGAACATGTTGTGTAGTTATTCTACATGCTTTATAGCACTATTTAGTAAAACTTATATTTTTTCTGTTTCCTTTTCCTTTCTTACGTTTCGAGTTCTTGGTCCTTGATAATCCTAATCTAAGGCGTGTGTTTGACCTTGTAGTGTCATGTCGTAGAGACGACCACTTGTTTTTTGCCAAGTGAGTGGAAAAGATTATACTCTAGAGATGGTAGGCCATGGTCTACTGATGGATCCTCCAGTATAGCCAGGTGCGGTGCCAACTGTTATACCGGACGCAAGCACAGATGAACTGTTCTGTGAAGGCTTAACGTGGTGTATGCATACCTTCAGGGGAGCACCATCGGCTGCCACATCTATGGTAGAGCTGGCCCAGATATTCCAGAAGCATCATCCACCTACGTTTTCAGGGGATGGTGTACCACAGGCTACAGAGTCTTGGATGAGTTCTATACAGACTCTTTCGAGCACCTGGAGACACCTCATGGGAGGAGGGTCAATCTCGCAACTTATATGCTATGTGATTCCACCAAGAGATGATGGGATGTTACCACCCAGAAAGAGAATCACCGAGACATGGTGTTGGAATACTATTAGGCATTCTTTTATGAATTTTTCTTTTCGGAGATGCTAAGGAATGTTTATGTTCTAGATTTCATTAATCTGTAGCAGGGCGCCATGTCAATGATGGATTATTCTTCCCACCTCACTGCGCTACAACCTTTTGCACCTGTTTTGGGGGATGATGAAGCATTTAGGGATAGAATCATTGAGGATGGGCTCCAAAGTGACATCCGGGTTCTGGTGTATGTTTTCAGGTTTCCTACAGTGCATGCTATTGTGAACTAGGTATTGATTACTGAGGAGAACCTACAGGAAGCTAGTGGTGCAAACCCGGGTGGATCGACAACAGTTTTTTGTACTATTTCTACCGGTAAGAGGAAGAGGAAGATGTATTTATCTAATGGTGGTAGTACTAGACAGAAGAATTATTTAGTTGGACAAGTAATGTGCAACCGGTTTGATAAATAGGGCCACAAGAGATCTCAGTGTCCACATGACCTAGTGGAGTGCTGAGCTTGTGGCAGGCCAGGTCATCTGCAGCATTTTTGCAGGGCATTTCCACCAGTGACTAGTGAGAGGGTTTCTTTGCAGACTTCACATGTAGGAGTCAGCTCAACAAATTCTAACCAGTCAGGGAATTGGAATACGTCATGACGTACAGGGTGAGGTGGTGGTCATGGCCATGGTAGCCAGACACCAGAATCTCAGAGACAACAAGGTGGGTTAGAAATGTGTAGCTAGGCTGTGTCGTAGGGTCGTGACACTGGGCAGGCATATGCAGTGCAACAGACCCAACATGAGTAGGATCCCGGACCTTCCACAGTCAGAGGTACTATTCTAGTTGCTTCTATTTTATCTTCAGTAATTTTTGATATAGGTTCTACAAATAGATTTTATATCTGTGCCCTTTGTGGAGAGACTTGGGCGCTATGTTTCTTCTTATTCTGATATCTTGATGCTAGACACTTTGTTGGGGATGATAACAGCTAGTGTGCATTAGTGCAAGAATTTACCCCAAGATATTGGTGGGTTTCACATTCTATGGGTCCTCTATGTCTTAGAAATGACATCATATGATGTCATTCTTGGAATGGATTGGTTGGTACCATTTCGATCCTTTGTGGATTTCTATCATTGCAGGGTGAGTATCACATCACATGAGGGCAGAGAGTTTCTATACAAGGGTGAATGGGATTTCTAGATGATCTGAGCTAGACCCAATAATCATGGAAAAGGTGGAGTGATATCCAAGATAGCGAGTTTATATATAGATAATTAGGGAACTTGTCAGACGGATTTCCCTCTAGTGGTAAATCATTTCAGGGATGTCTTCCTGGAAATCGTTTCAGGTCTACCTCTCGAGCGAGAGGTGGATTTCTCTATTGAGTTTGTGCCAGGAGTGACACTGGTGTCCATTACACCTTATAGGATGGCTACATCAGAGTTACAGGAGATCACGAAATAGTTGGGGGAGATTCACACAAAGGGTTTCATCTAACCTAGTACTTCTCCATTGGGTTCACCTGTCTTATTTGCGAAGAAGGTGGACAACACCGTCAGACTCTTTGTGGATTATCAGAAGCTGAACCAGTTGACGGTTAAGAACTGATATCCCATACCATGTATTGATGATCTTTTTGATCATCTTTGAGGAGCACGAGTGTTCTTGAAGATTGACTTGAGATCCGAATATCATCAGTTTCATGTTAGACCATCGGACGCACATCTTTTCAGCTTTTTGGAGAAGATATGGTCTATATGATTACTTGGTTGTATTCTTTGGACTCATGAATGCCCCACTAGTTTTCATGGATCTGATGAATTGTGTGTTCCACCCATATTTGGAGTCTTTTGTGGTGTTCTTCGTGGATGATATCTTGGTGTACTCTGACACTCGACACGACCATGACACCCATCTTGAGATCATACTAAGTACACTGAGAGAGCCTCATATATATGTTAATCTATCAATGTTCCACTTTTGGATGGACCAAATTCACTTCTTATTGGTCATATTATCTCAGAGGAAGGAGATGAAGAAGACACAGAGAAAGTGAGAGAAGTAGTTTCCTGGGAGCATCCTAAGAATGTGTTTGAGATACATAGTTTCTTGGGGCTGGCTATTTACTACAGGTTCTTTATACATGACTTCTCCCACTTATTAGTGCCATTGACGAGTTTGACTAAGATGTGTATGATGTTTTTTTGGTCAGAAGCTTGCGAGACAACCTTTCAGGAGCTGAAGGAAAGGTTGACATCATCAGCAGTCCAGATACTTCCAGAGCAAGGGAATATCTATATAGTTTACGGTGATGTATCAGGTATTGGGCAGGGAGCAGTGTTGATGGAGGGTGATCGAGTAGTTGCATACGAGTCTCGGCAGTTGAGGCCACATGATAGGAATTACCCGACACATGATCTCGAGTTGGCTGCAGTTGTACATGTGTTATGCTGTTGGAGGCTTCATCTCTTGAGAGAACATTTTTTGATGTTTACGGACCAAAAAAGTCTCAAATACATCTTTACCCAGTGTGAATTGAACTTGAGAGAGTGAAGGTGGGTTGAACACCTCCAGTCCTTCTACTTTGAGCTTGCCTATACACCTGGTAATGGTAATGCAGTAATTGATGCACTGAGTAAGAGGACTAAGATATAGGTAGTGCCGAAGGCCAGTGGTGAGTGGTAGCTTATGGTTTTTTTCTCTCATATGAATTTGGAGGTGCACGAAGGTCATTGGAAAACCTAGCTTTCATCCTTAGCTGTGACTTCTACCCTCCTGGATAGAGTGAGGATGATACAACTATCAGATTTAGACGGTGTAGTTCTATGAGAGTCAGTGGTAAGTGAGGACCCTCCTCCTGGTTGGACAATATGAAATGACGAGGTACTGTGTATCCATGATTGAGTGTGGGTTATGGGGGATATTTGTGAGGATTTGAGGCCGGAATTTCATGCTTCATCTTAGGCAGTGCATCTCAGAGTTACCAAAATGTACCGTGACTTGAGATGTTAGTACTGGTGGCTGGGTATAAAAAGAGAGGTAGCTGGTTTTGTAACAAGATGTTCCACCTATCAGTAGGTGAAGAAGAATCATTAGAGGACATATAGACTGTTACAAAAGTTACCCATTATGGAGTGGAAATGGGTTTATGTCGCGATAGACTTCGTGACCGGGTTGCCAAGGTCACCTCGAGACAGTGATGCTGTATGGGTTGTTGTGGACAGACTTACGAAGGTAGCTCACTTTTTGCTAATCAAGGAGACCTTCGGTGTTGACGAGCTTGGGAATTTGTATATCTGAGAGGTAGTATGCCTAATAGGGTCCCTCATTTTATCATTTCAGATAGGGATAACCGCTTTACATGTCATTTCCAGTAGAGTTTTCTGAGGGAACTCTGTACACACGTGATTCTATGCACATCTTACCACCCTCAGACCAATGACCAGATAGAGCGTACAATACAGGTGCTAGAGGACATGCTGCATGCATGTGTCCTAGACTTTGGGGGATCTTGGGAGAAGCACATACCCCTGATCGAGTTTTCCTACAACAATAGTTTCCAAGAAACTATTGATATGGAACCTTAAGAGTCTTTATATGGTAGGCCATTCCAATCACCCTTGTGCTGGTTGGAGGCAGGTGAGGCAGCTTTACTGGGATCATGTCTTGTGCAGGAGACTTTAGTGCAGGTCCAGTGGATTTAGAAGTGGATGGCTACTGCACAGTCTCATCATAAATCTTAGGCAGATCACTGCAGATGACCCATGAAGTTCATGGTTGGGGATCAGGTTTTCTTTCATGTTTCATTGAGTTTGGGAAACATGTGGATCAGGAGATAGGGTAAACATTCACCAAGGAATGTGGGGCTGTTTGAGATTCTGGAGAGAGTTCGGTCGGTAGCCTATCGGTTGTAGTTACCACAGAGGTACCGGGCCATGATGATGTCTTCCATGTATCTCAGCAACGCCATTATCACCCAGAATCATCTCACATTTTTCAGCCCGAGGAGGTTGAGCGTGAGGTAGATGCATCCTTTGAGGAGCATCTGATTCGCATTATTGATGCGATCATGAATGTTCTCTGAGGCTGGTTATTTCCTCTCGTATGAGTGTTATGACACTATGGCCGAGTATAGGATGAAATCTAGGAGAGGGAGACCAACATACGTGATCAGTGGCCAGATTTGTTCTCAACTTTATCTTCACCACCCTTGGAAGGGCAATTCGGGGATGAAATTCATTGAGGGGGGATGTTTTTAAGAACCTAGTTCTTATTATTGAGGTACGAGTTTCCATTTTTCTATTTTTCCTTAAGTGTTTTTCAGAAAATAGGAAAAATGGGTGAAATCCAAAAATTTGAGGGTACACACCATGTAATTTTCCACACGCCATGTACTTTGGCCATGTGGGATGAGTACACAAGGTGTGTAGGCCTGTCGGTGATGAAGGGTGTAAGAACTGACTACACACCATGTAACTAGTATATACACATCGTGTAATCAGTCAGTAGGTGAAAAATAAGGTTGTAGGAGTAGTCGCCAGAAGAACAGTAGTACACGCCATGTACTAAGAAATACACGCCGTGTAACCAAGTTAGCTGATCAACAGTGAGGCGGTGGAAAGTGGCCGCCAGAGGAACAATTTAAAAATGGAAAGTACATTCCATATACTTGAGAGTACACTCTGTGTAGTGATGTTTTTTTCTTAAAAAAGGTAGCACCTTCTTCTTTCTATAGAGGAAGCTTAGAATGTCTGAGGGCCGTGGGAGAGAAGGCCAGACCTTGGAAGATCACCCGACCACACACTGGGACTCTGATTCCTTCTCCGACAATCTCATTTGAACTGTATGGGTGAGTTCTTGTCTATCCTTGAGTGTTTCCTTCCAATTATTTTCAAAGGTAATGTTATTTGAGTTTTAATGGATGAACTTTTATCCAGATCTATGCCATTCTCGGGTGTTTCGATAGGTGTCGTTCGCGTATATCGATCAGAGGAGATCAAGGTAGGTAGTTTGGTGTTTATTTACTACCATCGAGTAATTTTTCGATATCATTGTACCACGATCCCCTGTTTGGGGTGTTGTGTGGCTAAGGCAATAGCTGAAAAGATATCTATAATTGTATCGATAATCTAATTATTAAATTGAAACTGCTTTTTGGGATCATTTCTTGGATCTAGGGCCACCCTGTGGGTGCGTTTCCCTTATTTAGCCTTTTGTCCAGGATGCCCATGGGTATGGAATAATTATAAGAATGTATTGAGTGTTTTTGAGAGGAAACACGTATAATTGTATGTTTGAATGTTGGGCTCGACCCGGTTACTTGCTTTCCTATGGAATTCCGGATGGTAGTATTCTGTTTAGCCTGAGGGCAGTGTTTTTTACCCTGAGGGTAACATTTCTTATGCCTGTGGAAAGTATCTTCTATACCTGTGGGAGACATCTCATATTCTTGAGGGCAATATTCGTTATGATTGAGGGCTATCTCCTGAGGGTTTTGTTTTATCTTGCTTGAGGGTAAGGACTTGTTTGTCTAAGGACAATAGTTACTTTGAATATTCATTGTGGTGATTTCATATTATGTACCTTCTAAGATAAAGCACAATCATGGAATTATTAAATGACTATAAAAATGTTAATGTAATTGATATGATAGTTACTTTTCAGTACTTCCTAGTTTACTTCTTTTCATTACTACACACTACTGTTGCACATTTTTCACTGACAGTGGGCATGGGCCTTTGGTGGTTGCCTACTGGGATTTATTTCTCACACCCTATTTGGGTCATGTTTTGGACCCCAATAGATTATATTTCTATAGGTTTTGATAAGGGAAAGAGTCCCTATACAGGTATTTTATTGTTTTAGAGGAGTGGGAGAGCATGGGACCCTGATTAGGCTTGTGATGCTGTTGAGTTCCAGCTGCACTATTTTGTTTTTCTTTTTTGTACATGGTACTTTGTACTATATTGTATCTGATTGTAGTGTATTCCATTTTGACTGCTTTCTTAGGATTATAGATATATTTCATCATTATATGTATATGTCTGCTGTCAAATTTGACTTATGTACTGTTTTCCATTTCAGTTGGGAATTGTTTACTTCTTACACGTTTGGTATGTTTTTTATATTTTTCCCTTGTGCTAAACTTTGACAAAAGAGGGAATTATTTCCCACAAATAGTTCTTAGCCCTCACTACAAGTCGGTAACCTCTAGAATTTGGGGAAATGCTCTTGAGGTCATGTGACTAACCAGGTTCGGGGCACCGATTGTGTGGAACCTGGATCCGGGACGTGACATAATCATATGTGATTAAATATACACTATGTAAAATCATAATCCTAGTAGCTATGATTATATCAGAGTATAAAAAATGTAATTTGATATGATCCTATCTTAAAATAATATAGAATCATAATTACAGTAATATTGTATTCATATATTAATCAATTTAAATAGATTAATATAGTTGAAACATAATCCAAGCTATTATGATAAACTAGACACAAATAAAAAGATGAATATAAAAGCATCAATTTCTATTACAAGCAGTGGAAATTTATGGATTTTATGAAAAAATGTAATATAAATGAATAAAATTATCTTAAAACAAAGAATAGGGAATCTAATAACCTTGGATAAAGTTTCCCTTGTTTTATACTTACAAGAATTATTGTCTTTCCTCGCCAAGGAAATACCTTGATGTGATGATCATATTTTCTCTCTGCCTATCTTCGGTAACCCTCGATCCAATGGATCAGATTCTATCACACTATTCCCATGTTCCCTCAATCAATATGATGATAGGATTCTTCATATTCCTAGAATAATAAGAACTCATTTATATTCATAAAATCAGACACACAAAGTAATTTAAAAACAATTCCTAAGAAGACAACCTGACAAAGTTTCCTTCATAAGGACTGTCTCTAAAGAATCAAAAAATACATAGAATAAGTTTTTCATGATTTGTAGTCTTTATAAAACTCAAGAATGAAAGAAATTTACCAGTATCTACAAACTCTTCAAATGATAGGGGTTTTATAGGTGAACTTCTAATGTCCATCTTGAGCCACATATGATCATATTCACTCTGATTTTCTCTCAAGGGCTTGGATACGTAAAAATTTACAGCTCATATCAGTATTGAATTATAGAATTTACAGTGACATATTGAATTTACACCATCATAGTGTAACACATGTTCCATTGTTTTAGAGATTATTTTTACATATTTAGAATTTTAACATTGTAAGATATGATTGATTTTCTTATAGAATTTCATTACTATTTTATTAATGAGTAAGAATTTGATGTTATAAGTTACGATATAAAGTCCTATTATGAAGTCTTTTTCTCTATTAATATTGAACAAAAAATCACAAATCTGATTTAATAAAGGTGAATTTGGTGATTATCATATCTATACCCATTTTGATAATTCAATGAAGAATGTAAGTTTATATTCAGGAATAATTTAGTGATAATTCTATGTAAGGTAGAATATATTTTTTCTACAAAAACATTAAAAAAATACTTTTGACATAAAATGTTTTTAATCAACTATTTGAGAAAGAGTTTGTGATTTTCAAAACAAAAGTTATGAAAATTTTATCAGTGTAACTTTTGACTCAATAATATCCCCATTTTTGGAAAACAAAAACCAAAATAATTTAATAAAGAATAACATATATAAAATTAAAGTCCATTTTCATTAATTACATTATATTCCAAATTAAAAAATTATCTTTATCTCCACTTGAGTTTATAACTCATATGAATATGACGATGAATATGACTGAACCCCATTTGGATAAAATCTTCCACTTAATAGTATATCTATTTATTTTAAAAAATATTCCCTTATGAATGTTTTTATCCCACTTAATTAAAACATCTCCCCTATTCTAAAAAATTATCCCACATTGCGATTTTCAAAAATGAATAGGGAAAAGTCTTAAGGAACTTGATAAAGGATAGATAAAAATATATGTGAAACAAAATGTTGAAATAACTAATTATCCACAAACATTATGAAAGAATATTAAAACAATTGGAATTAGGAAAACATTCAAACAATAGTATCTAGATAAAAATATCATTCATTTATAAAGAGTTCTAAAAAATACAAAAAGAATTGAAATCAAAAGAATTTCAATCATTCCTTTTCATGGATCTCATAATTTTTCATAAACTTCATGAAATAATTTATATCGTCCTTGAGAGTTGATATAATATCTCCTTGGGAATGGATTTTTTCCTCTTGAATACAGAGTCTGTCATCATGAAACTAATTTTTCTCTTCTTACAACAACAGTTTCTCATCCAATTTTTCATTAGAAAATTTAATGAATTTATTTCATTATTATGAATGTATTTTATTGAAACCTTTTAATGGATGTGTTTAATATTCCCATGTAACTATTTTTTATCCTTAGCCTGGTCATCATTTGTGTTTTTGAACTGTTCCACAAAAATCACCCCATCTGACATAACTTTAGATAACCTATTAAACGATTATGTGGAATAATTTATCATCCTTTTTAATTATTTAATTTATTCTTTATGTGGCTTGATATTGGTATAAACATTATGAGACCAGTTTATTATTTTATTACATGCCTCCTAATGAGCTTGAAAATGTTTTTGAATGAGTTTGAGATCTACATCATTATGAATCACTCAATCAGATATCACTCCAACTGATTCCACTTTATGAATTTGATTTTCAGAAACTAAATCAGTATTAGATTATAATCTAGTAAGGTATGGAATAGTTGCTTCCATTATTTATAATAACTGAAAAATATAATGTACTCCTTGAAAAAACATCAAATCCATTGAATCTGGTCATTCAATTTTAGGTAGTTGAGGATGAGAGTTTTTCACTTCCATTTTTTTCTTTTTTCTTTTTCAACTTTCGTTGACACTAACTTTTCAACTCTTTGTCCAAACAAATTTCCATCATAAATATCAATGATTCTATCATCAACATCAATGCTTTTATTACCTTTTACTTTTGAGTTATGATTTTTCTCATCCTTCTTGAATGAATATTCAAAATCTTTCTTTGATGAATGTTTTTCTTTCTATGGAATATCATATTTATCTTTTTTAATTAAAATTAAAGTCAGTTCCATTTAAGATGATTATGTAGTTCTTAATGAAATATTATTGGATAGAAGATATTATTTATCAAAATTTTTATTTTATTCCCCTTCCTCATCCTCTTCATCATCACCAGTTTCCATTATTTTATTTCCTTCATCATCATAATCATTATCATATAATTATTATTAATCATCAAAATAATCTTATATTTATTTGTATTTACATATTTATCTATCTTTAAATTATAATAATTTTTCTAAGTCACCGATTCATGAAGTAACTTCATGCATTTCTTTACGAAACTCCTCATGGATTTGAGAATCTATTCTTAAATCTTCTTCCCCATCATGTACAAAGACTGATTCGTTTTCTTGTACTGGAGGAGGTACCAATTCAAAAATAACACTTTATTTACCCTTACACATTTCAATGGAAAATTTTCCATGAAAATAGTGGTATCCTTAAAATATAATCTGAAATATTAATTTATTTGAAAAATTTGGGAGGACGGTAAAACAATATAAGTTATGGATACTTCATTAGTTTTCATTAAAGAATATATAACACTTAATTGTTGAGATTTATTTCAAAGTTTCTTTTATTTTTATTCCCTTTAATGGGTTTTGGCACCATGTAATCTGATAAATAAGGATTCATAACGGTAGAGTCCTACCTAAGGATCTCTTTCATTTCATTCACTTATTTTATTAGTCCAATCTTGAGAAACATTTTCAAGAAAATTATTTTGTTTCATTACATTCTGAGGTGAGAATGATTCATATTTTCTATTCTAAACTCATTTCCCTTTTTGATTCATTTTTATTCTCACTACCCTTATCAAAATTATTATTTTTTTCACAACCTATTCAGATTTCATAGAATATTTATCTACAGATGCAGTAATAGATAAATTTATTTCAAAATAATTGGAAATTTTTATCGATTTCAAGGTATCATCACTAAAGAATGGGATTTTTTTCATTATTGAATTTGAATAATTTTCAATGTGTAAGGATTTCTTTAATTCCAATAATTACATACTCAAAATAAGTGGAAATATTAAAATTAATGTCTTAATAACTCCATTATTGATATTACCGACGGATAGAAAAATGAAACCAATAAGGTTTATTTTACTCACATTCATAAGGTAATTAAGGATAAATAAATTAGTGAAATTAATGTTATCATAGTATCATTTCCTTAGAATTAATAATCCTTCCGTTTATAAGGTAACAATCCAATTATACACTTTTAGTTGATAAATCTTTCAATATTTTTCATAATAATCGAACAATGAATCCTTAAGCATATTTTTTTAATAGACCCTTTTTCATTTAGTATCTTTTGAGAGGGGAAGAAATAATCTCCATATAATGTAATTTTAAGAGGAACTCCAGCCTTTGTATAAGGAAGTTTATAACATCTATAATAAAACATGAAGTAATGTTTTTGTTTCTCATCTTCTATGAAAAACTCAACGTTCGTAATGAAAACATGAAAAAGATTAAAAAAATAAATAATAAAAAAAATTTCTTAGAATGTTCCACACATAGTTCCATACTTGGAATTCCATAATTCTTTTCAGGTAACAATCATATTTTTCATATAAGGATTTATCAACTAGCCTTTTTTAAACACAAATCACTCATCAAAATCTTTATTTCCCGGAATCATATTTTGGGAAGAAGATGATGATTATGATAGGAAGATACAAAGACTTATCATAATAGAGATATTAAGACTAGCAAATTTTGATGGAGAAACACTATTACTCAATGAGGTCAAAATTTCCAATGCGGGACATGGGGTCCCCCCCTTTATGTAGGTGATCTGAGTGACAGTTCAACTTTGTGATATAATCCAATGGTGATATTTGATCTTATCTGATATGGAAGTTGTGATTAATCCATGATAGATTTAAAATAAATTGAATTCTTAAGGTTCTAAAACAATCTATCATATTGGTATAAAATACTATTAAAAATATGAAAAGAAAATAATGTTAATATAAAATACAAATGGAATTTTAAAAACAACAAAAGATTATGAATGTAATGAAATATTACAAAAATTAAAAGATAAGACAAATAACTTTTGGAGTTGGAAAGTGTCATTGCTATTGACAATACATTCTTATTGAATTTTTTAAACTATTCAGATTCTTATATAGAATACATACAATAGTTTTAATATAAAAAACAAAATATTGTTGTTTCTAAAGAAAAAATTACTTTGTAAAAAAACTAAAAACATATTTTTATTTATAAATACTATAATCTTTTGAAAAACAAGTGTATGAAAATTTATAATATTTTCTATATCCTATAATTATTTTAAGAATTCTAACTCGATTTTTTTTGTATTGAAGCATGAGTTTGGAAAAACCTGTTATGAATTTTATAAAGATAAAATAATTTTTCTAAAATTATAAAAGTTTTGAAAAACAAAAAATATATGTACCCCTAAAATAAAAATGAGTAATTTAATATAAGGATACGGGTAAAACAAGAAGTAGATATTAAAGATCACATTACCTTGATCATTTATAGCTTCTATTTAATGTATTCAAATCTATCATAAGGTAATGGTGTTGTGAAAATATCTGCAAGTTATTCTTGAATTCAGATGAATTATAAAATTTTAATTCTTTTATGTTTGTGATCTCTAATAAAGTGATAAATAATATCTATTTTTTCATGTAAGTTATGGGAAGGGACCATAAATAAAGAAATGGAACTAGTGTTATCTCGTATTATTTCAGTTTTCTTAAAACTCATTCAATAATTAGTGAGTGTGTGTTTTATCTACAAAATTTGAACATAATAACTTCCAACTGCCACATAGAGTGGTTAAATAGTGGAAAGTGATACTGAGTGTTTTCTCTTGCAAGACCAAGAAACTAATGAGTCTCATAATAAATGAAAAAAATTGAAGTACTTTTCTTATCCATTCTACAACCACCAAATTCATCATCTGAAAAAAATTCAAAATCCTTTCTATAAGAATAGAAAAGGCCTAAATCTATCGTTATCTTTAGATAAAGAAAAATTCATTTAACTAATCTCAGATGGGATTTATTTATATTTTATTGATAACCTGTACATAAGAATATAGAAAAAATTTAGTTTGGTCAACTAGAGGTTTAGAATAGTAAACTCCCTATCATTCCTCTAAAAGTTTTTCGATTAACTGGTTGTCTAACCTTATCAAGAACATGTGTATTTGAGGTACCGATGGGAGAACTAATACATTAATTATTTTCATAAAAAAAACTTATTAAGATGATATTTTATATTCTTATGTTGAGATATATAAGTACCTTATGGTTTTTGAGAAATTTGAATACAAGGAAAAATGTTAACTCACCCATCATAAACATCTCAGACCAAGACATCATAAGAACCACAAAATAATTTTTTAAATATTGTTGAGTTTATGCGAATATAATGTCATCAACATATATTTTAAAAATCATAATATTTTTTGTTAAATTATTGTATAAAAAGACTATGATCCACAAATCTGTTAATAAATTTGTTTTTAACACAAATCCTGTTAATCTATCCTAGAAAGCTCTAAGGGATTGTTTAAGTCTATATAATGTTGTTGTAAGTTTATAAACATATTAAGGATGTTTTATATTTTAATAAGCAAGGGTTTGTTCAACATACAATTCCCCCTAAACATATCCAATAAGAAAAGGATACTTCACTTCTGTTTGAAAAAGTTAGAAACTAAATTATTCTATAAAGGATAGTAGAATATAAATAGTTTCAAGTATTGCTATTGGTGCTTTAATTTATTCATATCCTATACCTTTTTTATGGTTGTATCCTTTTTAAAAACTTCTTGATTTATTTATAATGATTATTTCTTTTTATTCACATTTTTTCTTGAAAACCAATTTTACTCCACTTATGGAAGTCACTTTTGGTCTTTGAACCAAGGTCCAGACATTGTTCCACATGAATTCATTTTTCATGTGTTTTATATAATTAATCAAACCTAGATCACCTAAATCCTCATAATGATTTTTAGGTTCAAATTGGTAATGAAACGATATATTTTATATACTATTCCAAGAGGATCTTATATTCCAAACCAGTTGATCAAAACCACAAATGATATTATCACCAGAATGATTCATAAGAACGAAATGACTTGGATTTTGTAAAACTTGTTATGTAACATATGGTAGAAAATATTTCAAAGTAGATACTTTAGAAAATTTATCTTGGGTATTTTCCTTATAAGAATAATTTTCCATCAAATGTGGAGAATCAGTTTTAGAATACTTATAAGAGAATGTTTGTTGGGTTTGTTTAAAAACAAAAGGGTGAGTTTCTTAAAATTTAACATATAATATTTCATAAAAAGTAAAATTGTTTTTTTAGTCTATATTTCTTAGATATTGTAACACCCCATGATTTCATAGTTAGTTATTTTCTTTAAATTCAATAGCTTACACTACATGCAACACCAAGTTTGAGTGCACCACGACTTACCAAACTAGCCGTTCAAAAGCAGTTATGAATAATATTTACTAGATTTTGAATTTTATATACTCCCTATAATGTTAACAAAGGTATTATGTGTTTTTTAGACATATTATATGAACAAATTCATTTTTTCAGATAAAAAATGTATTTTTCCAAAAAATTCAATATTACCACATTTTAATGGATAACTATTTTTAAATACAATATTTGACCCTTTTACATATTAAATTTTACAAAATAAAATTCTTATTTAGAATCGGGAGATCAAAATTTTCTTTGGATGGAATTTTGGTATTTTTTTAATCATATTCATTTTTTATGAATAGTGAGAAATAGTGTATTTTAATTCAAAACTACCTTTTAATATGATTTATTTATAAGGATAGATTATATTTTAAATTTTTTTTGAAGTGTAATAAGATTCTATTTTTACCCTTTAATAAATTTTTGTCATTGTAATTTCACTTTGAAATTATACATAAACAAATGTCAATCTTTTGATAGTTATTATTACGTAAAAAAGCTACTTGTTTTGACAATGTGAATTAATGTTAAATTAATTAATACAACTTTTATGTTTTGATTTTGTTAAAATAGAAATAATTTTTGAATTTGTAATATCAAATATAGCTTAGGAATAATTTTTAGTATATTTCTAAAAAACTTCAATTTTTGATGAATAGTGAAACCACTAAGTAGTAGTTAAAAATCCGACTTTTTGACTTAAATGAAATTTTTCCACTTTTGTGAATTGAATTTTGAAAATTGAAGATACATGATTATTATTAGTTAGTAAAATTTGGTTCAATAAGATGGAAATAATTTTTGGTGAATAGTAACTTTTAAGTTTTATTTACCGTGGTTAAAGTTAAATAGGGTAATTCAAGGTAAAAGGAATATTATAATAATACAAAATTACCTTAACAATTGTAATAAACTTATAATATGATTCATGGACGATCATGGGAATCCATGGGTATATTTTGGGACCCCATTTAACCACTTATGAATGTTAATGATACTTTATTTTAATTAACATAATGTAAAGACAAAAATGACAGAAAGAAACAATTTTTAGTAAATAGATTATTACATGAAGTTATCTAAGACATATTTTGGACTATTAATATTAATTGGAAAGATAAAACTATTTCCTATAATATGGTATTTTCTTTATAATTTTTAGACATCAAATAAAGTAAATTATTTATGACACAATAATGAAGTAGTATTTACCTCACTAATAAATGATTTAAATAAATAACATTATTAATATTAAAACAATATCCAAAACCTGTAAAATTCTTATTGAATAATTTTATTTGGACCATGAGTAATATTATGTTTGAATTTAATTAGTTTTGGACCTTTAGAAACCGAATATCACTATATAGTAAAAATAATATTTTCACACTTTCCTAAAGAGCCCCTCCCCCCCTTATAAAAGACCCCATTTCTAACCCATTCCACACATTTCGTAAGTCCCTTGGTTCATCCAAACCCCAAAAAAAAATAAGCTCTCAAGATCCATATATGACACCTAGAAGCCTTACCTTATGAATAAGTTTCTTCAAGATGTCCTTTTGGTTCAAACCAATGGCAGTTACCCAAATTAAAGGTAATGGGTTCTCTTAAATTATTTTGTTTTATTTTGTTTTATTTTACTTCTCCAACCCACCTAAACTATTTTTAGTCCTTTATTCTATAACAAAAATAGTATAATAAATATACTAGGATGTTTTTATGAGAAGGATTCGAACTAAACATACACAAACCTCCATCTAATGGGTGAAGAACATACTGTTTCTGTAGTTGGAAAACAAACACCTCACGAAACGATGATTGTTCGATTATATCCTACCGCCTCTCATGGTGGCCATTATGATGGAAATGTTTTTATATATGATATATATTATGTTTATTTTTTCTTTTTCTTTCTATATTTTCCATTTATGTCATACCTTTATGGTTTCCATTATCGGTAAAACACGATAATTTCATTTGAGGAAGTGCGGGCCACCATCCCCTCAAAGTGATATGACTCGTTAATGACTTGGGTGCAACATATAAAGTATGGAGTTAATAAAATTATATATGATATTATACTGGAATTATAATACACTTATGTATCATTATGTTTTAATTCCATTAAAATAAAAATAGAAATGAAAGTAGTGTTCATGCGTACGTACGACATACCGTCTCCATGAACGGTGCGTTTAATTTCTTATCTCAAAATGTTTTGTACTGTCATAAATACATATATATGCCGGATATATAATATATATGTATATATATATGATATCTAAATCATTTATATCATTCTGTAGATAATGGAATTATGAAAACATGGAAGAAAATTAATTATAACAAGTTCATTTTTGACTCAAGTTCTGAACATCGATAAAATATCCAATATGAACTAAAATAATTAACCAATTGTTATAGAATGGTAATAAGTGATATGAAAGTAATAATAAACCTAAAAAATTTTCTTAACCATGTAGATATTAACTTACGTTTATTATTCAGTTTGAATAAGGAACATACAGGACAAGTCGGACTTGAGGTAAGGGGTTTCTTATCCCACTTTTAATTCCGTGAGATTTACATTGTTCGACATTTATTTATTGCATGTGGTATATTGTGTACTTCCATTTAATATATATTATCATGATTCTACTTATATTCATTGTATTCTGTGTTTCATTTGGTGGCTATTTACTTTTGTTCATACAACTCGATTGATTACAATGTCATAAGAAGTTTTTATCTCACTTCTTATTCCCGAGAGATTCATGCTATATTAGCCACTATTTCCTTTTGTGTAGAGTATGTAATTCCCATGATTATATTATTGGTGTAATATAATTTAATTTATGGGTCTTTTCATCTTCATTTTATGAACCTTATTTCATGGGGTGTATGTTTCATAAGTTACAAAATCAGCAAAGGAATTTCAAATTTCAATTTCCACTCATTAGACATTATGCATACTTCATTGATTATATTACACCATGATTATGTGTGGAATCACAATTTATTATTTTTGTAGTAATTTCCTCTGCCCTTTATTTGGATATACTTTTGATACACATAATCACTCCATTGAATAATTCTCAAGTCATCGATATGAACCTGATAAGAGTAATTTTAACTCAATCTCAACTCATTGAGTTAAACATCCAATTCATTGGTGTTATTTTTACAAGAATATGTGTGAATGTCCTATGATTGATTTACACTGAATATACAATCATATTTAGTGTATTTATATTTTTCACACATAATTGTGTCATTGATTTAACCTTTACCTAAGGATATAGTCTTTATAAGGGATTTCATCTCAGTTTACATTCCATTGAGACTTCCTTGTTGTTATATACCAATTCACTTTTGTACAGTGTATCTACTGTCCATTGACATAGTATATCATGAATAAATTTATTCTCATTATATTATAAAGTTTTTATTACATCAATTAATTGTATTCAAACATCTCTCTTTTGGTTAGGAACTCTAAAAAATACCATTTTTAAATGTTTTAAAGATTTATTCTTCTAAATCATTCCCATTAATGTCCATGTTTTAAAAATGGTTTTAAGGATTAATTTATATGGACATTAATGTCTTAAAATTAAAAATCTTTTTCCAATTTTCAATGTATAATGGGACACATTGATTCAAAAATCTATTTTAAACGACTTTTGGATAAATAGTGAAACTTTTAAATGTTTTCAAGAAAAAGGGGGAACATTTCTCTCAAATAGTATTGATGATTATTTTCAGCTATGTAAATATCCTTCATTATTCACTATTGAGGTTAATCTATTATAATATAATCTTCCATATTGTATTGAATGAGTTAGGTTTGACAATGGATGTTCTATTTTTATACCATTCATGGTTTATGGATAAAGTATTGAAATTTTGTACGCTAGTTTTAATATAAATGTTTCTGTTATGTTTTATCCTTTTCATATGAGGATATCATTGGACTTAGTAAGTGATGGGTGGAGCCCTATATAGCTACTCAATGCATTGTTAAGTCTCATTAGACAACTCAATTTGGAATTGGCCAAGGCCTTTCCCAATATTTGATATATGATTTTGGCCGAGGCCTTAATCATTTTTAGGTGTGTTGGCTGAGGCCTTGACAAAATGTTTTAGAATGTATGACATTATGAATTACATCATTATTAGATTATATATTGATATTTCATGTGTTTATTTGACTAGTAATATACCTATTAATTTGTTTTATTATGTATTATTTACTCAGATCATATTCCTACCATAAAGTGCCCATGTTTATTATTCATTTAGTCATGTGTCCTAAATTATTCACCATGACTAATGTTTATGTTATCTTCTGCTGTATTTCTTACTCAAACTGAGCATCAGAGATCACCCCTTTCTCATGTTTCATATTCACAGGATTTGAAGAAGTTAGTTATGAGTTACTTTTAGGAATAATCTCAGAATCTTTTATGTTTCTAATGGAATTAATTAGTGTTTTTTTCTTTTCAAGTTGTAATGTTGAACATAATTATAAATAATTTCTCCTAGACTAGTAAACTAATCGGTCCTTTGGTACTTGATTCCTTGTAATCATTCCAATGTATTAAATTAATGCCCCGGATCCTGGATTCTGGGGTCAGGGCATTACAGTTGGTATCAGAGGATGTTTAGTACAATCCTTGGAAACTAGATTTAGATAAACTCTCATTAGAGCACATTACCATAAGATAGATTTTGAGGATTATTATAAAACAATTTCCTTGAATTTTGGTAATGTAGATATTTTGTGTATTTTCCAAGGAATACATCCATGTCTGGATATGAGTAGGTAGAGGATGATCTAGCATAGATTTACCTAGGATTGTAGTCTTCGACAAGGAGTTTCGTGCTTGAACTGGGGTATCCTGGTACACGAAAATGGGCCTTGCAGTACTCTTGGTTACGACACTCCTAGAGGATATTCTTAAGATAATTCACATTTTCATTACTAACCGATTTGAAGCATTTTAATATAAGATGAGAAAAAATAATCTTGGTTAATCCTAAGGTGTTTTAGATTAAAAATACAGTGTTATGATTTTCCCTACATGATTTTATGACTCACACTATACATTCTTGTGTTAGTCAATGGCGGGATTCCAAGGAAGTCATAGTAACATTGAAGATGATGTACAAGGTGGGAACAATAATGGAAATGAGAAAAAAATGGAATATTGATAGGAGTAAAATATATCATGTTCATTCCAAATAAGTTTTCCAAAAATATGATCAACAACATATATAATAACTAACTCTTGGACTAAACAAAGAAGAGAAAAGTGGTGACTGATAAGAGCTCCAGCAGTGAAGACTATGCAGAAAAGAAAGATCATTTTCTATCATGCAGGAAATGTGGAAAGAGACACCTAGGAAGGTGTCTTAATAAAAAAAATGCTTTATTTATGGGGAAGACGGACATAAAGTAAAAAATTTCCAAGGAAAAATAAAGAGTACTATGAAAGAAAATAAAAATGGTGCCAAGAATCCATTTACAGTCTTTTTTTCAAAAATGTAGGGGACCTAGACATTAACCGATTGAATTCCCTATTTTACAGGATATCCTCTTGGTCAAGGAAGAATCTATGTGGAAATAAATGGATGGAAAAATGTTTTAAAAGTATCAGTGCTCTTCGTTTATGAGATTTCATTGGAAGACTTTTCTCTTGTATTTGTAACACTATAGTTTGTCTTGTGAAAATGATATTTGAGGAAGAATTAAATTTTCTCTTGTGGATATAGTTATAAATAACCATTTGGTTTATATATGATCATTTTGTTTGAGGCAACTACAATTTATTAAATTCTGGGATGAAAATGTGATGTATGAGAGAAAATTTGTGATGAATTTATGTTATCGTTACATTGAGGAATCTATCTCATTTTGTGGATTATTTTGATATAATATAGTTTTTGAAAAGGGGAAACATACAGATCGTGTGACAACCTATCGCGTTGGACAAATCTGCGGGAATTGAACCCACAACCATAGAGAGATTGGGATTTATCGCCTACCACTAGACTACATGAATTCGCTGATTAGTGTGACTAATTCTTTTTAGTTAAATGATTTTATTGAACAATAATAAGTTGATTTTGGATCTTATGTCTTATCAAATGGATATCGTCATTATAAGAAAATTATTTGGTGATTAAGAGATAAATGTTATTCTGGAAGACGTTCGCTCTATTGGGAATACTATATGCCAATGGAAAATAGAATACTCTGGGATTTAATTTGAACAGTAATGTTGTTTTTTACCAGTGTTTTTATTTTTGTATTTATAGCGATTTGGGTTATTTATGGAAATGATTAACCTATCAAAGAGAATTTGTGACTATGTTAATTGCTTTAAAGTTTGTGACATTAAGAGTAGTTGATATTATTTAGAGATACAATTTAAGGTGGAAGACTATGTAAGAAAAGTCTTCTGAGTTTTGGGTTTCAATATTAGTTTGGATTATATTGAAATATTTTATAGACAATTGTTTGTTGAGTGGTATTTATTGAACTTTAGGTATTGTAGGTTTAAATTTATTAATTAAGATTAGTATTTCTTACTCTAAAGTATTATCCTTTTGGGATCATCTGATCTTTTACTAACCATTTTGGTTTTGGTTAATCTCTAAAAAAGGGAAATATATAGTTCATCCATTTTAGATTATGTTATTCTCTATAAGTTGATTCTAGTTCTGCAGGTGTGGCCAATTCATCTTTAATACTAATCATTTGGAGTGAATGATGAGTTTGTGGTAAGAATTAGATAAAGAATGAAACTCTACTAATCAAGTATATTTTTGTTTTCTTATTCTATGAATAAATTAATTATTAAACATTATGGAAGGGATATTAAAACCAATTTTTTTATCATAATGCTTTATGTTTTATTGAACCGATGATATTTTAAATCGCTATTGATTGATGGATTTGAGGCCCACAATTTTACACTTGTTTGTGATTGATGAACTTAATCACTCTCTATAAATATTTTCATTTCCCTCCAATTATGTGTCTCTAATTTCCACCATTGTTCTCTTAATCGAGATCATAATTTGGTGGTGACCCTTTCATCTCCATTTCCCTCTTATTAAGATTAAATTTTGTTAACCCATTTTCCGATGTGGGTTTTCCACAAAGGTATTTTTCTATTATTATCCTTTTATTTTCGAAAAACAATTTCACATTGTAAAAATAAAATTCATTGAAGGAGGGGAAAATGTAACACCCCAATATTCCATAGTAAGTTATTTTTCTAAAATTCAATAGCTTGCGCTACACATAACACCGAGCTCGAGCACACCACGACTTTCAAAACTAGCCGTTCAAAAGCGGTTATGAATAGTATTAACTGTATTTTGAATTTTATATATTCCATATAATTTTAACTTATGTATTATGTGTTTCTTAGACATATTATAAGAACACATGTAATTATTTAGAAAAAAAATGCATTTTTCAAAAAAATTGAATTTTACCACATTTTAATAGGGAAAAATTTTTAAATCCAATATTTGACCCTTTTACGTATTCAATTTGACAAAATAAAATTCTTCTTGAGAATCAAGAAATTAAAATGTACATTGGATGAAATTTTGTTATTCTTCTAATAATATTCATTTTTTTGAATAGTGAGAAATACTGTAATTTAATTCAAAACTGACTTTTAATATAATTTCTTTATAAGGTTAAATTATATTTTAAATTGGTTTTGAATTGTAATTAGATTATATTTTTACCCTTTAATACAATTTTTTCATTTTAATTAATTTCACTTTAAAATTATACATAAACCAGTGTCAAAATTTTGATACTTATTGTTTCTTAAAAAAACGCTATTTGTTTTGACAACATGAATTAATTTTAAATTAATTAACACAACTTGTATGTATTACATAATATAAAATAGAAATAATTTTTGAATTTGGAATATCAAATAGGGATTAGGTATAATTTTTGGTATTTTTCTAAGAAACATCAATTTTTGATTAATAGTGATACCACTAAGTAGAAGTTAAAAATTCGACTTTTTCATTTAAATGAAATTTTACCGCTTCTGTGAATTGAATTTCAAAAATTTGAGATACATGGTTGTTTTTAGTAAATAAAATGTTGTTCAATAAGATGAAAATAAATTTTGTTGAATAGTAACTTTTGACTTTTATTTACTGCGGTTAAAGGTAAATAGGGCAATTCAAAGTAAAAAGATTATTATAATAACACAAAATTACCATAACACTTATTCTAACCATATTGTATGAGTCATGGCCGACCATGGGAATCCTTGGGTCGATTTAGGGACCCCATGGAGCCACTTATGAATGATAATGACACTTTAATTTAAATAACATAAAGTGAAAGCAAAAATGACATTATAAAATATCTTTTAGTAAATCAATTTTTACATGGGATTATATAAGTCATCCTTTCGACTATAAATATTCATTGAAAAGATAAAACGATTTCCTAAATTATGGTATTTTGTTTAAAAATTTTAGACATCAAATAAATTATACTATTTATAACACAATAATGATGTAGTATTTACCTCACTAATAAATGATTTAAATAAATAAAAATATTAATATTAAAAAAATATCCAAAACATGTCCAATTATTATTGGATGATTTTATTTATACCATGAGTCATATTATATTTTACATTAATTAGTTTTTTACCTTTAGAAACCGAATATCACTATATAATAAAATAATATTTTCACACTTTCTAAAAGATCCCCTCCTCCCCCTTATAAACGGACACCACTTCTAACCCATTACACACACCTCTCAATCTCCTTATATAGTCCAAAACCTATCCAAATAAGATTTCAAGATCCCTATATTACACCTAGAATCCATACCTTATATAGAAGACACTTTAATAAGTCTTTTTGGTTCAAACCAAAGGAATTTACCCAAATTAAAGGTAACCGTTTCTCTTAAATTATTTTGTTTTATTTTGTTTTATTTTACTACTCCAACCCACCTAAACTATTATTATTCATTTATTTTATAAAAAAACCAGTATCATCAGTTTACTAGGATATTTTTATGAGAATTATTCAAACCACACTTACAGACACCTCAATCTAATGGGTGTAGAACAAACTGTTTCTGTGGTTGGCAAACTAACGAATCACGAAATGATGACTGTTCGATTATCTCCTACCACCTATCATGGTAGCTGTTAATATAGAAATTTATTTATATATGATATATATTATTTTCATTTTTTTTGTGCTTCTGTATTTTCCATTTATATCATACCTTTATGGTTTCCATTATGGTAAAATGTGATAATTTCATTTGAGGAAGTGCAGACTACCGCACCCTCAAAGTGATATGACTCATTAATTACTTGTGTGGGACATATAAATTATGGATTTAATGATATTATATATGATATTACACTGTAATTATAATATAACTATGTATCATTATGTTTTAATTCCATTAAAATTCAAAATATAAATGAAAGTAGTTTTCATGCATACATACAACTTACTGTCTCCATGAACGGTGCATTTCATTCTTATCTCAAAATGTTATGTACTGTTATAAATGCATAAATATACTATATGTATAATATATATATGATATCTAAATTATGAATATCATTCGGAAGACAATGGACTTTTGACCACATTGAAAAATTGTAATTATAACAAGTTCATTTTTTACTCAAGTTCTTAAGAATGAAAAAATATCAAATATGAAATGAAATAATTAAATAATTGTTATAGAAAGTCAATAAGTGATATAAAAAGAATAGTAAAATTTAAAAATGTTTTTAATCAAGTATAAATTAACTTATTTTTATTATTTAGGAAGAATAAGGAACATACAAGACAAGTCAGACTTGAGGTAAGGGGTTTCTTACCTCACTTTTAATTCCGCGAGATTTCCATTGTTCGCCACTTATTTATTTCATGTGGTATATTGTGTACTTAAATTTGTTATATATTATCATTATTATACTTATATTCATGGTATTATATTATTAATTTGGTATTTATTAAATTTTGGTCATACGACTCGATTGATTACATCGCGGTAAGGTGTTTTTATCTCACTTCTTATTCTCGAGAGATTCATGCTATATTGGACACTATTTTCTTTTGTGTGGAGTATGTACTGACCATTATTGAATTATTGGTTTAATAAAATTTAATTTATGGGTATTTACATCTTAATTTTTTGATCTTTCTTTCATGGGGTTTATTTTTTATATGTTACCAAATCGGTAAAGGAATTTCAAATTTCAATTTCCACTCATTGGGCTATACACATAATTAATTGATTATTTTACTCCATGATTATGTGTGGAATAAATATTCATCATTTTTGTAGTAATTTATACTCCCCTTTTTGTGGATATACTTTTTAAACACATTATCACTCATTTTAGAAATTCTGAAGTCATCGATATGAACCTGATAAGAGTAATTTTCACTCAATCTCCATTCATTGAGTTAAACACCCAATTCATTGGTGTTGTTTTTACAGGAATATGTGTGAATGTAATTTGGTTGATTTACACTTAATATCAAATCATATTGAGTGTATTTATATTTTTCACACATAATTATGTCATTTATTTATCCCTTACCCAAGGATACAGACTTTATAAGGGATTTCATCTCAAATTATATTCCATTGAGACTTCTTTGTTGTCATATGTAAATTCTCTTTTATATGGTTTATATACTGTCTTTTAACATAGTATATCATGAATCCCTTTATTATCATGATATTATATTGTTTTGATTACCTCAATTATTTGTATTCCAACATCTCTCTTTTGGTTAGGAACTCTTACGAAAATATCATTTTTAAATTTTTAAATGATTTATTCTTCTAAACCATTCTCTTTAATGTCCATGTTTTAAAAATGGTTTTAAGGATTTATTTATATGGACATTAAGGTTTTAAAATTAAAATTAATTTTAAATGTTTCAAATTATTATGAGAAACTTTGATTCAAAAATATATTTTAAATGGCTTCTTGATAAATATTGAGACTTTTAAATGTTTTCAAGAAAAACGGGGGACATTTATCTCAAACAGTTTTGATGATTATTTTTATCTATGTAAATAGGCTTCATTATTCTCTATTGAGGTTAATATATTATAATAAAATCTTTCATATTGTATTGGATGAGTTATGTTTGAACATTGATGTTTTATTTTTATACCATTCATGGTTTATAGATTAAGTATTGACATTACATATGCTAGTTTTAATATGAATGTTAATGTTATGTTTTAACCTCTTCATATAAGGAATGCATTAGGCGTAGTAAGTAATAGGTGGAGCCCTCTGTATCTCCTCGATGCATCATTAGGTCTCATGAGACAACTAGACGTGTAATTGGCTAATGCCTTTCCCACTTTTTGATATGTGGTTTTGGCCGAGGCCTTAATAATTTTTAGATTCCTTGGCCGAGGCCTTGACAAAATGTTTTAGAATGTTTGGAATTATGAATTACATCATTATGAGATTATCTATTGATATTTCATGTGGTTATTTGACTATTAGAATACACATGCCATGTTTTATTATGGCATTATTTACTCAACTCATATTTCTGCCATAAAGTGATCATGTTTATTATTCGTTAAGGCATGTGTTTTCAATTATTCACCATACCTAATGTTTATGTTATATTACACTATATTTATTAATATTACTAATAATATGATCTCACCCATTTCTCATGTTTCATTTTCTCAGGATATGAAGAAGTTAGTTATGAGTGACTTGTCGGAATAATATTGGAAGATTGAATGTTTGTAATGGAATTAATTACTGTTTTTTTTTTCAAGTTGTAATGTTGAAATTAAGTAGGTATCTTGTTTCCAAGACTAATAATATAATCTTTCCATCAATAATTTATTCCTTTTAATCATGCCAATGTATTAAAATAATTCACCAGATCCTGGATTCAAGGGTCGGGGAATTACAGATGCAGTGGAATAGCTGAAAAATATACCTTCATCAGATTTGGGTGAAAATTTTTGTAAGTTTTCTTTCCTATTAATGATGAATAATTTTCATCCAAATACTTTTAAATATGAAAATTTTATTTTTCATTATTTCAACAATTCATAAGGAGTTTTATTAATAAAATTTCTTATTAAAACTTAATTTATAGTATAATAAGCATTACTAACCAATTCATGCAAAAAAATTTGTAAATTCAGTATTCCCTCATCATGGTTCTTGTTATTTATTAAAGAATATGATTTCTTATTAAAACAACACTATATTTCCTAGGAGTTAATGGAGATGAACAGTTATGCCCAATTCCTTCTTTACTACCAAATGTTCAAAATCAGAATTTAAATTTTTTTAACTATGATCACAATAAATAGTTATGAAGGGAAGAATTTTTTCATTTTCAATTGTTGATACAAAATTTTTGAAATAAAAAAGTCTTTAGAATTATTTTCTAGAAAAAAAACCAATGTGTATCTAGTGTAATCATGAACTATGAAAAATACATAGTATTTTCCCCCAATACTCCTAGTTTGTGTAGTTCCAAATAAATCCATGTTCACTAACTATAAATCATCAAATGTTGATACATAACTAACAGATTTAAATCTTCACTAATGTTGCTTATCATATTGACAAGGTTCATAGACTTTTGAAGAATCAAATATAATATCTGGTAGATCCTTAACAAGTCTTTTATTAGTAAAATTACATAAGTTTTTAAGGTTATAGTGTCATAACCTTCTATTCTATATCCAATAATGATATTCCTTTACACAATGGAAAGGAATGTCTTGGCTCATAAGTTCTTTTAAGTTTAGTGTATATACATTCTAATGCCAATGAGAAGAAATAATGAATTCATACATGGAATTATGTACAACATATTCATCATTCCTAAAATTATAAAGGTAACCTTCATCACATTATTGACTTATGCTTATATGATTTTTCTTAATACCCATAACAAACAAAACATTTGAAATTAAAGCTTTACCAAGAAGACTATGTAACTGGTACCAAAAATCTATATTTGAGCATTATCTCCAAACTTAACCTTTCCAACTTTAATATTGATGATAGTTTTGAAAATTATTTGGAACTAGTCATATGAAGAGAACATCCACTATCCATGCACCAAATATTTTTATTGGTGGTTCTATATTTTTTTTCCTGAAAACAAAATAATTAGACTATTGAACCCATTCTTTATTGTATATAATGATAAAAAAAATATTAGGTAACAATTGTTTTTTGAAAAATATTCTTTATGAAATCATACGGATTGATTTCTATTTAAAGAAAATTTTTATTTCAGTGACCACTACTTTGAAATTGTTTTACAAAAGGGTGCACTTTTTGGAACAAAGAAATTGTTATTATGAATAAGTTTTTTATGAGTATAACCCATTTCAGAAATTATACCTTGAGGATGGAGTTGATTATGAATTTTATCAAAACACACCTTTACAAAAGTAAAATTTTATAAATTTTTTCTTAAAGAATAAATTTTCAATTTTTGTTTAACAGGTAAATTATTAACCTCTTAAAAATGGTTTCAAAATTGAGTTTTTAAAAAAAATTGTAAATTATTCTTTTTAAAAAATACTTTTTATAAATCTTGATAAATTGTATAGTTTTTTAAATTATCTTTATTAATATCTTTAGAAAGACATGATACTTTTATTGTTAAAACATATATCCTTGAATTTTCTTTATGGCATTTTTTACAAACTTTTAAATTTTTATTTTCAAGGAGTTTTTTAAAATGTGAAATTTATTATATGATGGAAGAATATTATCCTCTACTAAGGAATTTTCTTCATCCAAATAATTAAAATTCTTCCCATTATCATATTTAGGATAATTTTCATTTAAATATATGATTCTTAGTTTCTCATTAGTGTATAGCTTAGCCATAATAAAAATGTTTTGTTTAGTTATTATGGAAACAAAAAAATTACTCTATCCAAAAAATATAATTATCAGAAAATATATCTGAGGAATCTCCTCCAATTTCACTCCAAGATTCATTTTACTTAAGGAATTTACTTTATTTTGACTAATATCTTTTTTGATTCCTTTCGGAATTCTTATCCTAAATGTCTTTTCATTTAATTCTTGGAAAATCTGGTCTGATATGTCCATCCTTTTTCATTCATAAAAAGTAAATTTATAAAATCTCTTACCATTCATTTCCATGTTACATTTCTTATATTGATAGTTGAAATATTTCCTAACAACTATCATGTTCATCCTTCCAGCGAGATTAGCTAGTTCAATTTGGGATTTTTCGACAATATATGGTTCATATTGAAAACCCAATTTCTTATTTATTAAAGATATAATAACATTTTATATCGATTGAGATTTATGAGGTAAGGAATATGTTGTTTCAAAGGCAACACCACCAATAATTTTCTTTAATTTCTCAGAATATCATCTGAGTCTACTTTCATATTGCATCAATGTTCCAATAAGATCATCTAGAGTGATATTACTAACCTTATTTATTTCATCAAAAGTTTTTCTTTTATATTACCATTCATTAAGAATTATATCAATGATTTAGTCAATAATAATATATTCTTCTAATCCTTTATCACAAATATCTTGATGACTATTAATAATTTTTATGAATCTCTGATGCATATTTGAAACTAATTTATCCCATATGAATGAAAAAGAATGATAATTGGCTTTAAGCATTTCTCTTTTAGTATCAATAGTCATTAATGTTTCAATGTGTGTACCCTATAACTTTTTTGAAATACAATTTTATTCTTTACATGAAAAAATTTGACTATAAATTTTTCTAGTCATTGATCAAAAAAATTATTCCTTACATTTTAATGTAACTGATATTCTAGTGTTTCTTGATTAGTAAAGGCTCTAAATTCCTAATCAAGATTTTTTTAATCTCTAGTGGGAATCATAAAATTATCCACCCTAGTGTTTATAAAAAGGTTATTTATTCTATCTCTCCAATATTCATAGTCAGATTCATCAAAAATAGGAGGTCTATTTGGATTAATATTATCTATTGATCTGAAATTGAGTCATGTCATCTTTTGAAAATATATACAAGAATTTTTTTCCACTATAAATATTAGTGTAACACATAATTATAAAAAATATTATAACAAAAATTACTAACTTGCAACTGTAAAAAAAATAAAAAGACTAAAAAATTAGTTATGAAGTGGAAGTATACTCTGATACCAATTATTGTATATTAATAATAAATATGTTGATATTACGATCAATGAATATATTAAATATGGACCAATTACATGAGGGAGTGTATTTTAGATTTAAAAACTCTAGTTTATTAACAATAAAACTATACAATTCACATGCCTCTTTAATAAGAAGATCATATTTGGGATTTTCCCTTATTCTGATTACATAAAAGTATCATAATAAAGTCGATTCTGATATTCTATTTACCACAAGTTGTAATCATTTATGATTAAATCTAAATAGTTTAAAATCATAATCACAACAGTTATTATTATATTAGATTATACAATAAAGAATAATTAGATATGATCTTATCTTAAATGTGCATATAATTGTAACTAGAATAATATCATATTCATAGATTAATTGATTTAAATAAAGTGATATAATGATATTTTAATCAAATCTATTATGATAAAATTTATTAAAATAGAAAAATTAATGTAAAACAATCACTTTATATTACATGAAGAAGAAATAAAATGCATGTAAGAAAACAAGTTATACAAATGAATAAACTTCTTTTAACCCAATGAATAGGGTATCCAATAACATAGGATAAAGGTTCCATTGTATTATACTTACAAGAAATTTTGCCTTTCCTCAGACAAAAAATAACTCAATACGATGGCCAAATTCATTATCTGCCTACCCTCAGCAGCCCTCAATCTGGCGGATTATATTCTATCACACTATCCACATGTGCCCTCGATCAATATGATGATAACATTCTTTATATTCCTAGCATCATAATAACTCAATCATATTAACACAATCCGACACACAAAGAAATTACAAAACAATTCTTTAAAAGACAATTTTACTGGTCATCCTTATAAGGACTCTCACTAAATAAATATAAAATATTGAGAACAAGATGTTAAAACATTTTATAATACAGAAAAATAAAGAGGAAAATTAATCAACCAAGAGTTAAAAACTCTTTAAATGGCCAGGTATTTATAGGTGAACTTCCAATGGTTGTATTTTCTCCATGAATGTTGCAAATAACTAGACACCTATAAATTGATAGCTCATATTTTTCTAGAATAAGAGAATGTCTGATTTCATATTGAATCTAAACCATTATAGTGTAAAATATGTTCCATTACGATAGATAGTAGTTTCCATATTCAGAA
Organism: Viscum album; assembly: GCA_963277665.1. Classification (NCBI taxonomy): domain Eukaryota; kingdom Viridiplantae; phylum Streptophyta; class Magnoliopsida; order Santalales; family Viscaceae; genus Viscum; species Viscum album. The sequence goes on along the minus strand of OY728157.1, from coordinate 851,322,193 downwards.
TTGAAACATCGATAAATCTCATGGATTTATTTATAGAATGTAAGTACAATTTTCTTTTAGAGTGTAAATCCAATGTTATAAATTTTAACATCAAATTTAATTATTAATAATTTATTAGTATGAAGACAAGGCATAAAATCTTAAATCTGATTTGATAAAGGTGAATATGAAAATTATCATATCTATACTCATTATAATAATTGTAATGAATAATTTATTTTTATATTCATGAATACTTTAGAACTAATAATAAGTATATTAGAATTTATTTTTTCAAAAAAACATTAAAAAACTCTTTGGACCTAAATGGATAGTAATAATGTATTTAAGAAAGAGTTACTGAATTTCTAAACAAAAGGAATGGAAAAGTAACAAGTGTAAAATTTGAATAAACAAAAACCATCATAGTATAAGGAAAAATAAAACACCCATAAATAATAATATGAGTTATGGATGATATACGCAATCATATAGGCTTGAATCCGCACCAAACCGATCACATATTCAGATAAAGAAGGAAAAAATACACTGGGGATCTGTGGTAACTCTAAGACATACCTCATACCAAATCTTGAAACTATATGAGCCACCCCACTAGATTATGAAATACTGGGTCACAGTCCAACCTGGACCTATAAAAAGTGAGTGTTTCATGGGTACCCAATTGTAGTGGTGTCTTGAGTAGGGTGTAAATATAAAACTCAGTAAGAAATCCCCCAACGTAGTCTCTTAATATACTAGAAATAAAATTATTTGTTCTTGTGACATGTTCAGAATAAATATATAAATTTACAAAAAAAAATAACCAACAACCTACAATACCTTCTTCATCCTAATGGTAAAATATCCCTAATCACTACATGAGGATTGTTCCAACCAATTCATCCTAAATCAACTGTGGCTGATATTTAGTTCTATGAACATGATTGTCAATACTTAATTTTTCTAATCTTGGGGTGCCTATGAGTACATTTTCATGTTCACGTCTGACAATAACTTTCTTGGGTGTCCCCAATTTACATATCAAGTATGTTGTACCTCCGATACAAAAGAATTTCTCATCATGGGAATAAAATTGTATGTATCAAATACCTATGAAATTCTCATAGAAACCCCATCCCAGTATACCTTATAAACCCCAACTCAATATACATGGAAGAATGACTGATATTAACACATACCAACCTTATGAGAGTTCTCTTTTCGAAGTGATTAAATCAAAAGTATTAAAGAACACCATTGCAGGAGTTATCTCATCCAAGTATCACATATCAAAACACCACACCTATGGAATTTTCCATAAATTATGCAATATATTCTAAGGTAGTATACTAATTAGAACATAAATAAATATAGTATAGCTTTTTATGAAATCCCAAAACTGACTGTTGTTATCCATATACCACTGCACCGGCTATGGGTTGATTTGTTATTGGGGTACCTAACATAGTCCCCTAGGTCAACACATAGATGGAGGCACCCAAATAGGTTCATCAATTCCATCACACATCACTCAGGTCATAATCCTTCTCTCGAAATATGTCACACCCCTCAATGATGTCTTAGTCATAGCGTGAGATGATAGTTCTTATGGGTAATCCTGAATGATGTTAGTCTCTAGAAATGGATTAGGGCCCATCTTAAGGTCTATTATAAGGGCCTGAACTTTAAACATTACATAATCTTGAATTAACTGAATAATTCACATTGAGGATCTTTTCAAGTTTAGTGTTTTATAGAGTTAGGACATAATAATTACATTTCAAAATATTACAAAGTAGACACATCTACACAGTTTCCATATTTTTAATAAAATAAAAACAATTGAAAAAAAGAGCCTTGTCTAGTTTCATGTTTAAGATAGCATGACTTTTCCATGATCCCATCCTTGACCCTATTAAACATTATGTCATGTGAAAAACATTTCAAAAACTTGGGATGAGCATAAAAATCTCAGTATGGGAAACACAAAGAAGGAAAATAGTTAGTTTTTTAAAACAACAAGTAAACAATGAATAATTTAACATAAGTAATAAATTTCACAATTATGAAGTAGTAAATACTATTTATTGAATAAAAGATCATTACTTACCCTTTTGTAACTAAAATATTACCATAAAACCCATATAAAGAACACATAACATATAAAGGTAACTTGGGACATACACATACTTAAATGGAATAACCATACGGTTGACTTACACTCATATCACTAAATGGAATATCCATACGACCGACTTCCATACCCAATAAATTGGAGGTTATAATGTAACAACCCATCCTAGTATTGATGACACCACCCATTAATGGTTTATCATGTAACCACCCGTCAAATGTCCAAGTACCAATATAAAATCATAACACATACAACAAATATAAAGGAAAGAAAACATTTTCAAATTTCAATCACAATATATCACTTAAATATATTGACATAATAAATCCATTTTGAAAACCATTTTCAATACCGAAAATACATAAAAGAGTACAAGGTATTTATTTTCTTTTAAAAACATTACGGCTTGTTGAGGAAGCAAAAGATCAAATAATACTCGCGGTGGCAGAAAAGGTCATTCTCACCGCTAACGTTAAAAGAATCATTCCTTTTTATCATTTAGTAAATCACTTGGTAGAAAAATATTCCATTTTAAAAGTTAAGGGTGTTTATACAGCGTATAAATGAATGTCATGTATTAAAACAAAATATGACTCAATGAAAGAAGATTGAGATGAAGTCCCTTACCTCGTGTCCAACTTGAACCATTTGTTCTTTAATATCCTGAAAATAAACTAAAGTTAAGTTTTACATTCTTAAGAACCTTTTTCATGTTTATTATTTCTTTTATATCACTTATTACCATGTTATAAACATTATGTAATCATTTATGTTAATAACGTTCATTTTGTCGATATTTGGTACTTGAGTCAAAAATGGACTTCTTATAATTACATGTTGTTCATGCGGTCAATAGTTCATTATTTCCAGATTGAAATTCATTATTTATATATCATATATATCCAGTATATACTTGTTTTTATAATATTACATAACATTTAGTGGTAAGAAATGAAATGCACCATTCATGGAGACGGTAAGCCATACATACGCATGAATGCTACTTTCATTTCTAATTATTATGTTAATGGAAATAAAAAATAATGATACATAGTAGTATTATAATTCCATTATGGTGTCATAAATAATATCATTAAATATATTCTTTATACGTACCACATTTGTTATGAACGAGTCATATCACTTTGAGGGGGCGGTAGTCAGCACTTCATCTAATGAGATTATCACATTTACCCATAATGGAAACCATAAGGGCATGATATAAAAGGAAATTACAGAAGACTAAAGAAAAAATAAACATAATATATATAATATATAAATACAGTTCCATCATAATGGCCACAATGAGAGGCAGTTGGAGATATTTGAACAATCATCGTTTCGTGAGGCTTTAGTTTTCCATCCACAGAAACATTATGTTCTTCATCCGTTAGATAGAGGTGTGTGTAGGTGTAGTTCGAATATTTCTCATAACATAATCCTAGTATATTTAGGATACTTGTGTTGTTACAAAAGAAAGGAATAAAAATATTTCAGGGGTTAGAGATGTAAAATAAAAGAAAACAATTTAAGAGAAACTGTTACCTTTAATTTGGGTAACTCCCTTTGGTTTGAACCAAAGGACTTCTTGAAGTGCATTCTGCCTAAGGTAAGGATTCTAGGAGGAGGATAAGGATGTAGGGAGATTAATTGGTCAGATTTTGGATGAGCCAAATGTCTTGAGAGGTTTGAGAAATTGGTTAGAAGTGGTCTCCTTTTATAAGGGAGAGGAGGGGCTATTTAGTAAAGTGTGAAAATATTATATTATAATATAATGATATTCGGTTTCTAATGGTCCAAAAATTAATATAGTCGAAGATAAGATGACTCATGGTCATAATGTAATAATCCAATAGGAATTTTACAGGATTTGCATAATATTTTAATCATTTTAATCTTATTTATTTAAATAATTTATTAATGAGGTAAATACTGCATCATTATTATGTCATCAATAATTTAATATATTCGATGTCTAAAAATTATAAAAAAATAATACCTTGTAGAAAATATTTTTATATTTCCAATGAATATTTATAGTCAAAAATATAATTTATATAACCCCTTATAAAAATTAATTTACTAAAATATATTTTATTTTGTTATTTTTTCCTTTACTTTATGTTAATTAATCTAAATTGTCATTATCACTCCCAAGTGGCTCATTGGGGTCCCAAAATCGACCAAAAAGATGCCCATGGTCGTTAATGACTCAACCAATAAGGTTTGGAAAAGTGTTAATGTAATTTTGAAATATTATAATATTTTTTTACCTTGAATTAGCCTATTTACCTTTAACTGCGGTAAATAAAAGTCAAAAGTTACTATTCACCAGAAATTATTTTCATCTTATTGAACCACATTTTACTTCTTGATAACAACCATGTATGTCGGATTTTCAAAATTCAATTCACAGAAGTGGTAAAATTTCATCAAAATGAAAAAGTCAGTTTTTTAACTACCACTAAGTGGTTTCACTATTCATAAAAAATTGATGTTTTTTCAGAAAAGTACCAAAAATTCAGCCAAAGATATATTTGATATTCTGAATTCAAAAATGATTTCTATTTTTTAAAATTCAAAACATATAAGTGGAATTAATTAATTTTAAAATTAATTCCCATTATCAAAACAAATATCGTGTTTTTATGAAATAATAACTATCAAAATATTGATACATGTTTATGTCCAATTTCAAAGTGAAATTAATTCCAATGACCAACATTGGATTAAATGGTAAAAATATATTTTAATTTCACTTTAAATTCAAATAAAAAGATAATATAACCTTATAAGAAAATTAGAGTAAAAGTCACATTTGAATTAAAATACAATATTTTTCACTATTCATTAAAAAATGAACTTTATCGGAAAAATCCCAAAAATTTACCCAAAGTAAATTTTGATGTCCCCATTTTAATAAAGGATTATATTTGGTCATATATAATGTATTAAAGTGACCAAAACTAGATTTAAATAGGGTTCACCATTAAAAGGCAGTGAATCGACAGTTTAATGTAAATTTGGCTTAAAATTAGATTCATTCACATTTTAGTCCTCTAACTTTGTATTGGATAAATGTAAATACATTTAATAATGATATATAATCATATTGTAGTTAGTTTTGTACCATCCCACCAATACAACGGTTAGGAGTTAACTACCATTTAAAATAATAATGTTATATTATTAGTGTGCCACGTAAGATTTCAATGAAACTTGTTGTTGCATATCGGGTACACTATCGAACATAGAAACCCTTTAAAAGTAAAATTAATATTTAATTCACAAATATTAGTAAATATGAAAATAACTTATTTTTCATTTAGCTGGGATGTTACATCCTTCCCCCCTTTTTGAAATTGCATCCTCACAATTTTTATTCACTTATCAAAATAAGTGGGGGGTATTAATCCCTCATAGCATTTTCAGATTCCAACTTTGTCTCTTCAAACATATTGTTTTTTCACAAAACCATTACCTTGTGAATTACCATATTCCTCCACACATGCTCTCTATGGTCAAGAATCTGGACTGGTTGTTCCACATAAGAGAGATTCTCTTCCAAATGAACTACCTATGGACTCAAAACATGAGATGGATCTGACATATACTTTCTCAACATCGAAACATGAAAAAAAGTATGTACCTGGGATAAAATTTGAGGTAAAGACACTCTATACACAACTGATCCGACTTTCTCCAGAATTTGAAAAGGTCCAATGAACCTCAGACTCATCTTTCCCTTCTTACCAAAAGACATCAAACTTGTTCATGGAGAAACTTTGAGAAAGACATGATCACCTAACTCAAAATAAAGATCCTTCCTCTGGTTATCTGCATAAATTTTATGTCTGCTCTAAGCTGTTCTCACATGCTTCTGAATCAACTGAACATTCTCTTCCATCTCTTCTACCAATTCTGGTCCCATCAGGTTCCTTTCACCTACTTCATCCGAAAAAACTGGAGTTCAAAAATTATTTCTATATAATTCCTCAAATGGAGCCATCTATATAATAGAATGAAAACTGTTATTATATGAAAAATCAACAAAACAAAGATGTTGGTCCCAGATTCCCTGGTAATCTATCGAACAAGAACATAACATATCTTCCAATGTCTGAATTGGTCATTATGACTACCCATTTGATTGAGGATGAAAATATGTACTGAAATTTAATTCAGCACCCAATGACTTCTGAAGGACTTTCCAAAAGTTAGAAGTAAACATGGGATCGTGATCAGATACTATAGAGAGGGGAACTCTTTGCAACCTGACTATCTTGAGATGTCCTCGGTAATCCCACAAGGAAGTTCATGGATATATTTTCCCATTTCCACTCTGGCACTGGTAAATACTGAACCATCCATTTTGGTAATTTCCACTATGCTTTAACCTGATGACAAGTCAAACACTTCATTGTAAAATTAGCAATATCTATTTTCATTCCATCCCACTAGTAATACTCCCAAAGAACTTTTTACATCTTAGTACTGCCAAGATGAACTGAAAACGGGGAACCATGAGCTTCACATAATAACTCTTGATTCAACTGTGAATCACAAGGCACACATAATCTCTTTCCAAACCTCAAAACACTATCATTATCAATGTTAAATTCAGGTAACTTACCCTTATGAACCTACTATACCTTTTTCCGTAACTCACTTTCTTCTTTTTTTACTTGATGTATTCTATTTGATTGAGATGATATCACTCACACATGATACAAACAGAATAATTTCATACACCAACAACTTCTATGCCAAAGTCCATTAAATCAAAAAACAAAGGATCTTGTTCCAAACATAACATTGTTAATGAAGCAATACATTTTTGACTCAAATAATCAGCCACATTATTTGATTTTCCCATATGATAAAGGATCGTGCAATCATAATCCTTGATTATTTCAAACCGTCTCCTCGATATCATGGTCAATTATTTTTGATTGAATATATACTTCAAACATTTGTGATCAGTAAATATCTCACACTTCACTCCATAAAAATGATTCCTCCAAATTTTTAAAGCAAAAACAACAGCATCTAATTCCAAATCATGTGTAGGGTAATTTAACTCATGGGGTTTCAACTGACATGAAGCATAAGCAATTAACTGATCATTCTGCATTAGGACACAACCAAGTCCTTTCAACGAAGCATCACTGTTGATAACAAACTAACCATTTCTGGATGGCAGTGCCAAAACGGGAGCATTCACCAATCTTCTTTTAAATACTGAAAACAATCATTACATTTATTTGTCCAGATGACCTTAACACCTTTTCTAGTTAACATAGTCATTGGACAAGATAACAGTGCACAATTTTCAACAAACCTCCTCTAATAACCTTCCAAACAAAGAAAACTATGAGTCTAAGTTATATTTTTGGGTCTTGGCCATTCTTCAACAACTTTCGTTTTAGCAGGATCAATAGTGAAGCCATTTTTTGAAACAATGTGACCAAGGAAAAAAAAAATTTGTAATAAAAACTCACACTTTCCTGAATTTCCCAAATATTTTCTTTTCTTTTAAGGATTTCAAGACAACCCTTAAATGAAAATCATGCTCCTCTTTACTTTTATAATAAACCCAAATATAACCAATAAACACAACCACCATTTATCAACTGAATCAACTGATCCATCACTGCAGTAAACTGTTCAATTCTGATTCTGACCATCTCAGGATGTTGATTTGGAAGGTCATTTCCCACTTTATTACTTCCAAACACAACTACCCTATTTCATCTACAGAAAACCATTCTGAAGAGAGAAATATATTAGGCGAGTCAACATGGTAATCTGTAATTTTTATATCATTTCAGTATCACTATAAATTAATTTGTGGATATTTATTTAACAATTCCCTGACTCTTAAAGTTATCTAAACCGACCTATGATACCAATAATAATGACCTGGCCTTAAAACATTACACAATCTTGAATTAAATGAATAATTCACATTGAGGATATTTTCATGTTTAGAGTTTTAGAGAGTTAGTCCATAACTATTACATTTCAAAATATTACAAAGTTGACACTTCTACACAGTTTCCATTTTTTCATAAAATAAAAAATCTTGAAAAAAAGGGTCATGTCTAGTTTCATGTTTAAGATAGCATGACTTTTCCTTGATCCCATCCTAGACCCTATTCCACATTATGTCCTGTTAAAGACATTTCAAAAACTTGGGATGAGATAAAAAGCTCATTAAGGGATACACAAAGAAGGAAAATAGTTATTTTTTCAAAACAACATGTAAACCATGAATACTTTAACATAAGTAATACTTTTCACATTTATGAAGTAGTAAATACTCTTCACTGATTATAAGATCATTACATAACTATTTATAACAAAAATATTTCCATAAACCCCATATAAAGAACACCTAACATATAAAGGTAACTTGGGACATAAACATACTTAAATGGAATAACCATAAGGTCGAATTCCACATATATCACTAAATGGAATAGCCATACGGCCGAATTCCATACCCAATGCATTGGAGGTTATAACGTAACCACCCATCCTGGTATTCACAGCACCACCTGTCATATGGTTTATCACGTAACCACCCATCAAATTTCCAAGTACAAATATAAAATCATAACACAGATAACAAATATAAAGGAAAGAAAACATTTTCACATTTCAATCACAATATATCAATTAAATATATTGACATAAAAAATCCATTTTAAAATCCATTTTCAATACCAAGAATACGTAAAAGTGTATAAGGTATTTATTTTTGTTTAAAAACATTACATCTTTTTTAGGAAGCCAAAGATCAAATAATACTTGCGGCGATGGAAAGGGTCATTGTCACCGCTTACGTTAAAGGAAAAATTCCTTTTTGTATTTTAGAAAAACACTTCATAGAAAAATATTCCCTTTTAAAAGTCAATGGTGTTTATAATGTGTATAAAAGAAAGTCGTGTATTAAAATAAAATATGCCTCAATGATAAGAGATTGAGACGAAGTCCCTTACCTTTTGTCCAACTTGACCCGTTCATTCTTTAAAATCCTAAATAATAAACTAAAGTTAATTTTTACTTGCTTAAGAGACTTTTTCGAGTTTATTATTCCTTTTATATCACTTATTACCATGATATAAACATTATTTAATCATTTATGTTAATAACGTTAATTTTGTCGATATTTGGTACTTGAGTCCAAAATGGAATACTTATAATTACATGTTGTTCATGCGGTCAATAGTTCATTATATCCAGAATAAAATTAAATATTTATATATCATATATATCATATATATCCAGTATATACAAGTTTTTATTATAGTATATAATATTTAGAGGTAAGAAATGAATTGCACCGTTCATGGAGACGGTAAGCTGTACGAATGCATGAATGCTACTTTCATTTCTATTTCTTATTTTAATGGAAATAAAACATAATGATACATAGTAGTATTATAATTATAGTATGGTATCATATATAATATCATTAAATATATCCTTTACAGATACCACATGTGGTATTAACGAGTCATATCACTATGAGGGGGCGGTAGTCCGCACATCCGCTAATGAGATTATCGCGTTTAACCATAATGGAAACCATAAAGGCATGCTATAAAATGAAATTACAGAAGAATAAGGAAAACATAAACATAATATATATCATATATAAATATATTTCCATCATAATCGCCACCATGAGAGGTGGTTGGAGATATTTGAACAATCATCGTTTCGTGAGGCCTTAGTTTTCCATCCACAGAAACATTATGTTCTTCATCCATTAGATGGAGGTGTCCATAAGTGTAGTTATAATTAATATGATAACAAAATCCTAGTATTTTGAGGATACTGGTTTTGTTTCAAAATAAATGAATAAAATGAGTTTAGGGGTTGGATAAGTAAAATAAAAGAAAACAATTTAAGAGAAACGGTTACCTTTAATTTGGGTAACTCCCTTTTTGTTTGAACCAAAAGACTTCTAGAAGTGCCTTCTTACTAAAGTAAGGCTTCTAAGAGGAGTGAGAGATGTAGGGAGCTTAATTGGGAAGAGTTTGGACGAGCCAAATGGCTTGAGAGGTGTGAGTAATTGGTTATAAGTGGTCTCCTTTTATAAGGGAGACAAGGGGCTCTTTAGGAAAGTGTGAAAATATTATTTTATAATATAATTATATTGGGTTTCTAAAGTTCCAATAATAATTATAGTCGAATATAAGATGACTCATGGTTGAAATATTATCATCCAATATGAATTAGAAAATTTTTGGAAAATATTTTAGTCATTATAATCTTATTTATTTAAATCATTTAACAATGAGGTAAATACTCCATCATTATTGTGTCATCAATAATTTAATTTATTAGAAGTATAAATTTTTTTAAAAAATACTATAATGTAGGATATATTTTTAGATTTCCAATTAATATTTATAGACAAAAAGATAATTTATATAAACCCTTATACAAATTAAATTACAAAAATATATTTGCTTTTGTCATTTTTGCCTTTACTTTAAGTTAATTAATATAAATTGTCATTATCACTCCTATGTGGCTCAATGGGGTCCCAAAATCGTCCCAAATATGCCCATTGTAGTTAATTAATCAACCAATAAGGTTTGGAAAAGTGTTAAGGTAATTTTGAATTATTATAATATTCTTTTTACCTTGCATTACCCTATTTACCTTTAACCGCGGTAAATAAAAGTCAAAAGTTACTTTTCACCAAAAATTATTTTCATCTTATTGAACCACATTTTACTTATTGATAACAATCATGTTTGCCAGATTTTACAAATTCAACTCATAGAAGTGGTAAAATTTCATTTAAATGAAAAAAGTCAGTTTTTTAACTACCACTAAGTGGTTTCCCAATTTATCAAAAAATGATGTTTTTCAGACAAATAAAAAAAATTCAGCCTAAGCTATATTTGATGTTCTGAATTAAAAACTGATGTCTATTTTTCCAAATTCAAAATATAGAATTGGCATTAATTAATTTTAAAATTAATTTTTGTTATCAAAACAAATAGCGTGTTTTTAAGAAATAATAACTATCAAAAGATTGATACTTGTTTATGTCCAATTTCAAAGTGAAATTAATTCCAATGACCAAAATTGGATTAAATGTAAAAAATATATTTTAATTTCACATTAAATACAACTAAAAATATAATCTAACCATATTAATAAATTATATTAAAATCCACTTTTGAAGTAAAATACAATATTTTTCACTATTCATTAAAAAATTAACTTTATCGGAAAAATCCCAAAAATTTACCCAAAGTAAATTTTGATGTACCCATTATAATGAAGGATTATATTTGGTCATATAGAATGTATTAAAGTGACTAAAAATATATTTAAAAAGGTTTTTCCATTAAAAGGTGGTAAATAGACCTTTTAATGTAAATTTTCTTAAAATTAGATTCATTCACATTTTAAGCCTCTAACATTTTATTGGATAAATGTAAATACATTTAACATTCATGTATAATAATATTGTAGTTAGTTTTGTAAATTCCCACCAATACAACATCTAGGAGTTAACTACCATTTAAAATAATAATATTATATTATTAGTGTGCCACGTAAGATTTCAAAGAAACCCATTGTTGCATATCGGGTACACTATTGAACATAAAAACCATTTTAAAGTAAAATTAATATTTAATTCACAAATATTAATAAATATAAAAATCTCCTATTCTTCATTCACCTGGGATGTTACATCTCTAATCATTCTAGGTTAGTCAGATCACCCCAAACCATATCTAATCTACATATAAATTATCCTCCAATGATAAATATGTCTCAAGGATCCCCATCTAGGATACTAGGGTCATTTGAATTAGATCATGTCACACCCTTTATCTGAGTTCTTTAGGGGTATAGGTATCTTCTTAGTCCAGGCCTTGGACATCGATGTATGAGGTGAATATATAATTCCCAATGTCTTTAGTGGCCTTGTCAATTTAGTCATTTCCTATCAGAAGTTTACATAAGTTAAAAAATTTAAATTAAATTACCATTATAAATAAATTAGTAGAAAAATAGTAGATCCTTATTAACAATATAGGTCTGCACCCTTGGGGTTTAATCCACACATTATAAATATCCTAAAAAAATGTAATAATGTTTTAGGGATAGCATTGAGGACTACCTACATCTAAATAAGCTTCTTCATTTAATTTTCTGAAGGCCAATAGCTCCTTTATGGTTAGCCCAAGCTCACCCAAATCCCATCCAAACTCACATCAGTAACCAGGTACCTACATGATGATATATGAACTAAAGTAATTAATTATTATCAAATAATAATTAATTTACCAGTATATAACAATACTCTTAGTATGAAATACTCATTGGAATGATTATTATATTGCTTTATCAGGCCAAAACCAAATCCATCAGCCCACAGATGGTCAAAAGTAGACCCTCGGACTCCACCCTATCCAAGGCCCTATCATGTGGGATTGATACATTATTTATCCAAAATTTAAATTAATGAAGGCTTTAATGAAATTTATGGAGAGATTATGAATAATGAAATGAAAACACTGTCTTATTATTATTCACGTGAATGAATCATGAAATCCACATTGATAGTGGACGATTTCATCACCTTCCTATGTAATCATCACCGAATACTTAAAAGAAAATACCTAAAATTAAAATCTCTAGAGGTAATATCCAATAAAAAAGAATCAAAGGATGATATCACCATAGATCATCGTTAAAATTCCACCAATAACTACCTATTTAAAAGTGGGAATAATGAAGGAGAGGGAAAACGGACTTATGGTCATGCACATAAACATGATATTATAAAGTGGTCTACACCAAAAAATTCCAATGGGAAAAGAATGGAAATTATTACCCTAAAAACACACCACTGGATTACTAGTGGTATACTGTAGCCTAAGCTGCACAATCCACCCGGACCACTCCCAAGCTCCAAGGACACCTTATGAACCTAAAATCCCATAAAAAATTTCCTTTTATATGTATAATCTCATATAATTGGATTCTGAATCTCTATTTTCAACAATAAATGTATAATGAATTCAAAATTTAAATTCCCTTGAGAATTTTCAACCATGTAAAATGGGAGGTATTACAAACTCCCCACCAAAACACATATGATATCCATAAAGCCTTGGTCTCCATCTGACTGAACATCCAATAGTTATTTAGTCATTAATTCACATTTATTAGGCTACATTATATTTTTGAAAGCTTAAGGTTAATTCCAAGAGAGATTACCACCTTAAGCGCTCAACCCACTAAAACACAAGCCACTACTCAAATTCATTACCTGAACATTATGATGATGTTTACGCATGCCTTTTTATCCTGAGACCCCCTATGGATTCATCCATTTAATTACCTATCTTATTATCAAGACCCTATCCTAACCAAGTATCAAGTCACAACTACCCCATGCCTGCCTCTATAGGCCAGTGGGTGGAGACAAGTGGCGAAAGACATAAACTAAATGGAAGAGCGTTGCCGATGTACCTATATTCACACAAACAAATTTCTAAATACAAAAGTGGAGAGGAATAAAAATAGAGTGATTTAAAAACTATAAAGTAAACAAACTTGGAAAACCAATAGGGTTTATAAGTGTATGATAGTGAATACTAAAAAGTAAAGGGTAAAAATACACGCCCCACTGGAAAGATGTCGCAACCTAAAAAAACTATAAAGTAAAATGCTGAGAGAGACCAAATTCTAATATTCATTCTTTGAAAATCATTCATGGTCCCAAGAACCCAGTATCCCTAAGCTCCTCTAATATCATCACTGACCTTTCTATCATCTGAATAAGATACGACACATGATGGAAAATCCCATTCAGGGTTGAGTATATACTTACCCATTAGGACACCCTGATAGCTGAATGATTGAGTAGTAAGTGGCCCAAAAGAATGAAAAATTAGATAGTAAAAGTATGCATCTTACCCAATGCAGTAGAAAGAATCCTTGTCCAAATAAAAGGGGATCAACATGATGTGTATATGAACTACACGTCTATTACTTTCCACCCACAGTAGAAGAGTACCCACAACCAACCATGAGAAGCTAAACACCAAAAAGAAAGTGGACTACCCCAATAATCTTCAAAACCCATGGAAATTGAGTAACCAAATATGAAAGTGTGGATATATTTATATATATTATCAGTAAAAGGAATCAAAAATGAGAGAGAAAGATTATCTCCATCTCATATCCCATCATCAGAAAAAGGCACCATGAGTTCTATAAGTCCATCAATGATTCCTGAAATATCATTTGTCTACGCAAAAAAACAACCTAGTCAATCCACACCTTATCACTGTGCCACACCGTCGACGTGTATCAACTTCTAGATAGAGAAACCATGCCCTGGTACAACATGAGGTTTTTACTTAATGGATATATAGAGCACCCATACGCTCTTCCCACTAGGGCGATCCACTACAATAGTTGATAGAGGATTCCTACCCAACCCACCATTAGGGTTCCACTCTAATGATAGATAGAGGACCCATGTCATTACTTGTAGATGGGTTCCACTATAATGGTACATAGAGGAACCATGACCAACCTAACTAGAGGTTTCCACTATGAAATATGGAGGAACCATGGACCAAATCCATAAGATTTTTCCACCTTTGTAGTTGACAGAGGACCCATTCCCTGCCTAGTAGGAGGGTTTCACTTTGAATGTATCGGGTGGTCTTGCATGATCACTACTATCATAGAGTGTCGCCTAAATAATCACCAAGCATATAACATCTCGCATCATATCTCAAAATAAACAAATAATGGAACCTTCCTGTTCTACAAATAAAAACACTCAGGAAATGTTACTCATTAGACAATATTTGAGTCCAAACAAAGGAGATATTAGAGTTTTAAGTTTCATAAAAAGAAACCAAAGGGTACACAATGTGTGAGGGGGACCACAAGACACGTGGTCCCGCTCCATCACATGGACATGTCCTTGAATGTGCATTGATCATTGACTATGCAACACTATATGGTGTTCAAGGAGTCTACATGATTTTTATAAGCCACTCAGGGTCTCTTCCCATGGACCTTGTTAGTGTCAGTGTACTTATGAACACAAGTATGTGCCTGGCCATGTATATTGGTACATAGTCATGTGATTGTATGTATCTTTCCACATGGGGTCCTTCCCATGTGTTCTACCACATTGTTAGACCACATGTGAAATGTGTAAATGGTGTGTAGGAGAGATACATGTATTGATACCCTTATAATTTTCCAAAACCCTAGCTGCAACAACATATAGGATCCATAGTGTGTTTTCAACGAACTACATGGTTTGTAGTTGAGTTTTTCAAAAACATCCATATATATTCAATGTGTTCTAAATATGATCACACTAACTTTTATTATGGTTTTTTCCTCTTGAAAATTATTGATCTTTCTCCAATTAGTTTTTTAGGACCCTCTGGTGGTTTGAGGATTAATCTGGTTCATTATCGTGCTAACTTGTACGCACCGCCAAGCCTCCACTCAATCACATCACCTACATGAGAATCAGTTCAAAAATATATGAGAATCAACCCATTCTATTTAATGATTTAACCCAAATATATATCCTTGATTCATCATTCCATCCCATAGATGTGAATTCATCATGATTTCATGGGTCTAATTAGGCTTGGTATTTAACGAGAATGTCGAACTGGGAATGCATGGTCCATTCAGTGAAGAATGTGAAGAAATTACGGGAGTAAGGAACAAGAAGATAGGTTTATCAATAATTTCCAAGTGTTATTCTCCATTAATAAATAGTGGATATAATAGGGATATAAATTAATTGAATAATCAATAAAACCAGTATATATTTTCATTCCAAGGTTCAACAATTTGTGAAAATCATTAAAGGGGTGATCCTGACCAATATATTTAATAAAAAAGGGTGTACTAAACAATATGGAGAGTTCTAAATGGATATTCAACAATTATTCATTGAATAATAAACATTACAATGATTGGAAGAAGTTGTTTCATTCACTGTTCTCTGATATTCTCTTATAAAGATATTTATCGTCATCATATGTGATTCACCGAATAAAGGGGGGAAGAACACTTATGACTTATCCCAGAGATTATGCATCCAAACCAAGGAAAATAAAAATAGAATATATTTTATATAATTAATCCATTTTATTTAATTAACAAGTTTATTAGATTAATAATTTAATTTATCAACTAAACGTACCTCCAAAGGATGGATTATTTGAACACCCCATGCTAACCTATTTTAGGACGTTCTTAGGGTAAACTCCATCTTCCAGAATCAACTATGGTCTCATATTTCTAATCCATCATTCTATTTAAGAGTAATAAAATTTTCTTTATTAATATTCATGCATATAATATAAATTATATTTTATATTTTTATAAAATTAATTCTAAGAATACTGGGAACCGGAATTGCATGTCGTCTTAGCACCTAACTCCATATATATATATATATAAGTATTTAAAGGAATAAACTAGGCATATACATCAATCCCACCTTTAATTTTTCATCCATGACACACAAAAAAACAAACAACTTGGGAATCTTATCACATATCTAGCTCTCCTACTCATAGGATCCTTCCTACATGTTCCCACGCTACCACAAAATGTGACCCAAGGGGATTGTCCATAATGAAATGGACCTAACCTATTGATCCTAGATTGACACTGAATTCTCCACCAATGTGGATCAATCATTGATACCTATCTCACCTGAGTCGATGACGTGCATGAGATTATGCATGTATCTGCTAAGCTACAAAACATGGAAGACGATGTATACCGGCTTCAACTGTGGGGGTAGGGAGAGGTGGTAAGTAACCTCTGCAACCATTTTCATGATCTAAAATGTACTAATAAAACCCAGTGATATATTTCATCCTTGAAAAAACCTCTACAATCCTCATCATGTGGAGACTCTCTAGAAAATGTTGTCTCCCCGCATGAAGCATAATTTTTTTTTCTGTTGTCCCTATGAATATGTTTCTCAGTTCATCAAGAGGAATATATGGATAAAATATTTTTAAGGTGTTTGGGATTACTCTTTTTGGGAGGTCTTCATAGGTTTTATTGGATTTGAAATTTAGTAGGCCAATAGTGCTTCTTATCCTTCAACTTGGTTTCAGGGTGCTAATAGAGGCCCTGAGAGAATGACACAGTTACTGATTTTTCTTATAAGGAGTTGGTGTATTTTTCATGCTTGAAATTGATATTAACATGAGTTTATCAATAGCTCCTAGATATCAATCACATTTAGAACCATAACCCTTCTTAGTGACATGTCCTGGCTCATTAAAAATGGTGTTGAGGGTCCCCCTCAGTGAACTTTTAGGGACCAATGCTCCCTCTCCTAGAGTTCGATAGGGTCACTAGGAATGATGGATGCCTCAAAATGTCAGTATAAATATCAACACAGATGGTTCCTATGGGATGGGAGTCTTGTGCAGTGTCAATATTGTTTGGTACCATAATGGTTCAGCTATTATGGACTTATCAGTCATCTTTGGTAGCAAAAACTCCATATAGTATGAGGCTAACACCATGCTCACATGCCTTCTTCCTTTTAGAGGGAATAACATCACCCTCTCAGCAGCTGAAACATACTCCATTATTATTCACTGTTCATTACAAGTCCATGAAATTACCCCCTGGTGCATTTACTACATTATTTCCAAGTGTCACAGTCTCATCAACACCAAAAAAGTGGTACTTTACACATGATAGGATGGAAATAGAGTTTTTTATATTTTTCAATCCATGGATGGATACACCAAAAGGATTACATGCTATTCCATTTTGGGTTCCCTTCCCCTTTAGGTCATGGCTTTTTTCACTGGTGAAGAACCTTGCCTTCACTATTATAGAACCCATGATCATTTCCCCCTATTTTATATTTGTTTTATGTTTTTTTCTCCTATACTCTTATGACTTTTCATATATTTTGGAAAAAAATAAAATAGTATTGTGGTTCTCTCCATGAATGAACTAAAAGGGCCTATATTGACAATATGTGTAAGATTTATGACTGCTATGATCCATCATAATTTGATCATAGATGACTTGGACCTTCTCCATCATCACCTATACCAAATCTGGAACCACAAGAGATGAATCATTTATATTTCTCCATCCCAAGGGTGAACTGCATGGTCTCCCACACAGGGACTCAAAAGGTTCCATGTCAACATTATTGTGGTAGGTAATGTTGTATGCGCACTCTACCAAAGGAAAGTGCTCCTCCTAGCTTCAGACAAAGTACAACATGAAATCCATCACCATATACTCCATAACCGTGACATGAACTGTTAATCATTATAAAATAAAATCATTAAGGGAACCCCACGGAGGTGAAAAATATCCCATAAATACAACTACCCTAAACACTCCACCAAAATCTACCCCTCATAGCAAGGAAGTGTGCTGACATTGTGAATCATTAAAGTAGCACCTATATATCACCATGGACCATCACTATCCAAAGAATACCTATAAAAAATTCCATGTATATTTCATCCCACTTCCACTCTAGGATATAAAGGGGATGCAACAAACATGTCAGACCTAGTGCTCAACCTTCACCTGTTGATAGGAGAGGCACTGTGAGAAGAACCCAAACAAAAAACATCTCATTATGGACAACAAAACCTACCACTAAAGCCTCTTTACATATTCCCCACATTGGGATGTACAATTAGAGGATATGTGTGGAACTCTCGGACCACCTCCACCAACATCATGACTGGGACCGTCATCGATCCCTAGAAAAGTATGACCTGATTTCCTCTTTTATAATATTCATCCAAAGAATATCCTTTGGATATATGGTCACAAAAGACCTCATAGTTAATGTCTCTTGGATATAACACTCTCATACACTTGAGATGTAGTGGTGTCAACACTGTCAAATAAAGTAAAGGTTTACCCTCTTTCTCCACCAGGGTCAGATATTCGGATGCCAACTATTTCGAAGCCTCATACACCAAGTGAGCTGAAAACTTCTTGCTAATGGAATATGATACAAAATTTTCCTTCTTTGAAATTTCGAATATCTAAAAATCATATTCCTATAGGATCTCTAACTAGAACCACTCTCTCATGTTCAAGTCTATATGTGTAATGAAAAAATTGAGACTTTGATGTTCTATGTAAACCATAATGTACACCTCTATAAGCTAGTTCCTCCACACCCTTGGGGTGAATACTACAAATTCCTACTTTAGTTTATGAGTTGTTTTTCTTCTTGTACTGTCTCAACTACCTCGACCTATATGTGATATCTTTCTACCACTGCATCAACACATAGCCAAGCCCATTTCCCGAGGAATCACAATACACTACGAACTCGATGCCCTCTTCTTGTAGTCTCAACATAGGGGGTCAATTCATCCTATTACTAAACTCCTCGATGGACCTCTATCACTACTAAATCCCAGTAAAAGGATTCTGTTTACACATTAGGGTGGTAAAAGGGGTTTCAATCCAAGTGGAGTCTAGAAAAAACATCTTATAGTACTCTGAAAAGACAAGAAACATCAACACCACTAACACACTCATAGGTGGATCCCAAGAAAAAACTATTTTGACCTTTACTGGGTCCATGTATAAACCATTATAGAAAATGAAATTCCTTATAATGTAAACCTCATAAACCCATAACTATAACTTTGATAGATTTCCAAAAAGCTGTTGCTCATGAAAAAAATATAGAACCATCCTCATGTGCTCTACATGATCCTTCAATGATTCAAATTTGATGAGTATTCCATCAATGATGACATCCAAAAACTGGTCCAAGTATGGATGGATGATCTGGTTAATCAAATCCAAAAACATGGTGGGGGAATTCTTCACACAAAAGGGGATCACTAAGAAATCATAGTGTTTGTAGTAAAATATGAATTCCATATTTGGAATATCAATATCACAAACCCTCAACTATTAGTAGTCATACCTCAGATCAATCTCAGAGAACAATCTCACACCTCATAATTTGTAAAATAGGTAATACATCTTCAGTAAGTGGTACTTTTTCTTAATCATTT
Organism: Viscum album; assembly: GCA_963277665.1. NCBI lineage: Eukaryota > Viridiplantae > Streptophyta > Magnoliopsida > Santalales > Viscaceae > Viscum > Viscum album. The sequence goes on along the minus strand of OY728157.1, from coordinate 851,301,991 downwards.
CATGGTTTAGGGGTTGATAATCCTTGAAAATTTAAAATAATTCATTTTACTTTTTTAACAACAACACAGGAACTTCCCAGAGGGAAACAATATGTCTGACAATTCCCTTCTCCTAATTATCCTCCAACTACAACCATAGATCCCAGATCTTAGTAGGGGCCATCAGATATGCCAAACAATATATTGGAGTGGTCTTAGGATGAAATTTGGCACAAAAATCCATCTCCCTCCTCATAGGTAGTCCTGAAATGTCCTCAGAGAATATTTCCATATAATCCTCCATGAATGAAGGAATCCAAATGACTAAAAAACATACTACACCAAGTAATATACATTATACATAATGGTTGATGGGATATATCCTCCTTCTCACAGAACCCACTAACCCTTCTATGAGACTCCTCTCGCCCGTAAAGAAGAATATTTCCCCATCACAACAATGGAATCTAACTTTTTTTTGTAATGATAGTCACAGTAGTCTAAGACCATGGATAACTAATCCAAGAACAATATGACATAATAGGGTTCAATCATGAGGACGAAATTATCCCAAGTGAAACTCTCTCCACCAAACGACATATTTCACTATCGATAGATAACATATGTAGAAGAAGTGTTCCATGTAAGAACATCAAGATAAATCTTCTTGGCTAAGACACTATTTGGAGTTCCAACTCTCACACTAGGAGTATAGAGATGAAGGATTATTTGGAAACTATGTCTACTAATTCCGAATCAAGAGTTGAAAATATAAAAATCATGCCTCCAATCATCTCATTTGTTAAGGGTTCATAAGCCTCCAAAACATGAAGCTATCTATGAACACAACCGACAACTATCTGAGCCTAAAATGGGTTTGATAGTGGTGGTTGTGGAAGGATATAATAGCATAATCCACCACAAACAGCTCCTCCTACTCCACTTCCATCTCTTCCTCTCTCTGTCTTTCCTTTCCTTCTTTTGGGAGATCTTAAATCACAACATTGCCTCTATCGTGGTAGTTCGTTATATACCTTTATATGCTCCTCCACATGTATGGTCAAGAAGTCACATGGTATGTGACTTCTCGCATCACAATAATATAACCACCTCTCTCCAAAATTCTCCAGCCCTCTGTGCTTTCTCGATGTATCTCAACCATGTGTCTGAGTCTGATCATGATAGGATATTCTGTGCAGAGATCCTGTTGACATGAGCCTGCTAGCTACTATAGATGAAAATGCTTTGTGAAACCCATTTCCAACTCAAGATTCCTAGTTTACCTATTATAGGAAACTATCTATCAACAGTACACACCTGAACATCATGGCATATGTGGGAATGCACAAGGGTACCATTATGGCATAGATCTCTCTGCCGAGTCCCTTCTCAAACATTAATGCTTGGGAGTAGCCATCCTGGATCATCTTGAAGGAATATGGGGTAAGTTATGTGATCCTTTTTATGTAATAAACCACTATCTTACCCTTGATGCATCTCCATAAGACCTTGAATCTAAAATGAGTGAAAATATGAGGGGTATTACTCCTCAAAGAATAGCTGATGGATGTTGGCCCACAAGAGTGTCGAATCACTGTGGAGTTTTGTAATGAGACTCTACTAGTGCCCAGATTCTCCATGGAAAAGGATTTATACTGGTGAAACCTCCTAATACATCAGTTTCTAGATGAGACTAAAAACACAAAACACTGAATCTATCCAATATTGTACAACCTGAGGATCTGTATAACCATGAAACCATAGAATCCTATGGCACTGAAACTCATAGAGTGCGTTAAGCCTGTACACATCCTCATACTACTATGTTGTGTTGATTTGATACTCGACAGATGGCAGTGAAACTATTTATACACACAGAGGAATATTCTTGTTGGATGTAAACTAAACTGAGGCGTCATTTCTCATCATATCATCACAACAATATGGGACTCATATCCTGGATGGATGTCATCATGGATGAATCCTAAAATTTTTAATCATGATGCACCATAGTTGGAAGAGAATATATATGTATATACATATATATAACAATGAAGAGATGACTCAAGAAGGACATTCAAAGATTCAATCCTATATGATGCATATAACAATTATCCCAACAACCAATGTCTTAGTATGCTAATTTGACAATCATATAGTCAACGTCTTGGTGAATGGATACATCAACTGGCCGCACTATCACTAGATTCCTGGGCCTAAGAGGTGCAGTTGTGAAACATTGACACTATTTTTCTAATGCCAACAAAATCCCCATAAGGAGAATACTCTAGAAAACATCCAATGTAATAAAACAGTTAGATACCAATATATGATGTACCGACCCTAATCGGTGCTAGAGCCGCAACTACCCCAAGACCGCCTCCGTAGGATAATGTTGCCCAAATTCATCTAAAGGCATAATGTAACAGCCCAAGATTTTATAAAAAAATATTCTTTTTAATTTTATTAATGTCTTGTGTTGTACGCTACACAAAAAGGAGCTTGCACAACACGCATCCTTGACTTGCCTTGCATTACACGCAATCGCGACCTTCCTCGATAGCGTGTGTAATACGCAATACTGAGTTTCACTAAACAACGATATGCTACTAAAATATTATTAAAACTAGCCGTTATGAATAGTAATAACCGCTTTTTAAAATTCCGTAAATCTTATTTTTCAAAATGAACTTCATTCTTGGATTCGGAGTATCGAATTTAGCCTAAGGTGAAATTTTGGTACTTTTCGGATAACTTTCATATTCTAATGAATAGTGAAAATTACTAAATTATAATTAAAAACAACTTTTTTAATCAAAATAATTAATAGTGATAAATCATTAATTTGAGTGGTTTTAAAGTATATTTAGAATATATTTTTACAATTTAATACAATGTTGGTCATTGGATGTAATTTTACATTTAAACCAGACATAATCAAGTGTCAATCTTTTGATAGATATTGTTTCTTAAAAACACGCTATTTGTTTTAACAGCGGGATTTAATTATAAAATTAATTAATTCAATTTATATGTTATGAATTTGGTAAAATAGACTTCATTTTTGAATTCGGAATATGAAATATAGCTTAGGATGAAATTTTGGCTTTTTTCTGAAAACTTTCAATTTTTGATTAATAGTGAAACCACTAAGTCGTAGGTTAAAAACTGAATTTTGCATAAAACTTAATTTTACCGCTTCTGTGAATGGAATTTCGAAAATCCGACAGACACGGTTGATATCAGTAAGTAAAATATGGTTCAATGAGATAAAAATAATTTTTGGTGAATAGTAACTTTTTACTTTTTTTACCGCGGTTAATAGTAAATAGGGTAACTAAGGGTAAATATGATATTACTATTACCCTAACACATGTCCTAATTCTATTTGATAAGTGTAATTCGACCAAAAACAAACTTAGGAATAAAATATGACCAATTAGGTCCACTTGGATTAGATTAGGACATTTATTATTATTTAATTCAAAGAAGAGTTAAAAGAGTTAAAATCAAAGTTTATTTACTAAACCATTTTTAATATAGGGCTATACATATGATAAATTCGATTGAAAATATTCATTAGAAAGCTAAAAAGATTTCCTACATGATTGTATTTTATTTGTAATTTTTTAGACATCAAATAATATAATTTATTTATGACACAAAGATGATGCAGTTTTTATCTTATTTATGAAATATTGACATAATTGATGTTATAAACACCAAAATAAATGTAATTTGAGACTTTTTATGAATTAAACTAATTTTCTAGGTTACTATGATATATTATTGTTGATTTAATCAACTTGGTTCGAACATATAATTCTGTTATGACTTTCACAAAAATCATATATCAAATAGTGTCAAAATTGACACAAAATAGTTTTTAAATCAAATATTATATTATTAATTGTTATTTTATTCCTAAAAATCTAAGGTTCGGCCAAATGACTTAGATAAGGATATATATATTAATAATAAACAATTTGGGGTTCGTTTGGCATGTTATAGTAAGTGTATTAACCATATAGTGAAAGAAAACAAAAAGACACGGTAAAAGATAAATTATTTAACTTAGAGTTAAATCTAATTGATAAGGTTAAAATAATACCCTAAACTTGTCTAAATCCTATTGGTTGATAGGATTTAGACCCATCCCCACCTTATATTAGAAATAAGACCCTTTGGAACCATTATAAACCGATTTTGACTTTAATATAAAATAATATTTTGAGATATTCCTAAGGTGCCCCTCTCCTCCCTTATAAAAGGGCACCTCCTCCCCCTCCTCCTCACACCAATTTGAGCACTCAAGCTCGGCCAAACCCTGACCTTTTCTCCTCTACACTTCCCTAGAATAATCCTAGAGGTCCTGGTCTTCTCCAAAGACCAATCTTAGTTCCTTAAGTGGAGGATTCAAAGATGCGTTCCAAAGAAGAGGTAATATCCATTACCGATCTTTTCAATTTCTTTCTTCTTCAACTTCTTCTTCTTTAGTTGTTTCATGATAAAGTAATAACATAAGTATTACTTACATACTGATATGTTATTATAAATATGAAACAACCCTAATTCACCTTCTATCCATCCTACGGAAAAATGAAATCACCGCGCGTGCGTACGTACGGAATACCGTCTCCACGCCGTGGTGTAATCTATTTTCCACCATCACTTTACAAGGATGGGTATAATGGTGTAATGAGTAACTATATATGATTATTATGAAGTAATATTGATACTGAAATAATATATATATACTCCAATACAATTCCACGATCATAGGAACGATATCATCACTCGTGCGTACGTACGGAATACCGTCTCCACGATGTGATGCGACTCGTTCTACATGATATTCATTTCATAATGATTATATAAATGAATTGAATGAATGAATATGGAATATACTACAATAATACCATTCTGGAAATGAATTATCTATAACCTAAAGATAAGAATAAGGATTTATTCGACAAAACACGCATAAGAACAAAAAGTTATAAAGACCCGAGTAACAAGTAACAATGAAATATTACTAACAAGAAGCTAATAATTTGACCATATATAATCTCATATCAATATGTATGATTCTGGAATAAGTAAATAACATTATTTAAACCATTATACAGGAGATTCGGACACAAACAAAGCAAATCGGACCTAAGGTAAGGGAAATATCACAATCTCATTTTTATCCGAGATTGTTTATTCGTAAGTATTTACTGGGGTGTATTTTATCATCCACATCCATGTTTCATCAATATGTAATATTATGTCCATACACCTAAAATTGTTTAAATCCATTTTTACCCTTCGGTGAGTTTTTAGTAATATCTATGAAAGGAATATTTTGTCGTACGAGGTACTTTTTGACATTTCCGACAAAAGTATGAAGAATGTTTTTTTTAACGTATACGGCATGAATGGATTTTTAAAACATTATTTCCAAGAAGCTTCCTTTACAAGTTTTCAAGTTTATTTTTAATCAACTTCTTTTAGTTTATAATTGTATGACATATTAAGAAAACAAAAGTGTTTTTGAAGAAGAAAGGATATTTTCCTCAAGAATGGTGTTCAAGTGTTTTATCAAAATTATTTTCCATCTAAGATAATAAAGGGTTATGTTTTTATCCCTTTAATTACATTGATTTGATGATGTTGTGAGGGAATTATTTTTATGAAGTCATTTGCCTTATAAGATTTGTTTTATGATGTCATGATGTTTCAAGAATCCCATTTTTGTTACATGTGTTATGCGATGATGTATGATTTATGATTATGTGGCACACATAAGAAAGGATTCATTATAAGATGGGTGGGACCTATATCTCCCTCCAATGCATTGGGTAAAGATTTTATATCTCATGAGATAGACAGGGCTGGAACGGTAGGTTATACCAGTTTAGTGAAACAGGACTGAAACGAGGGTTACTCGATTCAGAAAGGGACTTTGTCCACTAAGATAGTCTTGGCAATGAGTCTTGACTAACAAGAAATGATTTTTCATGATTATGTGTGCATGCCACAAAGTTTCATGTTTTAAGTTATTATTATTGGGATTTCATTTCACTACTATGATTTATCCCATGTTATGAAATTATGCTCTCTTTTGCAGGTTAAGATTTCCAAAAGTTATGTTCTTATGAATATGATGTGATTGATTTTTCTTTTGTTTACCCTTACTGAGAATTTGAGCTCACCCTTTTATGTTTTCTTTTCCCTAGGATATAAAGAAAGGGTTTAGGTATAAAAAAGGAATATCTTTATGGGAGATGTTGAAGATCTTCCACCACGATTAGAAGATTACGTTCCGAGTTTCCAAAGACACTAAACTATTACGATCCTTGTGTGTGTGTTTTTGTTATGTACTAAGTATTCCGCAAAAGTAATGTAATGTCCATGTACGTCAAGATAAGGGTCTCTACAGTTGGTATCAGAGGAAAGGTTTAGTCATCCTTTGGAAACTAGGATGCGAAAACGTTAGTGAGATCCCTAGAGATATTTATAAGGTATGTCTAGGGATGCCCCTAAGGATAAGTATACGTATAGGATATAGTCCTAGAACTATGGTAACGATATTAGATTAAACCAAAGAAGTTAGATATTTAAGTTACTCCCCCTTTATTATGATTTTTTTTCTTCTCACACTATTCTTTTTGGGTTTTAGAAAATGGCTGGAAACAAGGTGATTCACGATAATGGAGGAAATGATGGACAATGGAATGATATTATTCATGAGCAACCAAATGAAATGGGATTTGGATGTCCAAACATCATTATTATGCCGAATCAGAAATCTCATAATATGATCAATAAAGTAAAATTTGGTAAGTTTCCTGACTCGGCTAATAAGAGAAAGATGGAGTTTCATGATGATCATAGAGGAAAGAAAGTTCAATTTTCCCTATGTAAATCATGTGGGAAGAGGAATCAAGGAGAATGTTTCAAAGGAACTGGAAGATGCTTTGGGTGTGAAAAAGAAGGACACAAAGCCAGTAAGTGCAAAGGAAAAGGTTCAGTTAACACCAGGGATGAGGATAATGGTATTGCTACGACTTCAACAATGGTTAAATGTTTTAAATGTGGAATGTACGGGCATTATGCAAACCAATGCCCTAAGGGAAAGTCTCATGAAGATAATCGGTATGGTCGTATGGGAAGTATCTATGTGGATGATGATGAAGAGACTACCAATGATATGTGAGATGAAAGAATTGTTGAAGCTCGGTCAATGGTTTAAGAATGTTGTGGAATGATTACATGTTTATCATGTGTAATGTTGTATAAGTAGTCTCATGGTACTATGGAATAAAGAGACATGTAAGGATTGTTACATTGTTGTCTGATTAATGTTACCAGTATCCATGAAAGGTTATTTAGATATTTTTGGAATGTAGATGATATGCGCATAATGAAGGGATAAGGAGAAAATGAAATGTTTGACAGTATTCATGAGCTCATGATTGATATAAGGACTAAGTGATATCATGGTTTGAGTATATAGAATTTTGAGGATTTTGGTATGTGGAATGTGTTAACTTTTAACTGCATCCATGTTTTCACTAAGGTATTCAAGAGAATACACGATTAAGGACTTTGAATGTTTGGAATGTGACCAACAAAACATATCTTATGATATATGGGGATCGGCGATGGTGTTAAATCTCTGGTAATCGTTTTCACTATATTATGAGAGTCGACTGCAGTATTATGGATAAGCCTAAAGATTGGAATGGATTACGTTGGACACAAGTTAGTATTGTTTGTTTTTTTCGATATTATTGATGGGATGTTATAGTAATATAGTTTTGGAAAAAGGGGACAACCTGCAGGACGGGCGACAGCCCATCGCTTCGAACAAGGCTGTGGGAATCGAACCCACAACTGAAGTGCGACTGGCCTTTATCGCCTAACACTGGCCTACAGGAAGTCCCTGTTTAGTAGAAACTAGTTTTATTTTTTTAAGCAGTATGATATATGAAGTATAAGACCATTTTAGGAACCATATATGATTAATCTCACTATAGATCGACTTATGCATATAATTTTTGCTAACCTTTTGTTTGAGACAGATGGAATGACCCGTCATTCTATCACATGATCTGCTAACACTTCACGAATAACAAATTCAACTTCATTTATTTAAGAGATGAAGTGGAAAATGTTCAAGGCACGAACAACATTGAGATTGTACCAAAATAAAGTAAGTATTTATTCTAATTCAATTTTCAACTTTAGGGAAATGATCTTGAAAACCAAAAATGTTGTCCTAGTGATCTTATACCTGATGAATCAGATGGTACCTTATATCATCACAAATCAATGGATTTGTGATTACTGGCTTTTCCATAGCCATGTTCTCTACCACTCTCCATCAGAACATGATGGTTAGATTTCTCTTCCATATCCATATTTTCACCTATGTGGAAACCCAATGATTAGTTTATTTGGGTAACCGTTACGTTTCATACTTTTTTTTAAAGATTGGTTTTGATATTCCTTTTTACGATGTGGGTTTCTATTAAAGAAACTTTCGAATAGTAAACCATTTATAACCCCGACGAATTTCGAGGGCGAAATTCATTTTAAGGGGGGTAGAATGTAACAGCCCAAGATTTTATAAAAAAATATTCTTTTTAATTTTATTAATGTCTTGTGTTGTACGCTACAAAAAAAGGAGCTTGCACAACACGCATCCTTGACTTGCCTTTCATTAAACGCAATCGCGACATTCCTCGATAGCGTGTGTAATACGCAATACTGAGTTTCACTAAACAACGATATGCTATTAAAATATTATTAAAACTAGCCATTATGAATAGTAATAACCACTTTTTAAAATTCCGTAAATCTTATTTTTCAAAATGAACTTCATTCTTGGATTCGGAGTATCGAATTTAGCCTAAGGTGAAATTTTGGTACTTTTCGGATAACTTTCATATTCTGATGAATAGTGAAAATTACTAAATTATAATTAAAAACAACTTTTTTAATCAAAATAATTAATAGTGATAAATCATTAATTTGAGTGGTTTTAAAGTATATTTATAATATATTTTTACAATTTAATACAATGTTGGTCATTGGATGTAATTTTACATTTAAACCAGACATAATCAAGTGTCAATCTTTTGATAGATATTGTTTCTTAAAAACACGCTATTTGTTTTAACAGCTGGATTTAATTATAAAATTAATTAATTCAATTTCTATGTTATGAATTTGGTAAAATAGACTTCATTTTTGAATTCGGAATATGAAATATAGCTTAGGATGAAATTTTGGCTTTTTTCTGAAAACTTTCAATTTTTGATGAATAGTTAAACCACTAAGTGGTAGGTTAAAAACTGAATTTTGCATAAAACTTAATTTTACCGCTTCTGTGAATGGAATTTCGAAAATCCGACAGACACGGTTGATATCAGTAAGTAAAATATGGTTCAATGAGATAAAAATAATTTTTGGTGAATAGTAACTTTTTACTTTTTTTACCGCGGTTAATAGTAAATAGGGTAACTAAGGGTAAATATGATATTACTATTACCCTAACACATGTCCTAATTCTATTTGATAAGTGTAATTCGACCAAAAACAAACTTAGGAATAAAATATGACCATTTAGGCCCACTTGGATTTGATTAGGACATTTATTATTATTTAATTCAAAGAAGAGTTAAAAGAGTTAAAATCAAAGTTTATTTACTAAAACATTTTTAATATAGGGTTATACATATGATAAATTCGATCGAAAATATTCATTAGAAAGCTAAAAAGATTTCCTACATGATGGTAGTTTATTTGTAATTTTTTAGACATCAAATAATATAATTTATTTATGACACAAAGATGATGCAGTTTTTATCTTATTATGAAATATTGACATAATTGATGTTATAAACACCAAAATAAATGTAATTTGAGACTTTTTATGAATTCCACTAATTTTCAAGGTTACTATGATATATTATTGTTGATTTAATCAACTTGGTTCGAACATATAATTCTGTTATGACTTTCACAAAAATCATATATCAAATAGTGTCAAAATTGACACAAAATAGTTTTTAAATCGAATATTATATTATTAATTGTTATTTTATTCCTAAAAATCTAAGGTTCGGCCAAATGACTTAGATAAGGATATATATATTAATAATAAACAATTTGGGGTTCGTTTTGCATGTTATAGTAACTTTATTAACCATATAGTGAAAGACAACAAAAAGACACGGTAAAAGATAAATTATTTAACTTAGAGTTAAATCTAATTGATAAGGTTAAAATAATACCCTAAACTTGTCTAAATCCTATTGTTTGATAGTATTTCGACCCATACCCACCTTATATTCGAAATAAGACCCTTTGGAACCATTATAAACCGATTTTGACATTAATATAAAATAATATTTTGAGATATTCCTAAGGTGCCCCTCTCCTCCCTTATAAAAGGGCACCTCCTCCCCCTCCTCCTCACACCAATTTGAGCACTCAAGCTCGGCCAACCCCTGAAATTTTCTCCTATACACTTCCCTAGAATAATCCTAGAGGTCCTGGTCTTCTCCAAAGACCAATCTTAGTTCCTTAAGTGGAGGATTCAAAGAGGCGTTCCAAAGAAGAGGTAATATCCATTAACGATCTTTTCAATTTCTTTCTTCTTCAACTTCTTTTCTTTAGTTGTTTCATGATAAAGTAATAACATAAGTATTACTTACATACTGATATGTTATTATAAATATGAAAAACCCTAATTCACCTTCTATCCATCCTACGGAAAAATGAAATCACCGCGCGTGCGTACGTACGGAATACCGTCTCCACGCCGTGGTGTAATCTATTTTCCACCATCACCTTACAAGGATGGGTATAATGGTGTAATGAGTAACTATATATGATTATTATGAAGAAATATTGATACTGAAATAATATATATATATACTCCAATACAATTCCACGATCATAGGAACGATATCATCACTCGTGCGTACGTACGGAATACCGTCTCCACGATGTGATGCGACTCGTTCTACATGATCTTCATTTCATAATGATTATATAAATGAATTTAATGAATTAATATGGAATATAATACACTAATACCATTCTGGAAATGAATTATCTATAACCTAAAGATAAGAATAAGGATTTATTCGACAAAACACGCATAAGAACAAAAAGTTATAAAGACCTGAGTAACAAGTAACAATGAAATATTACTAACAAGAAGCTAATAATATGACCATATATGATCTCATATCAATATGTATGATTCTGGAATAAGTAAATAACATTATTTAAACCATTATACAGGAGCTTCGGACACGAACAAAGAAAATCGGACCTAAGGTAAGGGAAATATCACAATCTCATTTTTATCCGAGATTGTTTATTCGTAAGTATTTACTGGGGTGTATTTTATCATCCACATCCATGTTTCATCAATATGTAATATTATTTCCATCCACCTACAATTGTTTAAATCCATTTTTACCCTTCGGTGAGTTTTTAGTAATATCTATGAAAGGAATATTTTGTCGTACGGGGTACTTTTTGACTTTTCCGAAAAAAGTACGAAGAATGTTTTTCTAACGTATACGGCATGAATGGATTTTTAAAACATTATTTCCAAGAAGCTTCCTTTACAAGTTTTCAAGTTTATTTTTAATCAAATTCTTTTAGTTTATAATTTTATGACATATTAAGAAAAGAAAAGTGTTTTTGAAGAAGAAAGGATATTTTCCTCAAGAATGGTGTTCAAGTGTTTTATCAAAATTATTTTCCATCTAAGATAATAAAGGGTTATGTTTTTATCCCTTTAATTACATTGATTTGATGATGTTGTGAGGGAATTATTTTTATGAAGTCATTTTCCTTATAAGATTTGTTTTATGATGTCGTGATGTTTCAAGAATCCCATTTTTGTTACATGTGTTATGCGATGATGTATGATTTATGATTATGTGGCACACATAAGAAAGGATTCAATATAAGATGGGTGGGACCTATATCTCCCTCCAATGAATTGAGTAAAGATTTTATATCTCATGAGATAGACAGGGATGGAACGGTAGGTTATACCGGTTCAGTGAAACAGGACTGAAACGAGGGTTACTCGATTCAGAAAGGGACTTTGTCCACTAAGATAGTCTTGGCAATGAGTCTTGACTAACAAGAAATGATTTTCCATGATTATGTGTGCATGCCACAAAGTTTCATGTTTTAAGTTATTATTATTGGGATTTCATTTCACTACTATGATTTATCCCATGTTATGAAATTATGCTCTCTTTTGCAGGTTAAGATTTCCAAAATTTATGTTCTTATGAATATGATGTGATTGATTTTTCTTTTGTTTACCCTTACTGAGCATTTGAGCTCACCCTTTTATGTTTTCTTTTCCCCAGGATATAAAGAAAGGTTTTAGGTATAAAAAAGGAAGATCATTATGGGAGATGTTGAAGATCTTCCACCACGATTAGAAGATTACGTTCCGAGTTTCCAAAGACACTAAACTATTACGATCCTTGTGTGTGTGTTTTTGTTATGTACTAAGTATTCCGCAAAAGTAATGTAATGTCCATGTACGTCAAGATACGGGTCTCTACACATAACCTAAATGGGAGGCATTTTTCGATCTTACTACACACACACCCGACCATCTCAATACATAAGTGGAGTGGAATAACAATAAAAGGATACAAAATCTTGAAACTAATCCAAGCATGAAAAATATATAGGGACTATAAGAGTATAGTGGTGAACACTGAAAAATAATGGGAAAAAAGAAATTCCCAGCTAGAAAAATATACCAATCTAAAAACCTAGAAAGTAAAATGATGAGGGAGGCCAACTCCTGATCTTTAAGCTATGACCACCTTACATGGTACCAAGCACCCAGTATCCCTATTCTCTTCTATAGTCAATGACAACCTATCCTTTATCTCAATATAATACGACATGGGTGGGAAAATCCAATACAAGGGTGAATATATAAATACCCATTAGGACAACCTAAAAAATGATAGGGGGAGTAATAAGAGATAAAAAAGGAATAGACAGTAGATAGTAAATAAAATGATGCTCATCCTAATATAAGTTAAAGTAACCTCAGACAAACATAAGGGTCTCATAATGGTTTGTAGATGAACTACACATCGATCCTTTTCCACCCATAGAAGGAGAGTAACCTCATCTAACCACAATAAAATTAAAATATAATGAAGATGGAATAAAACACATGTCTTTGCAACCTATTGTAGGAGAGAAACAAAATATAAAGGTGGGGATATATATATGCTCTGTAAAAAGAATATCAAATGAGAGAGAAAAGGGGATCTCTATATCAAATCCTGATTTGGGAAAAAACTATGCATTATTTCCAGAAGTCCGTCATCAATGCCATAACATATAATGTTTCTTCCCAGTAAAAAACATCCAAGACAAACCATGCCTCAACATTATACAACATAGTTGAGGGGAATCAATCTCTAGGTAGAGGACCCCATCCCTGGTACAATAGGAGGGTTCCACTCAATGGATAGATAGTGGACCCATACCCTGTTCCAATATGGGGGTTCTACTCTAATTGTTGATAGAGGACCCATTTCATACACAAGAAGAGGGTTCCACTCTAATTGTAGATAGAGGACCCATTCCAAACCCATCAAGAGGGTTGTACTCTAAGGGTATATAGATGACCCATGCCTAGCCTAGTTAGAGGGTTCCACTTTGAAATATGGATGACCCATGCCCTATTGCAATAGGAGATTCCAACTCTTTAATTCTATAGGATCCATGATCTAACTCTGAATGAGGGTTTCAATATAGTATTTAATTGAGGACCCATGACCTGCCCAGTTGAAGGGTTCCAATCCGAAACTCTCTGGTGATCCTAAATAATCACTGTCATCATCGAGAATTTCTTAACTAAGGGACAAGTCCAGAACAACTAGCATCACATTTCAACAAACAGAACAGAGGGATCCAACACATTCTACGTATAAAAAGACTTAGTATAGGCATATTTCTGAAAAAAATTAGAGTCTAAATTAAGTATATATGAGATTTCTATGTTTCATAAAGAGGGACAAAGGGTTACATGTTGTGGGAGGGGACCCACAAAGCATGTGGTCCCACTCCATCACCTGGCCATGTCCCTAGAGGTATATATCTCACTAATCATGTTGCACTACATGACATGTAGGGAGTCTTAACAACATGTCCAAGACACTAGGGGTCCCTACCCATACACTTTAGTAGTGTCTTTGTACATTGGTACACAACAGTGTGCCTAGACATATATTTACACATGTGGTCCTTCCCGTGTGCTCTACCACACAAGTAAACCACTCGGAAGAGGGGTATATGGTGTGTAGGCGGTATATGACATATTATATCCTTAATTTTTTTAAACCGTATCCATCACATCATAGGGGCTACACAACGTGTGTTCGTCGAACTATATAACATGTAGTTCAGTTTTTCACAAAACATCAGATCCATTATTTATGTGATAGATCTGATCTCCCCACATTTTATTTTGGATTTTTTTTCATCCCAAAAAAATGTTTATTTCCCCGGCCTGTGATTTTTGGGCCTCTGGTGGCTGAAATTTGAATCTGGTTTGTTCCTGTGCAATCCTATATGCACCGTTGTGTCTCTGATAATTAATGATGCCTCCACCAGTCTTGGATCTAAAATCCATGAGAATAAAAAAACTTTATTACATGATTAAACCCAAAATACATCATCATCAGATGTGATTAGCCAACAAAAGGTGGTAGAACGTTCTTGAATCCACCCAGGGAAAATGTAGCTAACCATATTAAAAATAGACATAATAGTGATTTTATAGAATTAATTCATAGTGTTAAATTAATTAATTAATTACATTAATAATTTAATTAATCCACTAAATGTACCACTAATGGATAACTGACCCGAACACCCCACACTGGCCTATTTTAGGTTACTTCTTAGGTAAAAATCACATTCCAGACTCAACTATGGTATCCAATTTCGGATTAGAGCATTTATTTATAGGTTATTCCTTTTTATTTAAGAAAATATGCACATTTAATATAAAATATATTTAATATTTTTGTAAAATTTATTCCGGGCACATCGGGCCACATAATTTCACATCATATTAGCACATGGATCCAAAAATACATATAGAAATATTTAAAAGTCTTATAAGGAAAAAAATAAGTCTCTACACATATAGTTATCCCCACCATAGAATTTTGCATAATGTCCAATTCTGAGCTGTGCCTCTTTATGCCATCAAAATCACCTACTGAAACACCTATCTAGCATTCTAATGACATGCCCAGTTTATTTTCCATTATAACGCACTCAAATTTTTTGGAAATCACTAGTCCAATGTTAGTAATATGTTCACTTTTGAACTGAAATAGACATGCCCCACCACCTAATAATATCTTGAGCACATCAACTTTTACATAAAATCCTTGTATAAACATAAAAAGATAATTCTCAATTCAAAAATGATACACCTGACATGTGTTCCAATAAATTGAATCCAAATTAAAAAAAACTGGTTAGAACTCCCATGGATGACCATTCCCACAATTCTCAACTGCACCTATTGACGTGTATACATTTACCTAGTCATGATGACCTAAACTTCGGGCTTTCTGTGATCATATGATTATGATCGCTGAATTTGATACCCAACTCTCAATGAAATTCCATGTATGAAATACTAACTATTCAAATGAGATTTATTTACTTTCCATATCATGAAAACCAACATAACATTGACACAAAACCTCTAGATCATCCTAATTTATCCCAAGTTAAATATTCCACTCAAAATACACCAAAAATCAAAACCAAGATTACATCCATCATTCACTAATGAATCCATGTGAACAATTTTTATTTACTCACCAATATTCCAATGACAAAAATGACTAACCACTGGTATCACATTCCCTAAATTCCCCTCTCATGAGGTTCGTATCACCGAAATTGACATCCAAATCCCCCCATAAGAATATCCATTTTTTCATGTCACAAATTCAAAATCCCAATCCATGTGAACCATATCCTACCCTTTAAAAAATATAATGACCACACATACTCAAAACTGGTCATACCCAAGTACCAAGATAAAGATTAATTTATTTCCCACTCTAGAAACAAAAAACACCTTCCAATAAATTCAAAAATATTCATCTAAAATATGGGCCACCTCCCTCAACCGGCCACTAGTGTAGTTCCCAAAAAAATTATTTCCATATACTGATCCCCAATTTCCATCCCAAATGGGTACCGCCCCCATTGATGACCATCCTATTAATATATGAAAATGATCTGAATCCTAAATTGAGCATATCGTGGTACCTTGATCCATTTGAAATGATAGCTACCACCACTGGGGGACATCTCTCATAAACTGAACTCCATTAAACCATGCCTATAGCTATATCAAAAAATACTTCATTGATGACTCTCTTATAGATACTAAAAATAGAAACAACCACAACACTACAACTACTTATACCAAATATTTATTGGGTTACCATCAACCCAAACACAGAATTATAACCCAAAAAACTCTCACACACAACATGTTCATTAATTTTTAACCCATCTTGTACCACACATAACAAATTAACACCTACCATAGCACACCACCATTTTCCCCAAAGTTATTACCAATTAATACTCTACCCCTCATGAAGAGTAATTCAATGAGAAACTTCCTATAGGTTCCAACTGATGATCCGACTCATTCTTACTCAAAATCAACAATTTCTTACTCCAAAACAACATGATCATTGGAAAATCAATCACGACTTCTTGAGTTTCACAAAATCTAATCAGGATGACTATACTATATGAAATATCAATTTCATATAACTAGAGTGACCTAGGAAATCCTTTTCAAGATTAGGAACCTTACCTATTCTAAGAACCGACACACTATGCCCTGTAAACAATTCTATTTAAAAAATGAGCATCTATCCACCACTATTAATACAAAACTAAAACAAATCCATGCCAATAGAGTTAGGAACCCAAATGTTCCCTCCCTATGAATCTAGAATCAAACCATAACTCTGACACTCTGGGTTTCTAACTTCCCAAACACCTAGAACACAATGTTCTATTTATAAAAAATCACAACCAAGACTTTTTTCCATACACTCAATTTCAACTCTTGTTCATTGATATAAAAAATTATAATGTACTCTTGTTTTCCATATTTAATGCACTTACCAATGTAGGATAACAACCCCAACAAGCTACCCTTTCACAAAATGTGGAACTGAATCACTTTGAAACCTATGTCATTCCTAAAAGGATCACTATGCCTCTATCTTATTCCCAAGAACATGGGAAAAGTCCCCTAAAGGTCAATGCTCATGTGATTTCATCCATAATTCAATCTAAAAAATCCATGACATCCACCAAGTCCAATCACCCACTCAAGGGTCTCATATACATAAAATGCCATGCATTAAATTCTATCCATCTACCCACAAGATCACCGATTATAATGATCATCCATAGAGAATAATTACCTTGGAGAATCACAATCTCATCAATCAACAGTATCTCATCCAATGAAATCATCCTAGAAAAATCGTTCCAAGGGAAACCACAAACACCGGCTCACTTAAGTAAAATTCCATTCCAATATATTTGCGAAAACTCCATATAAGTTGTTACTGGCACATTTAATAACAAAACCAATTTATTACTGACCCTCAAAGGGTGTGAATCTAATTAATTAATTATACTTACCAACAACTTATGGTCTCTACCCATCCCATATTGAAGGGAATATGTGACCATCATCACCATCAACCACCCTTCCATAGAACCTACTTGACCTCTCATAAGAAAGAACCATATGTATGTTAACCCAATTGAGTATAATTCCATCGAGTAATTATATAGGAAAACATCATATGAAGATTTTTTTAAACATAAATATCATTTGTTTTCAAAAATAAAAATCACAGTAATAGGCCCATATATTTCATGTGAATCCCTACATACTGAGAATAATACACACACATAGGCCTCTTATGACAGCATTCCAATAATTTAATCTATTACTATCTTATTTCCAATGGTCCAAGATCAAAAAATATAGTAACTAATAAATACAAAAAAACCAAATATCATTTTCCTCATGGTATTTCAAAATCACAAATAAACATAAAATTTTAAGCCCAGAACATCAATCTCATACCCATGGTGACTGAGATTTTCACAAGAAAAGGCATATGTGATGCACCAGTTTGAATTCCATGAAAATATCTAACTCTATATTATATATACAGTCTACCAAATCCGAAAAATTTAAGAAATAAATTAATTAATTCATTGATACAACTTTTTAATATCTTAAACCAACTCAATATATACAATAACCAGACTCGTGGTTCTATGTGACCCCAGGCATTCCACCTTATATTCCAAAGGATAATAACTGGTAGGGGGTCTAGGGTGGTACAATTATGATACTATACCCTCAATTCAAGAGTGTTAGATAACATATGAAATAATAAATAATCATATAGAAACCAAAACCATTAGAGTACATAGATCATTAAAACATCCAATAAAAATAATATGTGGTGCACAAGCATACATTCAATTATATAGACACGATTTACCAAATTGAATGATCACATATATAGATAAATAATAAAATAAATAAATACACAATGAATCCACCACTACCATGAGAAATACCTCATCCCAACCCATTACACCATTTTAGTTATCCCACATGATCATGACATACTAGTCCTTATCCCCATTTTAACCTAAAAAAGATAGGGTTTCTTGGGTATCCAAGTTTACTAGTGACATAAGTTTGGTGTGAGTACATAAATTATCATGGAACCAACAACTAAGTCTTGTACTGTACTAAAAATGAAATGATAT
The DNA here is from genome assembly GCA_963277665.1 of Viscum album. Classification (NCBI taxonomy): domain Eukaryota; kingdom Viridiplantae; phylum Streptophyta; class Magnoliopsida; order Santalales; family Viscaceae; genus Viscum; species Viscum album. The sequence goes on along the minus strand of OY728157.1, from coordinate 851,283,082 downwards.
GTGAATTTTAAATTCTCATAATAAATAAATAAATTTTTGATAATAAGTAACACACAACCCACAATAACAACTTTGGATCGATGCTGGAATGTCTCTGAGCCTTTTTTAATGATCGTGCCAAACCATGTACCATATACACACTATTTTGGATCCTTATGTCCATGACCTGATCAACCATACTTTCTTTGGCATGTTTCAGGTTGTCTCTGAGCACATATTGATGACTATGGATCCCAATAAAAGGCTCGGTCTCCCATATATATATATATATATATATATATATATATATATATATAATGTCATAAACATACCCAAAGAGAGTTTTCCCACCTCGCTTATAAGCTTGAAGGTATCTTAGAACCAACGAATGATCCTAGAAATCTCCATATCTGAATAAAAGATTTACCCCAACTCCCTATCCTTGGAATCCCCATTGATAGTAATACATACCACCCCTATAGATTTATTCTTATCCAATGGAGTATCCTGAAAGTATCACAAACCTCCCCTATGATAGTTTTTCAACCCTATAGCACATATCAAAACATCACCCCCATAAAATTTACAAAGCATAATTAAATACCTCCCAAGTGTTTTACTAATTAAAATAGAAATAAGAGATAGGATAGTGTTAGTTGGATACCCAATATAAACCATTGTTATCCATATCCCACCACATCCATTTAGGTTTGGTCTATCATCAGGGTACCAACCACATTTATATAGGTCAACACATAGATGGAGGTACCCAACTAGGTTCTTTAATACCACACTATTTAACTCGAGTAATAAAATATCTCTCAGAGGATATCATGCCCATAAACAAGTTCATAGTCACCACATGAACCCATAGGAATTATGGGTAATCCATAATGATGTCAATCAAGAGAGATGGATCAAGTCCCATCTCCATTTTAAGGGTCACTCTAAGTCAGTCATCTCACCCCAACCCATCACTAATCATTATATGGACTCTCCACCTAGGTCAATATGTGTCAAGTTTCTTCACCCATCCTACTAGGTTCATCCATCTTAGGTCATTTCACACACTCATTGGTAGGTCTCTAGGGTTATAGGTATCTTCTTAGTCTAGGCCCCATCCATCAGTGGTAGAGGCATGAAGACAATTACTAATGTCTTTAGTGTCATTGGAACTTTAATCCTTTCCTCCCAAGATTTTACATAAGTTAAAAAATTAAAATTAAATTACCATTTAATTAAAATTGACCAAAAAATATATTTCAAATTTTCCTTATAAATGAAAAAGGTCATATCCTTTAGTGGAGTGACCACACAATACACACATCATATCAAAATGTAATAATTACATAGGAAAATAATTGAGCACCACCTTCCTCAAAAGAAACTACTTCATTAAATTTTCCAAAGGTCAGAAACTCCCCTAATTCCTTCTCAAGATCCACCAAAGATCGGTCAATCTCAAATTAACAACCAGGAACCTACCACATGGAATATAATCTAATTTAATTAATTATAATCTAATAAAAATTAAATATGAAATTTAAATCAATCCACTTTGTATGGAATAATCTGAAAAAGTCTCACCATGTCATCACCTCACACTAAAATCGAATACAATAGCCTTTAGGAGGTCTGTAGTAGACACATAACCTCTACCTAATCCAAGGTCCTATCATGAATGATTTATACATAAATTATCCAAAATAAAATTTAGGAAAACATTATAGAAGTTCAAGTTATTATGTATCATTGATAAAATGTTGAATAAAAATAATCGGACATCATCTTGGGACACCCACCACCCAATCAGTATGAAATAACCATTGATAAATGATTATTTAACTATCCTATAGGTGAATCAACCCTGAATACCTAAAATGAACCACCGATATTAAAAGAGATAGTGGGGGGATCCAATAATGAATAATTCATGGTAGATCTCACCTAACATTAAAATTTAAAATCAGCCATGAACCACACCATTGAAGGGAGAAACAACTGGAGGGGAAATAGGTTTTCCCCCAATCATGCATGAAAATAGAAATAGAGAAAGGGTCTATACATTAAAATCAGGATGGGGATATAATGGTAATTATTCCACTACAAATTTATTATCCATACATTTCCTGGCTATTAAGAAATTTTTGCGTAGGGGTTGGTGTGCTATAGCCTTCTCTTGAAAATCCTCCCCATCCTCTCTAGAGGCTCTCCAACACCCCAATACCCCCCTATAATATAAAACCCCATCCAAAAAATATATTTTGATGCGTCTAACTGCAATGAATTGAATTAAAAATCTAGGTTCTTAAACTGACCCATCCATAAAACTAAAACATTCAAATACCCATGAGAATTTTCTCACTTATATGAACACAAGAAATTACTTTAATGTCCTTACATATCAAATTTAGAACCATGTGAAGTTTCTTAGGATCAGAACATAGCTTCCAAACCATATAAAAAGTGGCATATTTTTTCTCCAAAACACCTCCAAAATGCATTTTCTTCCTTGGTAACTTCTATATAGTCCAATATATCTAAAAAATATTTATACATGATAAAACAGAAACTATATAGTATATGAACCATTTATACTAGAAAAAAATGAATCATTTTCACACTTTGCGTACATCAAACACCCTCACACTGAAACTATTATTTCCCTAAATAAAATATAGAAAATCATTCCAAAGGGACCTCATAAGAATAAATTATAAATAAACAAATTATTTTAATAGAATTAACATGAGTTTGAATGAAAAATACTTGAATATTCGACAATATCCATTAATATTTCTTTATTCTCCAAACAAAGAATGAATAATACATTCATGCGCATTTTTTAACTTTTTATATTAAATAATTTTTGTTTATGTATGAAACCCACCAAATTCGTTTAATATAAATAAACCCAATCTGTATATGTATTCTTATACCCTTAGTTAAGATAAAATAATTGCTCATCAACATAAAATGGTGGGTATCAAATTTTATAGGTCACAATATCTCATTGACTTGAAACACCAAAGCATGAGTAAGGTAATCATCATCTTGGTAATTAATTTTGATATCTTTAAATTATTTTTTTGATGTGAGACATTATTATTTAAATTTGGTAATAATATTTTTTCGATGACTCACCATGATAAATTGCAAAATCAAGTAAAAGGTTCATGAATTAAGACTACGTAACAAGCATGTTTGTGGCATCAATAAATTTTAAAAAACAATCCCTCAAAATGCATAGGTAAGACTTAAATTTCACTATTTTACCTAATTTAATCAAATCCATTGAAATTTAATACATAAATAAAAATGATTTAAGATGAAAATTAAAAATATTTTAATTGAATTTTTAATTCAAATCACCAATAAGAGGGTTTATCAAACCAAGAATATGCATAACATAAATATGATTTACCTTATATCTTTTATAATTTAACTAATATTCATGTGTGACATTTATGAAAGGTCCCTAAATGGTATATATGAAAATCATGTCATCATTGGTAATTAAATAGGAATTTTTTAAGGTATTGTACATATGAGAACCTCCCCCATACATAAATCCATACTAAAATTTTAATTTCTAATTTCAAGAAGGGTACACATGTGAAATATGTTATATATAATTAAATTAAATTTAAATAAAATATGAAATACACATAATTGGATAAAAATATTCCTTTGATATTTTATCATGTCACATACCAATGAAAATATGTGTGGTATTCTTCAACTACCTCACATATTCTAAAATGATCGTTAGAAAATGAACTTTATCCATAAAAACATAAGAAAATTCTTCCGTGATATTCCAAATGTATAATATCCATTTGATTTACAATATATATATATATATATATATGAGATACCGTAGTTTTAAGAAAATTTAGGATTCTTTGGATGAAATTTGAGTACTAATTGTTTAATACCTATTTTTATTAGAATCAATTTAAAATTAATGGAAAATATAAAACATAAAATAATGAAAATATTGTTTTTATTTATTGGGTTTCCACCCAATAATCTCATATGGTTATGGTAATTGGCTTGAACATGATTCCCAACCCTCATTTTTAGTTACTTGGAGGATGAGGATTCATCATAGTGAGCCACCATGTGCGATGTGTGCCCAAACCCTTACTAAAATATAATTCTATTTAAGAAGAAGGGGTTGTGTTTTACAACATGCATACTATTTGGATTAAAATAAAAAATGGTAGATCCATTATTCATCCATTACCCAAATTTATTCCACCATTAATTGAGTATAAAGTATAACCAAAGTTCTATTCTGGATTGGTGGATATAAAATATAGGGGTTTTCCATTAGTTGTTCATGATATTCAATTCCACAAAAATAAAATTTCTCAAAACAACCTTCTAAAGTAAGTGAAATGTAAAATGGGTTATAAAAAATTAATGGTTATTTAAATTTAAATTCACAATAGTATAATTTAATTATATCGTCCCATTCATCACAAGAAAAATCATTATCATAATGAAATTTAGAAAAATTAGGAATTACATCATCATATGATACCATAGTTGATACAATAATTTTGAATTCAATTTTAGTATTGAATTTATTCTTACACCCACCTTGAAAATGAATACATTGAAAAAATTAATTTTTGGTAGTGGGAAAATTTAATGAAACCTCATTCTCCTTATACATTATGGGTGTATCATATACCTCATCCAAACACTCATCCACACATTCCTCTCTATCTAAATCTAGATTTTCATTATTTACTATCTCAGATAGTTTCCCAACCAAAACATTATCACATAACAATTAGCTAGATTAGTAAATTTATTATTTAGTGAAGACCAACATCATTGATAATAAATTTTCAAAATTCATGTTTTATGTTGAATAAGGTGAAACCTATGATTTTGATGGTGGTGAAAATGAGTTTATATTTTTGTAATCACTTCACTAAAAATAATCAAACTCATATTGTGAAAAAGGTGATTCACCCAAAAAGGTTCCAAATTAATCATAAAATTAAGGGGGTTCAACCCAAGGGTATAGGAAAGACTCCAAACACCATTAATTGTTTCATGTATATGAACTATAAATATTACCTGCAATAGTGGAGGGTTCTCCACTTGCATACCTCTCATCCCAAGGTTTCATGGCACAAAATGGATTATACATGATTATTTAGGAAATGCAATACCCCAATTTATTTTATTTTATTTTTTAAATTTTCAATGAAATAAAAAAATAAAAAAAATCATAAATTAATTGGTCTAGGTGAGTACCAAGTCAACACCATTGATCCCTCACTATGAAACAAAAACCTGAAACAAACATCACAAGGAGCAAAAAAATAAATAATCAATGTGTTCCCTAAAACGACTAGGTTTGTATATAGTAGATGTACGGGTCTATCACATATATGAAAAGGGTTTTCCTTAGGTTTATAAATTTTACCAATTATATATGAGACAAAAAAGTGAGTGGAAAATATGAATCATTCCAAAAGTATCATATGTTAGTGCAATGGGATGTAAGGTAATAAAGTTGGACTAAAATGAAATGTGTGTTACAATTTTAGTGGTGAATTGGGATATTAATCCCTCAAATGGTTTCAATTTTTTAATCATTACTGTGGGATTCAATGTAATGAGTGAGTCCTTGGTTTGACACACACACTATAACACCGGTTTAATCAAATACATTGTCCAACATACCATCTAACTAGCATTTCATGAATACAAAAAACTAAATTAAAATTAAAATAGATCGAATTTTCCTAGAATCCACTTATCATGATTTTAAATGAAATAAATAAAGGAAAATTTAGTCCTAACATAATACAAATAAAATCCATTAATGAAAAATCAATAAATCAATCAAAATCATGTGAAAAAAACATCATCCATAAAACATAGAGCATCATTCAAGAAAATAACAAAAAATAAATCAAATATATAGGTATTTATAAAGTTAATACATCAATGTATAGAATCAAGCCTCATGTTTGATGAAGACCTAAAAACATTCCAAGGTCTGGGATGATCCTCACATGAAAGATACTTGAATCCACCTTAGAATCCTTATTTAGATGATCCTTTAGGGTTAGAGTTAGGTTTGGAACCTCATATTAAATCTATTGAATCCCTTATAGTGTCCCCAATGAGTTCCAGGACAAATACTACACTCAAAACATGTCATTTTTTGAGTTATAATGGTGGTTGGGGGGTTAGTAAGTTATGCACGAGTAAGTGTCATAGTTTGTAAACAATTTGGGAGGTGCAAAATGACATATAGAAGGGGTTTTTTCATTTCATTGTTTTATAAGAGTTTTTCTAAACCATTATAAATTTTTTGAATCCCTTATCCTTCATGTTTATCTTTCTACTTGGTTTCCTCGGCTGGGTGAATGGTTTCAATGTCATCATTCACAAAAAAGAAGCATATTTTTTATCCATATATCTTATGAAACATGATTTCTACCTTGATAATTAAATGTAGTTTAAATACACATAAATTAAATATTTCTACAATATAAAACAAAAATTAGATAGTACATGAACCATTTTATACATTAAAAATAAGCAAAATAGTTTTTCACACATTGGGTACATCCAGAACAAAACTGAAATCACTCATTTAGATAAGGTTGTAGAGGATGATTCTACTACATAAGAATCTCCTAGATGTTTTTTTTCTGAAGCTCAAATTCAAAGATAAATCTAAGGTAACCAATAAAATTAGTGTTTATTTTTAGGATCTAAGTAATATAATAGAATCACGTAGAAAATAATTGATTACATTGAAAAAGAAAATTTTAACAAATAATTAAATTATGGAAGCCCCAAAATGAAAGTCAAATTTTGAAATTTCAAATATAAATATGTAAAAAAATAAATGGGGAACTGGGAGTTTGGATAAGTTTTTATGTGATCAATAATAAAAAATATTTTAATGTATGATTTTTTATACTGAGTCATCCAGTATATAGAAAACCAGGGCCATAGACAAAGGAAATAAATTTTTTGGGGATAAATCTCAAACACAAAGTGGTTTAAATACTTAAAAGCTATATAGGGACAATTAATATGATAAATTGTGGTGAAAATATATTTATGTTCATAAAATTCCAATTTTTTATATATTTGGTTCATACTATGAATTATTGTGATGAGGCATGGAGTTATAAGTTAAAGAACCAAAATATCAATAGGCTTGCTATAGAAACTATTTTTTGGTTATGTGTTTATTCTTATGGAAATCATATTTTTTTAATGTTTAATTAAGAACTATATGGTGGTAGTTAAATGTAATAGGAGGATGGAGACATCAGTAATGGAAATAGACTCTATATGATGGAAATATAAAATAAGTGATTGACTTACATAGGAGAAACTTTTTGAAATACAAAACAATATATAAAAACATTAAAATTATATGTAATATTATTTAGAGGGATTATTTTGAGTTAAATAGTTTGATTTCATTATTTACCAGAGATCATAAGTTTATGCGGTGTGGCTGGTGGTGGTTTTGACCATGTAGAGGGCCATCAATGATGATTAGAATGTGTCAATAGTGGAATAATCAGCTAATATTTCCTATAAATAGATGAGTGGGATCACTTATATTGAATCTTAAAATCATTCTCTTATAATTTCATTAAATGTAAAATATTAATTTATCTTATACAAAGTCAGAGTAAGTCCAGAACATGCAAAACCCTTTGTTATTCTATGCTGGTGTGAGTTTGGGTTCATTCATTTTTATTCAAATCTAGAGGGTATTCTAGGTGGGTCAAGGAAATTTAATGTGATATGTTGGAGTTTAGATCATTCATATGATCATTTTCATTGACTGATTCCAGTTTTAGAACATTCAAACCTTGTTCATTATTTTATTATCTAAAAGTTTTGTTCTAGAACATGCGATTTAGGGAATAAAAAGTGTTATCAAAGAATAGAAATAAAATTATAGATGTTGTCAACTCCTTAGATGTTTTTCTATGGGAGCATACAATTTCATATGGAATGCTTTCAAAACTAAGAAATGTCTAGATTAACAAGTTCTATGGGTCAATATTAATATTCTAGAGGATGTATATTCACAATAATATATACTAAATGGAGCTTCAGATTTCATTAAAGTCGATGAAACTTGGAAAAAAGGGAAAATAAGGATGGTAAGGTCTTGGATATAAATAAATTTTGGAGTTCAGATGAAATTAACCTAGAATATTCCCTTCAACAAGTATGAGGTAAAGGAAACCAAAGTTCTAAAAACCACATTCATCAATATGTGTGAAAAGGCTACCAGTATAATAAAATCAATTCTAATGTGATAACTATTCAATATGAATATGTCACATGTAATGTTTGTGGTGAATCATGCCAATGACTTCAATATTTTTCCATTCGGCGTGAGTGATGTTTCATAGTGTATTGTTGGAATTTGTACTTCTTTTATCACTTTTGGAATAATGGTATTTGATGGTGACTGTTATGGATAGTTCCAATAGTATGTTTTACTTGGTGTTGGGAGAAATACATGATTTGGTTTTAAAGAAAGAGATCATGAAGAAAGAATAGGGTGCTACCAAAACAAAATTTAATGTAAAATGTAGGGGTATTCCAATCAAAGTGAAAAACAATGTTATAATAAAGGGAAAGAGAAAAGAGATAGGATCTAGGGGAAACTAGTAGTGTTGTGGAATATATTCTATAATTTCTTGTAAAAATGGTAATTTTATGAAATATTTCAGATATAGGAGGGTAAATTGTTTAAACAGAACATTCCGAATTTCTTCTCTAAATAACTAAAATAAGGATAAATGTACATTATTTCTATGTTTCACTAGTATGTTGGAGTCATGGATCATTAATTATGGGCATTAATTTTACTCAACATCAGAGAGGGGGAGCATGAAGAACCATGAATTTTGAATATTTAGCAGGGTTAATATTATAGATAAAAAAACCATGACATTGTTGGAAATTGTGATTCGAACGATAGAACTATGAGTAGATACATGTTGGAATTGAAAGGGGTGGGGAACAAGTCAGATGAGTTAGATTAATGATTCATGTTTCTGTACAATTTTTTGAAAGGATAATAAAATATAACACATAGTTATACGATGGTGTCTAATAGAGTGATATATAAAATTTTACACCTTATTAGGAGATCATAATGGTAAACTATTTCCAAAATAACAACTTACAGATCCTCAAAATTATGGAATGATCATCTAATATGTATGGTTGAAAAAGGGACGAAACACCTAGATATAGAGGGAATACTAAAACATGAAAACATGAATTACATGACATGAAAATTTCCCCCCAAAAGAAATAATATAAGGTCCCTTTCAATAAAGAAGAAATGGAACTAAATTATAATTATTTAGAACTTGTACATAAGATTGTATGGGGTCCATCTTCGGTTTTGTGTCAAGGAGGCTCATTATATTTTCTTATGTTCATTGATGAAACTACATAAAATGAACGAGTTTTCTTTTTCAGGAACCAATAAAAATTTTCATAACCTTTTTTAGATGGAGATCCTTGGAGAAGAAAGTGGCCAGTTTAAAGATTAAATACTTATGGTCTGAAAATAGTGGGGAACATAGAAACAAGGAGTTCCAATGGTTTTCTTGGAGAGTAGAATACATTTTTTGAAGATAGTGTCTAGAAAAAATAAAGTAAATAGCATGACATAGTGAATGAATCAAAAACTATTAAAGATATTCATAATCACATGGAAATAGTCTAGTTTTACTATAGATTTTTGGTTTGAAATAGTGAATCACATAGAATACCCCATGAATTGAAGTCCTTAAACCCCATTGTTTATGGAATTAAATAAGTAATCTATACTAAAATAAATTATATTTTTCCCACCATAATGTTGTTATAATTGATTCTTAGGACCATTTTGATTGTAGGGAGAGGAATGCGTTTTAATTAATTTCATGAGAATGTTTCTTTATGAGTTATGATAACAAAGGCACTAGATTTAAAATATAGGAAAATGACCTCTATAAGGTCATTATAATATAACATTTTTAGATCCTATGGAAGGATTAGTTTACTAAAGAATATTAAAATTATAATAATGAATTATATAAGTATTCCAGGGTTTATTTGAATGGAATTTTTCTATGCCTAGAGAGTTCAAAAAGAACTCATTTTTTACAAGATCCTAATAGTTCCTAAGGTGGAGTTTTGGATAGATGAAAGTTTTTAGAGATTTATCAAAGGATTTATGTATTTGAAATCTCTAGGAATGAAAATTCCCATGGGAGAGTTTTGGAAGATTTTGTTACATAATAAGCATAACCTCAAGGCCAGTGGTAGTCTACTAAGGCCATACAAACTGTATAGAGATTCAGTTAAAAAGTGTACTTCTTACTTTATATGGATGTTGGAGAGCCTGAAATCCCAATAGAGGAGGAATTTCTCAGTGATTCAAAAAAAGGGAGTTAATGATAAATAAGGATATGAATTACATGCATTCCTTTAAAATATAGTATCTTTAAGATCTTTAACATTGGAAAAGAAGATGAAATAATAATGGTTCTACCGATTAAAGAAGAGGTGGATAAATATAAGTAGTTAAAATGTTAGTTATTAAAGTATTTAAACAAACATGGGGATTTTATTTCTTGAATTATTTTTTCACAAGTTGTTTAGAACAAAAATATCTAGATTCTTGTTATAATGATTTTATAAGAAGATTTAGATATTAAAATATTTGATGTAAACACTCACTTCCTTCAAGAAAATTTGGAGGTGGAAATTTTCATCATGTAACAGAACGTTTCATGAGAAATGAAATGGAAAAATTTGTGTTCATGGGATGAATAAATAACCCATACAATAGGACAAGATGTACAATTACATTATGGAAGAGAAAAAGGATTTATAATGTAATAAAAATCACTCTTTCTACCAGATGTTTTTTGATGATGCGAGTTTCATTATACATATCTTCTATGTGTATGATATTCTCTTATTAGGTAAAAAAATAAACAAATCAGAGATATAGAGGATGAGTTACTTGGATGGTTTTGAGATAATGCATCTTAGGGAAGCCAAATATATTTTTAGGGGTGAGTATTTTGAGTAACTAGAAGAACAATATATTTATGTTGTCAAAGTTGGAGTTTTATTTGGAAGATAGTAGAAAGGATTAATGTCTTTTAATCTAAACTAGTATATACTCCATTGTATATACATTTCATTCTAATTAAGATCACTATGAATGGTAGATGAGGATAAATAACTGGATTGGGTTCCATGTACATTAGTGATCAGTTGATTGATGTACAAGGATGAATATTTCTCATGAAGTATGAGTTTATAGTAGTTTTATAAAAATATGGTAAGAGAATAATGAGAAGTGGTTAAGTGGATACTCGAGTATCTCAAAGGATCAATTGGTCTTTCCTCATGTTTTAAAATAGTTTTTTATACAATGGTATGTTTATATGTAATTTATAGGAGATGAAAACACAATAAAAACTAATTTTTTTTTTCTTTTTTCCTATATATGAATTCTTAGTTGTTAGATGTCTAAAAATTTCAAATAGTTTCACTTTAAGCCACTTAAGTTTAGTATATTTTGGAAAATGAAGTAGGGAAATAGGTGGTTTGGATGAATTTATTATTGGATGATATTAAAAGGAAATAGTGAAATAAAACACCATTCTATGATAGTCAGAGTATGATCCATCTTGAAAATAATTTAGTGTATTAATCAAGGACGAAACATATTAATTTTGTTTATAACTTCATCCAATATCAATTTTCGGATGGAATGATAAATCTAGAGAAGGTAGAAGATGGTTAGAATTTGATAGATATGACGATAATGATTGTAGTAGGATAAAGTATGAGACTGAGCTATGAGTTATTGAGACCTGGGTGAATATGAAAAAAATGAGATTCACTAATCATTTCTATAGGAGTAATATAGGATGAGATTTATTAAGTGATCCAGGAGACATGTTGAAACCATGAAAAATAATTTCTATGTGGTAGATTGTTTTGTTATTCATGAGAACTATTTTTTAGCTAAGCGTAGAATTTTCTAGAATATATATTTTTAATAGTTTCAATTTGGAAGTATGTGATGGATGTTCTGTAGAACTAGTGAATTCCAAAACTATAGGTATGCAACAATAATGATAAAAACAAACTATATATAATGAAAGTGTGTATATATTTATTGAATTTAATTAGAGTAAATTAGTCCAAAGTATAAGAATAAATCAAAAATTTTAAAAGGATAAAAAATATATTTTAGATTGAAATGTACGGGTGAAATTTATTTCTTTCAATGTTCATCTAGGATTGAAATATGAGGTGGTGCAACTAGAAATGGATTTAACCAAGCAAAGAGTCATTTGTGAAGATCAGAAAGTGATGAAACTAGAACAAAGAACTAAACATATTTGTAAATAGATGAGTGAGATAATTTTTTTAAATAATTATATCATTTTTTTCTTTTATTTTTAATATAAGTGGCATTGTTTACATCATAGAGTATGACTATGCTTAAATCATGTAAATCCATTCGTTGTTCTGTGCTGGTGTGAGGTTGTGTTATTTCGTTCTATCTTTCTAAATGTTATGTTAGGTTGTTCAAGTTGACTTAGTGTGAGATGTTAAAGTGTATATTATTATTCTGATATTCACATTGAGTGTTTCTAGTTTCAAAAAATTTGATGCTGGTTCAAATTTGAGGATCCAGATGGTGAGTTTTAGAACTTGGGTATTTCAGTACAACAGATGTCAACAAAGGAGGATGAAGACATATCCTTCAAAATAAAAGTGAAATCATTTTCATGAAATTTTTTTTGTGATCCTTTGTTTTCATAATACATTTTATTATAATAAACAGATAAATTATAATAATATTGTTGGATACTTAATGATAATGAAGAAGTGACTAATAAACTCAATTTTATTTGGAAATAAATTTTCCCAAAAGGAAGAATTACAATAATACTTCACTTCATAGGAGGAAAAAATAGAGGAGAGAAAAATATAATCCTAAAATATTCCTACATATCATTGAAGAAAAAAATAACAATATAACGGTTTTTTATTTTATATTACACTTATGGTGAAAAATACCAACTATAACACAATAAGTTTTAATTGACATTTTTTTTGAAAAAAATTCAATTTTCATTTATATCCTAAAATGAACTATGTAAAACCTTAGTTTCAAATGTAAATTTTTTTTAATACGTTACATGACATCAAATCCTCATACAATAAACAGAACATAATCTTGGTGTATGTTACATGCAATATCGACTTGGCATACATTACATGCAATACCAATTTTTCTACGAAACATCAAATTATTATTATAATTATTTAAATGAGATAACTATAATCTATCCATTAAAATTAGTAATATGAATTATCATAAATACTGTAAAAATATTAATTATAATTGTTTTATATAGAAAAAACATATTGATAATGAAATATATAATTTTTGGTAATGTTTTTATATATTTAAAAACACCATTTTCCCGAATAAAATACATTTAATGTCCTTCTATGAAAAATAATAATACTAATTTTAGACACATTTTTAAATTTAATTTGATAAAAAATTCAGTTTTTAATTTAGAATATTGAAATTAGTTTAGGGTGATCTTTTGGTATTTTTCTGAGAAACTTCATTTTTTGATGAATATTAAAAAATACAGGTTTTAATTCAAAACTATTTTTTATCTAATTTTTTTATAAAGATTAATTATTATTTTTAAATTGGTTTGAAAGTTTAATGAAATAATATTTTTATAAGTTAATTTAATGTTCATAATTGGAACCATTTTAAAATTTAATTTGGATATAAAAACTTAGCAATCTTTTTATCATTTTCACTTAAAAAACTCTCATTGTCGACCTCACTGCTGAATTAATTTTAAATTGATTTAGGCCACATTAGTGTTTGTATTTTGGAATAATTGATTCAATATTTCAAATAATAATAAATTATAATTCTTAATAAGTTCAAATTAGCTATTGACTAAAAATATTAGGGAATGTAATTAAAATTAATTACATCAATTAAGGTAAAATTAAGCTTAACTATGGACTAATCCTTACATTTAAGACCCAACATGACCTAGAAACGTGTTAAAAACCATTTTAATGGACATATATAGACTATATAATCAATTGTATCGCCTATAAACCATTATTTGACCAACATTAAAAATGAAAAATGTGGGGTGAAATTCTATCTTCAAAAATTTACAAGAGTGCCACTCCTCCTCCACTATAAAAAGGGATCTTTTCCTCCCAACTCCTCACACCTATCAAGAACGTTAGATCATGAAACATATACTAAATTATTCTAAAAAATTCCCTCCATTCCACATCTAATCATTTCATTGATCATAAGGCAATCCAAGGAATCCTTTTGGCATAACCCAAAAGGAGTTACCCGAGTAAGAGGCAACATCTTCTCTCAAATTCATTCTTTATTTTTCGTTCTCCACCGCTCCGCTTTTTTCTATTATTGTATAAAAAAAGAATATTAAATATAATAGGATTTATTTATGATATGGTTTCAAAATACACATACAAACACCTCTATACAATGGATAATGAACACACTGTTTATGTGTACGACCTACTACTACCTCACTAAAAAATGATTGTTCCATTTTCCTCACCACCAATCATAGTAGAAATTATGATGGATAATATGTTTATATATGTTATGTATTATATTTATTATTTCTTTAATATTTTTTTTCTTTTTTAATACATATATTGTTTTCATTCTTTTTTGTGTTAATATGATGATTTTGTTTGAGGAAGTGTGGACTACCCCCCCCCCCCCAAAGCGACATGACTCGTTAACACACAACATGGAATGTATTAAGGAATTATTTAGTTAAATTATATGATATATATATATATATGATATAATAATGCTACTATAATAATGATATATATACATATATATATATATAAATATGTCATTTACCTTCATTTTTTCAATACGGAAATAAAAACGAAAACAACGTTCATGCGTACGTATGACTTACCGTCTCCATGAATGTTGTATTCCATTTTAATAAAATATATAATATAAAGATTATTATAATAAAAATTTAATGTAAAAATGTTATATTTATATCATTTTTTACATTTTGTAGTCATGATAAATGTATAAGGACTAAAGATATAACCAATTATGACTCACACGAAGAACAAAGAGAATATTACCTGAAGAAAAACCCTTAACATATAAGGTCAAAATAAAATAAAATATGATATTATATATAATAATATGGTTCTGTATAAGATGTATAATTATTTAATATTTATTATACATGTGTTTTGAATGAGTACGACAAGAGTTAAGACACAAGGTAAGGGGATTTCATCACACTTATTATTTTATGGGATACATGCTATGTTTGCCACTATATTATTTTGTGCGGTGTATATACTAACATTGATTGTATTCTATTTATATTATACATAAATATATGGTTATTAATATATCCATTCTATGATCTTTCACTTATGGGGTTTATGTTTCAAATGTTACCAAATTGGTAAAATAGTTTTGTGTCAATTTTCATTCTATGAGTGTCATGTTTTATTATGCACCTAAATTATTTTAGACATGTTTATACCACCATTTTACATGATATATCATGAATATAATTATTTTAATTATATTTTTTCCATCCTTTAATTTTACTTTTCTTACATGGATATTATGATCCCATTTTATCAAGTTATAAGTGTTTATCGAGACCATGTCATCATTTTTTGAGATTATTTATGTTTATTATTACATTGATGAAATCTTATGATAAATCTATCAAGAAAACCCATGAGTTCCATTATACTATGTTTATTAAAGATATATCTATGTATTATTAACATTTAACACTCTTCGGTACATAATATAATGTTTTATGTAAAATATCAATGTCCCTCTCTCTAGTCAAAAATCTATTATATTCAAAAACCATGTTTTCAAAAATGTTTTCAAAATATTTTTTATGTTCATTTTCATGGAAAAAGTATCTTAAACACGTTTTATTGTTTTGGATGAGAAATTTATAATATTTTAAATCTTTTTTCAAAGAAAAAGGTTTTTTAAAAGGTTTTATGTTTTAAAAATTAATTTCAATGCATAAAAGATAATTTTTGCAAGAAATGTTTTTAAAAGATCATTCAAAATTAATTCCCATAAAGGATAAAATACATTATTGTTACTCATGACTTAGTTGTGAAATCATTCAATATTTTCATTTATATTATTTCTCTGAATGGATTGTGTTTTCATGGCATGAAGTTGATGAAAATCATTTATATTTCACGATTTATAAAATTTTGAAACTTGAATCATTTCACAGGTTATGTTTAAAATGAAATGATCTTTTGGAACATGTAATTATGATTTCACTATGAGATATGGGAGAACTATATCTCTCTCCAATGCATTAGTTAAAGATTTATATCTCATGAGATAGACTAATATGTTCTTAGGAATGAAATGTCACTACTTGTATTGGCCATGGGAGTGAACCAAGAATACCAATATGGTATGATGAGTGAACTCATGATACTAACATGGCCATGAGAGTGAACCAAAGAAAACCAAGATGGTATAGGGAGTTAAAAAATACTACCAATATGGTCTTGGAAATGATTCCATGGCTAATAAAGAAATCATATTATATTCTTATGTGTCTTCCCATATTCCATGTTGTAATCATATGTTATAATTTCATGGCTGTCCTTTATTTTATTATGATTCAGGTCTTATGAACTGCCAATATTTATGAAAGTGTTCATATTTATGATCTTTTATATGAAGGGTATGATGTCATATTTTCTTGATCATTTTCTAATACCCTAATACACATGACTATTCTTAAATGTCTCCCTTGTTTACCCTTACTGAACATATGATCTCACACCTTTTTATCTTTCTCTTCCCCCAGGTTATGAAGAGAAGTATTATATTTGATGTGTCTATAAAGGGTTCTATTCGTGAAGAAACTAGCAGGAGATAATGTGACCTACTTATGTACAATTGTTTATATTTCCATGTCTCCAAAGGAACTATAATATTATGATCTTCATGCGTCTGTTGGTGTAAGTTTTTATATATTTTGAAAATGTAATGTAATGTTAATTTATGTTAAGATTAAGACTCTATAACAATATTATATTGATTATTGGTTATTCATATCACATGACCGATAATATTAACATATTGAATAATGTGAAAGGATGTCTGAATAGAACATTTTTTTAAATAATGATAGTTCTTTGAAGATTAAAGGAAGTGGTAAAACAAATATTTATAGACATGAGTTAAAGAGCACATAGGTACTATATATGGATGGAATTTTATAAAATATGCTAAGCATAAGTCAACTATATATCATGGGACTCAATGTAACATTCAATAAAAAGGGTCTTCTAATCAAGGGTAATGTTTTAAAGTAATTAATGCATGGATGGAGGATGAATGGAAATCCATATCATGTGGAAAATAATAAGAACACATGTTTTCTCATGGTGTAAAAGGAGAATAGTTTATGACATAAAAGGCATAGCCTTATTCATCAATAAATAATTATGAATATATTAAATACTAAGGTTGTAATTGATATTAAAATATTAATTGAGATAGTAAAAGAAATTATGATTCATTCATAAGAGGGAAGATTGTGAGAAAAATTTATAGAAAATTTAAATATGATCTTTAAACATTCCTCGCTTGATTTACACTGATGTGTGTGTGTTGATGAAACCTCTTATAATTTTTAGAAAAATATATATTATATTTTATATGGATGTATATAATTATATGGGTTACATCATGTTATTCAAAACAAAAATGTATGTTATAGAATGCATTAAAATTACCAAAATTGAGAGAAGAATGAAACCAAGATATCTATATATATCTTGTGATTATATAGAGTCATGAAATACACTTTTATTGAGGATTAAAAATATTTTCAGAAGCATGAAATCATACATGAGGTGTCATTGGTAAGAACACTACAACATAATTGAGTTATTGAATGATGATATTATATTTTGAACAACGTAGATAAAATGATACTCATTAAGAGTGGGTTTTAAAGATACTATTGGAAATAAGTGATGTTTGTACTGTGTATACTCAAAAAATGATTCATTAAGCCTTTGATAAAAAATAACACCATATAAATCATGTTATGTCAGTAATCCATCAATGAGAAATTTTATAGTATTTAGGAATAAATGTAATATTATGAATAAGTAAAGAAATAATGTTTAATTGAAATATTATACCGATGAATGAGTGTTTCTCAGCTACTCAACCAAGAACGAATTTAACATTTTTTTGATATGATACTCATGTTTTTTTAATTTAATGATGTAAATTTGATAAAGTAAAATACGGAAATAAGTCTTGATTTCCAAATTATGATGAAATATATTCATTATATGGTAATTCAAATGAAATTTCATGAATAAATAAATTAATATCTCATTATAATGATTCTATGTCTAGATAATATGAAGAATTATGTGAATAAGTTATTCAATTATCAACTCCTAGGAGTAATATAAGAGTTTAAATCAATGAGTGAAATATTATTAAATACAATACAACTCCAACTCACACTCAACAAATGAAAAATTTAAAATAAACTATATTAATAACATAGGTGGTTTCAACATCATTTATGGAATATTTAACAGTTGAATCACCAGTTAAGTATATAGATGGGAAGACATATCAAATAAATAAGAGTCAAATATGGGAGCATGTGAGGAATAAAAATGATCAAAATGTCATTAGAATAATTTGATTGTTCAAGAATAAAAATTATGAGCATATGAATGTGATCCACTACAAATTTAAGTGGGTATGAAAAATATATGGACCAATTAAAGGAATATATGTGGAAGAAACACCTACAATAGTGGCTAGATTTGGGTCTATTAAACTATTTATATAAATTTAAATTAAATTAGGATTGAATGTATATAAAATAGATGTGATGATGACATTAATAAAATATTTTCTGAAAGAGGAAGTCTATACCAAATAACTAGTGTTATTCTAACATGTTAATGATGAAAGAATGTATGCAATTTTAATAAAATATAATATGGTTTGATGAAACCACCTGGGGATTTTTATGAAGTTTTTAATTCATATTTGAATAATCTAAAATTAAATAGATGAGGTGTCCATCACACCATCCATGTAAATCACTATAATAAGAATAGTTCATGGAACTTATATACACTGATTTTACCATCATTCATGAATGATAGATAAAATATATAGAATATTTTTACAAATTAATGTGATCCAAGTTTGATATGTTAGCTCTGGGAAAAGCTTAATACTTTATTGGGAAAAATTACTAAAAGGAGTAATTATAACTTTATATCACAAGAAAAATATTTGAATGAGTAACTAATGATTTTTAGTTACATGATTAAAAACCTCTTTCATTATTAATCACGGTTGGAAATTATCTCATTAAGAATGAAGATAAAAATTAAATATAATAAATATTATACATTTTAATGGTTATTATTTTATTATACTTGATAACTATGAGGCTTGGTATTTATTATGCTTCATTTCTTGCAACAGAGATTCAAAGAAGTCAAAAAGAGGAATATATAATGAAAATAAAAAAAATCCTGATGTATATTCATGGAATCCTTGACTATGGATTTTTTTTTGGGTTAATGAATGAAAAATTATTAATAGTATCATTGAATAAAAAATTTTAGGAGATGTTATGGTAATAAAATTCAGAAGTGGAGACGAAATATTTATTTGAAAAGCATGTGTTTGATAGATTAGTAAGAAGAAAGAGAGTAAATCAATGTGTGAAAAAAGTGTGGTATTGAGTTAATTTAGAACTTAATACAATACTCATATATAAATAAAATTGAAATTTAGAATCATTTTATTAATTAAAACATGGTGTAAGGAATTATCAATGTGTATCCTATTGGAATGAATCACAAAGTGGTGAATGAATTTTCAAAACCCTTTGCCACACCAGTATTTGAGAAAAATTGGTTGAATGTTATTTTTAAACCACCTCTTAATGATTAATGTGTTTTTGTGTATCTACACTCATTAAATATATTTAAAAATTTATCTATCAATTTATATTATATATGAAATTGTAATTTAATTTCATTATTAAATAGTGTTAATTGCTGAAAGTAAATTGAGAAACAAACATGGAGTTCAACATTTAATAATATTATTCAAATATTTCCAAGTCTGATGAGTGAAATAGGGGTATATAAATCATATCCAAGTGAATTACAGAACTCTTGAGGGTTTGGGGGTATTATACAAGGGGAGGAGCTAAAAAATTAATGAATAAATATGGATATGTAATCTTTTCTATGATAATAAGTGGTTGAATTGAGAATAATGATCAATGAAAACATAGAATTACCTACGGAAATCATAATTTATATACTATGAATTGATTACATAAACATAGAGGGATAATTGAGCTATTTTATTTCTATTTTGGTTTAATTTTTAAAAAGGATTATTTATTTTTTCAATGGAGTTCAAACCATAATGGAACATAGTCTATTCAGGAGGAGTTTTATGGAAGCATTGTTAGTCAAGATTATTTAGTTGATTAATCATAGATTAATCTTATTCTTCATGTTAGGAATTATTAAAAAATTAAATATAATGAATAATATATATCATGGATTGAATCTTTAGTAATTATAAAATTCAATTTCTCAAGGTTACACAGGGTTTTGGTTATAAGATGACAAGCTAAGACAAAATATTGTTGACTACAATATAGTTTAGAAACCAATAGCATGGTTTCAAATAATTTTAAAGTCTATGAATTGTAGGTTAGTATTAAGTGTTAATATGTGGATTCAATAGAAACCTACATGGAGTAAAAATTCCATGGTTTTTGAAAAAACATTATCATATAGAAACCAAAACTAGGGTGGGTACCATTTTTCAAAGAAAATTTTTAGAGGCTATGGGATATCTAGCCACATTATGTTTTATATTTTCTTTCAATGAAAAATTATAAGGGAATCATGGTTTATAGAGAAAATATAGTGGTGTTGTTCATCATATTTTTGAAAAAATAAGAAGATCATTTCCACCATGCTATTTTACATTTCATGGTTAAGTCATTAAAAATATAGAGTTGGATAAAACAAAGAGAACATGTAGTTATAAGAGGAGACTAGTCATGGTTATCACATATGGTTTGAATATTGAGAATATTTAGTAAACCAAATCATTGTTATAGATGTGATAAAGAATAGGGAATCTTATATTTGTTAATTAAAATTACTTTATATGTTACCCATTTTAGTTTTGAAGATCATTTTCACTTAAAATGGAAAACTTGTTATTTGAGAAGACATGAAGAAGGGTGTTTTTATAGAAGGTTTCTTTAATATTAAATATAAAAACAAAATTTAATTTCAGGAGTGACATGTTATATTGATTATATAATATGAAATTTAAAACATAGAAACAAGTGTATTTATGTGGTGATTTGGATTTTAATGCCACATGTTTTTGGGTAAATGATTTGTCTTGAAAAACTAAAAAATGGTATACCTAGTCACACCATATTATGAATTAATTTTTAAGGACATGATATACTTATTTAAATTTTAACTTTTGGAAAGAGGATTGATTTTATGGGATAATTGAATTAACATTAGCATTTGTTTTTATTGTATAAATAATAAGTGGTTTGTGGAATTCATGGGAAATTTTTTTTGAAAAATAAAATAAGAAATATTAAGATATAATATGAGAGGATTTTGTAGGAATAAAAATAAAACATAATTGAGAGAGATTTTATAAATTTGGTTTTAAATAGTTGTTTTAATGGCCTTTATTTATAATGTAAATTTATTAATAAAGCTATAAATAAAGAGATAACACCCTTAATGCAAGGGTGTCTTGGATATTTTATTCGTATTCATTTTGAGCAACTTGCATGTTGACTTGATCATCAATCTATTTCATGATGTAATGAGTTCATAAGAAGAGGGATTATCCTTGGTTTAATAGTGATATTTATCTAGAAATTTTAATCATAATAGCACACAGTTATTTCCTTGGTTTATCGACACATCACTAGTGTACGATCCTTGTATGTCACCCGTTTATATTTAAAAAAATAAAATAAACATGACATTGCTTTTAATTTTCATATTTTAATTTTTTTACATTCTGATTAGAATAAATAGGTTTAAATCATTGTTTTATATTCTAGTAAAGAATCTATTCAAAAAAAGAAATAAACACCATAATTCACCCCATATTAGGTGGTTTTAGGAATTATAGTAGAAAAAAGTACCAATTCATATTTGTATATTAGCTAGTTTGAAGGGTAGGAGGTAATGGAATGGGTCATGGGAAATACTGAGTGAAAATTCTATTTTTAGGTATGTAAATTTCTAATTGGATGAGGAGTTTAAATAATGAAAATTGAGGGTTCATGGATATTATTCTCGATATAATATATTTTGTTAATCATTATTCAAGAAACCCCAAAACAAAACAATACCACACCATGGTGATGTATAGAAAATTATGGTTTTTAATGAATCAATTTTAAATATTTAGTGGTATTATTTCATGATATAGAATGTTTTGATATTTGATGTAGTTGAACTATATAAATTTTAAATATTGGTTGGAATGGTATTTGACTATATTTTAATTAGTTAATAAGAAAAGATGAAGGTTGAGATTAGAGTGGAAGACATAACTCTCTATTCAAAATAGAACATGGTATTGTCTGGAAAAGAGTAAATAAATCATGAAAGACGCAATAAGATATATATATTAAGAGAGAGACTATATAATGTTCTTGATGAGAGAAAGTGAAATTACAAAATAGATGCATAAGATGAGTTTGTTTATCCTAAGGGGTAAAGAAGATTCAATACAGTACTAAAACATCTTGAAAAAGTGTAATATTTCTTATTGTGTATGAGATATTGATTATAATGGTAGTGGGAAAAGTTTTTATAAGGTATTTGATCCTTAAGGGATAATTAATTTACTAAAAATAATAAATAGAGGTTTAACATATTATTTAAGTTAGATTTGAAAAAAGTAAAATATATTGTGTTCCTTAGGATTTATTTATATTTCAATATTAATGGAGAATATAAACGAATTGGTTTTTATTAAATTATCATAATAATAAGATCTAGAATATGGGAAAAAATAAATTTATACATTTCATAATTGATATATAAAATTGGAACATATTATTTAGTGTATTTTGAATGGAAAAAGAGTTATATACTGCCTAATTATTAGTTATTTTAATTTCTTAAAGGTGTTTTGAGTCATATAGATACTTTAAAGTAGTTTAGTAAAATTTTATTCGAACAAATAAAAAACCCTGATGTAGAAGGATGAAAATTACAACACAGTTCTTGATTATGTGAGAAATTAAAATTCACGAACATATAACTAGGGATTGGATGATAAATAACAAAAAAGAAACCATAGACATAGTATATTTGAATAACTACTCCATGGTTAGATATAATGAATTTTTTTTTCCTTTTGCACGGTCAAAGAATATATAGTTATTTTATGTTATAAAGATTAGATATTTCTCTCTCAAATATGGATCAAAATTTATATTATTTAAAGAAAAATGGTGTTTATCCACAAAAACCATGTCATGGTGTGACCTTGTGTACAATAAATATGAATTTAAATGGAGTATATTTCACAACTTTCTATGGATAGTGTTTGGGGGACACTTCATTCTTTATATATATATAGGGTTGTAATGTCTTGTTTTACACCATTATGTCATTATTTTTTATTGTCTCTAAATATATGCAGTTTAATTGATTTTGAGAGATATTTTTAATTATATAGTTTGTTATATTATTTTCCATACATGTGGTCAACCTTGAAGCATTTATTATTTAAATACACTAAGAGATGATTTTTAATCATTATTTTGACTACTTTTATTTTCATCTTTCCATTATTTTATTTTATAACATATTTTTAAGATGATTGAAACAATGAATATTTGATATCATATAGTCACATTTGTCTAAGACAATTGAGAAAAATGAGTTAAGATTAAAATTATGGATAAATAATTATTTTATCAAAGTTCATTCATAGAGATGTTATTTTTATTATCTTATATAATACTAGTTTATAAAAATGTCATCCTTTAATTGTTTTGAAAAAAAGGACTATCAAGGGAGGATAATTAAAATGGAAGATAGAGTTAATTTTTAAAAATTTATTTTTATTTTTTAGGTTAATATTTAAATTTATATAATTGCTTCCTTGGTTTTGATAATACTTTTTTTTATTATATCTCTAATATTCTTATCTTGAATAATTTCAAAAAATTATTTGCATTAAGTTTACCAGAACACTATCTAATTGGAACCTACAAATAATATGATCTTTCACACTTCACACTTCATCATCATACCATTTAAATATTGAATGGAATATAAACTGGTAGAGACAATCAAGTTATAAAAAAACTAAAGTGTTAAATATCATGATCGAAAACTTTATTGAAGAAAAAGGAATCACTATAAATTGAAGATCAGAGAAATACTAGTAAATAAGATATAAATATCAAAGATTAACATCAACATATCATAAATAAAATTATCCTCTTCAATTTCCATGCCAAATATTTTATTATACAAAGACTTCAAATGCTGATATATTTATATGAAAAGTAATCAACAAATACTAAAAATATCATAGATACTTTCGTGGATCCAATGAATAATTTATTGAATTTTCAACCTCAACGGAACAAAGAAATAATTTTTAAAATGGTAATAATCATAAGGATATATATTGAATGAGGTATACTATTCCTAAAACATGTTTTTGATTAAAAACTTCTCTCACTATCTACCCTCTATGATATAGTTTATTCTCTTAGATTTGCACTCATTCATTAAACACTATTTGTTTTTAATAATCACATTGTTTTCAAATTTCAAAATCACTTTATTTTTAATTTTCTTATAATTTTAACATTATAATATTACCTTATTTATCATAATTATTTGAGGCTTCAAAATGACACAAATTCTTCCACTCATATTCATATTTCTCCTTCTATCTTTTTTTAATTAATGAGTCTTTTTTGAATATATTTTATAATAATGTGCATTTATTTTACTAAGTTCCAGTATATTGGATATGGGTATTAGATCCTCCTATTATTTCATGTGAAAAGTAAATAAGTTATGATAATAATAAATTTCCATTCCTTTAATTTTAAAATTAATAAAAGTCAGGATTACATATCCCAGATTTATTTATAAATTTTCTCTTCTTTTTGTTAATTTTTTAGTTAACTCACTTTTACCGTGTCTTATTATTTGTTATTTATATATGTTTCTTTATATTTCATCAAAACATTTTATTTCATAGTTTTGTATATTTTTCATTCTAATATTCCATCTATGGTTAATTTTATCATCAATCATCCTATTGAAACATTATGAATAATATAATTTTTTTACATTCTAAATTTTTATATGATTAGGTTTTTTAATATATCATCCACTTAATATTAGTCATTTTTATAAAAATTAGCATAAAAGAGAAAAAACACAAGGAATTGTGATAAAATTGGTTGTATTTGTTATTAATGATATTAGAGAGGCATTACTAACTCTTGAAATTTTTGAAAACTCTTGGAAAATATTAACATTGTTCCATATTTTCAAATTGAATTTTTCACTATCTATATAAGTGTGAAAGATTTTTTAATGTATGCCTGGATTTTTTTTGATTCTATGTAAGTGTATTATATAATTTTAACTAAATTAATTCATGAAAAACATGTGGATGTTATGTTATATTAGTGAGATCTAAAATTTAAACTATTTTCATAGGTGAGATGAGGGGTTATGTAACACTAAATTGGATTTTCCAAATCCTATATATGTGAAATATAAGGCTACACATGAAATATATGAGCTCAAGTGTATACAAATTTATGTTTTTTATATGTTATTAGACGTATCATAAGTGATATATATTTTAAAATCCTAGGAATTTTTAAATGATTTTCAAGACTAATTTTTGTGTGAAAAAAATTGGGGTAAATAATATTATATATTTGAAAAATCTTTTAATGAGAGTTATTAGTATTTTAAATGATAATATTTATTTCTATGATTTTAAGATTCATATTTTATTAATTTTGGTTGGATATTTTATCAGAACTAATGGATATGTTTTGAAGATATTGAAGTCAAATTTCATGGGAATTTAAAATATTATAAAATTTAGAAACCATAGACAATGATTTTGTTAATGATTTAAGATTATTGAGATTAAGAATAAAATGTTTGAGAATTATGGTAAACATTGAAAAACTAATATAGAAACCGTGCATTGAAATTATTAAATTAGATTGTTTATTTATTATTTTTGATTTATGAATGCCTCATGAGTTTATTTTTATGGAGTTGTTATTCGTAAAAATAGTTTTCAATGTGTTTCATACTATTAGTAAAATATTGTTAAGAATAAAAGAAATACATATTGAAACCAAATAATTACAAAGAGGATTGAATGTAACACCACTTCCTAAGCTACCCGACCGGATCTGAAGTACCATCAATGAATGTTTCCTTATATGGAAGGGATTTAGACTAATGGTAGGGTTCTATGATCAACATTAGAGAGACTGTACCATTAATATCACAATAATAAATAATAAATGAACAATAAAAACATCATCCATAATAGAATATCATAACATTCATTTTGAATTATAGAGAATTACTAAAACTCATAAATAAAACACATATCATGTGATATCAACATGAACCCACTAAGTGACATATATAACATAAATTATAAGGTATCATCTAATAGGATGATCATATATCAAATATTATAAAAATAACAATAGTATACCAGGAGACCTAGTTAAGAATATTGTTCCTTTTAATTGGTATTTTATTCTAAATCCCACAAAGTCACCTGATTATGATCATATGTAAAATCCATGTTTAGATTTACATATTTCCTATAAGGTTTGTGAATCCATTAAGATGCACATGTAGGTTATTAGTACAAAACCTAGAAGGGTGGTCAACTTATTTTTTATTATGGATTTTCATGAATATTATATGTATATTCATGTTTTCATGTTAATTTGGATAAATATAATATGTTTCATAGGTTTAATTAGTTATTGAATAATAATCAAATTTTAATGATTTATTTCTTTAATCCCAATGAAATATGATGTTTTTTGATAATTATATATTTATTTTTGTGTTTGAAATATTTCAAGATTCTCATTACTGGATGAAATATAGAAGGCCATTTAAGATAATACCTATCAAGATCATAGGTGATCTATGAGTTGGAGCTATCAAGATCATTCAATGAGAAACCAAATTGCAATTAAGAATAAGTTGTCACTATTCAACCTTGATTGTGACAACCAACATATCCTAAATTTTCACCAAGACCACCTTAATAACCCATGATAAATCTAGATAAAACAATGATATATTTTGTTCTAATGTAATGTTGGGATCCTAAAAAGTATTCTAAAGGCCCAAAATATCATTACTCCCTCAAAATATTCCCCACTAAAAATGAACCCTTAGATTTTTTCAGTGTGAACTCAACCCTGAGCACATGAAATTAATCTTTATCTATACAAAAAAATGATATTGAACTATAATATATAAGATGAATAAAAATTTAGTAGAGTGAAATATCAAGATGATCCCATCTATGGATCACATGGGTAACATAAAAGTGGGATGAATTTTTCATATGATTGTGATTTGCAAAATTATGTAATTTTTTATTGAAATTATTTGTGGAAGAATACTTTGAAGTTAGAGGGAATGATTATGAATCAATTATATTCCACTAAATGTATAAGAAAATTTTAAATCTCCTGGGAAATTTTTTATTTGTGGAGATCTTTCAACATTAAAGACATTCATTGAAGAAGATATTTTATAGGGAAACTCATAACACACTCCAATTTTAGGGGTATCTAATGGAATATAATAATATTCATTCACTATCATTTTCCATATTCCATTACCAATTATACATTCTATCATACCATCTCTTCTTCTCCCATTCACCATACTTCCATTCACCTAAAACCACTTTATACAGGAATGTGGTGTAGTTGAAACTACATTCCAAGGAGAAACATAGGTCAATCTATATCCATGAGTGGGATATTCTTTCTCCCGTGATTTTATTATTTTCTAGTATTCGTGGATAGTCTTGATAAATGTGGTATGAGGGTGCTGTGATTGACTATTATGTTATATTCTGTGTGAATGATTTTTTATTAGTCATGTTTTTCTTTATTATTTTATTTCATTTTTCATTGGTAAAATGATGATTTTGTAAGAGTGATGGAGTTAGAGCTGATGACTAAACCTTGAAAGTGGTCTTTATCATTATATTTTAATGAGTGAGAGATTAGGGGATGAAATGTAAACATAATATTATAAATCTAACTATTATCATTGTTCCTAAAGGTCGATGAAAACATTATTGGGAATATTAACTTTATGAGTAAGTATATTTCTAGCACGATAGTAGGGTTTTTTGAGATGGTGATATTTATAAGGCATTTATTATGGTAATTAACTTGGTATACCTTACTGGGTTGATCACTATATTGAATTCTTCAATTCTTCTACAATTTAATTGAGACTCTTCAGAATTTCTCTTTGACCATCTTCTCATGGACTATTCCTTTACAAAAAAACACACATGAATTTAAATTTCATAGAACACCTTTTTTTGTATGTCATGCATGAAAAATCCTCAACCTATTTGAGTTTTTAATTATTAATAAAATAGTTGAATTAGTGGATCAACCACCCTATCCTTGTGTTTGACCTAGCTACACACTAGTATAAATATCATTTGGGTTGAAAAAAATTTAAGGAACATATAGTAATTTTTGTTGAATATTGGTATAATTGATTCACAATTTTTACTCATTTTATTGATAAAAATAAAAAATATAAAACCTCAATCAAAAAAACATAAATTTTCAAGTACATATTAAAACATCCTAATTTATCACTTTTATAATTAAAATTTTTAGGTAAACTTTATTTCGATCGAAAAACAAAAAATAAACTCATTTGTTCCATTAATACATAAATATTGAAGGGAAATTTCAAGATTGAAAAACAATAACTCTTCAATGCATGTAATAAAGAGAAAATAAAACATTTTATGGTCATATTAAGGAATATAATTCCACTAAAACAGGTTTGGGGAGATTTTATAATAATGAATGATCTTGAGATACCAAAATTGAGGGTGACTGGATAATGAAATTTATTGACACTAAGAGAAAGGAAATATGTAATCACGAAATATTAAGGGGATTCATTAATAGTTTTCATTGGAGCACCATGTGAGGATGCCTATATTTTCCTAGGGAATTAATTATTGAAAATGAAACATTCCCCCTAAATAGATTTATATAGGATTAGATCAATATAAAGTGCTTCCCCTATTTCTTGAAGGGGGAATAGAGATGGTTTCTTGATCAAGTGGAAAAATCATTTAGAAAATGATAATCTATTCAAGATTAATTTATGAGAAGATAGTTCCAAATTGAGAAATTAAAGGAATTAAATAGGAAAATCACGAACTTTTTTGAAGGGGAAGAAGAAAAAATCCATGAATAATGGGAGGTATAACAATGATGCCTAAAAAATTCATAAATAATCAAATATCTCTCTCATTACTAACAAATTTTTTTAATAATGGACTAACTTTTTATAGAAAAATATAGGTGGAGATAGTAACTGAATATTCTTTTGGAATTTATAAAACAATTTAATGAAAGTTAATATAATATGAATTCACCATATTTATCAATAATAAAAATTAGTTGGAATAATATTTTTACCAAGGATGTAAAAAAACCAACAGAGGTAATTAATAGATTGAAATTATTTAAATCCAATTGAATTTCTTGATTTCAAGAACATAAGAGAATGATGAATACTACATATACATATAGCCTAGGAATGACCGAAATTTGTACCAAATTTCAAACATGACACCAGTGAATTCACCATTTTGAATGAAAGAAAAATAAATGATAATCCTTGGAATTTAAGCACTATGTAATGACATATACTCAGGTTAAGATGATCAAGGTTAGAGGGGTCACTATATCCAATTTTTAAGGAATCAGTTAAAATTATATAATGTTATAAATTCTATAAATTATGGAATTTAGGAAAAAAAATTGAATATATAGAACATATCACCCAACAAAAAATGTATCAATATAAATTGAATCATGAAAGAATTTTTGGATTTCATGGAAATTTTTGGAATGGAAAATAATATATTTATATGAATAATAAAATATTTTCCAACCAATATCCACCAAATTTAAAAGATAAATTTGCTATAAAAAATGTAGAATGTGAAAATTTTGTTACATACAATTATGAATTAAATGGAAATTTTCATTCATATTTTATTATATAAAATTAATAGTGATATTATTCATCCTCTGAGGTAGAATGGGGAACTAAAATAGGCATACAAATTCATCAAAAAAAGCACCCATATTGGGAGAGAGAATATGGAATGATTCCATTTAAGGATGAGTATACATGCGTTGAATTTATCTTGGAAATATCTACATGATATGAAAAATATTTAGAGAAGAAAAACCCATATGAATACCTTTATTAGATGAAAATAGAGGGAGAACCCGAAATGAATCCTAATGACCCAAAATTGGAGAATGAGGAAGGTTTCACAGTTAAAAATATTTTTGAACTATTTAGTGCGGAATAAGGAATTAGAATTAAATACCTTGTTCACATTCCCTTGATAAAGAAAATAAGTTAAATACCATAGATAAATGAAATTTAATTCACCCAGTATAGATTAAATTTTACAAATTGGAACAATCCGTGAAGGTGGGAAACTATATTTTGAGAGAATAATAAAAATATAAGAAAGAGAAGATATACTTTGTACCAATTCCATAATAAACTCAAGGGATTTTTTTTGTGAATATATAAAAATTAATTGGTCTTAGAAACAAATTCTTAGCTACTAAAAAAGAAAAAAAATTTATTTTTCATATTTTTATTATAATTTCTGAATAATATATTAACATGGGGAAACCCAAAAAAATAACAAATTAAGATGTTTATTTTAATTGAAGATAGTTTCAAGGAATAAATAAAGGACCAAAAAATGTCAAAGAGTTAGAAATATTTAATCATTGGTTATCTAGTGAAACTCTTAAAGTCAAAAAGGGGGTGATTGCAGAGTAATGCTTCATTATCAGAGAATAACCCTATGGGTATAAATTCTATAAGGTAATAAAAAATATGAAAAATCAATGTATTCATGCCAAATTTGTAATTGAGGAACTAGCTGGGTTCCACCTTGATCAATTTTCCTTAGGAACATGGTTGATTTTAAAAGGGAAGAATTCCATATAAGATAACATATTAAAAACTTCTTAGGAGGCAACCTATGCTTAGAATTTATATTTTACTTGTTTTGTTAGATTCTGTTAGTTTTAAAAAATTCTATATCGACCAATTTTTTTTTTATTTTTTTTATAGGAGTATTGTTTAAAGATAAGGGTAAATAATTTTCTATAAAATGCAAAACACTACCAAGGAAAAGAACAATAATGGAAGAGGTATTTTAAAAACATCCATTATGGTAACACCATAGATAAAAAGGTATGCTCTTTTAAATTTTTTAGATTGTGTTTTTTGGTTTGGATAGATTATGAGATATTTTATGGAGTTTTTATAGAAATTGGGGTGAAGACTGCTTTCATGACACTTTTACATCACAACTTTTAGCTTAAGATGTATGTTATTCAATGGGAACTAGTCATAAGATGATTTAAAACAACATAATCTTATAATCCATAAAATATTTCTTATATCCTAAATTCCATTTACACCATAAGACCCACTTTTATAACATAAATTCATTTATTATGGGTTAATTTTACTCAGTGAGTTTGGTTTTTCAATGTATGTGAGATGTGTGGTATGTACACCATAAAAGAAGCATTTATGCAATAAATCATTCCATAAAATATGTTTTATCATGAAACATGTGTAACCCTTATCTTATTTACTTTTTTCCACTTATCCTAGAACCCTAGGAGATTTTTGGAGTGATTTTGGTGATCCCCAGTCATTCCACATCGTTTCTATTAGCATTTGCTCTATATGGTGGTAGTTTCGCTTCTCCCTCATAATCATCCTTTCTAATTCATCATTTCCATCGGTTGAAAAAATGTATTTATGCTTTGTTTGGGATTTATTGACCCTATGGTGACATTTTTTCTGATCATTTTTTGATCCACTGTACGGTCATCTCTATAAAGATAACCCTTGGGGTGGTTGTGGTGCACCATGTAGGTTCATTGAGGTATGTTTCTATACCTTATATGTCGACCATTTTTCTTGTTGAATTGATTTTAATATGTGGGATTCAATTCTAGGGCCAATATTAATGATTTTTTTCATTTCTTCCCATTATTGGTGGATCCAGTTCCGGACATGTGTGACTGAATTTTGAGGTAATTAGTTTATTCTCAATCCTTTGTGGAAGGAACCATGATTTATCCTATTTTATATTTTTTTTTAAAATATATTGTCTTGATTTTTTGTGTGTATAAATGTATTTTCAATAAACAATGATTTTTCCCTTATGATTGGTAATGGATAATGGGTATTTAAAAACAATTATGAAATGAGTTTTCAATAAAAGTTTGATAAAAGAAAAGGGGTTTTTTGACATTGATTATGAAATGACCTTTTGAAATTATTTGGGAACTGAAACAAATAGGATGACTTGGGTACTGATGTAGAACGTGTATCCTAAGGCCACTGTCAATATATTTTTTGGTGGTTCAATAATGGGTTGTTTCTCTGATCCCTAGTCCCATTTTTCTTTGGAAATAGTGTTGAAATTGTGGCAGGGGGGTACTCATGTGGTGTTACTTTGGTTCTTTAGACTGGGTTATAAG
The DNA here is from genome assembly GCA_963277665.1 of Viscum album. Classification (NCBI taxonomy): domain Eukaryota; kingdom Viridiplantae; phylum Streptophyta; class Magnoliopsida; order Santalales; family Viscaceae; genus Viscum; species Viscum album. Next base: position 851,249,975 of record OY728157.1, on the reverse strand, counting down.
GATTTAGTTATGTACTTGTCCTTTATTGTGGCAGGAGTAGTCTACTGTCCTAATATGTTATGTTCCATTATCTTAATTTACGTATTCGATAACTTTATATAGTTCTAACATGGATATAATTAATTTTACATTGTTATATGATTATGAAAATTATGGTTCAAAACTCTTTTTCCTAACTTTTTTTGTAAAGTATGGAAGACATGAAATATTTAGCATGAATTTGATACAAACTTATATTTCATTTCATTCCATGTTTTATATACAATTAGCATATTTTTGTTGTTTGTATGGAGACATGATATAGAACACCTTGGTGGGAACCTACTGAGCCTATTCATTTCACACGCTGCACAAACCTTTGGTAGTTTATATACATGGTTATACCTTTTATTGAGGGAAAATTCTAGGTGATATAGTGAGGCTTTAATGATTTCTATCACCTGAAAATTGGTAGATTGTGGGGAGGTGGTGCGACATTTACCATGTTATCACATGGAGTAGTTTGTTTTTTATCTTTCCTTTGTTGTTAGACTATTACTTTGGGGTTGTCTTGACTACATTTATTTGTATCTATTTTACTATCATCTTTTGAATACGGAATATATTTTCATCCAATTTTTTTCCATGTTTTATTTATAATTTATGTATATATATTACATGTTATCTTATTCAGGTTTAGAAAAATCATTCCCACTAGATGTTGATTCTTAGTTGCAAGTCCCCAGCCCATGAGGATTGTGAATGTCATTTGGGCATGTGGTGGATTGGGTTGAGTAATAGATTATGAGGGTATCCCAGGTTGGTTTGTTATAAATTTGGTATCAGATCATGGTTATGCCCCAACTCAGGAAGTTCATATATGGGAGATTGAATTTTTATGACTTGAGAGGTATGTTATGTTGAGTTCCTAACCATCTCTTCCTATAATGAGACAAATTCTACCATTGGATGTTGGGATGTATATCTCCTTTTTTGAGTTCATGAATCTCATTTTTTTTTCTTATGGGTTTATGATCCCAACTAAGAATTTCCTATTTTTTTATTATTTATTTTGTTTTTAGTGTACATTGATATACCTATGAGATGACTTTTAGGGGCTCCACATGGGGGTGAAATGGATGCTCCTCATGGGAATCTACCATTGGATCATAATATTATAGAGGATATCATGAAAGAAGTTATTTTTGTAGACCGTAATGCACCTCAATTCCAGATTGTAGTTGGAAAGGTATATCAAGGAGATGTAAGTGAATGGATTTGATTTTTTGAGTTCTTATGTGAGAAACTGCTATCATTTATGTGTACGAATGAGACCCAAGAGAAAAATAACTAGATAAAAAATGCTAATCAAGTAATTGAATTCCTAGATACTCCTAAGAATATCAATGGTATGTGTGTGACATTCCTACTTGAGGGTCCCAGTATGCGATGGAGGGATTCTAAGCTACAAGAAGATAAGCATGTGAGTTTGGACTAGAAGGGTTTCACAACCCTCTTATTCTAGCTATTTTTTCTAGAGTATCTAATGATGGAAATGATTATGGAGTTCCTCTATTTCTAATAATGAGGGATTTTGATGTCTGAATACAACAATCAGTTTTATGATCTAGTTTTCATTTTCAATAGAAGTGGTAAATAATGGTTAGATGACATCTCATAAGTATCTTTAGGATTTGTGAATAGATATCAAATCATAGGTATTTATGGAAGCTTTCTATATATGTAGTTATGGTAGATATGTCTACAATGGAATATATGAACAAGAAATTAAATATTGGATTTTTACACTTATATTCCACCCATTGTAAGCATCAGTAGAAGATAAGGAAAAATGAAGTTTCATCAGTATTGACGGTGTGGTGGAGGCGGTTTTCAGTATTGGGCCTCATCTGTTCCATCACATACAACAAATAGTGTGATCCTGACTTTCTATGAGTGTGGAAAGGGTGATCACACACTTCATTTTTGTTACACACCTATAATGATGATAAATGGTGCCTACGACTATCTATATATGTTATATCTCTCCATATATATACCTCATTATGGTAAGTGATTGTGTGCTCTAAAGGCCACTAAGGTGTACTCAGAAGCTTAAATGTACCAAGGGATTTAGCCACAGGCCTCAGGAGTGAATCACCTTCACATTGTGGATATGTTTGTGTTAGTGGTTGATATGTGTCTAGAAATAGTGAAAGGTGCCATCATTTTTTAATCCTCTATAGAAACTGCTTCATTTGATATAGGTTCCTCCCAGTAGTTAATATCTACCCTCTTTTCATTTTTTAAAAATTACAAAAAATCTCATATCCATTTCATAGAGTTAGAGACACATCTTGGAAAGAAGATAGAGTATGGTCTTCAAAGCCCTTGTTCACTATCGATAGTTGATGCAATGTTAGTCTATGAATTCCTTGACCTCGATATGGATTTGTTTGGAATCATGATTGAGATGGACTGACTTATTTATCATCATGTAGAGACTTATTATTATCATAAGTGTCTCTTATTATATACTACTGATGGTATTTCTCAAGTATTTCGGGGATTTAGGGATCAGAGTTCTTGTTGTGATGGATATTACCACCCATAGCTCATGAGTTTGTTGTATACTATTGTAGTTGATCTGTGTGATGGTTACTTTATTGGTGATATTTAATTTGTTGATATTGAATTTCTTAATGTTTTATGAGATGAATTATCATGACACTCTCCATAGAGGTAGGTTGAGTTTATAGTTTATCCATTGTAGGGTTCATAGCCGATCTGTGTACCCTTGTAATTCATTGAACTAGTTGATCTACTAGAGCTCAAGATCCAGTTATATGATCTGATGGTGAAAATATTTGCTCACACAAGTTTTTTACCATGGGAAGCCCCGGTTCACTTTCATAAGAAGTTGAAGGTTTCACTTATATTGTGTATGGAATATCATTTTTTGAAAAAGTTAATTCTTAATAATAACTATTTCATACCCCATGTGGAAGAATTTTTTGACCATTTAAGGGTGTAAATTTCTTACCTAAGATTGATCTTTGGTCAAGTTATCATCAGCTCTTAGTTTAGGAGTATTATATTCTGAAGAAATCTTTAAAAATTAGGTATATACATTATTAATATCTTGTGATTCAATTTTTTTGATAAATTATCTTTTAGTTTTTATGGATTTGATGAACTAGATATCCCATCATTATCTTGAAACATTTGTGGTAGTGTTTATGGATGATATTTTGGTTCATTTGTGGCCCGATTGTGAGCATGATGACCAAAAGAGTTTGGTTTTGAAAATAATAAGGAGTTTGAATTTGTATAGAAATATTAATAAATGTAATTTATGGATCCAAGATGTGATATTATTGGGGAACATGGTTTATGAACATGGAGTAGTAGTTGATCCTGAGAAGGAGAAGGCTACATTATCATTAGAGGATCCATGAAATTTAGTTGAGAATCAGAGTTTCCATGGACTTTTTGGATACTATCGAAAATTTATCATGGATTTTTAAAAGATGGTGTCACCTTTGAATGATATTACTAGTAAAGGGGTGATATTCTTATGGGATGAAAATTGCGGGCCTTCTTTTAATTAATTGAAACAAGTTTTTTACTCCTGATCTTGTTCGTACCTACATGATCTCATTGATGGTTATGTTGTGTTATGTGATGCTTGTAGTTTTAGATTGGGTCATTTGATTATGTAGGATGGTTATTTAGTGGACTATGGATCCCATTAGATTTTGCATCACAATAATAATTACCCCATATCATGATTTGGAGCATAAAGTGATTATAAATGGACTTATGTGTTAGCATTACTATATTTTTTGGGAGATTTCATAGTCTTTTATGACCAAAAGATTCCAATCTTAATATTTTATTAGACTTACTAGAATCTATGATAGAGGCGGTGTATGGATTACTTTAAGACATTTGATTTCAACAACTCATATACCCTATGTAAAGGGAATTTTATAAGAGATGATTTAACTAGGAATGTACCATCATAAGTTGTCTTGGAATCGAATAAAGAGTAGAACTTTATGAGATTCATAAGTCAGTTGTAGTAAGATTCTTAAGACTATGTTTCAGGTATGTTTATTACAAATTTTCAGTTATCATCATCTCTTCATGGGTTTATCCAGATGGTTCGATAGAAGGATGATGAATTTAGGGGAATTAGTGAAACTCTTTATGGTGGGTAGATCATTTCTGTTTGGTCTCTCCATTTAGATGGTATTCTACTCTTTAGGGATTAGTTTTTCATCCCAAAATTAGTTAAGAGTTTTTTTTAACCAACATAACTCTTTGTAAGAAATTGATGTTGGAACTATGATGATGTATTATGAAATGAGATGAAAATTCTGGTGGTTGGGTATGAAGAGTGACATTATAGACTATGTTTCCCACTATTACACCTTCCAATAGATAAATATAGTTAATATGAAATCTTTTTGTTTATTGTAGCCTCATGTAGTTCCATTTTGGATGTGGGTTGTGGTGCATATCCACTATATTGTTGGATTACCATAGGCCCTCCAAGGGAGTAATGCTATATGTGTGGTGATTGATCAGTTGATGAAATATTCATATTTTATTCTAATAAAGGACACCACTAAGGTTGAAGATCCGGGTAAGTTTTATGTGAAGGAGGTTATGAGGTTAAATTGGGTTCCCTATGAAATTATTTTAGACTGGGATCCCAGGTTTACCTTCTGGTTTCAGAAGAGTCTTCAGGAGTCAATGGAGGCTCATATTCAGTTCATTACAACTTACCATAGATATATAGACCATCATATGAAGAATGATATTCAAGTCCTGGAGGATTTTATCTATTCTTAATTTTTTTATTTTAGTTTTTCATTGGATATCCATCAAGGACTGGTTGAGTTTTGTTATAACAATTCTTACTGGTTTTCAATCATAATGGATCCCATTTAATATTTTTGTGGTCACCCATTTAGGTCACCTCTTTGTTGGGATGAGCTTGAAAATGCCGCTCTCATGGGACCAAATCTGATTCAGGAGACATCGCGGGTGATTCAAGATAACTTTCAACATCTTTTCATAAGGAATAGCTGGTAGAAATAACATTTTGATCATCAATTTCATCCATTATATTTTTCAATAGGTGGACCAATTTTGTGTATTTTTTTCTTGGTTGGGTCGCCATCAACTTGGTAAATATAGAAAGTTCTCTTTGCGATATCCTGGACCATTTGGGGTCATTGAGCGGCTTGGGAAGTTGTGTACCTATTTTCATTATTGGTTCAACTGACTAGTATCCATTATTATTATTTCCACATATCTTCTATAAGGAAGTAAACTCATAATCCCTATAATGTCTTGTGTTGGGAAGAGATCAAGTTACAGCTATCCATTTTAGTGGTAGAGAAACCAGTAGAGATCAATGATTCTTAGGGGACATTTTTGCGTGGGAACTCTATCCCATTGTTCAGAGTAATATGGTGACACTGATTAGATTATCTTAGGACTCGGGAGCATGAATTATCAGTTATGAATCAATGACCACATCTCCAGTTAGAGAACCTTTATTCCACAGGAATTATCATGGGTGGAAATTCATATCATGGGGAGCTTTTAACAACCTAGATAAAAATTTATGCTATTTTTTCTATTTTAGTGTGCGTCTTAGGGTTTTGAGGGATTATGATCTGTTATTGGGATCTTTTGTAGAAATTGGGGTAATTACAGCCTATTGGATACTTTTAAATGGTAATATTTGGATTATAAAAGAAGTCATTAACATTGAATCAACCATATGATGGTTTAAATGAGAATATTATTATTGGGCATAAAATAATTTTTATTCTTTAAACCCCTTCTATTCTATATGACCGACTTTTAAATAGTAAACTCCTCGATTGAGGGTAAATTTAACTTGGGGTGATGTGTTTTTGGTGTATAGAGTTATGAGGTATTTATGCTGTAAACATGATGGTTACATCGTAAATCATTTAACCAAGTAGGTTTAATCATTCTAGTCACATAACCCTTTTCTCATTCAGTTTTTTCCTCCCAGCCTCAAACCCTAGGATATTTTAGATGTGATTTGGGTGATATCAACTCTTTTTAGATCATTCCATTCAGAGTCTGATATATATGGTGGTTGAATTGATTCTCCCTAGTATGTTTCCTTTATTATTATTTGTTTTCAATGGTCATAGAAGTGAAATTATTATATTTTTTGGATTCATAGTCCCCATGATGATGTCTTGTTGAATATTTTATAGATTCTTCATGCGATTATCTTCCAAAGGTCAACAATTATGTTGGTTATGTGGTGTAATGTGGATTCTTTGAGGTATATATTATTTTATATTCTCTAATAACTTATTTACATGGTTAATTAATTCAAATATTTGGGAATAAAATCTTGTTGCTCTATTATTTACTTTTCATTCCTTCATATATTGGTGGATCCCATTTCAGGCATGTTCATCCTGAGTTTGAGGTAGTTGGTTCTATCTATAGACTTTTTGGAACGAACCATAATTGATCAAGTTCTAAAAATTATTTTATAAATTTATTGGATTCATTATTTTCTTTAATTAAATAGATATTCAATAAATATTGGGTTCCCCTTGGTTTTGATAAAATAAAATGGGTGTTATAAAATCATTATGAAATGGTATTTAAAATATGGTTTGATAATGAAAAATCATTATTTGATATTTATTGTGAAAATCCTTTTTATATGATTCTGTAAATTCAGAACATGGGAAGCCTTGGGTACTTAGGTGGAAGGAGTATATTAAGACTATCTTCCATGAATTTTTAGGGAGTTCACTCATGGAGTTTTCCTCTACTCCCTTGGTCCATTGTTATAGGGGTATGGTGTTGATATTATTGGGGGGGGGGGTGAGGGATCACTTATGGGGTGTTCCTCGACTCCATTGGACTATATTTTAGGGACTTGGGTCTACAGTAGTCACCTATTTTTGAATGAGTAGTCTGCTATCTTGACCAATTTTCATCCTTTGGCATGATATACCACTGCTTGGTATTTCTTATTATTAATTATTTTATAAACCTTCTTTCACATTGATAAATTTTTATAGAAATTATGATTTAAAACTACTTTTCTCAGATTTTTTGTGAACTCTCTTAAGATGGAAATATTTAACATGTTTTTTGAAATAAACATATTTATTGTTTATCATGGAAAATTTTCATTAAAATGATTATATGTAGATTTTTTTGTGTAGAGACGTTATATGGAGAACCTGGGTGGGATTCTACTAATTATGTTGAGCTATCACCATCCACACCCCTTAGATGGTGGTTAGACCTAGTTATGTCTTTTGATATAGGAAAAATAAAGGAACCTCAGTTTGGGGGTGAGGTTTTATGTTAGAAGTGAACGAGTAGATGAGGGCGAGGTATATGTATTTTACTCATGTTATCACATTGAGTTATTAGTTTATATTTTTTTTACTTTGCTATTATAATTTTACTTTGGGTTTATCATAATTACTTTGAGTTGTATCACTTATGTCTTCATATTTTAGTTATGGAATATATTTTCTTCTAGTTTTTATTCCACTTTTTTTCTAAAATTTTTTATATATATTCTATGTTATCTACATCATCTTTAAGGAAATAATTCCCATTGGTTTTTATTTTTTCCGAGGTGCTAGTCGCTAGCCCGTGGAGATCAAGAACTCCCTTCAGGTTTGTGGAAGATCGGTTCATGTACCAGTATCTGAGGTAATGATAGATCTATTAATTACACATACATTCATTTAAACTATGATAAAATCAATGATTTAAATTTTATGATTCTTTTACATTCTTTCTCATTCTCTAATTACAAATTCAAAAAATATTGTGTGTTTGTTTGGGGGGGGAATAGAAAAGTGTGTTTTGTGTTTTGTGATATGATAATAAGTACACTGATAAAATTTTTTCTATTAATACTCAGATAGAAAAAATCACGTTCTCTTGGTTTTGGATCATTAACATTGGGAGTTAATAAGATAGGAATTAGGTATATTAGAAGTTGATATTTTCAAAATTAATTGATGATATTTACCTTTAGTGATTCATTTTTTTCTAAACTAGAGAAACCATTAAACATTTTACCCTATGCAACAATGAGATAAGAAATATGAATCATAATTTTGTAAGAAAATATGATCCAAATGGGATTTTATTTAAACAGATTAGAATATAGATGTGAATTTAAAAAATAAAAATCCATGAAATAAGTGTAAATGACTACTAGGGATTATTTCCCTTACCCAACGTCTATACCCCAATTATTTAATCCAGACACATTGGATAATTATTATAAGTGATGGTTTATTTCCATGTGGGTCACAATCATTAAATAATTTCATTTCAAATTTGATGGATAAAGAAAAAATTTGTAAAATGTGTTATGTTATAGAGAGGGATTATAGGGATGGTGAGTGTTGAAATCTTGTGAATAAAAGGAAAATGAGTAAATTGGTTGGTGCATATTGATGAACTATTTATTAGGTGAAATTTTGAATTTTTTTAATGATATTGATTAAAGGGGATTTTAATTTGTGATTCATGTTCACATTTATAAATAAATAAATACTTAAAAATTGAAATTTATTTAATTTGGGATTGATCTTTAGATAATATTAATTCTTGGTGAAATCTCATCGACAGAACATGAGAAAAATTAATTCTCAAGTGTGGGACAATGTGGTTAGATTATTTTTTTCATAATTATCCATTAATATTTTTATAAATTTGGTTATGATTTAGTGTTCATTTGGATAAATATAACAATTTATTATATATTTTATTAGTTTTATAAAAGGAATAAAATTTAAATAAATTATTAATATTAAACTATTGAAATGTGATATTTGTTGAAAATATTTTTGGAGTAATTTTTTGAGGCCCTAAACAGATAAATTTTGTTTGTTGATGCATACAAATAAGAATTTTTTGCGAATTGGAGATGATTTATATTAAAAAATATTTGGGTGTCATAACTAACTTTCATCCACCTACATAAGAGTAATAGGGAAAGAAAATGTATAAATAACCTTTGAATAAGTTATTTTTTAATAGTAGATCATTTTTATAGCTATTACATAAGAGTAAGTCACTTATATAAGAATAATAAGCATGAAATATTTGGATATCAGTCAGTATGTATGAATAAAATTTCTCACCCTTGTATTAAATTGAGAAGTCTATCTAAGTGAAGAATGATTGTGATTAGATGATATCAGTGAAATTGATCTAGAAAAATAACTAATTGATTAACCAAATTTTAACTATGGAGAAAAATTCACTATTTTACATGTATTTTATAGCTAATACCCCCTAAAGTTAAACTAATATAATATAATTCGACAATAATACATTGGGGTCGGTCAATGATATCTCAGCTTCTAGCATAAATTTGGGATCATCTAATGAATGATCAAGGTCTAACGATACCTCAAATCCCCCAATGGATTCATAAATACTAATGAACCCATAGGATTTTATAATAGAATCTCCACCCTTAGAACCAAAAACTCATCCCCACCTTCATAACCAAACCTAGTTGGACTTATAATGCACTATATGGAACCAATTTAGTGGGGGAAATTCTCATGTTGTCCAATCCATGATCATATCCAAGGTACACATGTAACATGAAAGTGTGAATAAGTTCGTGTATAATTATATTTTAACATGTCAGAAAATTTTACATGTCAATTATATGTGAAATAATTCTATTAAGTGAGAGGGAATGATACCAAATCATGTTTATTCTACTCAAAGTTTAAGAATTTTTAAAATCTATAAGAACTTTCTTTAAACAATGGACATCTTTCTACTTTTAAGACATCTAATGAAAATGGTATTTTTGTGGGAAAAAACGAATTCAACTAGATTTTAAGGGTATCTAAAGGAATCTCATAATATTAATTAACTCCGAAATTTTCAAATTCTTTTCCCTGTATTCATTCCATTAGAACTTTTATTCTTCTTTAATTTATCATATTTCAATTAAACTATCAACACTTCATCACCACAAGAAGTGGAGTTAAAACTATATACTAAATATCAGGGTAGGATGAGATAAATATAAGAAGGTAATATTATTTCTACCTTTGATTTTATATTTTTATAATATGATTTGAATGTTTTTTCAATTTGGGAATGAGGGGGACATGATCATTTCTTAAATTCTATGAATAGTTAAAACTAAATTTAGTAATAATCGTGAATTTAATCTTAATTATTTGAAATATTATTTCATTGGTTAAATAATGAGAGGGTGAGGGTTATGGAATGAGTGTTGAAGTGTAAACCATGCAACAAGTCTTGCTCATTTTTTCATAAATGGTGATAGATCAAGGTGTGTAATGACATCTTAATCATAGAAATTTTATTGTAAGAATTTCTCATAAGGGGTGAGAGAAAAATCATAGGGACTCTTGACTTTATGAGTACGCCTTTTTTTACTACGAGTGTATATTTTAAGGGGGTTTTTGGGTTTCCAAAGCATTTATTCTAGAAATTAACTTTGTTATACACCACTAGGTTGATCATTAGTATAAATTATCAAATTCTACTCCAATGAATTTTTCTTTAATCATGTTTAGAATACCTAAACAATAACACACACACATAAATGGAAAACATTAAAAACACATTTAGATTTTTTGTATAAAACACATACAAAACCCTCAACACATTTTAGTTTTCAATTATTTATTCATATGTTTAATATGTAGACCAACCATCAAATTCATGTGTTCTACTTAGTTACTCATTGGCACAAATATTGTTAATGCTCATAATATTTCAATTCATGTGGGATCAAAAATAGAGTTCATAATATATATCATAATATTTTATTTATGTGTATGTATTAAATAAAAACACTTAAATTAACACTCATCATGCACAAAAACAATTTTAGTGATCAAGTGTTAACTAGGAAAAAATTATTCTAAACCATACTAACATTAGCTAGTGTTATTGAATTAGTATATGAGGGTCATGAAATATATCATTGTACCCCTATCAGTGAATGATATGTGTCATGTAATATTTATGTATTGTATTATAAACTTAATTTAAGGTAGATTAATGTTTTAATTTTAAACCATAAAGATATGGGTCATTCCGGTTTGGTGAAATCCATGGAAAATTAAATTTTTGGATTTGAATTAGGGATCATGATTTTTGGTAGTGTTTTTCATGTTTTTTAGATGTTTCATGTTTGTTAGTCTTGTGGATGAATACTCAGAGTGGGTTCCCGGGTGTTGGTGAATGAAACTTTATAGTATAGAAGAAGACTATGCTACAACTAGTGTTGTTGTGGCATGATTTTGGGAGAAGGCGGGAGACCATGATGTAGTTGAATAAGGATACATCATAGGGATTCAATGAGGGTTTCCTCTAGGTATTATCACCTCTCTCTTTTGGGGTCCAGTTCTTCCACAACCCAAGGGCCATGCCGTAATGTAGACATAGTTGGGGAGGATTTCCCCAAAAAGTAGAAAATTTGGTTTTGGGGGAGTTTACTTAATATTAAGGTATTTTACTTTTTAGTGGATATTTTATCATAGTCCATAGACCATATCACAATGTGACTTTCCGAGGGCTATTCTTTCTTCCTTTTTTGGGTGTCTCTACCATAGTCATATTTAGAAGTTTATATAAAATATCTTTTATATCATTCCTCAAAAATGTATTCAATTAAATATTAATATCATCCTCTATTCTCTATGGTACTGTTTCTTATTCAAGATTTATAATCATTCATTAAACACAGTTTATTTTTCAAGATCCATTAACTTTTAAAGATTAAAATCATTATGTTTGTAATTTTCTTGTATGTTTATCTTCATACTTTCTTCCTTATTTATCTTAGTTTTTTTGACTTCAGAATTCCAAAAAGTCTTCCACTCATATTCCTCTATCTCCTTCTATCATTCTCATAAATGAATGAATATTTTCTGAATATTTTTTATAAAAAATTTCTCTACTTATACATAGTACATGTTTAACAGATATAAATATTAGATCCTCTTACTGTGTTGGGTTAAAGGAAAAGAATTATATTCACAATAAATTATTATCCCTTTAATTTTAGAGGCAAGAGAAGTAGGGATTACTTATCCTGAATTCCATTATAAATTTTATAATTATTTATTATTTATTTCATTAATTAAATCACTTTTACAATATATAATTATTTTCTAATTATATTTGATTATATTAATTTTATCTAACAATTTTTTTAATGTTTAATATTTTTCAGTCTTCAATATTCTATCATTGGATTTTTTTAAAAAAATAGAACATTCAAAAATTATGAAAATTATACATTCTACCATTCATGTTTTTTATGTTTTTTAATTCACCCTCCCCTTATAATTTATAATTTTGGTATAAAAATTTGGAATCAGAGCAGAAAATCACATGGAATTATGATAATTTTAGTTGTATTTGTTGTTAATGATATTAGAGATACATTAATACTCTATATATATTTCTAAATTTTTTAACATAGATTTATATTTTTTAATTGAAGTATTCAATATCTATATTAGTGTGAAATAATTTTTAAATGCTATATAGAATTTTTTTTGTTCTGTGTAAGTGAAATATATAATCTTAACTAGGTACATAAATAGAAAATATATAGAAGTTATGTTATATTAGTGAGACCCAAAAGTTTAACTATTTTTATATGTGGTATGTGGATCTATGTAAAATTGAATTAGATTTTTTTAAAGATTATTTAAGTGAGATATGATTCTATGAATGAATTAAATCAGCTCAGGTATGTGAAAATGACAGTTTTATTTATAATATTACATTATTTTGTAAGTAATATATGTTTTAAAATCATGGGAATTTTGAGTTTATTTTCATGGATAATTCTTGTGAGAAATAATTAGAGTAAAATAATATAAAATTTCAAAACAATTTGATTAAGATTTATAATGATTTTAAATGATATGATTTTTTTATAATTTGAAGATTAATGCTATATTAGTTTATTATGAATATTGTATTAGAATTGATTTAAATATTGTGAAGATATTGAAATCAATGTTCCTGAGAATTAAAAATATTATAAAAATTTTAACACATCCCAAATGAGTTTTTTTAATACTAAAAGTGATTGAGATAAAAAAGATAAGGTTTGAGAGTGATGGAAAATGTTGAGGAACTATAGTAAAAATAATTCATTTAATTTATTAATGAATATGATATATTCTATATTTTTTAATTATTAAAGGCTTTCGAGTTTATTTTTATTGATAGTTTCTTCATAAAAATATTTCTAATTTTATTTTCTATTATTTTTTATCTATTTTTGTATAAGTAATATATTCTTATTGATATTAAATAATTCCAATAGAGTGAATTTCACAACCCTTCCTAAGTTTCCCGACCCACGGTGAAGTGCCACCCAATCACAATTCCCATTATGTTAGGTAATTTCAACTTTTGGAAGGGGTATATGATCAATGATAGAAATATTGTATCCTTGAAATTACAATAATCAATAATTTATGAATAATAAAAACATCATTCATTATATAATTTCATAACACACATTATGAATTATAGAGAATCACCATAAATCATTAATAAAACACATAAAATACTATATCAATATGAAACAATGAAATTCCATACATAATGTAAATACTATGGTATCCCTCAATAAGGTGATCATATAAAAAATTCAACAAAAATTACAATAGTAAAAATATATACCTAGTAAGAAAATCTCAATCCTCTCCTTGGTCTTGTATCCACAACCCAATCAAGATACTACATCATGATCACTTGTAATACCCTTTTATAGATATATATATTATATATAAGTGAAATGTATCCATTGTAGAGAAAATATATCTTATGAGTATACACCATAATAGGGTGGTCATCTTATTATTTTTTCATTATTTTTATTGAATAACTTGCTTATATTTAGTTACGTTTTAATGTTAATTTTGAAAAATATAATTGGTTTTGTACTTTATATAAGTTATATAATAAGAAATCAATTCTAATAATTGATTTATTTAAAACTGATGATATAATATTTATTTTAAAATCATTATTTTTTGTATTTTGGTTGAAATTTTATGAGATTCTTGGCCGTGTATGATATTGAGAAGGATATATAAGTGAATGATAATATTGATCAGAGGAGTTCTATGAATTGGAGTTATTGAGATCAAGACTTGAAGAACCAAATTGCCTCTATGAAATGAATAAAAAAAATTCCATAATTTTACTATCCAACACATCCTCAAGTTTATCCAGCACTATCTCAAGCCCCAACTCTTACTTGGGATTCACCAATGATATCTTGGGTGCCAATGTAACATTGGGATTCTCCAAGAGACGGTGAAGCTAAAATGTTGTGTCAACTCCCCCCAAAATTCCTAACTACCAATATACCCTTACAATTTCCCAAAAACACCTCAACCCAGATCATTTTAATCTCATCTTTATCTATAAAACCAAACCCATATGGGCTTATAAAAAATAAGATGAAAAACAATTCAGTATAGATATTTTTCAAGTAGATCCTATCCGAAGAACACATATGTAACATGAAAGAGGTGAAAATATGTCATACAATTATTTATTCCCAAATTAATCAAATTGTTATGAAAATTCTAGGAGGAATCATCCTTTAAAGTGATAGGTATTTTTTTACTTAGGATTATTCCTCTCAAAATGTATGAAAATTTAGAAGCTCCACTATCCTTTTTTAATTTGAGGAGATATTTCCTCCTGGAAAACATCTAATTAATAAGGGATTTCAGAGAAAACTTGGGAACTCACCCAAATTTCATGGGGTTACATAGAAATATCATAATATTCATTCACTAATATATTGTATATTTTATTTGACTTGTACATTCCATTTATCCATCTCTTATTCTCCCATTCATCACATTTTCATTCACCTAACACCACTTTATACAGATAGGTAGGGGTGTTATAGATGTATTCCAAGGAGAAAGGGAGGCCACGATACATCCATGAGTTGGATATTCTCTCAAAATTTAATTTAAAGTCTTCTATTATTCTCTAATAGTTATTAGAATTTGGGGATGAAGGGGATGACATCAACTATTACATTGTATTCCTTGTGGCGGATTTCGTATTAATCATACATTAGTTCTTAATGATTTTAACTATTGATTCAATGGTTTAATGATGAGATGGTAAGGATTATGGAATTTAAGTTAAATCCAATGTTGACTAATAGGGTTTTATCATTTTTTTTAATGAGTGGCAGCTCAAGGGATGAAATAAAAACTTAATCATGAAAATTGGACTATAATCATTTCTGATAAGGGATGCAAGAAACCGTTTATGGACTATTAACTTTATGAGTATGTCTATTTGTAATATGATTGTTAATTTTAGAAAGATTATTATATTTATAATTCCTTTCAATTATAATTCTTACATGGTATAACTGACTAGGTTGATAACAAACCCGAATTCTCTCATTCTTGTGGAATTTTGTAGAGACTCCTAGAAATGTTTCTTGGATCATATTCACACCAACTATTCCACTAAAAAAACAATAACATAAATAAAAAAATTCCAAAAAAAATCATATTTTTTTCATGTCACACATAAATGATACTTGAAACAATTGATTTTTTAATTCTTTATACAATATTTGGATTAGTGGATGAACCACCTTATCCTTATTTTTCACTCATTTTCACTCCAGTATAAGTCTTATTTGTGTCCATAATATTTCAATGTTAAAATTGGAATCATTTATTAAGAGAAGTATGTTTTATTCACAATTATTTAATCAATTTTTTTATGAAAATAAAAATTACAAGATTACAATGAAAACTTCCTAAATTTTAAAAAATTAATTCACCCATACTGATTTATAACTATTAGAATAAATATTTTTTGGGTACACTTTATGTGGTTTAAAAAACTATATCAACACATTTTTTATATTAATACTAAAAATTTAAGGAACACATCAAGAGATATATATAATTACAAATAAAGGAATGGTAGGAAGAGAAAATATAGTTATTTTATTGTTAGAACTAGGTAGATTGAACCACTACAACATGTTTGAGTAGATTTTATATTATGATTTACCAAGAATAAATGATATAGAGATACCCTAAGTGAGGTTGAATGGATTATGAATTTTATTTAAACCAAGGAAAAGTGCATACATGATCCTGAAATATCAAGTGGATTCCTCATTTGTTTTCAATGGAGAACCAAGAGAGAATTCCTATATGTTTATTAGTGAATTGATTATGCTAGATAACACATTCACTCTCAAAGTTTTTCTAGAGGATGAGATCAACTTAAATGGATTACCCTATTAATTCAAGGGGTAGTAAAAGATATAGTTTCTCAATCATTAGGAAGAATATTTTTGAAAAATTGGATGTTATTCAAGGATTATTTATGAGAACATACCTCCTTATTGATGAAAAAATGAATTAAAGAGGAAAATCATAAACATTACACAAGGGGAAGATGAATATATACAGGAATAATGGGAAATATATCAAGTCTATATCAAACAATTCCCAATACAACAACTCCCTCTCTTATTTTTAATTCAATATTTTTATGACACACTCACTTGTGATAGGAAAATATTGGTGGAGATTATAGTTAATGGTTCTTTTGAAAATAATAAATCTATGGGTATATCTGTTCAGCTTATATTTTTCATATTTTTTCATTAATAATTATATATATTTTATTTATGTTTGAGTTTTAGTTTAGATAAATATAATATATTTTATTGTTTTTTTATTTTTTGAATAATACTTCCATATTAATCATTTATTACTTTTGAACCATTAAAATGGGATGTTTGTGGAAAATATTATTTTGAGAATTGTGTTTGGGGCCTGGAAATAGGGAAGTTTGTTCTTTGAAGGATAAAATTAGGATTTGTATAGAATTAGAGACGAGTCATATTCAATTATAGTGGGTAATATTAAATAGATCACACCTACCTATGTAAGAACAAAAGGGAAATCTCATGTATTAATATCATCAGAATTAGTTATTGTGTAATAGTAGATCATTTTTATTAATGTTACTTTAAAGTAATTAATTTATATAAAAATATAAATGATGAAAGATTTCATCATGGATCTGTATGTAGTAATAACAATTCTCAACCATGTATGAAATTGAGTAGGATACCTAAGTGAAGAATAATTTATATTAGAAGATATCGATGAACCAGAGCTAGAAGATCATAGTTTGAGGAAAAAAATTTACACCAAGAATAATAATACACTATTTTTCCATGTCTTATCTTGGAAACACACCCTCAAGTTCACCCAATGAAATATCAATCCCCAACACTACCTTGGGGTTGGTCAATGATATCTCAGGTTCCCACATAATGTTGGGATCCTCTAATGAATGATCAAGGTCTACATTTCCATGGATCCCCAAATGGATTCCCAATTAATAATAAACCTATGGGATATAAAAATGTAACCCCAATACAAAACCCCTAATACTAAACCATAATAGGACAATAAGACCTAGTTCGTCACGTTATGTAGTAGACAAAAACCATGTAAGTTGAGGATATTCTTAGGATGATTTAAGCCCATGATCCCATCCAATGTACACATGGGTAACATGAAAGAGGGAAGAATTTATCATATAATTATATTTTCCCATATTGGGTAATTTTTTATGGATATTATTGTTTGTATAATCCTATATAGTCAGAGGTAATAACACCCACTCATGTTTTTTTATCCTCAAAGTAAAAGATAATTGAGATGCTCCTAGAATCTTTTTGAAACAAAGGAGATCTTTCCACTTAGAAGAAAAAAAATGGAAAATTTATTTTTAAGGGAGCATGAGAATTGACCCAAATTTTAAGGGGAGCAAGAGGAATATCATAATATTTATTCACTCCCAATTTTCACATTATATTACCCTTGTATATTCCATTCGACAATATCTTCTTCTCCAATTCATTGTACATCCATTAAACTAATATTACATCATCTACATAGGTAGTTGAATTTAAAATACATTATAAGGAGTTGGAGAGGATAAGAAATATCGATGTGGGGGATATTATTTCTCCATATGTTTTTTATAGTATTTTTGGAAAGTCTTATTAAATGGGGGATGCGGGGATGTAGTAAATTCATAGGTTTTATTCCATATGAAGACTGGATTTAGTATTAATCAACTGTTGGATATTAATTATTTTAACGAATGTTTAAAAGGATAATTGATGAGAGGGATAGGGTTGTAAAATTACATTTTAATCCCAAACCACGAAAAATCCTTCATTATTTTATCTTAACGAGTGAGATATCAAGGGATGTAATGACAAATTAATCCCAAAAATTAGATTGTATGCATTGATTATGAGGGATGAGATAAACTTAATGGGGATTATTGACATTATAAGTAAGTATCTATCATCAATGAATGTAGATTTTCAGAATACATTGAGGTTACCAGTGAATTTATGTCATAAATTAACATGGTTTACTTCACTATGTTGATCACAAAACCATACTCTCCAATTACTCTCCAATAGAATTGAGGATCCTAGGATTTGTTTTCTTAGATCGTATTCACACTACCTAAACTATTTCACACACTCACATAAATGAAAAAAAAATCTTCAGATCTTATATTTTACATATAAAAACCCTAGATACATTTAATTTTTACATCTTTATACATAAATTTATTCTATAGAACAAGCACCATATCCTTGTGTTCTACCAGGCTACTCATTAGTATATATATTATTTGTGCCTATAATATTTCATTTCATTTGGAATCACCAATGGGGATCATATTATATATCAAAATATATTATTTGATTGTATGTATAAAATAAATTAATTGAAAAAATACACTTTTTGTGCATGAAACCAATTCGAGTCACATGTGCTAAATAGGGAACCACAAGACACAACCATTCATACTTTTTCCAATGTTATATAACAAGTCTATGAGTTTCATATGACCAATAATTGGTCCTATATTTGTGAATGACATTTTTTTAAACGTATTTAATGGATTTTAATAAAAAATTTATATATGGTAGAAAATTTTTTAATGGTTAAACTAAAAAAAACTAAGTAGTTATGGGTTTTTGAAATCTAGGGAAAATTTATTTTTTGTATTCAAATAAGGGAGAATGATTTTTATATTGTTTTGAGTGTTTTTTGGGATGTTTAAATATTTATATTACAATGGAATAACACTTGGAGTGGGTTACCAAGTGATGGTTAATGGAACTCTATAGCCTTGAAGGGTACTGTGGTGAATCTATGGTTGTTACGGTGTGGTGTTTGGTGAATATAGGATACCACGATGTGGTGGGGGAAAGATGTTTCATGGGGATTAAAAAAGGGTGGATTTTGGGGATTAGACCTGATCTCTTTAGGGGTTTCTGTGCCATAACTAAGTGGCCACACTGTAAGGTGGACTTGGCTGGAGATACATTCACCTAAACATATAGGGGTTATGACAGAGTGTAGTTTATTGAATATTAGGATCTATTCCTATTTAGGGGTGGTTCCTCCAAGGTCCATGGACCATTCTACAATGTGAATTGTCAAGGTTAAATATTTCTTACCTTTTTGGGTGACTAGGCAACAATAAAAAGGCCATTCCATTATATCTCTTGGGGTTGGGTTCGTCTTCAGTCATGGGGGAGTTCTACCATGGAATGGAAGGGGAGCCAATATAGTGGTCCTGCTACTATACTATTTTTAGTGAATGAAAGAGTTATTTAAGAGTTTTAAAACTATGTTTCCTCAATAATATTTATTTTCTTAGGGATTCATGAGACGGGAAAACGAGGTTGGGGGGGGGGTCAAGATTGTCCCCCTTTATTTCCCCCATTATTTCCCTTTAATCCAGCACATTACCAGGATTTCACCACATTAATTATTGGTATAGTATTCCACCTTCTCATATGTGTTCTAATCCCTTATTTACTTGTATTTTATATCATAAAATTAGGATTTTTGGGAGTTGATTCCACCGAGTATTTTATAATTCTTCCCTCTTGATGGAGATTGGGTGTGAATATTGTAGAGGAGGACCTCATAGGTGATGTTCAAGCCTCCATTTGTTTTTAATCATGAGCTTTGTCATATCATGATTTTAATTTGGGGTTTTGGTAATTTTTTGGTCAAATTAAAAATCAGGTTGGGTGTATTAATTGGTGATTTCTGATGGATAATGTCTGTGAGTGTATTGGGAGTTGTCCTCACCATGTTTCTTAAGGTTTAAAAACTTTTACACTATAAATTGAGTTTGAAAAAAATTATACCATAGTGATATTTTGGTTTTGGATATTTAGTTTATTAATTTTATGGTGTTTACAGTGGATTTTGGTACTTGAGTATCCAGAGGTTGTCTCTATGAGCTTGAGATATAGTTGTTGGTCATTGATTATGGTAGGTAGGTCCATGAATAAGTATTTCAATTTAAACCCTTAATTTATTTTCAATTTTCAACCCATTCCTTGAACTACATAAAGAAAATGAATTATATACCTATAGTTGTATTCTTTAATATGTATTAAGATATATTTTCAATGGAAATTGGAAATAAAAAGGGGTGTTTGATTCTTAATTATTTGAAGAGAAGAAACTCATTACTTTTTTATTAAAATATTTTAAAAAACTATATATGATAGTAAATATTTCTAATTTTTTATTGGTTTTTGATAATTGTTGTGATGTTTTGTTAAAGTTTCCATGACATTCAAACCTAAATATGTTCGGGTGATACTTATGAAGAGATGATGTGTTTTAAAAGAATTTTTAAAGAATTGAATTATGGTTTAAATTTTCAAGAACATAAATTATAAATCAGTTTTATAATAGAAAAATGTAGTTCTAAAACCCCATTTGACATTTTGTAGGAAGGTTATTTATTTATTAAAGGGGTCAAATTCAAGATTATCGTAGTGTATCTATCAACTAGTTCAGAGTATTTCTTGACATGTAATGTTATTCTTTATATTTTCACTAGCCTAGTGAGTTATCTGGGATAGTGAAGTTATATTTTTTCTTCACACTAGTTCAGTGTGTCAACTTGACTAGTGAAGTTATACCACAACGTGACACTAGTTTAGTGAGTCATTCTAGAAAGTGAGTTATATGGATTCTTTCTATGGTTTTAATGTGACATCCTAACCATTGAAGTTTTAATGATTATTCCCACTAGTCGGACGTGAGTCTCCATAACTAGTGAAGTAATAGAGGCAGGGGACCTTAAACTTATTTACCTTTCGATGTTTCCTAATTTCGTTATTCACTAAAATGTGTTACATGTTTTTAATTTATTTGGTTTATTGAAATTTATATTGAAAATATTTTCGTAGTGCCAATAAAATGATGAAGTATATTTATTTTAATTTATTTCCGTGCTACCAATTCTATTTATATTTATTTATTTCCATTTTGTCATTTTATTGGATATTATTCTAAATTACTCATCCCTATATTTATTTTACATGTGAGTGATGATATTGCAAGTAGATTGAATTTCACACAGTAGTCCTTTCATGTAACTTTTTATGTGTTTCTTATCTACATATGTTATTTATGTGTGATTTTTTCACCTTTAGTCTCATTAATTTATTAATAATAATGTTGTCAAATGTTTATAGAAATTAATTGTAAAATAAATTATTTCTCTAAAGTATTAATCACGTAGAGTTTAAAGAGTTTTTTATGTTCTCATTAACAGGGGATTTCATATAGTCCTATAATAGGTGACATTAGACATTAAAAAAAATTTATATCTGGATTCTGTGTTCATACCAGGTTATCATTATTTTTAGGGTTCACACATTACACATAAAATAATACTTTTAAAGAATTAAAAACATGGATTGAGGAGGTGGTTATTCTAAAACAAAAGCTTTGTGATATGCTTTAAATTTAAAATGAAAAGCCTAATTTCATAGAGTATTTTAAAAATATAATGAGAAATATTTGATTTTAATGGTTAGGTATGTGGTGTAGGGAGGTTACCCACTAGTATTTATGATCATGCCTATATATATATATATATCAACTTTTATTCTTGTTATTTATTGAGTTGTGGTAGTTGGTGTTGAGTTTATGATTTGAGTGTGTTGGTGGTTCCACAAAAATGAGTATTTTCATGACACATAAAGTTAGGTGATCATGGACTTTGTCAATTTGGTATTTTTTGGGTGATTTATTGTGCCATGTGGGTAGCATTTCTCCACTTTATCTTGATTTATACTAGTTTACATTGGGTTCTTACTATATTAAGTTATTTGGTCATATATGTTGGATTTTATTCTTGATTGATGAGATATATTATATTTTTATGCCTTATTTTAAACTTATTATTATTAAAAACTCTTTTTTTATGGGATCATTTGACATAAGGAATAGTTAGGACAAAATTCTAGGAAAAAGCTTTATGGTGTTTTTTTATTTGAAAAAGTAATTCACTTTTGTGTATATTTCATATCCATGCACAAAATGTAAATACAGAAATAAGAGAGGGTTATAACCACTATTAAATATATTAGACGTGATTTTGGTAAACCACTACTAATGTGTCTAGAATATGTTTTTAGTGGCGGATTTCATGAAGTTCTGGTAAGGTAAGGAAAAATTATTAGAGATTATTTTAGAGGGGGTCTAAACAACCTTTAATATTTTAATATATATATATATATAAAGCGGTTCATATATGTTTTTTAACACTATTCTCCCCTAATTAATTTACTAAAACCATTTTAGAGGTTATTTTTAACCCCCCATAATTTAGTTTTAAAAAAAATTAGGTATTGTTTTAACCTCCCCTAATTTTTTGATTTTTTTTAAATGTGGTACCCCCATCCCATTCATCCTTCCCTTGTACCCCAACCCCATGGTGCCTGCCCGGTACGTCCCAACCATTTTCAACCCCTACGCATTTCCATCCCACCCTAGAGTTTTTAAACATGGGTTTCCAAGTTAAATGACCACCGCCCCAACCACTCATCTATATAGATTTTCAAGTTATTTTACACACATAGTCATATTTATATATATATTTATATGTTCATTAAAATAAATTTTATATGCATAATATATTTAAATACATTTAAATATATAATACATATATATTCATTTATAAAACATTAATATATATATATATATATAAATTAATGAATTTATTGTACATTTATATATTATTATGTTTAGACATTTATTCAAACTATATATTTACATGTGTACATTTTTATTAACACATATATTTGAATAAATTTTTGTATATAAATATAAATATAAATATAAATAAATATTATTAATATATAAAATATATATCTATAAATATATTTTTATGTATATTTATAATTCTATTCGTGTTATGTATATACACATATATTTATATAATTTTTTATATAAATAAATACATATTTATATATTATATACATGTTTATGTAAATATAGTATATTTTTTTATATGAATACGAATATATATTATATATTGATGAAATATATTTATATGTATACATATATATATAACATATAACATATAATATTATATATATACATATAACATAATATAATATAATATTTATATTTAGGTAACAATTTATGAGTTTATATATATAAATATTTTATATAAATATATACATATATATATTGTGTGTATATATATATATATTTAATATATTAATTTGAAAACTTATATGTATATTAATATAAATTTATGTATTTATTTGTAAATATTTATTTTTATATATATAATTTAATTGTATATTTAATAATGAGACATAAATAATATAGTATATACATAATATAATAATATAATTTATATTTTTAATATAATAATAAAATATATATACTTATATTTATATACTTACAATTATGTTTATATATATATTTTTATTCATTTAAACTATTTATTTGATGTCTCTATATAATATGTTTATAATGTTTTTAAATAAAATTATATAATGTCTTTATAAGAAATATTCCCACACATTATAAAATTTTATATATTTTAAAAACAATATAAAATATTAGAGTGGGTTAAAACCCACTATAATCATTAAAAGTATTGGTAGTTATGATGCCCATCTTATTATATTCATGAGTGTAGGTATCATTATAATCTATTATAATTATTATATAAATTTTAAAAAGTATAATGGTTTTTATATGATATGGTTTTTAAATAAATTCTAATTATATAAAAATTTATATAATATAGTTATGCCTTTATATTATAATAAGTATTAAATGAAATATAATTTTATAAAAATAAATATAAATTATTGTACACATTACATAATTATATTTATGAATACATATAAATATGATTAAATACAACCATATATATATTTATATAATATATTTAAATACATTTATATATTATATTTTAATTATATATATTATCGAATTTTTAAAGGAAAAAATAGGGGTTCACAAACCCCTCTAATTTAAAGAGTTAAATAGGTTGTAAACATATACTAATGTCAATTATTATTAGTGTTCATAAACCCTCTATAATTTATTAAAATAGAGGGTCTTGTGATCCCCAAATATTTTCTAAAAATAAATTCCATATTATATATATAACACCTCTAAAATCCATCCAAATAATATATATATATATATATATCACCTCTAAAGTAAAACTAGATATATAACACTTCTAATTATTAAATTAGTTGAAATTTTGTCCTAAACAACTCTAAAATCTAACCAATTTTTATAAATATGATACAAAATTTAATAGAGGTTGTGAACCACCTCTATATTTCATGATTAATGGGGGCAGTACATAACCCCATCAAAATAATCGATGTCAATCTACTTTTTTTTATATACCGAGACACTAGTTGGAAACCTGTGGGAATTATAAACATCCTTTGGGCTATGTCATGGGTGGTCCTGAGTGCCCAGGTTAGGGGTAGTTTAGTTTGGTTTGTGAATAAAATATATGAGAGAAAATTTTTGAGTTATACAATTTATAGTGTAATGTATACTTGAGAAATGACTATCATAACTCAAGGGGTAAGTCACAAGTATGTTCCTAACCATCACCTTTTGTATTGAGCTATTAGTTTCCTATCGAAATTTGAAATATGAAATTTTATTTTCATGTTGATTTGTCATTATTTTTAGGAACAACTCTAACTCTGAAAAATGTTTTGAGAAAAAATGAATAAGTTTTATTGGAAGGTTTCATGTGATGCAAACTGTGGACATAAGCCATATAACATGTAAGAGTGTGGGATTTATATGTTTTGTTTTCTTGATTATTCTTAATGTTTCATATTAGTTTTATGAAATGATTGTGGTGATACTAATGGTTTTTATATGATACATTTTACCTTAATATTATTGAAATTTGACATTGAATTAGATAATTTATTTGGGTTCTTATCATTTAATTATACTGTGACTCGTTTTTTGTGTTATGACATTTTTTCGTTCCCTTTTAAGCCAGACATTAGGAGGAGAATTTTGGAAAAGATTAAATGGTTTTAGAGAAATAAATATGGTTATTTTATATTAATGATGGGATTAAAAAAATTATATTTTTTCATTATTTTGTTTTAAATGTTTTATGATGTAATAAATGTTTTCATGGATAAATTTAATGAGAATATTAAAATGTAGTAAAATCCAGAACAAGAATTGGTGTTATGATAGTCGTTTGAAAATGAAAAGTTTTAATGTGTGTAAAATGTTTTCACAAATTCAAAAAAATATTAATTTTAGTATGTTCATTTAGGATTAATGTTTTTTTGAATTTAAAATTATTTTTATATAGTATTTGATTTGAAAATATAAAATTCTTGGGTTGGGGAAAGAGTCCATAAAAAGGATCAAGACTTATGTCATTTTAATCATCACTAAATAAGTTGCATAGATCAAGCTAAATGAGTTATTTTAGTGGAAACCAAATTTTAAAGGGACATCCAATTTTTTTAGATTTATATATTTTAAAACATGGTTATCTTTTTTTTAGTTCAAGGTTATATTATATATTGTGTTATGGTTTTGAAATTTTTAAATATTTCATTTTTCAGAAAATGGATTTGGTTAAGTTGGTAATAAGTAACCAGATCGATAAAAAAATAATTTTGATTTATCATTCAATTTTTTTGATTATTTGAGAGGGTATTTGGTTTTTATTGTTATAAATATTTATTTTGGGTTATGTGAGGTGAATATTGAATTTTGGGGTTTTAGGTCATGTTTTGTGGGTTGTAAACCATTTAGATCCAAAAATGGGTAATCCATTTTTTAGGGATGTGATTTTTATTTTATATTTATTTATTTATAATTTTGTTGGTATGCTATATATGTTAAATATTATTTATTATTTCAAAGAGTAAAATATTTCATGGATGTATTGGGTTTGGTTATCATGTTGATGATATTTGGTTTTGGAGTAATGTTATAGTGGGGGGAGCCCCAACTATGTATGGTATTTTAATGAATGATTTTATGATGTCTTAGTGTAAATCATTCCAATATGTAAAATTATCCCTTTTTGTGTATTTAGTTTCCTTCAAAAAGATGTTTTTAGGAATTTTGTAGGGTGGAATACTTTTATGGTAGAAAGGTTGTAATGAACCATTTCAAGGCATGTCAGTGAAATTTGGGGGAAATTGATATTTTAGATTCGGATCGGGGAGAAAGAGTTTTGGT
Organism: Viscum album; assembly: GCA_963277665.1. NCBI lineage: Eukaryota > Viridiplantae > Streptophyta > Magnoliopsida > Santalales > Viscaceae > Viscum > Viscum album. The sequence goes on along the minus strand of OY728157.1, from coordinate 851,223,264 downwards.
TGTGTTTAAAATATTTTTAGAAATGTTTTAGGTTTGGTTGTTTGGAGAATAAAAACCCTGAGTGGGTTCCTTGGTTTTGGGGAATGAAACTATATAGTCAGTAAGAGAACATTGAGGTAGCTGGGGGTGTTGCGATGTAGTTTTGGGTGAAGGCTTGACACCATTATGCAATAAAGGGAATATATTCCTTGGGGATCCCATGGGGGTGTCATATGAGCATTTTACACTCTAAATTTTGGGGTCTTCCATGATCCATATTATAAAACCCATCAAAATGGGCTTCAAACTAGACTTTGATAATTCCCATAGGGAATTCCCAATTCCTATGGGTTGGCAACTACTACCCAAGTATCAAACAACAAAAAGAGGTAATGATTTCAACAACTAGAAAAAAAAGACATGAGATATATATAGAGAAATATAATTTGGAAGGAAATATTACATAATGATAAAACAACATCAATAGAGGTACAACTAATGCAATAAGACAAAACCATGTTACACGTCCAATAACAAAACCAAAGGCCACCCAAACTATCGAAAAATAATTCATATGATACATGGAAAACATTATCACCATATCACCAAGAGTTTCCCATTCTTATCAAACATAAAACTAAACCATCTCATTGTATTATCTTTACCTTACATTTTATAGACAAAAGAAGGTCTAAATACCCCCAAGGGAGTATGTAAGGTGTGAGAAACAAATCTCATTAGGATCCCACCCAATTTTTACATAATATGTATATTTTAAATAATACCAATGTGATAAAAATATAACGTGTTAATAATTTAAAATTTATATTAGAAGTATGATAAACACATTTTCCCATTTCACAGTTCTAAAATATATTCCATATAACGCAGGTCAACACACATTTTAAAATAAACAATTTATCAAAAATGAATTATTTTTTTCATTTCATGAGTATAAAAAAATAAATAAAAAACAATGAAAAAAAGAATAGAGATCACTCATGGGATAACATAGGTCCTACATGTTTAGGCCTCTCATTCCTTAGTAATTAATTCTAGACTATGTGCACTAAACAAGTCCCTAGAACACAAGACCTTGGGAACAAATGAACACCCGATGGATGATACACCTATGATGTTAGATAATCAGTTCCATAGAATAATACTTACCAAGAAATATAGGAACACCCCATTGATTAATACCATATAGAAACAAGTACATGGTTCTATACTAAAACACCCTCCTCGGTACCCAAGAATCATATGTGCTGCTTATGTGAAAATTTTCCAATGGGATTATAGAATTTTAACAAATAGTTTACAAACAATGATTTTTTCATTAAAATAATGAATTTAAATGTAATTCCATAAACCATTTCATGGGGCTTTGAAAACATATTCATTTTACCAAAACATAGGGAAACACCATATTTTATTAAAAATAATTTTTGACACAAATCATGAAGATCAAATATCATTCCAATCATCCTTTAGAAAAACATTTAGGAACAAAATATCATGTAAGGTTTACAAATAAAATACTTGAGTTTGAACCACCTACTTTAAATTTGTGTTCTCATGAATACAAAAATAGAATCCACAATCAACAAGAATGATGGATCCAAAAATAGAAAGATGAGGTCCACAATGATTCCCAAACAATAGCCAAGGAAAGACAACCTATATTATATGTACACATATATCCCGATAAGTATGAAAAATAAATGAGTTGAGAGGAACAAGATCACTTATCATAGAAGCTGGAACACATACGGTTCTTCCAAAGCTCTCATCTTGAATCATATAGAATGTAAACCGTTTATATTAAAAAATGAGGGGATTAATAGATGGAAAATTAAGTCAAGATCACACTAAAAAATCCCCTAAAAAGATCCTTTTCATTTCTATAAATAGGCATAAAACCTTTCTCAAAAATTGATGGTTGATATGTCAATTTGATGTTCTGAAACAGACAACACCAAGTCTTGGTGGAGGCTCACCATGACTATGGTTGTCCTAATCACACCTTTTCATAAAGTATGACACAACCTCATCAACATAGATTATCCCCAAAACGTACCCTTTTAGGGATAAACATGTACTCCACCATGACTATGGTGAGTCCATATTTCCCATGGAACACAGAGAGCCCAATTACATTCAATAATTAGTGCCACACCCAACACTAGGTGTGGTATCTTTACTCATGATGCATAGGCACTTCCATGGAGAAAAATGACATACACCACAATATGGTTTAACCCATTATTCATTTAGTAATTCAAAAAACCCTTTACAAACCCAAATACACTTGCCAACACATTCCAAAATCAAATTGAACCATATCAAAGATCAAAACTAGAACATTATTCAAGATGAGATGTGACCAGCACCACACTAATAGCACTATCTATCCCCAAAAAGTAATGTTGAATTTTTTTTCTTTGTATCTCTTGGACAACCTGTTATTCTTCAAATGAATATAAAACCTTCTCTTTTTTAGGATCAACTAATATTCCATGTTCTAAAAAATCATTCCCCAATAATGTTACCTCTCAGATATATAATTTTTTTTAAGAATTTATTATAAATACATTGACTCCTCAAAATTCCAAAAAATGAATTTAGATTGTACTCATACAATTTATGAATTCTTGAATAAACCAAAATATCATCCATACTACCACAAGAAATTTATTGAGATATTTGGGGAATATGTAGTTCATCAGAACAATAAACACTATAAGGGTGTTGGGTAGGATAAAAGACAAAAAGGGATATTAGTAGTGGCCACACCTTCTTATGAAAGTGGTCATTGTGATATCCAACACCTTATCTATGAGTTGATGATATCCCAAATAATGTTTTATTTAGAAAAAAACATTTCCTAATTTATCTAATCAAATAGGTCTTCCCCATGAGGTAAAGGACAATTATTATCAACTATTATCTGCTTTATCGTTCGATAATCTATATAGAGATGAAACACTATGTTAAACCAAGCCCTTATATTATAAGTCATCCAATGATATCTTCAACTATTTAATCATGGAATGTCCCATATTCAAAGAGGGTATAAAAATCTTTTATTCAGTAATAAAAAACTTGATGAAGAACAATACCAACCTTTATGGAAGAATACTAGAGAAGTATCATCAGAAGACCTCAGGAAAATAACGAACAACCAAATGAAATAAACATTTTATGATTCATCATATGGGTAAATAAAATCAAAAGACAAAATACTCTTATGCTCTATGTGAGAAGGTCCTACACGGCTAGACATCAGATCTTACTATCCCTAAATCTCTCAGGATATCCCAACAATTATAAATAATGAAAGATGTTGAAGATAACAATAAATCTTAGCTTGATGAGTAACCATAGAGTACCACTTGATGATAATTCTGAATAGATCTAAATAAATAACCAAAAAGTACAATAATAACACAATATAGATATCAAAATAGAACATGAAGGTAAAAAAACCCCTACTCATCCCTCTTTCCAGGTGGAATTTCTTCTCAATAACATATGTCACAAGATCCATCAGTTGTTTCAAAACATCCACACAATAGGAAGATATATAAGGGATAGAGACACTAATATCCAATAAATACGTTTCTACAATGGATAAAAGAAAAAATTTACATCTCACTATAGCAAGACCCGTATCAACTTCTCCTAAAAACTCACCCCCTACATGAAACATCATTACTCTAGATGCCTATAGAGGATCCCCATTACCATTGATGATTTTGAAAACATTATAGTTACCTTTGGAGTTGATGATCCATAAATATATCAAGGAATAGATAGATCCTGACATAATAGTCATGCAATTCACCTTCAAAAATTTTCATGTCATGAGGAATTCGAATACCTGATTAATTTTCTCCAACCATTCATCCACCTCCCAAGGATTGTTAGTACCCTTAAAATAGGGGGATAATAGTGTTGTAACTATTCTTATCAATCTTTATCTAGTATGATTCATAGTTTTTCATATTTATCTTTTCATTAAATAGGAAAATCATTCTGATCCATGACACTAACAATTCACATGACAACCACAATGAGATTCTGATTAATGTTAGGATTACCTTAAGGATAATTTCCCACTTCTCCCACCTGAGGACTCCTTCGAATGTGTCTTAGAGGAATGAATGTATATAACAAAAATATAAAGAGAAAATCAAACAATGTGGCAATATCAATTTACAGTGAAAATATTCTTACACATTAACAAAGGTAGAAACTAACATATTGATCAAAACCAAACATAGTTTATATGATACTAAACACCCCATTGTGAGTTAATGTTTGTTACGATGAGATTCATATAGATAATAATTCAAAACATACCACCTATATTATGAAAATACTATCCCCTACCTACCAAATATCATAAGATATAAAAACTTAAGGATAAGACTCATCCTTTGATACTAAATTATCAAAACCAAACCTAGATAAACCCATCAAACTATGCTCCGAATTAGACTTGGACCTGACCATAAGTTTGTTACGAATCCCCACGAGCTGTAGAGTAGTACGAATGATTCCAATAACAACTACAGGGTATTATTTTCACAACATGGAAAATAAAACATCAAATATTTTGAGAGAAATATAACAATAAAGGAAATATGAAATATTGATAAAATGGAACTAGTAGAAATATAACTAAAGAAACAAAAAAACCACTGTACATGTCCATGAACAAAGTCAAGGGAACCCAAAATTTTAACATCTACTTGTTGTGGTATGTGGCAAACGTCCCACCATCTCACCACCAACTACATTTTCCCGGTTGGCATGAATCCTCACCACCAAACTACGATTTATTTCTCTTTCTTGAATCATACAAAAAATGTCTATATACCCCAAGAGAGTGTGTATGGTGTGATAAAAAAACTCCTCTCAGGATACCACTCAAGTGTTCCATAACAAGCATATGTCATAAAATCCCAATATACTCAACATATGAAGAACACAATATGATAAAATAGTTCTCACTTTTATACAAAAATCATATTAAAAACACTTCCCTTTTCAAAGTTAAAAAATAGATTCCATATAATAAGGGGAAAAGAACATTTTCAAATAAACCATTTATCAAAGCAGGAGTCATTTTTTATATCAATGATATTGAAAATGAAATACAAACAAAGAAAATCATAATGGAGATCACTCATAGAATAACATTGGTCCATTCTATCTCGGTACCTTGTTATTTAGTAATTAATTCACAACATAGAGCACTAAAAAATACCTTAGAACACAGGTTGTAGAGAACCAAGGAAAACCCAATGGATGACCCCTTAAAGTGTTAGATAATCAATTCCCAAGAATAACAGGGTCTAGTAAATTGAGGAACACACCATGGATAAATACCCTATAGAAAAAATTAAATGGATTAATAATAAAACATCCTCAAAGGTATCCAGGGATCCTATGTACTTCTTATGTTGAATCATTTCCAAGGGTTCATAATGTTTCATAAAATATTTTCCAAACAACCATCTTACCACAAAAATAATACTTTGATAATCAATTCTATAAACCATTTCATGGTGTTTTAAAAACATCATTCTTTTACCCAAAAAGGGAAAACATAACATTTTATCAGAAACATTTTAGGCATGCATATCTAGAATATAAAGGATCATGCCAGACATCATTTATAAATTAAGTAAAGAACCAAGGAGCATGTATGGGTCACAATGAAAATACTTGAGGTGGAATAACCTACCTTTCACTTGGGTTCACACGACAACAATAATGGAATCCACAACCATTAAGAAATAAGTATCCAACAATAGGATGAGGATGTACAAAATCATTCTATAGAAATGGAAAAAGAAATAAAAAATCTATCTTCCTTAAAAATATCTCATATAAAGAATAAAAAATTATTAATTCAATAAAAATAAAATAACCTATCAGTGAAGTTATAATTCATAAATAGCATACAAGTATCTCTATCAGAATCTATTCGAATGGAAACCCTCGGTATTATATGAAAATGAGAGGCTTAATAGATATAAAATCAAGTCATGATCACATTTAAATCCCCAAAAAAATATCATATGTGTTTCTATAAATAGTATTAATTCCTTACCCAAAAACAGAAATCAAATTTATGTATTTTAATTTTAAATTCATATTTCAGGATTGTGCAATTGAGGCTCAACAAGCTTGTGGTGGTCCTGACCACACAGTACCGTGAATCATAGTATTTCCACCTCAAACTATAGTATCCCTAAAAAAAATGGTTGTTTAGGGATGACCAAAAATTACACCATGACCATAGTGAGGACCTATTTAACGTGGCACACAAGATGACCACAAGCATGCCACGCATGGGACCACACCCTACAATGGGCATGGTGGCTCTGCTCGTGGCATGTAGGTGTTTCCCAATACCAAAATTTCCTAGATTATGGTGTGGACCAACTTATTTAGCGTTGAAAAATTCCATACACACTTTAAAAATCCACCATAACTAATGAAAATAACCCAAACATGGAAGGAACCATCTCAAAGATCATAAATAGAAAATACCTCTATATGGGAATGTAACAGACTAGTTGTTTCACCACCAACGGTCATGCTACAATGTAGCCTTAGATGTGGAGGCTTGCACCACAACCCGTTGGGGATATTTTATAGAGGATTTTAGCAATTTTTAGGGTCTCTACCATTTTTTGTGTGCTTAAACCATGGTCAATGTTGAATAATATAGTGTGACATAATGAGGGTTTGACTTTATTCCCTTTTGGGGGATGGTTGTACCATGGTCGGAGGACCACACCAAAGTGTTTTTCTAGGTTAAGGTCTGACCTTGGGTAGGGAGGGGGGGAGAGTTCTACTATGACATGGAAGGGGACACCATATTGTGGTATAAATTATTGCATATTTTTATAGGGTAAATAATGGTCATTTAAGGGTTTTAAATTTATAACTAACCTCAAAATTGTTTCTTTGGGGATGTGACAGAAAGGGGGTTTGAGCCTATCTTTCCTTATTTATTTCCCTCCTTATTTTACATTGACCATGAAATATTAGATTGGTTTTTTCATATTGATTCTTGTTAAGGTATTCCTCCTCCTCCTCCATGTTCTACACCCTTGTTTCATTTTAATTTGTTTCACCATGTTAGGGTTTTTAAATGAATATTACTCCAAGGCTTGGTGGAATCATTCATATTGATAGATCTTTGTTGTGTGAATTTGAGAGTATATTCCATAAGGTTATGTTTAATTATATTTTAATTTTTTATCTTGGTCTGTGACTCTTATAATGTTTAATTAGGTAATTTGGAGATTTGGGTTAAATTAATGATCTATTTATGTGTAATAATTTGGACTTTCCCGTGGATTTTGTTGGGAGTGTGTTATGATTTAACAGATCCTTATGTTATATTGATTAAACACTATTACTCTATTAGATTACTTTGGATATGATTATTTCATTATGATATTTCTATTTTGGATTTTTAGATTATTAGTTTTATGGTATTTATGGTATAGTGAAGTGATCGGGTACCCACAGGTGGTCACTGTGAGAGTGGGATCTAATTCTTTGTCATCGTTTAAGGTTAGTGGATCCTCTCATAAATCATCAAATTTAAATCCACATTTTCTTACCTAATTTTAATTCATGAATCAAACTACCTAATTTAAAATGTGTTGATATACATATATTAGTGTTTTTTATAATTACTTATGGGATATTTTATGGGAGAATTTTAATAATAAGGTACGTTTTATCGTTAATTATTTAAAGTGAGTAAAATCATTTTTTCTTATAAAATGATATTATTAAAATAAATTGAGATTGATTATTTATATAGTTGATTTTTATTTTATTATTATTTTGATGTTTTATTAACTTTTCCTTGATACTCAAATCAGATTGTTTTTGTGTGATTTTTATGAAAGGAAGTAAAATTTTCAATCTATTTTCAAAACATTGATTTATGGTTTTCATTTTATATAGGAGAAATTATAAATTAGTTTCATAATTGAATAGATAGTTCTAAATTATGTTTTGGGACATTATAAATAGGGGCTTTCTCTGTCAACTGGGTTATGTTGATATGGCCATAGTGGATATTTCAATTGCTTTAAAGTGTTTCTAGACTATTAAAATTATACTTAATCTTCCCAATATCCTAGTGAGTCATCATTCCATGTAATTTTATACTATTTATTCCCATTAGTTTAGTGTGTCATCTTAAATAGTCAAGTTATAATGCACCTTTCCATTATTCTATTGAGCCTTTAAAACTATTGAAATTGTACTTCTTATTTTCAATACTTCTCGGGGTCATCCTAAATAGTTATGTTATACTATTTCATTCCAGTAGTTGAGTGTGTGTTTCCCCAATTATTAAAGTAATAAATCTTGGCCAACCTGAATATATAAACCTAAGAATGTTTCCCCATTTTCAATTTTATTAAAACATGTTATATGATTTTCATTTAACATATTATTAAAATTTTACTTTAATTAGTTCCATAGAACATATTCTATGATGTAGTTCATTTATTTTTCTTTTTTAGAGTGATACTAATGTTTTAAACATTAATTCATTATTATTCCATCATTTTAGTGGGTATAATTATTCTTTATTCATTCCTATATTTCTTTTACTTGTGAAGGATTCTTTTTTTGGTAGTTTTGTTTTATATAGGAGTATTTTTTTATAACATGATATATGTTTCTAGTATATAATAGATTGTTTATCTATTCATTTAACTTATTTTGTTTCATTATTTTGTTGAAGATAATGATGATAAATGTTATGGTAATAAATTTTTAATGTAATGTTTTTTTTCTATTTCTTTCACCATTTATGGTTCTAAAGGTTTTTTTATATTATATTTAAATATGGGGCTTGAGTAAATTTCGAAAAATTGGAGACTCTTCTAAAATGAACACAATGTGTCAAACTACAATGTAAAAAAGAAAATCTTACATTCATAGTATATTTTCAATCGAGCATGAGGAGGTTTTTCGTTTAAAGTTTATGCATGGGGTGTGGGGAAGCTACCTATTAGGATTTATGTTTAAACGAACACACACACACACACACACACACATATATATATATATATATATATCAAGTTTTATTTATGTTCATTTGAGTTATAGTTATTAGTATCTTGTTTGTGGTTAAAATTTTATGTGTGGTTCCAAGTAAATTGGTTAACATACAGAGACAGGTGATCATGGTGTTTCATTAATTTTGGTCTATTATTTGACTGATGTATAATATAATGTCAAATAAATCACTTTATTTTCTCTTAGTTTTTATCCATTTTTTATTTATATTAGGTTCTTATTATATTGAGATATTTTATTCAATCTTGTTGGATTGTTTTTTATTCATTAATGAGAAATGTTGCCTATTTATTCATTATTTTCATCAATTTTTAATGAAAAGTGGTTATTTTTATATTTTATCAACCAAATTAATAAATTTTCATTATGTTTTTTGTGGAAGTTTTATGTCATTATTGTTTTATCATGTTAATTCCTTCCCTCTAGTGTATATTTAATTACCAGGCATGAGTTTCTGTCCCCTAGAGATCAGAAATGCCCTTCAGGCAATGTCACAACCTGGATGAGGTGCCCATATAAGGATTATCTTCAGTTAGTTCGTGAGATTAATTATTGATTCACATACATTGGATATTAGAAATAATTATTTTATAAATATATAATGTTAGTGATGATAAATTGAATACATTCATGTGCGCAATTTGCAATCGTTAAATCCATTTACTCTTATACTATGTAACACAAGGAGTAAATTCATGTTGAATTGATAAATAATATATAAAGAAGATACTAAAATAAATATTATTGGTTAATGTAACACTCTTAGATTTTAGTTTCCTTTAAATTAATACTATGTTCGATATTATCCACCACACACAACCCTAAACTTAAATGAATCATAAAATAATATTATTTAAATATGACAGTTGTAACCAAGTCATAGGGTAATTGGGAATGAATAAGAATAAAATAATTATGAAATATATTTCTAAAGTATTTACTTAATAACATTATGAATTTAAAAAAAAAATACATTCATATAAATTTTGTTACTCTGTAAAGTATGAGAATACATTCATTTTATACGATAAGAATACATTCATCATAAAAAATGTTTTTATCTGGTTTATATGCAAATAATTAGAATTAATTTCATCCATTTTTAGAAATTGTATTTAAAAAAGTAAAATTTATTTTTTAAATTATTAGGTCAAAATTATCTTAGGGTGAATTTTTGATATTTTTCTAAAAAAGGTTATTTTTGGGAGAATAGTGAAAAATACTGAATTTACTAATATTTTCACTTTTATGAAATTATAATGATAAATAATAACATTAAATTGTATAAAAACATTTTTCTAGAAAAAAATATTTTTAATGTTTTATATAATTCAAAATAAAAATATAATGTTGGGCCTATAAATCTATTCTTAACATTTTATAAATCTATGTAATTTTTATCTTCAAATAAAATTAGTTTTTTATTCTCTCTTAATCAAGTATTTGAAATATTATTTTTAGTTTTCATATTAATTGAATGAAAATTAATACACTTATAAAATTTATAACAAATTTATAATAATAATAATTAATATTAGGTAATAATTTCAACTTAATTTTTTTTCCTTTTGAATAGTAACCTTACTAAAAAAATTCACTTCGGTAAAGGGTAAAATGACTTTACCATGGGTAAAAATAAGAGATAAGAATTAAAATGAAACATAGAAATTTATAAATCTTATTTTTTTTGATGATATAAAGACGTTATATGACCGTACCATCAAATTATTGTCCATTTTGTTCCACTTTAACAATAAAATTACATTGTATTATTTAAATCATTTAAGTAATTATATCTATTTCCCTCCCCTAAATTGTAAAAGAGAACATATTCTCATCCCTTATCTAAAAAATTGAGCAATCTAGAACTGAAAATACATAAAAAATTTCAAATTCCTTTCTTTTTTTACTGACCTTATGTCATACTCCTAATACCATCCTAAGAAGGCTTAATGTGTATGCCAAAGGAGGTCTCTTAAATAAGAGGTAATCATCTATACTAACTCTTTCAATGTTAATTTATTCTTATAATTCATCAAAATATGTTATAACCATACACAAATAATTAATCAAGTATCGCAAATATAATTATACATTATTTTGATTATGTGAAAACCATTTTCCCACTACATTCCTACAGAAAATTAAAACATTGCTCATGCATACACAAAACCTACCATCTCTACATTGTACTGTAATTAGTTTTTCCTCAAAAATTTAATTGGATGGTTAAGAAAATGTAAATATTTAATATTTATGATATTTATGGATTAATTATGATTCAAGGAAAATAAGATCTTATTTACATTCTTACATTCCCATCTATTTGAAAACAATAACGTTGCTCGTCTATACGTGTGGATTGCCACCTCCACGAAGTTATGTGATAAGTTTTTCATTTAGGATTTACATGGATAGTAATAATGATATATTGAATGAATATTTTTTATATTTTTTATATAATAATTATCCTCCAAAACTGATTTATTTTTTATCTTTATTTTCTTTTATCAATCAAAAAGTAAAAGCACCACTTGTACGTACGTATGGACTACCATCTCTATGAAGTAGTGTAATTAATTTTTAACCACTAACTTATATGGATGATTATAAACGTTTTAATAATGAAAAATAAAATAATTATTGAATGATGAATGTTTTGGAGATGACGGAACCTTGAGGAAGATGCAAGGATTGAAACTATTGAACCAAAACTTATAATAAAAATGAAACAGTTAACAGTTAGAAGAAAAATAATTAATAAATATTTATTAATAAATGGGATGATAATACATGAAATTATAATTATATATATAATTTTATTATATAATTATAGATAAATTAATATTTATTATGAAATAGGTTAAAATCACTTACGATGAAATTCAAACATTAGTTAAGAGTTAATTTCACAATCTCATTTTTATTCAAGGTTATTTATGATTTATTTTTTAGTATAGGAATTATATTATAAATTTATCTTAAACCCCATATTTTTTCTACTCCATTGGTTATTTATATAAATTTAATGTTTTCATTTCATTTTTATCTCTCTATACACTCAAAGTTTGGTATGATAGTTATTTTAAGGAGAAGCATATTTTTTATTCAATTGGGAATATTTTTCTTCCATGTTCATATTTTCTTTAAAATGTTTCTAATTTTTTTAATACTTTAGAATTATTTATTAAGGAAACTTTAATTCATTTTTTACTTTATATAAAATGTTTTAATAGGAATCTTGTTTTCAATTTTTGAAAGAGTTCTATTTTATTAATGGTGTGAAAGAAATCATTGATTTAATGTTTACCAAACTAATTTTTTTCCACTATCATTAATATTATGTGATTTTTGATTCATATATAAGATTCTAGGTTAATTTTCAAATAAAATGTTCTTTCTAATTTTTTTGGAATTTTTAGACGACAAATAAGTGATATAAAAATGAAAAGTGTATTTTCCACATGAAATATTTGAGTGATATTTTAAAAGAATCATTATCCCTATCAGTATACATTAATGAATATTTTTCTTTATATGGGATATATTATATTAATACAATCCACCTTATTTCTCTTGATATCTTGTGATCATGTTGTTCTATTTTTTGTTTGGGGGAAATTAACATTTAAAATGCTTGTTTTTCAATAGGAATGTTTATGTGTATTATGAATTGAATTGTTACTCATTTTGTTTCATATGATGAATTATCTAGACTGATAATGTCATATGAGAGTCTTATTATTGCCCATAAATTCATCATTAGTTATCATGAGAAAAACTAGTTTGGGTAATTGGCATACTATTTACTATTTTTTATGATTTCTTATCATGAGGCCTTGACAGTAATATTATGATTTTTGACATTATGAATTCTATAATAAAGAAATTTGTTATTGTTATCAATGTGATTATTTATATTGTTTTGAAATATATGGATATACTTCCCCTTTTTTGATATTATTTATATGGAATATTTTATTAATGTATATCTATATCATACTATTAATTCATTATTTATCCAATGATAGCTTCCATTGTACTCTTTCACTTACTGTGTATCGACACTCCCCCATTTTTATGTTTTCCTCTCCATAGGTTACTAAGAAAGGATTTATGAATTATCTTAGAGATATAACAGACGAAATGACATAGTTTTCTCTATAATATTGAAATGTATATCATTTTTTTCAAATATAATGTGAGAATCAGGTATATATCTATTCTGATAATGGTACTAAACTATTTGATCCTTGATGAAATGATCTCTTGTATATTATCCTCTGGAGTTAAAAAACCAATTGGCTCTGGGTTACTAGAGTTGGGGTGTTACAATAAGTATTTGAGCTAGTTTAATATAAATAATGGGAACTAGATTTTTGAAAACATCACTTAGAGAACATAACCCTATGATAAGATATAGGGATTAGTCTAGGTAGAGGATAATATCATAATATTTTGTTAAAGTAAAGATTTTTTTAGTTTTCAATGAAAATAAGTCTGTATCTAGATATTTAAAGGTTTATGTGATTGTGTAATAGATGTACCAAGGGTTAATAACTCTAAAAGTAGTTGATTTAGAATTTAATTCTTCTTTACAGATGCATGATGAGTGGGCATAATATTTTTTGCCTTACTAGACACTCAAGGGGGATATTATTTGGTTGATTCAAATGCACATTATGAACCTTTATGAATAATTTTAAAATATTTTTATGATTTGATGATATAACTAAAGATGATAATATTATGATTTTGATAATATATGTATATAATTTTTTTATTTATTTTAGGAATTTCACCATGATTGTAATTACACATTATGATTCGTAATGTTTTTTTACTAATCTAGTGTATGAAATTATTTCTAAATGGAGACTAGTAGAAGTAGTCGGAAAAATATCAATAATTATAATCAATGTATTGATTTTCCTCATTAGGAAGTTACCAATAATAATGTAGGATCTGGGAAAACTATGACTATATTGGGACAATATACTCAGGTTATAACCAATTTGATGGTAGTCTTTAATGAGCTATAGGTGTGTTGTAACTTATCATTCTATCCTCCCTCCACAAGTTTGTGTGGACGGGAGGTGTTCTCTGCCTTTTTGTGATGACCAAAACAACACAACATCTTGTTTAATGGAGACACAACATCAATGGGAGAATTCATTATTTCATTTTTTGTAGGGGAAATGAGACTTCTTCTTTTGATTATTTTTATGTTTTTCACCCAATGAAAACCTGTGAACATTATGTCATTAAAGTATTCTTTTTCCTAAATGAATTTTCCTATGAAATTTTAATTGGTTACCACTTTTCCTAATTTTCAAAATAGATATCTTTTTGTATTTTCAAAAAAGGGGAAATAATCCCCAATCATTTTCTTTAAAAAGTCAAGTTATAACCAATAAACAGGCATTCATAGATTAAATAATTTATTCATAACATGACTAATTAATTTTAGAACACTCCATGCGATAGGAAACTCCATACTTTATTGGAATTACTAAAACATTGATAATTTGATAATGGATCAAGTCCATTGAAAATATATTTCTATCTTTGAGAAATATTTAATTGGAGAATGTTATTCTGGTAGTGTATTCTTTTACAGAATATACTAATCATTTTTTTCAATCATTGAAAATGTAAAGTAATTGGAGTATGAGAGTGATAGAATGAAATTAATGACTTTTAAAGAGATTTTATTTAAAAAACACATTCATTGTGAGAAAAGAACTGATATGGAAAAGAAATTTCTCAATCTAATACATAAAGAAGATGAATGTACTGCTATGTATAAGGAAATATTTTCATGATTTTCATGGAATTATATAGACTATGTACATAATATGTATTGTTATATTGATCATTTATTTTATTGGATAATGAGAAGACTCTAAAAGGAACTAGTATCTCAAATGTTTTCATCCTATGATGATATGGTATCATTCCCCCTCTATATAAATAGATTTTTCCAAGTCATATATTTTCAATGGAAATTTGGAGAAGAAGAGGAAATCTAAGAACCAAGACAAAAGAAACTAAGTGAAGGAGAATAAAAAATGGATGGAGCTTCCCACATGTGATAATTTTGGAAATAAATTCCATAGTACATTCTTGAATGTATTAATAGTTTACTTCAAGTGTGGAGAAAATTTCCATAAGGTGGATGAATAAATGGGTAATAAAGAAATATATAATGTTTATTTTTTAAATTTTAATGATGTATGGAAATAAAAAAATAAATTACACAACCATCATGTCAATTTACCTCAAAAAAGAAAAATGGATCAAGGATAATATTATCAAAATTACTATAGTTGATGTTGAAATCCATTAAGCTATGATAAAAGGTACTTTGATCATAAATAAATGTTTTATTTTATTCTATATCTAATAAAAATTTTATATTTTTCATGGATAATTTATCTTCCACTAATAGGCAAAAAAATAATTATTAATCAAAATACCTTGTGGTAATCTAGTTAAAATGATTATATGCCATGTGATTTATATTAAGATAAATAGTTATTCCATAGTGGAATTTTTTTTTCTATACCTATGTTTGAATTTAATTAATCTTGATTTAGGTTTTTTAATTAGTTTTGAGGAATTAAGAATAAGTAGATGAAGCATAAAATAAACTATGTTTAACTAGTGGTATTATAATTTGATGTTCAAATTATTGTAGAATTTATCCAAGAAATATTATTGATCTTTCTAAAATTAATATATTACAACTTAAAAAGAAGGTTAATTCATATTTATTATTATATTAACTTTTTCTAATACTTTTTAGACATGTGAAATAAATTTTCCTTTTTTATAGATCTTATAACCCATTAAATTATTATTTTTTTGATTTAGGAATGAAAAATTCCTCTTAGTTATTCATCATTAGTATCAGAAGTTGAAACTGATTAAAATACCCAGTCAAAGGAAAACATATGACTTATAAAGTTGAAAGGAATCAAGTAAATATAGTTCATTATAATTAATAAAACTCAAGAAATAGAAAACAAATCTATCATGATTTGTGTGAAATGTTTAAATTAATTATTAAGGTGTTGTTACGAAAATACATTCAGAATTGGAAGTCATATAAATTCAAAAATATTTTTTATTTAAAAAGTAATAAGTTCCCTAGGCATAAAAAAACTATAATTCATTATAAAATATGTCAAAATTGTCAGGAACCATCCCCCGGTGCTCGTGTCATGACTACCCTAAGCCTGCCTTCCATAGGCCAGGGGCTGGAGACTAGCACTAGACAAGAGTATCCATTAATGGGAAGGCATTGCCTTTAAACCTGTACAAACATACAAATACAAGAGCACAGAAAGAGGCAACCACGAAGTAAACTACTATAGTAAAAAGTGAGTTGAAATTAAAGGGTCAGGAATACATGTAAATCTAGAAAATACAAGTATAAAAGAAAAGAGAAAAAAACACCTGGGTCGTCCCCTTAGGATCCTACTCGAATGGTAGGTACAACTCTGTATTAGTAGTGTTGCGTCACGCCATGTCAAATGGTCCACCTCTAAGAACCTTCTAGTCTTGGCTCCCTCAACCTCGATCCACGTTGTCCTTCATCTTCACAAGACACAATAAGTTGAGGGCGAAGCCTGTGCATGGGTGATTATAAAAATACTCAGTAAAGACCCCAACCCCCGATGGTTTCTCAGAGTTCCAAAAATAAAAATCCACAAAGAAAGACCTCAATCACAAATCATGAAGCATTCATCAACTCTACATAGGTATATGCCCATAAATATACCTAAGTTATCATGATATACTCATCTCATACATGGGAGAAGAAATTTACAAAGGATAAAAACAAGAAGGTAACACCACGAAGGTAAAAGTACCACACATGTAACATCACGAAGATAAAACCACAAAGGTAAAAGTACCACATATGTGACACCACAAAAATATCACCACGAATGTAAAATTACCACACATATATCACCACGAAGATATAACCAAAAAGGTAAAATTACTACATAGGTATCACCACTAAGATATCACCACAAAGGTAAAAGTACCCCACAGGTATCACTACGAAGGTAAAAGACTCAGCTCACATAGGCATATAAGTAAGGCACAAAAGTAGCGATGATTAGTCGAGAGGCTAGATCATCTTATTCTGTCGAGAGGCACTACTGCTGACCATACAGAGTCTGGCCCACATAGGATCAGTATGCGCTGACCCACATAGGATCGCTAAGCGTTGTCCCACACTAAATCCAACCCACATAAGATCAGTATGAGCTGACCCACACATGATTCTTGAGTGCTGACCCACACATGATCTGACCCACACATTATCACTTGGTAAAATACTCCATATGATCTATCTCCAACCTCCACCTCACTGCCAGCCACTATATTCCCGCTCATAGTATGCTGGATTCCATGAGAACTGCTTCTTATGACAATGGTCATACATCGACCTCCACGAAGCTCAATGAAGAAGTATTCAAAAGGACTTCCATGTTGTAAGGGGTCCAAAAATATAGACAGTGCATCAATCAGATTCCCAATCTATGGCTTATAAGAGTTTGAGTTCCGAGGGACTGGTTTGATTTGGATTCGATTCTACCTAGCCATACTAAAATCATTATTTGAATCTCAATTAGAGTATACCAAATGGACAGTCTCAATCCATGGGTCCCAGTGATGTGGACGGTTCTTCAAACGAACGCTCAGTTTCCATGTTATGGACCTTTAAGAAAAACTCAGCCCAGTTGGGTTTGGGTTTGATCTGAACCGGTCAGACCTACCTAGCCCGACCCAGCTGGGCTAGGACACTATTCATCCCGATATGAAAGGGGTTGTAGCCGACCCAAAAGGAAACGACCCACAGGGCTCGCGCAACCCAACATGCAGAGGCGTGACCCGTGGGGTTCGTGCGGCCTGGCCCGCTATCTCGGAACACAGTGGGGTCTGCCCTTTCTTGTGCGGGTGTTTTCCCCCATTCAAAAAGCGAAGTAGTAGTTCCCTTCCACGCTGCTAGGTCAACCGAGGGATCAGCTGCGGGCCCCGCCTCCGCGACGTTAGAGACACAACTCCTCCGGCGGTGCACTGTTGCATGCCGCTGCCTCCTCCTGTGTCTAGCTGATGTCAGCCACCCTATTCGATGACACTGTAGCTTAAAATCCGCAACCCTTCTCCGCCTGTAGCACATGATGGCATGCCGCATCACCACCACAGTTGGCCAGTGTCAGCCGCCCTGCTGACTACCACATCATAGTGTCATGACCACAATCTGCGGCGCGCGACGATGCACCGCCTCCATCGTGGTCGGCCGGTGTCGGCCACCACCATCATCAACTGGTTCCTGTCACAGGTGCCGCATCGGCAGTCTTCTATAGAGAACGCAAAGGTAAAACAAGGTAGCTGTGGGTCTGAGTCATGTTCTTTTAGCCCGCTCCCTCTGCAGTAGCATTAAAGTATGATGGAGGAAGTGTGATCCACAATCACTTGTAATTATAACAAAAATAATTCACTACCTGAAGATTGTTGGAGAAAGTAGCGATTGAGGAATAGTCGACATTCGTCGTACTCTTAACAGTCTTCTAATGTTTCCACTCAAACGTCGTCCTTCGGTTCATGATTTAGAGTCGCTCATCAATTCCATCTAGTACTCGCTCTGTCCTCCAAGTTTTGGGCATCATGACACTTTATCATAGATTCATCACTCGGTGAAGCTATGCAAATACCTCCCCACAAGATCCATATAAATATAATAGGGGTAGGTTATGTAATGAACATGGAATTTATTGGGGTTCATTTAATATGAACCTTTCAAAAATCCAACAATACTGTTACTTATGATTTGAAGGGTCAAGCCTGTTAATGGATTGAAATGTCGCTGGTCGCACACTACCACACATATGATGGGGAAAAATAAAGAAATAAATAAAATAATAAAACTTTTTATTATTCTTTTAAAAAGTCCCAAAGTTTAACTTTTTCTACAGACTCAATACGGTTGAAGTGAATCCTCACTTAAGTGAATCATGGTGCAAAAGATTCAACATTGCACATGGATTTTTCATCCGAGCACCGGTTCAAAAGATAAAAATGTCACTCATTTTTTTACTGAAAGTACAATAAATTTTTTTAGAAATTTATTATAGACACACCTAGGCTTGGAATAACATGTGGTTAATTTTTTCAGACTCGTAATAATTACATATAATTAAAAACATTACATGTAAAAATACTGGTCTTTACATTATCCTTACCTTATGGATTTTCATCCCCGAAAGATACATCATAGACTAAGGAAATAAATTGGGGTAGTGAACATGAATCTAAGACTCCCACTTTTATGTACTCTCTTAGAGGTTCTCATGCTTCTAGTGAATGCACACCATAGTTATTGATCATCCCTGAAGGACCTGCTCCTGTCGATCCTTAATCTCCACTAGAAACTCCGTAAAGGTCTCCCAATAGTCAATGCTCAGATCACCCCAGTCGATGTTGTCCGATGGATTGTGAACATACCTTCTCAGTAGCGACATGTGTAAAATGTCATTCACCCGATGCATCTATTGGGGATGATCCAGACGATACTCCACCCCACAAACTCTTCTTATAACATGAAAATGACCAATGAACCTCAGAGATATATTGTCGCCTCGGCCAAATCTCTACAAACCTCATCGAGGCGAGACTCATAGAAAGACGTGGTCTCCCTCCTCAAACACCAAATGTCTCCATATCCAATCTACATAAGACTTTTTCCTGCTCTCTATGGTATTCATTCACTCCTGGATGATCTCACCTTCTCAGTAGTAGCTAGTACTAACTCTGGACCCATAAGTGTTGACTCCCCATGGGTCTGTTCAGCATAGAGGTGATCTTCAAGGTCGACCGTATAAGTCCTCGAATGGTTGCATACATATGGTGAAGTGATAGATTTTTTTGTACATGAACTCCACCAAGGGCTATTTATCCTCCCAACTACGTCCAAAAACTAAGACGCAAGCACAATGTATGTCCTACAGTGTCTGAATGATCCACTCTGTCTGACCATCCATTTATAGATGATAGGTGATGCTCAAACGTAGCTGAGTCCCTAAGGCCTCTTCCAATACCTTCCACAACAAAGATATAAAACATGTGTCATATTCAGAGACGATTGTCTATGGCACCTTATTAAGTCATAAAATCTCATATATGTATAGGCATCCCAAGCCATCTACTGATCTCTGCTCTATTTTGGTAGAAAGTGGGCCGACTTGTTGAGTTGGTCAACAATCACCGAGATGGATTCATGTCCCCTGGACATACGTGGAAGCCCTATGACAAATTCCATGAAGATACCATCCCACTTCCACTTCTTCACCTCTATTGGTTGTGATAAACTAGTTAGAACCGGACACCCGACCTTCACTTGCTGAAAGTGAGGCATCGTGAAACAAACTCTGCCACTGCCTTCTTTATTCCTAGACATTATTGCTGACGCCAGAGGTCCAGGTACATATTCTCCACACTAGGATATTCTACCAGAGGGGATGTATGGAACTCCCTCAACACCTCTTCCAGTAGCTCCACTAGTACCATGATGTGTACTCTAAAAAGGATGACATGATCCCCACCTTCAGAAAATCCATCAGGTTCCTGTCTTGTATATATCTGACCACATTATTCCTCGTAGTCAACATACCAAATCTATTCCTCCTAAAATATCAGAAGAATTTGGGGAGTAACAGTCATCAACTAGAGGTAATCAGCTCCATCTCAATCCACAATGGATATTTGCAATGCGGCTAGCTGCCCTATCACTTCACTCAGCAACTGCAGACCAGACCTCCTATTGAGTGCATCTGCCACTATGTTTCCATTCCCATGAGTATATAATATCTCAAAGTCACAGTCCAAGAAGAACTCTAGCCATCGTCTTTGTCTCAGGTTCAATTCTTTTTTGAGAAGATATACATGAGACTCTTGGGATCAGAGTAGTATATAAAACATTTTCCAATCAAGTAATGTTGCCACATATTCATGGTGAAGACCAATAATAATAACTCTAGGTCATGGGTACCATAGTTTTGCTCATTCGGTCTTAGCTTCCAAGTGCCATACATGATCGCTACTCACTCCTGCAACCGAAAACATCCATGTCCGACCCCTGATGTGTTGTAGTAGACTACATACCCCACACCCTCTTCTATTATCCTTAAGATGGGGTCACTCCTCAGTCTCTACCACAACTCCTGAAAACAATGCTAGCATCTCTCTATCCACACAAAGGGATGTACCTTCTTTTCTAATGATGAAAAGGGTGACACAACTCTGGAAAAGATAGGTACGAATCTCACATAGTACCCAGCCATCCCGAGGAAACTCTTCACCCTGGTCACACTCATGGGTGGCTCCCATGCTAGCACAACCTCTATCTTTTCCAGATCTACTTCAACTCTTGCCTCCAAGATAATGTGTCCCTGAAAATGAACCTCTCATATCCATAACTGGAACTTTGAGAGCTCACAATAAAGATGGTGCTCTCAGAGTGTATCTATTACTATCTGCAGATGATAAGCATTCTCTTCATCTGTCGCTGAGTACACCAAGATATCATCAATGAAGACCTCCACAAAGGGATCAAGGTATGGGAAAAAGATCCTGGTCATGAGTCCCACGAACACTGTAGGGGAGTTGGCCATGCCGAAAGGTATAACCAAGAACTCATAGTGGCTATACTGATATCTATAGGCATTCATCTATGAATCCTCATCTTATACCATGAGTTGATGAAAGGCTGATCTGAGGTCTATCTTCTAAAACCATCAAGCTCCCTTCAACTGATCGAAAAGATCATAAATCCTTAGAAGTGGATAGTTGTACTTCACGGTCACCTGGTTAAGGCACCAAAAATCCACACCGAGTCTCAAACTCCCATATTCCTTCTTGGAAAACAAAATTGGGGCTGCCCATGGAGAAACGCTGGGTCTTATGAACCCCTTTCTCTACAAGTCCTAAAACTGTCCTCATAACTCACGAAGCTCCACTGGAGACATCCAATTTTCTAGTGTAGATATAGGTGTTGTCTTGGGGGTATAGGTCGATGTAAATGTCTACCCCTTTGTGATGAGGTAGTCCTAGAACATCATCCATGGAGAAATCGATGTACTAGTCCACCACTACCTGATTTCATGGATTCTCAACATCAACTTCTTTGAGGGTAAGTCCATCCAACTGATGTGTGATTATCTATACCCTCCTCAGAGAATGTCCATTACGTGATGCAAAGGTTCCCTTGACTCCAGTAAAGTAAAACCTAGTCCCATCCATGCAAAAACATTTCTCTTTGCACCTAATACAATCAATCTAAGCATGGATTGTAGATAACCAGTCCATACCCAAGATGACGTTGTAGAGTCTCGACGCCACTACTAAAATATCTCAGCCAAATCTCTCGCCATATAGAGTATGCTCACAATACCGACACCCATGTGTAATCATTGAATCTTTCTCCGTAAGAGTCTGTAGATGTAATGATTGAGCCAATGTCTCTGTCAGAATCTTTGAGATCTGAATGAGGGCCATGAAAAAAAAAGAGTGATTGTCAACTATGTTTATAAGAACTATAGCTAAGGAGGAATAAACACAGATCATACCTCTAATCATCTCTAGAGCATCATGTTTATAGGCCTCAGCTTTCAGGAGCAGAGCTCGTCCCCAATCCGCTTGATCCCTATGGTTGGAGTGGACAACCTGGAGGTGGTGGTGGTAGATCCTCGAATTTTCTCCCACCTCTTACTGCATGACCAGATCCTCTACCACATCTTCCACCTTGTGGACCTCCTCGCTCGAACCTCTGCCTCTACCTCGCTGGTCCATCGACCATCTACTAGTGATCAGTACGGTGGGTCAGGCAGTCACGAACCATGTGACCCTACCCGGCACACGAGTAGCTCTGACGGATCCTCAACTCCCCTCCTATGTCTCATGAGCCCCTCTCTACCGACCCAGTATCCAGAGGTCTCCCACCGAATGTTCTAGCTCATTTGGGCCCCTACATCATTAGTTTACATCCTGTTGTGGATGACTCCACTATCGGACGTCTCGTGGTGGTTCTCGCTATCAGTGCCTACTTAGTTAAGAATTTGTCCAGCAAAAGTACTTACTCTAGCACCCCATCGTGCATCGGAATGCTGAGCGATACCATTGATTCTCTGATCTTCTGTCGAAGACCCTGCTTAATAGTCTGGTTGCATATGAAAAGGTCTCGTACTATGTCATTGGAGTACTGGGAGAGATCATTGCACCTCTTTGAGTACTAGGCCACAATTATGTTTCCATGTTGTATGCGAATTAGATACTATATACTTACTGAGTGTATAGTCGTTGGGATGAACTATGCCATGAAAACGCCTTCGAAGTTCGCTTAGGTGAGGGTCTCCTCATCATGTAAATGGAGTGTCAAACTGCACCTTCCCCTAGATACTCCCTAGAAGTGACTAACAGCTAGGATCACCATCAGACCAGTTGGTGTCCAAACTAAGAGTAAAACTCTGGCCACAGCCTCCATCCAGTTCTCAGCCACCTGAGCATCCATCTCTTCGTGGAACCTCATAGATCTCTACCGTTGAAACTCGTGCAATGTGATTAGTCTGCGTAAACCATCTGCAAGTGCGACTAGTGTAATCGGCTTCCCGATGGGAAGTGGTGCTACTGGTACACCACCCAAAGGTGCTAACACAATTTGAGGGCCCTTCACCGAGGCCTCATCTCTTGGTGGGCCATCCTTGTGTACTCTATCGGGAATTTTGGTTGCCTATCTATAAGAAGGAATCCAAAAAAATAAGCATGCCATGGTCATTTTGTTATACCTAGTGAGATGAATCAAAGAAAACATAAGATAAATAAATATTTCTGAAACACACACAATCCGTGTTTTCATGCATTGAGTTGGAAATCAGAATTCAGGGTCCAGGTGTATGGATAAGTAAGCCTTCACACCAACACTGGATTCCCCAAAGCTGAAAACCACTCTCATAACACTTAACACTATTGTCGCATTGAATATATCAGAGTCCTAGTTCTTCAGTATTATCGTCTCCTCTAACAAAACGTTGTCAAGACCCATCCCCCAGGGCTCATGTTGCGACTACCCGAGCCTGCCTTACATTGGCTAGGGGCTGACGACTAGCACCAGAAAGACGTATCCCTTAACAGGAAGTCATGCCATTTAACATGTATAAACAAACAAATCCAAAAGAACAACAAGAGGAAACCATGAAGTAAACTTCTATAGTAAAAATTGTGTTAAATGTAAAGGGTCTAGAATACAAGCCCAACTATATAGTACAAGTACAATAGAAAAGAGAAAAATAGATCTTGGGTCATCCATTGAGGATCCTACATGAAGGTTAGGTATAACTCATGATCAGTAGTCATATTTCACATCATGTTAAATGGTCCACCTCTGAGCACCATCCAGACCTAGGACCCTCTGCCACAATCAACGCTGTCTGTCGTCTGCACAAGACACAACAAGGTGTGGGCGAAGCCCGTGCAGGGGTTAGTATAAAAATACTCAGTAGGGGCCCCGCGATCACTGATGGTCTCCCAGAGGTCCACAAAGGAAAAACCACAAAGTAAGAACTCAATCACAAAGCACGATGAAGCCATCAAATCTACTTAGGTATATGCCAATACATATACCAAAGTTATCAAGATATATTCGTCTCTTACATGTGGGAATAATGTCACAAAGGGTAATTCCACGATAGTAACACCATGAAGGTAAAATTACCACACAAGTAACATCCAAAAGATAACACCATAAAGGTAAAAGTACCACATAGGTAACACCCCAAAGATATCACCACGAAGGTAAAAGTACCACACAGGTATCACCATGAAGATATCACCACGAAGGCAACCGTACCACACAGGTATCAACATGAAGGTATAATCATGAAGGTAAAAGTACAACACATGTATCACCACAAAGATATCACAATGAAGGTAAAAGTACCACACGGGTATCACCACAAAGGTGAAAGACTCAACTCACATAGGTATATCATTATGGCACAAAAGTACAGATGATTAGTCAAGAAGCAATATCCTATTATTATTTTGAGAGGCACTACTGCTGACCATACGATGTCTGAACCATACAAAATCGATATGTTCTAAACCCTATAATGATCCACATAGTATCCAACCCTCCCAGAGTCGATAGGTACTAACCCTCGTAATTACCCACACAGGATCGAACTCACACCGGATCTATATGTGCTAACCCACACAGGATCATTGAGCACTGAACCACACAGGATCTGACCCACACAGGATTGGTATACGCTGACCCACATAAGATATCTGAGTGCTGAATCACATAGAATCTGACCCCTATAGGATTTCTCGGTAGTAACCTCTATATGACTTGTGCTAACCTCCGTCTCACTGCAAGTCACTAGATTTCAGCTCATAGTACGCTTGATTCCATGAGAATTTCTCCTCAAGAAATCGATCATACCTCAACCACCATGAATCTCCAAAAAGAAGTATTATATAGGACCGTCATATCTTAAGGGTTCTAACGTGAGAGATGATGGGTCAATCGGATGCCCAACCTATGACTTATGAGCATTTTAGTTCCATGGGGCCCAGTTAGATTTGGACACAATCCAACCCGAACATACTCCACAATTTATTTAAATATCATGTGGAGTATACCAAGAGGCCCTTCTCGCTCCAAGGGTCCTAGAAACATAGAAGATTCATAAAACGGAGGCCCGGTTCTCAAGTTATGTCCCTTTAAGTGAAATCAGGCCTTGTTTGTTTTGGGTCTGGTCTGACCCCGTCAAACATGGTCTCGGTTGAGCTGACCTAGTTCTGGTCAACCTGACATGATACCGGTCTAAACCGGTTGGGCTGGGCAGTGGTGGGATTATCTTGCTGGGCTGCAATCTAGTTCACCTCGCAAGGGCATGGCTGGAAAGGCTTGCGTTGTCAGGCCCGCAGTGGTGCAGCCCACTGAGCTCGCGCGGCCTGGTCCGCATTGGGGCGTGACCCACTGGCCTGGCCTGTGGTGGGGTATTCCCTAGCTGGCATAGGGGTTTTAACCAATTTGGATGGTAGAGTAGTATCCCCCTATGGTGCTGCAAGGTCACCCATGGGACCCGCTGCGGGTCCTGCCCCCGCGGTGTTGGAGCTGCAGCTCCTCCAGCGATGCGCCATTGTGTGCCGCTACCACCTCCTATGGCCAACCGATGCCGACATCCCAGTTCGACATCAACACTGCTGAAAAGCTGCAACCCTTCTCCACCAGCGGCGTGCGATGGTGCACCACATCACTACTGTGGCTGGCTGGTGCCGGCCGCCCTGCTGACCGCCAAGGCATAGTGCCACGACCTCCTCCTACAGCGCACGATGGCGTGCCACCTCCATCGTGGCCGGTAAGTGCCACCCACCGCCATCATCTGCTGGCACTAGTCGCTGGTGCCACATCGGTGGTCTTCCAGGGAGAACTCAAAGGTAAATGAAGGTAGTGGTGGATCTGGGTCATGTTCGTTTCTCCCACGCCCACTGCGTTAGCTTGAAAGTATGAGGGAGGAAATAGGATTTAATAATCACTTGTAATTATAAAAAAAATAAATATATACCTAATGATCATTTAATAACATAATGATTGAGGAAGGGTCAGCTTTCGTTGTTCCCACAATATGTTTCCAAAGTCATCGCTCAAACTTCATCCTTCGGTTCGTTAGTCGGTGTCACTCGTCACCGCTCACTGGAACTGACACTTCCTCCAAGTGTTGGGTGTTGCTGTACTTTACCAGAGCTTTGTCTTTTGGTGAAGTCATGCCAATACCTTCCCCCATGCTCAATATAAATAGGAGAGAGGGAGGGTAAGTAATGATCAAGGAATTTAGGGGGGTTCATTTACTATGAACCATCGTAAATTCCAATGATATTGTTACATAGGATTTGAAGGGTAAATCCATTTAATGGCTTGACACATCACTGGTCCCACACAACCGCTTGTCCGTTGGGGGAAAAAAGAAAGAAATAATATAACAATGTTATTTTTTATTCTTTTAAAAATTCCCAGAAATCTAATTTTATCACTATACATACTGTAGTCAATGTGAATCCTTTCTTAAGTGAATATCGATGATGGGGATTCAACAATTCCATCAAATTTTTAATATGAGAACCAGTTCAAAATATAGAAAATGCTGCCTGATTTTCTACTGAACATACCTAAAAACTGTTTTGAAATTTATTTTGGGCACATGAGGTCTCAGAATCACGCACCATCAATTTTCATAGACTCTTAATAATTCTATATTATTAAAAAATTACATGAAAAAATCCGGTCTTTAAAAAAATATCATGATATGATCAAAATAAATTAAAATTTTGAGGATGAAATTTCTATAAGGAGTGGGGAATGTAACAACCCAATATTTTATTTTTGTAAATTGAATACTATGTTTGATAGTGTGCACCACATGCAACCCCAAGATTAAAATAACAAAAAATAATATAATTTAAATATTACTTTTGTAACCTATCCATTGAGTTGGTAGGTATGACTAAGAATAATTTAATTATGACATATATGTTGAATGAATATCCATTATAAAATTAATGAATTCATTCAATAAATTTTTATATTCATCTGGCAATTGTTATAATGAGAAATATAAGTATTAAATAAATTTATTCCATAAGAATGCATTATTCATAAAAATGGTTCTTAAGATTCTTATATGTGGATTTTTAGAATTAGTTTCTTTAATTTTTTAAAATATTATTTGAAAAAATGAATATCTTTTTGAAATCACTAGGTTAAAATTATATTAGGAACAATTTTTTATATGTTTAATTTGTTTTTTTTTGGGTAAATATAAAAAAATATTGATTTTAAAAATAATGTCACTTTAATGATATTATAATGATAAAGATAACATTGATGTTTAGGAAAAAAATTGATCAATGAAATACCACTTTAATATGTAATATAATTTACATAACAATATAATGTTTAACATAAAAATATATTCTTAAATTATTTTTTAATCTATGTAAGGTTTATTTTAAAATAATAATTGTTTTTATTTCATCTATTTTAAAAATAATTCCAAAGGTTCATTTCAGTTTTTGATTGGTTCGAAAGAATAATATGTATGATTTGATTTAAAATTATCTAATTAATTCCATTATAATAAATTTTATATTTTATTTTTCTATAAATTTATTTTTATACGTAATTTTTTTCTTCTAAAAACGGGTTTAATTTCATTTTTTACACCAATATTAAAATTATTTTACTCCCCTTATTCAAAATGAATCTTATAAAATGGATTATAGAATTGGAATCATCATAATTAATATTAGAAAATATTTTCAACTCAATTTTCAGACATTATACACAATAACCATGGTAAACATTTATGACATAAATAAAGGATAAAATGGGTTTCCCAAGTGGGTGGGGGATAAACTAAGTGATAAGTGTACATGTGACACTTAACCTTGTCCAAATCATATTATTTGTAGAGATATAAACCTTATATTATATTTTCTTTGAATACCTTGTCATTGGATTCCAATTTCACTAAAAAATGTATTTATATTATTTAAATTTCTAATTAATCCATGTGTGTCCTTCCCCTCACTTATAAAATAGAACCTTTTATTATCCCTAATTCACAAATACTAAGCACTATAGATTAACCAATCCCAAAACAAAACGTTCCTTGATTCGTTCAATAAATATTTGATATTTTTCACATCTCATAAGACCATCCTATGAAGTCTTAACATGTAATACAAATGAATCCCCTCGAAGGAGAGTTAATCATCATTACTGAAACATTCTATACTATATAAAATGAAAACATTGCCCATGCATACATGCAAACAACCATCTCTAGATACTGTTGTACTTTTTTTCCATGATCACAATACATGGAAGGTTACAAATATAGAACTGATGAATATATATAACATTTATGAAATAATTATTCTTATTTAACAATAGCCTCTTATCAACATTCTTTTCATCTCATCCATTGGTAAATGACAACACCACTCATGCATAGGTGTATAATCCCACCTCCAAGAAGCTATGTGATTCATTTCACATTTATAATTTATGATAATGGTAATAAAGATTTATTTAATAAATATATATAATATTTATCATATAATAATTATCCTGAAAAGGTGAATTATTATTTACCATTATTTTTTTCATCCATTGAAAAGTGGAAACATCACTCATGCATACGTACAAACTACCATCCCCATAATGTGGTGTAATTAATTTTTTATCACCGCAATATATAAATTGTTATAAAAACTTTAATAATGAAAAAATATTATACATATTACATGGTTGGGTATCTAGATATGATGCAACTATGGGCAAGGTTCAAGGACGGAAACTACTAAATCAAATCTTATATGAAAAATAAAATAGTTAATAATTAGAGATGAGGATTTAAATAAAGAATTAATAATAAATGTTTGTATAATATATGAAAATATAAGTAAGTAAAAAATTCTATTATAAATTTATAATAAATTTATATTTATTTTATTGGAGATCAAAATCACTTACATTGAATGCCAAACTTGTGGTAAGTGTTTATTTCACAATCTCATCCTTATTCGAGATTGTTTATGCTTAAGTTCCAATTAGAGGGTTTATATGATTTTTTTTATCGCAAACCCCATTAAAACTATTATTATATGGTTAATTATAGAAATTAAAAGTTTTCAATTTCATTTTCCTTTCTATATATATTCAAAATTCCAAATTAATATTTTTATGGAAAACCGACTATGTTTCTATACAGTTGAGAATATTTTTCTTCCATGTCTATATTTTCTTTAGTATTTTTTCAATAATTTCTATAATATTATCCAATGATTGACTAAATTCCTTTATACACATTTTGTATTTTTTAAAAAATGTTTAAAATGAATCATCTTTTATATTTCACAACAAGGTACTTTTTACCAATGTTTTGAACGAAATATTTGTTTTAGAATTATTGCAAAATGAATTTTTACCACCCTAATAAAATTTATTTTATTTAAACATTACTTTAAATGTTTACATGTTTATTTTTCATGAAAATGTTTTTTAAATTATTATATAAATATTTATATTTTAAATAAGTGATTTCAATATTAGAAGTGTATTCTCCAAAAGAAACATTTCAATGATCTTTTAAAATTGTTTTCTTCTATGTAAACATAACTAAATGAATCTTAAAATTTCTTGGTATATATTATAATAATACCATCCACCTTATTTATCTGGGTGAATTATGATAATGTTTTTTAAATGTTTACTAGGGAAAATATTAACATTTTTTATGCTAGTTTTTTTAATGAGAATGTCTATGTTTATTATGTGTGAAATTATTATCAATTTATTTTATATGACGGATGCATTGATTAAATTAAGTGATGGGAATATACTTTTATAGAACCATGATGAATCTATAGGTTTCATGAGATAAACTAGTTTTGGTATTTATTGTACGCCTTGCCTATTTATGTATGATGTCTTAGCCGGATTCATTAATAGTAGGATTATAAGGTCGAACATTATCAATTATTTTATTATGAAACTAGTGATTATTATCCATGTTGTTATTTATGTTGTTATTTCATTCATGGATATATTACCCCCTTTATGATATTTCTTATATAGAATATTTTTATAATTGTTTATCTCTTCCATACTATTCCTGATTTATTTATCATATGATAGCTTCTATTGTATGATTTTATTTTACTGATCATCTAAGCTCACCTATTTTTTTATGTTTTCCTTTCCCAAGTTACCAAAATAGAATTTATAAATAATTTTAGGGATATTATAAATGATATGATAATGTTCTCACTATAATTTTTGTCGTATTTCATGTTTTCAAATATAATGGAAGAATACTATATGTATCTCTTCTCCCATCACTATTAATCATTTTGATCAATCATGATGTGATTTACAATATCTTATCCCACTTTAGTAAAATAATCATTAGCCCCGAGTTACTAGATTCAGGGGGTTTTATTTCAAGTTATTCTAATTGTTTTTTCATTCCACCATTAAGATATCTTCCCGCTCCCACATTAGCATACAAGAGATACTGGAATATCATGGGTTATGGAGGGTCATGATTATGTGACAAATGATTATATTTCAACCCATGGATACTGTTGAGTTAGAAGTATTACATCTTACTTTTCCACTCCTTTAGTTTTGGAAATCACAAAAAATATTTTAAAACCTTATTTACTAACATTTTATATACCAATTATTTTAGTATATTTTTATAGAAAACATTATATTTTACTATACATAGAAAAAGATATAATGTATTGAAAGTAAAAACATATCATTATTCATTATGATTATCTGATTGATTACTCATTTAATATATCATACATAACATTTATTAAAACTATGAGTTATAATTTTTTATTGTCTATCATATTGATAGAATTCATGGCCATCAAAATGATTCGGGTATCAAAACAATCAGAAAAACCCTCATAAGGATTCTCATATTGAAAATGGTAAGGAATTCCATTAGACTATCCTATGTTTACAATCAGAAAAGATAAGACTTATTTCAATCCTATTGAATAATTTTAAGACTGTAATCGTGTTAAAAAATGTCAAGCATTCAATTATATCAAGGTTGAAAAGAACAAGTTGACTGAGGCCGTTAAAAAAATTCAAAAATGAGACCATTGGAGATTTTACTATAAATAGTCAGTCATTTGAAGAGTTTGGAGCTGATACATTTTCTCTCTCAATTATCCTAATTTATTACATTGTGTGAACAACTCATTCTTAATGATTCTAATTATTTAGAGAGTTTTCATTTTAAGGAAACCATGTCAAGGTTGTTTCCTTAAAAAACATGCATTTCTATTTTTCATTTGAATGTTGTCAAAATCAAGGGATTCTAGGGATATGAAGATGGTGAATCTGATCCATCAAATGTTTGTCTTCTAGGGATTATAAGACAAACAAAGATCATCATATCAAAGGATTTTTGGTTATGGAATGGAAGAAATTATATAAGGTATAATACCGTGGATACCTATGGTTAAGGTTATTAACTATATTAATCATAAGGTTAAAATAGTTATGTATCAATATAGAATGTATGTCATTCTTACAATTACTAGTTATTTTTTTCTTATTTTTACATGTGTCCATTTCACTATTATAGTAATAGAAATTTAGTCAGTGTACTCATCTTTCTATTCTATTTAATTCATAAGTATAACTTGGAATATGATAAAAAAAGAATTTGATATTAATCAGATCCATTATGATTATGCTTCACTCAATCTGTTCATCAGACTGAGTCTGTGTCCCATAAATTTACTTTACATGGTTTTTTGGTATGTTTGATCTTTTTGAACTACTATTTACCCCCTTATTATTAGTATATCCATCATAGGATACCCTTATGATTGAAAAATTGGTATCAGAGTATGTTCTACTACTTATATAGGTTTTGAGATTTTAGTTTCGTTACATTTTTTTAGCTAATTTTGTTTATATACAAACGTCTTATTTATAAATGTTGTTACACTAACTTGTACTTATATAAATGAGAATCTATTTTTATTAAGATGGAAGGTATGATTTTCGGATATATTGACAATATTAGTCCTTGTCTACCACCAATTGTTTATGGGAATTACTCTGAGTATTTGATATTATGAAGACATTTTTGATCGACACGTGTGTTGACAATTTCTTAAGGATTATTGGGATGTAAAATATGCTTGACAATGATGTTTATACTATTAGTAATTCTGAGATATTATAATATAATCTAAATTATAAAGTCAAAAATAATTCATTGTGATCTATGTTGAGTAATATCAATAATTATATTTCATCTTGTGAAGCTTAAAATAGTATAAAGGGTAAATTAGAATTTAGACATTTGGTGCATCCAATGTTATGGAAACTAGAAGAAATATTCTTAAATAAGATTTCCAGGACTTTGATTTTCTACCTAGAGATTCAGTTTCCAATATGAAACCAAGGTTCATGAAAATATTAATAGTTTATAGTCTCTTGGGTAATAAGATCTTGATTATGGAATTCTGGTTGAAAAGATTACTAACATAAATCCCAATGAGAGGGAATAAAAAATAACACCCGTGGATGATACATGAAACATTACTAATCTTACTCTTGATAAATTTATTGGTAATATCATAAAGATGAAAGTAATAATTAAAATTTATATTGAAAAAGATAAAAAAAAATTCTGGAGTATATTTTGATACAACATCTATAGTACCTTCAAAAGTTTAGTCGGTATAGAATGTATTAAAATATTCATGAAAAAATATATTATTGAATCTAATTATAGTTCATCAGAACAGTTAGAAAATGGGTTGGATAATTTTAATAAGAGGACGAAAAATATAGTTGGAAAGAATATTTTCAATCCATATATAATAAATGTCATATGAATAAAGGTGAATAGAAGGATTCTAAAGTCACTTGTTATGAATGTAAGAAAAATGGACATATTCAACCTGATTGTGAAAAGTTGAAAAGAAATGACCGGAATTAAATGAATTTAAAAAGAAATAAAAATAAGTATTATAAGTATAAATGTATGAATGTTTTGAAATATTCTGACAAATGGAGTTCTAGTTGTGGAGATTTTTTGATAATTCTTCTAATAATGAATGTTCATCGAAAAGGAACCCTGGTATTTTGATAAGGTTCCCTTAGTAAATTATTGTCAAATAGGGAAGGTACAGATAGATTAATCCCTTACTAATATCTATTTGAATGAAAATTATCATGATTTGGAAAATTTTATATCTTTTGATGAAAAATATTCCTCATAAGAAGATAATGATATACCTAGTTATGATGATGTTTCTGCATTTTAAAAACTTTTGGAAAAGGAAAATTGTGATAGTAGTAAAAAATTTGATAATTCCAATGATAAAATAGATCAGGAAGATATGAGAATAACCCATATGACTAATGCACTATAAGATCTTTTTAATGATGTTGATAAGACAATTTCTGGAAAATAATCCATTTCAAAATATTTTTATTTTTTTTGATTAAATATTTAAATTTTTTTTTGAAAAACTTAGTTTTGGTTTAGTCACTAATGAATGAAAAAAATTATTTATAAAAAAATAATATGAAATTTTATGTTTGAAAAAACTTTTATTAAAGTTTACCACTAGTAAAAAAACTTTTAAAAAATTTATAAACAAATTAATTCTAATGGTAATTATTATAGAATGGGTAATACTTAGAAAAAACATATTTTGGGAAACAATTACAGCATTCATAAAATTGAACCTTTTTCACTAAGTTCAAAAGTATTGGTCACTAGAAGAAACTTTTTTCTTTGTATAGATTAAAATCTTTATATTTTTAAGGATTATTTTTGAAACCAAATGTAGTTAACCAATATATTGTTTTATAAACATATCTGACCCAAAATGTTTGGGTTCCATGAAACTAATTTTTTTAGGATATGAACAATAGTAACAAAAATAAAAATTTTCAGTACAAGGATAGTCGTTGTTCTAGGAATATGAATGGAAGTAAATTTTTGTTCAAGAAGCTAATCAAGATGAAAGGTGGAAAAGTAACTGTTAGAGATAATGTTAAAGGAGAAATCATTGGTATATGTAACATTGTTCTTCTTGGAAAATCTCTTATTTGAAATGTTTTATTAGTTGAAGGTATTAAGAAAAACCATAAAATAATTATTCAATTATGTGATTAAGGTTATCATGTATACTTTTGGAATGAGACATGGATTTTACATTTTTTTAAGGATGATTTTATCCTTTCTACCAATTAATATGATAATTTTTACACACTAAACATATAAGAAAATAGAAGACAAGATTTACCTTGATGTAGTGAAAATCTAAAGCCTTTAGTTATTTTAAACCAATTGTATCCAGAGTAAAAAATGTGAAAATAATCTCCTTGATAACTATTCATATTGATCATGTTTGAGAATTTGAAAATTATTATTTTGAATATTTTTTAGTAAGAAAGGTATTGAACATAACATTTAATCTCCTACAACACACCCAAAAAATGGTGTAGTTTAATGTATAAATATTATACATTAGCAGATTACAAGAACCATTATGACTGAATAATCAATTGTTAAAATTTTTGGTGCTTTAGTAGAATGTACTACCTTCTATATTAGAAATGGAGTTTTAATTAGACCATTTTTTTATAAAACAAAAAATTAGTTGTTAGTAGGAAAAAAACCAAAAGCTTATTACTTAAATGTTTTTTGTTTCAATGTATTAATATTTAATACTAAAGATAATTTACATAATTTTTCACCCAAATTTGATGACAGAATATTTATAAGTTATTCCACTACATCTAAAGCTTATATAATTTTTAATAAAACTTTGTTTACTATTAGTAAATAGTGACTGATAAGTTTGATGAAATTGGTTCCATTGTTTTCAAACAACCTCAATCTAAATCCTCAGATGTTATTTCTAAAACTGATATTCAACCTTTTCTAGAGATTTTTAATCATAGGAATAGAAATCAAGAATTATATTCTGAATTTATTCATCAGTAATATTTTCTACCTATTGTTGAAGAACAAACTTTTAAAAACCCAGAATCTAGTTGTTTTATAGGAATCATCCTATTGAAAGTATCATTGTTGATATAGATCAACCATTTAGGAATAAAAGTTCCATAAGAAATAAAATTTAATATCTTTCATTCTTATCCCAATTTGAACCTAAACATCATGATGAAGCTTTTAGTGATTAGGATTTGATTAAGGAAATGAATAATGAGAACAATGAGTTTAAAAGGATAAAATTATAGAATATAGTCGAATAACTTAAGCAAAATCATATAATTTGAGTAAGGTATATAATCAACAAGTGGGAATAGATTATGAAGAAACTTATGTATTGATCGCAATAATTGAGGTTATTTGAATACATATAGCCTTTTACGCATTCTTTAATTTAAATCAATTTCAAATGGTTGTGAAGTGTGATTTTCATAATGGATATGTTTATGAGGAATTTCACATATAGAACCCAACTACTTTGGAAAATAAAAAAAATAAGTAATATGTTTTTGAACATAACAATGAACTTTATGGACATAAAAAATCCCCTAGAGCATGGTATGGAAGATTAACTAGATTTTTTGTCACAAAACATTTTTAATGGATTTTAGGATCCAAAATTTTTTATATAGTATGTTAATAAAAGCAGTATTATTGTATAAATTTATTTTGATGAAATTATATATTTTTTTCAACTAAAAAAATCATTAACAGATTTTTTGTGTGGATCCAATGATGTATGAGTTTGAAATGAGTATGATTGGTTCGTTAACAAATTTAATTTTTCTAATTTGAAAAAAACAAGAAGAAACTTATATATCTCAATATAAGTGTACAAAATATCTCTTAAGATATCTTGATTCTATAATACTAATAGTATTAGTAATCCCATTGGTACCTCCGGTACATTAGATATTTATGTGGTTGGGAAACCATTTTATTAGAAATACATTAGAGGTATGATTTGAAGTTTACATTACATAATGGCTAGTCATCCATATTTAATGTAATCTTTATGATTATGTGATATATATCATGAAAATACCAAAAACACCATCTAAAATATATTAAATTATTTTTTGGTTATCTTAAGGGAACTATGGATCTATAATTATTCTACTCTTCTAGAAATGTTTTTGAAGTAACATGTTTTTTGGATGATTTTTTTGGTGAATTTAGAATTGATATGAAAATTAAATCTCAGACATTTCATTTATTAATTGATTATTTTGATTCTATGTCTTGTATGAAACAAAACTCATTATCACTTTCCACTGTTGAATATGAATATGTGGATGTTGGAAGCTATTGTTCTCAAGCGTTATGGATGCAACACACACTCGAAGACTTTGACATGATATTTATAGAACTCAAAATATTTTGGATAATACAAGATCCACTTATTTATGAAAAAACCACGCATATCACTCATCTTATAAACAAATAGATATAAGACAAAATTACCTTTGATATCACACACTTCAAGGTGATATAATACTACAATTCTAGAGAACATAAGAACAACCTGCAGATATTGTTTCTAAACCCCATAGTTTCAATGGATTTAAGTACATCAAAAAGAATATATGAATAATCAGTGTTAAGTGATTATTAAAATATAATTCTTGTTAACCCATATACTTTAATTAAAATACTCCTCTATATAAGAGG
The DNA here is from genome assembly GCA_963277665.1 of Viscum album. Classification (NCBI taxonomy): domain Eukaryota; kingdom Viridiplantae; phylum Streptophyta; class Magnoliopsida; order Santalales; family Viscaceae; genus Viscum; species Viscum album. The sequence continues at coordinate 851,185,828 of OY728157.1, read as the reverse complement.
ATAACATATGTTTTATTTTTTAATAAATTAATAGTTTTTTCAATCTTTAATTTTATAAATTGTTATATTTTCCAAATTTTTTATCATAAAGAGTTTTCTGAACTCAAAATTTTATAAAAAACTCAGATACATAATTCTTAAAAAGTTTTTTGGACTCATAAATTAATTTAAAATTTCTTACTAAAATTTTCAACAAAATGATTTCAATAAAAAAACTAGGATAATAATTTTTTAAAAACAATCATTATCAAATTTTATTTCAAATCAATCATTATCTGTATTTTAAAAAAATAACAAGTAATGGTTGATCATACCGATGAAACTATATACTCCAAATGGTACTCTTCTATTTATTTAGTTTTTATATTATTTTATTACTTTAGATTATAATTTTTTCGAAGTTATACTTTATTTTTTAATAAAAAACTATGTTTTGTTTCAAAATTTTAAAAATCTTCTAATTGGAATCATCCTCACTCTGACAAAAGTATTAAGTCATAGATAGTTCAATTGAACTTTTAAAAAATAAAATCAGATAAATATTTACCGTTATATTATAATGGTTTTCACTAACAACCATTTGTTTTTTTATGGATGATGAAACATCACCTCTAGTTCCTGAAAAATGGTGGGTTACTATATGTCCCATATCATTTCTCTAGAGTTTTTTTCACCTGAGATGTTGCACGATTCAAAGCCTTACGTATGATTGTTTTCCTTTTTGATCATTCAATAGTCTTAGATATAGTTCTAATTTAAGCAAAAGAATACTATACTAAGTTATTAATTTTTAGTGAATGTTTCATAGAATGTGTTTGGTTTTATAAGTAGGATTCTACCCTGAAGAAATTATTTATTTCCAAGGATTGGAATCAGTTTGTGTTGAGAAACTATAAAAAGATTTTGATTTATACTATTCTAAGGTAGATTATTATTTAAATTATTTTGTTAAATTAGTTAAGTAATATGGTAATGAAAAGGATTCCATTAACAAGTTTGGTAAAAGGTAAACAGATTCTTATAGAATGGTATAAAATGTGGTTATATTTTTGTCTAATATGTAATCTTACATACCTTCTCACCCAACTACCAAATAGCCTTATATATTTTGAGAAAAAAATGTATAATATTATTTGTTTCTAAGCTAAGGGTGATTAAGGTAATTTTTTAAACTCACTCTAGATAATAGAGTTAGATCTTTGTGGATGCAATGATATCTTATCGCTATGAAAGCATAGAGAGATAATTTGAAAGGATTAGATTTTTTATCTATCATCATATAAATATGAGATAGATTTATACAGTAAAATTCATCTTAATTATGTTTAAGATTATATAAATAGCTTCCATAAAGTTGAAGATAATAATGTTTCATAATTTTATAGGAACATTGATTGTGAAGTGTATAGAATTGTTTAGGATGTAGAATAAATCATGTCCAGTTAGGGGGAATATTTCCACTAGAAGCTAAGACACCATGTCAATGAAGAAGTTAGTATATGATTAAAAATCAATGACGTTTGTAGAAAACGTTTATAGTTATTATTGAAATGTCAAACCATTAAGGAAATACGAGGAAGATGAAAACAAGAAGAAAAGAAATGATGAGACACTTGTACCTATCAAGAATAAGAAATAAATGATGATTCTGGATGATGTTTTTGAATAGAATATAAAGCACAAATCTCATATGAAGCCAGGGGATCGAAACATAAAAACTGATCATGCCTAGGAAAGGTATAGTGACCCATACATTACATATATTGTTATTACTTCAAAATTGAGGCACACTTATTACAACATATAACAAAACCATAAAAGGACAGTATAGGTATAGTGTCTTTAGAAACTGGGAAACATTAACAACTGGTTCAAAAATCATCTACATTATCTCCTTTTTATTTTATAATATCTAGAGTCCCTTTTGGTATATTTTCCTTTATACCCTTCTTCTGGACCTGGGGAAAAGAAAACATACAAAAGGGTGAGCTCAAATGCTTAGTAAGGGTAAACAGAGGAAATATGAATCATATCATATTCTTAAGAACATAACATTTTGAAAATATTTACCTGAAAAATAGATCACAATATCATAACATGGGATAAATCATGGTAGTGAAATGTATTCGTAATAATAAAAAAATAAAACATGAAACATTGTGTCATACACACATAATCACAGAGACTCATTTCTTAGTAGTCAAGACTCATTGACAAGACTATCCTAGTGGACAAAGTCCATTTCTGAACCGAGTTCACTCCTCGTTTCTGTCTTGTATCACTGAACCGGATTAACCTACCATTCTAGCCATGTCTATCTCATGAGATATAAATCTTTACCCAATTCATTGGAGGGAGATATAGGTCCCTCCCATCTCATAATGATACCATTCTTATGTGTTCCAGAAGATCATAAACCATACATCATATCATAACCCATGTAATAAAAATGGGATTCCTAAACATCATGCCATCATCACATAATCCATATAAGATAAAAGGACAGCATAAAAATAATTCCATCATAACATAATCAAATCAATGTAAATATAGGGATACAAATAGAACCCTATATTATCTTAGATGGAAAATAATTTTCATAAAATGCTTGAACTCCATTCTTGAGGAAAATATCCTTTCTACTTCAAAAACATTTTTCATTTCTTAACATTCCATTAAATTTTAAACTAAAAGATGTTGATTAAAGATAAAATTGAAAAATTTTAAAGGAATCTTCATGGAAATAATGTTCTATCAAATCACAAAAATCCAATCCTACTGTATAAGTTAAAAAAACATTTTTCTCGTACTTTGGATGGAAAAGTCAAAAAGTACCTCGTACTTAAAACGAAAAAAGATTCCTTTCATATCATTTACTAAAAACACACCCATGGGTAAAATTGGATTTAAAAAATTTTAGGAGGATATAAATAATATTACATATTGAGGAAACATGGATGTGGATGACAAATATTCCCCAGTAAATTCTAATGTATAAACAATCTTAGATAAAAATGAGATTCCGAGATTTACCCTTACCTTAGGTCTGATATGCTTTGTACGTATCTGAAACTCATGTATAATTATTTAAATAATGTAATTGAATTATTACAATAATCATATTAATTTTTATTATATCATATATTTTCATATTCTTATCTTCTTATTAGTAATATTTCATTACTACTTCTTATTCGGGTGTTCATTACTTTATGTTCTTATGCGTGTTTTGTCAAATAAATTCTTATTATTCTTTTTAGGTTATAGATTCATCTTTTGAATAATTTTATTAGTAAAATATATGTCATATTTATTCATTCAATTAATTTATATAATCATTATTCAATGAAGATCATATAGAACGAGTCACATCACATCGTGGAGACGGTTGGTCGTAAATACGCACAAGTGATGATATCATTCCCACGTTTGTGGAATTGTATTGAAGTGAAAGATAGAATATTTCATAATTAATATCATGTCATAATAACCATATATAGTTATTATTTACACCATTATACCCAACCATGTAAGGTGATGTCGGAAAAATAGATTACACCATAGCGTGGAGACGGTATTCCGTACGTACGCACGAGCGGTGATTTTGTTTTTCGTAGGATGGATTGAAGGTGAAATAGTGTTGTTTCATATTTATAATAACATATAATTATATGAGTGATACTTATGTTATTACTTTATTTTGAAAAAACAAAATAATAAGAGTTAGAATAAGAAATGAATTCGAAAGAATTGGTAAAGGATATTACCTCTTCTTTGACGCGCCTCTTCTAACCCTCCTCTTAGGGCACTAAATTTGGTCTTTAAAGAAGGCCAGAACCTCTATTATGTTTATAGGGATGCTGATAAGGGAAATGGGCAGGGGTTGGCAGATCTTGAAGGCCCAAAATTGTGTAAAGAGGATAGATAGGGGGTGCCCTTTTATAAGGGAGGAGAGGGGCACCTTAAGAAAAACATAAAATATTATTTTATAATAAAGTCATATTCGGTTTTTAATAGCACACAATTAATTTATTTCGAATCTAAAGTGGGGATGGGTCGATATACTCTCAAAAAATAGGTTTTAGACAAGTTTGGGTTACTATTTTAACATTATCATTTAAATTTAACTCTAAGTTAAATAATATATCTTTTACATTGTCTCCTTGTTTTCTTACACTATATGGTTAATAAACATACTATAACAAGAAAAAAGAACCCAAAGTGGTTCATTATTAATATATATAACCCTATATAAGTCATTTGGATAAACCTTCTATTTTTAGGAATAAAATAACAATTAATAATGTAATATTTGTTTTTAAACTATTTTATGTCAATTTTGACACAATTTGGTAATTGATTTTTGTGAAAATCATACCAGCATTATTAGTTAAAATAAGTTAATTAAATTAATAATAACATGTCATACTAACCTATAAAATTAGTGTACTTCATAAATAGTCTCAAATTACTTTTATTTTGGTATTTATAATATCAATTATGTTAATATTCCATTAATAAGATAATTACTGCATCACCATTGTGTCACAAATAAATTAAATAATTTAATGTCTAAAAATTATAAATAAAATACCATTATGTAGAAAATATTTTTATCTTTCTAATTAAAATCTATAGTCGAATTTAGTTTATGTACAACCCTATATTATAAATGTTTTAGTTATTAAACATTTACTTTTACTCTTTTAACTCTTCTTTAAATAAAATAATAATAAGTGTCATAATCTAATCAAAGTGGGCCTAAAGGGTAATATTTTATTACTACGGTTGTTTTTGGTCGAATTACAGTTATCCAATAGAATTATTACATGTGTTAGGGTAATAATAATATCATTTTTACCCTTAATTACCCTATTTACTTTTAACCATGGTAAAGAAAAGTAAAAAGTAACTATTCACCATAATTGTTTTTATATTATTGAACTACATATTACTCCTTGATATTAACCGTGTCTCTTAGAGTTTCAAAATTCAACTCACAGAAGCAGAAAAATTATGTTTTATGTACAATTTTAAATGCTCCTAGGAGGTGGGTAAAAGAAGGTAAAAAGTTCAATAATGTTTTTATGTATCTATATAATTATAAAATTACTCTAATGAATTACATTAAACTTATATAGGTATTATGTATCTATTTTTACCTAATATAAATTTAAATATAAAAATTATTATTTAAATAAAAAAGTCAGTTTTAACCAATAACTCAGTGTTTTCACTGTTCATCAAAAATTGAATGTTTTCAAAAAATACCAAAAATTCACCATAGGATAATTTAGATATAACAAATCCAAAAATGAAGTCCATTTTGAAATATAAAATTTTAAAAAGTGGTTATTACTATTCATAACAGCTATTTATGTAATATTTTAATAACATATCGTTGTTTAGTAAAACTCAGTATTGCGTACAACGCAAGCTATCGAGAAAGGTTACTCTTGCTTGTAATGCAAGACAAGATAGTGTTGTGTGTAGTGAAAGATTAATTTGGTTATTCATATAACATAATACATAAAAACAAAATATTTCTCATAAAATCTCGGGTGTTACATTCTACCACCCTTAAAATGAATTTCTCCCTCGAAATCTATCACTTTAAAACAAACAGATGAGGATACCTCTCCCTCATCATATCCTCAAGTTCCCATATAGCTTATTTTAATTGTGGTACCTCCATAAAACATTCAACAAGCGAGTGGTCTTGTTCTATATGACTTTTTTTCTACAATCCAGAATCTCTATTAGCTGTTCATCATAATAAAGATCTTGTTCCAGCGGTACAACTTCTGATCTGAGTACATGTGAAGAATCGGGTATGTACTTTTCAGGAGAGATACATGGAACACATCATGAACTTGAGAGAGATTCGGTGGAAGATCCAATCGGTAATATACCTTCCCAACACGATCCAGTATTTCAAAAGGACCAATATACCTAGGTCTCACCTTTCCCTTCATTCCAAATCTCATTACTATCTTCTAGGGAGATATTCGTAAAAACACTTTATCACCCACTTCAAACTCTAGGTCTTTTCATCAGTTATCGGTATAACATTTTTGTCATCTCTGAGCTTCTCTTATGTGTTTTTGAATATCTCTGACCTTTTCTTCCATCCCATCAACAAGATCAGGTCCTAATAGCTTCATTTCTCCAACTTCATCCCAAAAAGTTGGAGTTTTGCATTTCTTTCCATAGAGAGCTTCATAAGGGGCCATCTGAATACTGGAGTGAAAGCTATTATTATAAGAAAATTCCACCATAGGTAGGTGTTGATCCCAACCACCTTTGAAATCCATAGAGGAAGCTCTCAACATGTCTTCTAGTGTTTGAATTTCTCTCTCAGACTGACCATCTGTCTGAGGATGATAAGTAGTGCTAAAGCACAACTCTGTATCTAGAGTATGATGAAGACTTCGCCAAAACATCGAGGTAAACTTCATATCCTGATCAAATATAATGGAAAGTGGTATTCCATGAAATCTTACCACTTCCTTTACATATATCCTGGCAAGATGATCAAGAGAAGAATCTTCACTAATTGTAATGAAGTGTTCCAACTTCGTAAGATGATCAACTATAACCAAGATAAAATTATTGCCTTTGAATGTTTTAGGATTTCCGGTGACAAAGTCCATAGTGATGTTTTCCCATTTCTATTTTGGTATGGGTAATGGTTGTAACATCCCCTTAGACTTCTGTATCTCGGCTTTAACTTGTGGAAAAATCAAGCATCGAGAGACATATTCTGCAGCATCTCTTTTCATGCCATCCCACCAGAAGTACTCCTTCAGGTCCCTATACATCTTCGTACTTCCAGGCAGAATAGATAATGAAGGACTTTGAGCATCGTCCAATATTTACTTCTTTAATTCTGTGAAGGGAGGAGCAAAAACTCAATTCCTGAACATTATTATTACATCACAATCAATGTTGAATTCCGAAACATTTCTCTCCTACTTTTTTAACTCTACATCTTCTTTCTGTGTCTATTTAATCTTCACATGTACAGATGGCTGAACATTCATTTGAGAAAGATGAGATTTTTTCCCTACCATTATAATTCCAAGATTGATCCATTGTAAATCCATAAATATTGGATCTTTTGTGATCCTCATCATGAATATGCTAGCATGGTCTTGTGGACTTAATGTATCTTCCACCTTGTTTGCTTTCCCATGGTGGTAATTAATTGAGCAGTAATAATCCTTAATCAGCTCCAACCATCTTCTTTTGCTCATATTCAGCTCCTTTTTTGTGAATATATACTTCAAATTTTTATGATCAGTATAAATATCTCACCTTTCACCATAAAGATAATGCCTCCAAATCTTTAATGCAATGATTACTATAGCTAACTCTAAATCATTAGTTGGGTAATTTTTCTCTTGTATTTTCTATTGTCGTGAGGCATAAGCTATCACCATATCGTTTTGGATGAGAACACACCCCAATCCCTTCTTGAATGCATCACTGTAGATAACAAACCCCTCTCCACTACAAGGCACTGTGAGCACAGGTGCACTAGATAATATTCTTTTTAACTCCTTGAAATTCTCTTCACAGTCCTCCGTCCAGATGAGCATAACTCATTTTAAAGTCAACTTGGTGAGTGGATTAGATAATCATGAATAATATTTCACAAAACATCTATAATATCCATCCAAACCAAGAAACCATCAGATCTCAGTTACTATTATTGGACTTGACCATCTTTTGATAACCTCTGTATTTGCTGGATCCACATATATCCTCTCTTTTGAAATTATGTGACCCAAAAATGAAACTTCATGAAGCCAAAATTCACACATGGTAAATTTGGAATAAAACTTATCCTTTCTTAGGGTTTGTAATACAATTCTCAAGTGATCTTCATGTTCTTCCTTTCCCTTTGATTAGAAAAGAATATCTTCTATAATGACTCACAAAAACTGATCAAGATCGTCTCTAAAGACTCTAATCATTAGATCCATGAAGATAGTAGGGGAATTAGTAAGAAAAAATGGAATCACTATAAATTCATAGTTTCCATACCTTGTACAGAAAGTCGTCTTTGGTATATCCTCCCTTTTGACCCTTTAATTGATGATACCCTGAATGAAGATCAATCTTGGAAATGTATTGAGCTTCATGTAGTTGGTCAAATAAGTCATCAATGCATGAGAGATGATATTTGTTCTTGATATTGATCTTGTTAAGTCTCGATAACCAATGTAGAGTCTCATTGATCTATCTTTCTTCATAATAAATAGAACAGGTGATCCCCAAGGTGATGCACTAGGGCGTATGAATCCCTTATGAAGATTCTCTTGGAGTTTATTCTTCAATTCTTGCAACTCAATTGGGGCTATTCTATACAGTGTCTTTGAAATGGGAATTACACCCGGTATGAGTTCAATTGAAAACTCAACATCACTATTTGGTGGAAGACCTAGAAATTCCTTTGAAAATACATCATCAAACTCCTGTAAAGTGGGTATATTCTTAATAATGAGTTTCTATCCAACCATTTGGGATAAATAACATTTATTTATTGGAATCAAGACCCATAATATTGAATAAATTTCAACTAGAATGTTATATTTATCCTCACATAGATAGATGATCTTTGATTGATCAGGAATATGAAATGTGACTTCCCTTCTCTAGAAATCTATATGAGTTCCATATAAAGAAAGCCAATCCATGCCAAGGATCACATCGAATTCCACTATAGGAAGAATCAAATGATTTTAAGGAAGCACTTTTCCACAAACTTCAATCGGAGAAGAATTGTAAACTTTTGACATGACTATTGTGCCATTAGGGGTGGTCACAGCTAACTCAACATCTAGTTGTTGAGGTAATATGGAAATACCCTTAGAAAATTATTAGAAATAAAAGGGTGGGTGGATCCAGAATCAAATAAAACTTTTTCTACTTTAGAGTTGATGGAAAGCGTACCTTTCACCACTTCGTTATCTTACTTAACATCACCGAGAGAAATTTCATGTGAAATTCCATTTTCTTTGTCCATAAGAGTTTGTAGACATCGATCATCATAAAAAAACCCTGGATTAGGGCTATTATTTGCATAATTCCAAATTTCCTTGCACTTGTAACATTGAAGTGTAGGAGGTTCATTCTCTGTAGCCTTTTCTTTGTTTGCATCAGTAGATATCTTTTTCCCATCATTATGACATTCAAAATCCTGATGACCTTCTTTTACACATTTGAAACATTTACTTGTCCCTTTAAGACAATTCCCTCTATGTTTCATTCCACACATTGAGCATAAGGGAAGACTCATCTTCTTTTCAGTGTGGTTTTTAGATTTCCCTTTGAATTCCATTTTCCTCTTTTTATCAAACCCATATGACCGATGGGTTACTTTAATCTCCATCTCAACCTTGAGAGCACATCAAATAATTTCCTCATAGCTATTGAATTCCCATATGACTAACTCCCTTAAAAGACTTGGTTTTAAGCCACTAAAAAATCAATCGATCTTACTATCATGTTGGATAATAATTCTGGAAGTGTACCTTGAAAGTCTTGTAAAATTTGCTTCATAGGTACCAACAGATTCAACATCCTTTTTCTTTTTTTCAAGAAACTCCTTCCCAATATTTGTTCAAAGAATACGAGGGAATTACATATTGAAAAACATGTTCTTGAACTCAACCCATTCCATGGATTCAATTTCATCATGGGGCCTTGTATTCATGATAAGATTCCACCATTGATCAAATTCACTAACCAAACGATATACTAATAAGACAAATTTATCATTTTCAGAACATTGTAGAACTAAAGATATCTTTTCAGTGGTATTGATCCATTGTTCAGTCACTAATGGATCAGTAGACCCACTGAATGAGGGTGGATGCTGTGTCACGAAGGATTCCACTGAATGTTGATCCTTCCTTTTCTTTTTTGGAAGTCCTTCATGATTCATAGCTTGAGAAAGTTGTGTGGGCATGGATACAAGATTTTTTATTCCATCTCCCAAAACATTTGGTTTCCCAGGGGGACAATCATTGCCTTGCCCATCGCATTCCACATTAACACAGTTCCGTCGGGTTCTAGCCATTGAATAAAACAAAGAATAATAGTGTGAGAAACACTAATTATAATAGGAAAACAACATAATCAGTAATAAAATTTCACATTTTATATCTTATCATAGGTTAATCATGGCCATTTCTAAAACACTAAGATTGTGTTCTATGCTTAGACATATCCTTATGGTTCTTACTAAGGCTTTCACATCCTATTTTCCAAGGCTGACTATACCGTTCATCTGATACCAACTATAGTGACCCATACATTACATATATTGTTATTACTTCCGAATTGAAGAACACTTATTACAACATATAACAAAACCATGAAAGTACAGCATAGGATTAGTGTGTTTAGAAACTGGGAAACATAATCAACTGGTTCACAAATCATCTACATTATCTCCCATTTATTTTATCATATCTATAGTACCTTTTGGCATATCTTACTTAATACCCTTATTCCTGACCTGGGGAAAAGAAAACATACAAAAGGGTGAGTTCAAATGCTCAGTAAGGGTAAATAGAGGGAATATAATCATAACATATTCATTAGAAAATAACATTTTGAAAATATTGACCTGTAAAAGAGATCATAATATCATAACATGGGATAAATTATGTTAGTGAAATGTAATCCCAATAATCATAACATAAAACATGAAACATTGTGGAATACACACATAATCATAGAGAATAATTTCATAGTATTCAAGACTCATTGCCAATACTATCCTAGCAGACAAATTCCATATCTGAACAGAGTTCACTCATCATTTTAGTCATGTATCACTGAACCAGATTAACCTGTCGTTCCAGCTATGTCTATTTCATGAGATATAAATCTTTTCCCAATGCATTGGAGGGAGATATAGGTCCCAACCATCTCATAATTATACCATTCTTATGTGTTCCACAAGATCATAAATCATACATCATAGCATAACCCATGTAATAAAAATGAGATTCTTAAACATCATTCCATCAAAACATAATCCATATAAGATAAAAGGACATCATTAAAATAATTCCACCAAAACATAATCAGATCAATGTAAAAATAGGTATAGAAATAGAACCCTATATTATCTTAGATGGAAAATAATTTTAATAAAATTCTTGAACTCCATTCTTGAGGAAAATATCCTTTCTACATCAAAAACATTTTTCCTTTCTTAAAATGTCATAAAATTTTAAACTAAGAGAATTTGATTCAAATTAAACTCAAAAACATTTAAAGCATGCTTCATGGAATTAATTTTCTATGAAATTATAAAAATTCATTCATGTCGTATATGTTAAAAAAACATTTTTCTTGAACTTTGGGCAGAAAAGTCAAAAAGTACCTCGTACTAAAAACGATAAAAGATTCCTTTCATATCTTTTACTAAAAACTCGCCAATGGGTAAAATTGGATTTAAAAAATTGTAGGAGGATATAAATAATATTAAATATTGAGTAAACATGGATGTGGAGGATAAATATTCCCCAGTAAATTCTAAAGTATAAACAATATCAGATAAAAATGAGATTGCGAGATTTTCCCTAACCTTAGGTCTGATATGCTTCGTACGTATCCGAACCTCCTGTATAATGATTTAAATAATGTAATTGACTTATTACAGAATCATAATCATTGTTATGATATCATATATGGTCATATTATTATCTTCTTATTAGTAATATTTCATTACTACTGGTTATTATGGTATCATTGCTTTATGTTCTTATACGTGTTTTGTAAAATAAATTATTATAATTATTTTTAGGTTGTAGATACATCATTTACAGAATGGTATTAGTATAATTTATATCATATTTATTCATTCAATTCATTTATATAATCATTATTAAATGACGATCATGTATAACGAGTCACATCACATCGGGGAGACGGTAGACCGTACGTACGCATGAGCGATGATATCATTCCCAAGTTTGTGGAATTGTATTAAAGTGAATGATAGAATACCTCAGAATTAATATCATGTCATAATAACCATATATATTTATTCTTTACACCATTATACCCATCTATGTAAGGTGGTGTTGGAATAACAGATTACACCACAGCGTGGAGACGGTATTCCGTACGTACAGACGCACGGTGATTTTGTTTTTCGTAGGATGGATAGAAGGTAAAATAGGGTTGTTTCATATTTATAATAAAATATCAGTATATCAGTTATAATTATGTTAATACTTTATTATGAAATAACAAAATAAGAAGAAGTAGAAGAAGAAATGAATTTGAAAGAATTGGTAAAGTATATTACCACTTCTTTGACGCGCCTCTTATAAACCTACACTTAGGGCACTAAACATGGACTTTGAAAAAGAAAAAAACCTCTATTATTTTTTTATGGATGTTGATAAGGTAAATGGTCCGGTGTTGGACGAGTTTAAAGGCTCCAAATTGTGTAAAGAGGATAGGGAGGAGGTGCCCTTTTATAAAGGAGGAGAGGGGCACCTTAGAAAAATCATAATTTATTATTTTATAATAAAGTCATATTCGGATTTTAATAGCTCCAAATTTATTTACTTCTAAGATAAAGTGTTTATGGGTATATGTCCTCTCAACTAATATGTTTTAGATAAGTTTAGGTTACTATATTGACCTTATCATTTAGATTTAACTCTATGTTAAATAATTTAACTTTTACCATGTCTTCTTGTTTTCTTACACTATATGGTTAATAAACACAATATAACAAGACAAAAGAACACCAAGTGGCTCATTATTAATATATATATAACCTTATATAAGTCTTTTGGTTGAAACATATATTTTTAGAAATAAAATAACAATTAATAATATAATATTTGTTTTAAAAACTATAATATGTCAATTTTGACACTATTTGGTAATTGATTTTTGTGAAAATCATAAAAGAATTATTAGTTCTAAAAAAGATAATTAAATCAATCCTAAAATGTCATATTATCCTAAAAAAATATTTTAATTCATAAAAAGTCTCATATTACATTTATTTGGGTATTTATAATATCAATTATGTTAATATTTCATTAATAAGGTAATTACTGCCTCATCATTGTGTCATAAATAAATTAAATTATTTAATTTTTAATAATTATAAATAAAATACCATTATGTATGAAATATGTTTATATTTATAATTAATACTTATAGTCTAATTTATCTTATGTATAACCCAATATAAAAAATGTTTTAGTTATTAAACTTTGATTTTAACTCATTTAACTCTTCTTTAAATAAAATAAAAATAAGTGTCCTAATCTAATCCAAGTGGACCTAAAGGGTAATATTTTATTTATAAGTTTTTACTTGGTCAAATTAAACTTATCCAATAGAATTAGGACATGTGTTAGGGTAATAATAATAACATTTTTACCATTAATTACCCTATTTACTTTTAACTGTGGTAAATAAAAGTAAAAAGTTATTGTTCTCCAAAAATTATTTTTATCTTATTGATCTACATTTTACTCCTTGATATTAACCGTGTCTCTAATATTTTCAAAATTTAACTCATAGAAGTGGTAATATTATGTTTTATGTACAATTTTAAATTCTCATAGGAGGTGGGTAAAAGACGGTAAAAAGATCAACAAAATTTTTATGTATCTATATTATTATAAAATTACTCCAATGAATTACATTGAACATATATTGGTATTATGTATCTATTTTGACCTAAAATAAATTTAAATAAAAACTTATTATTTAAATAAAAAGTCAGTTTTAACAAATAACTTAGTGTTTTCACTATTCATCAAAAATTGAAAGTTTTCAGAAAAATACCAAAAAATCACCCTAGGCTAATTTCGATATTGCGAATCCAAAAAATAAGTCCATTTTGAAAGATAAAATTTTAAAAATTGGGTATTACTATTCCTAACGGCTAGTTTATATAATATTTTAATAACATGTTGTTGTTTAGTTAGACCCGGTATTGAGTACAACATAAGTTATCGAGGAAGGTTGCTCTTGATTGTAACGCAAGCCAAGACAGTGTTGTGTATAGTGAAAGATTCATTTGGTGATTCATATAACATAATAAATTAAAAAAAATTTCTCATAAAATCTTGGGTGTTACAAAAAGGCCCTAAAGATTCAGTAATCTGAACTGTTAGTAGAAGAATAGAAAAGAAGGATGCAACATAAAATATTACAAGAAGCTATAATTTGTAAAATCTCGATGAAATACATTGAGATAGATTCTTAGAATATAGTACACAAAATATCCCACATCAATCAAATCATTCTATAATCGATATTAGGATTTGAAAAAACATATATTATTCATACTGATATCTATTGTATGGTAGTTAAAGGAAAGGGAGAAGATGGGGTTGAAGAATCTATTCTAAATTTACCAAAGAAATAATCGAAACTTGTCTTACCAGGAAAGGGAAGTATGAGAAAAACTAGATAGCATGAGGAAGAGAAAAAAATAACTTAATGAGATATAGATAAATAAGTTTTAAAGGTAGTAAAATTATAAGAGTATAAAGAGGAATAAATAAAAGGAGAAATATAATAATAATAGGAAGAGGAAGATATGAAAGAAAATGGTGTAGAAAAAAATCAGAAAAAGAAATATTAGAATCATCATATTCATCAGATTTAGCCTCTCGATATCATAAGTATGATAAATCAGAATAATATTAGGATTGAAAATATACATCAAAAAATGAAGTAGAATCAACTTGAAATAAATAAATAAAATATCAACAATCAACGAAAAAGTTTATAAAAAATTTAAATTCAATAATGATGTAGAAAATTTTTAAGTTTCAGATAATATGATAGATCAAATATAAGATGATAAGAATTGAAAATAAGTATATATTGGAATGATCAAGCCAAAAATTCCTCACATTTAGCATGATAAATCAGACTGAGAAGATACTATTTCACAAAAAGGTTTTGACTTTATTTTCCTTGATTTGAAAATATTAATAGATCATAATCAATAATTACCCAGTATCAAATCAAGATGTTTGTTGATTCAATAATATATAAATAAGAAAATGGGGTCACAGGATATTTTGTTAGAAACATTTATAAGGATTGATATTGAGTTGAATTTTCTTGATGAAATGTTCAAAACTTAAAATTCCTCATATAATCATATGGTGAAATTTTCAGATAAAATTCATTCTGATATTTAATAGCATGATGATCTATTTTAGAAAATCAACCAACTATTTTTAGACTCGTGAAATTACATCAACAAGTTATCGTCATATATGTAAGATAATGTTATGTATGATATGGAATTCAAAGATGCTACAGATTATTGGTCAGAGGATGATTGAGTCTTGAAATAAAATTTTTTTGATATGGAGTTGGAGATAAGAAGACATGGATCTTATAGAAATGAAATAATCATTATGGTGGATGAAATGAATGAATCCCTAATAAAGATAAATGTAAAATAGATGATGTTTGGAATTGGGCCACTATGGAAGAAAAAGTTGTGAAGCTGGAAAAATATTGACCCGAGTTCAAGAAAAAATGGCCTTTCTAGAAAAACTAACCAAGAAAGAATGATTTCTTTTTCATTGAACTCTCAATGAAATTTTTGAAAAACACTGTTTTTGTTAATGAATGAATTAATTTTCATCCAAATATTTTTTTCTCTAATTTATTTCAATTCATATAGGATATATATTCTTTAATATTTATAAAGTAGATTATTTAGTTCAGTATTGTTTCGTATGTTATTTTTCTATTATTTCAAGAAACATCATATTATTTCGCATTAATTTTTTAAAATCGCAAATGGAGAGAATATTATATTATGATGGACAATGTTTTATAAAGGGGGATATGTTTTCCATAGGTGGATAAGGTTTTATTTTCAAAGAGGAGTATTTATTTAGTAATAATAATTATACTTTTTTATCATATTCAGAAGTTGTGAAAACTCAGGGGGAGTTATTTTTTAGAGAATTACTTTTATGTTATTAAAATAAAAAAATACAATATGTTTTTCAAGTTATTTTTCATTTTTTTCATTTGTGAATTCCAAAAATGGGGATATTATTGACTGAGGTGTATAAATTCTTACATCACTATTCCTTTGGTTTTTTAAATCATAAACACTCTCTTAAAAGCTTTTTTACTAAATTTTTAATGTCAAAATTATTTTACTATGTTTATTAGAAAACAATATTTATTTCTATAAATAAAAAATGTTCTAATGTATTACAAATATAAGCATATCATTATTTTTTAAGATCATCATATTGAGTTTTCATCCAATATATCTTACTTTAATTTAATCTGGCAAGCAGTTAAGATTTTTTCCTTGTATATCATATTAACAAATGTCATGACCATCATACTAATTCTTGTACTAAAACAATCAGATTTACCCTTATAGTAATTACTTCATTACCAAATGATAAGGAAGTACATCAGACTGTCCTATATTTAAAACCGTAATTGATAAGACTTATATTTATCATAAAGAATACTTTTAACAATTTAATGGTGTTAAAAAAATGATTTCATGAATTTATTTATATCTATGATATCAAACGACATCCATTTGAGGTCATTCCAACAAACTGATAAATATGATGGTTGGATATTTTTATAGTGTCCTTAATTTTCTGACATGGAAATTAAATCATTTTAGATATGAAGAACATAAAATCATTAAAAAACTAGGATCAAAGGTTTACTTTCATGAAAAAAATAAAACCATGCATAAAATTAAAATAATAAAAAATAAAAATTATCAAATTCCATTTTCTCTAGACTCTTAGAGGCCCTTATGTACTCCATAGTATAAGTAGTCCCCTTATGATATATATCCAAGAAAGGGATAATTTAAAAGCAGAATAAGAGGGTAGATAAATACCAGAATCAATATATATTAGATGAGAATGATAATAATCATTATGACATAATAATTGGTTCATCATCATAATCATGAGAGGAATAATTAGATAAAGGCATGGAATTAAGAAATTCATCGAAATTAAACATCGTGTCATAGTGGTCAAATACCACAGATAGTTGTGAACAAAGCTAGATTCATGTTCATGGATAACTTCCGATAATAATCATAACATCATCCTTTTTAATAAATAAATAATAATTTTCATAAATATTTCACATTATCTCATGAGGTACATCACATCACCCAATTCATTGGATCATTATATAATTTTGTGCTCACTTATCACATCAAAACATTTACATAATCATGTATTCCAATTAGAACATATATCAATATTAGACATAAAACAACCCACAGAATGGAATGGGATTCATTAAATATTGAATACATTCAGGAATAAACGTGGGGGGTTCCCTAATGAGAAAGGTAATAACATATATTTCTAAAATATTAATCATTCAAGAGTGAAGATGAAACATCTAAGGAGGAGTCAAAATTTGTTTTGAAAAGAAGATTTATATTGGAATTTTTTTATTTGTCAAGAACTCATATTTGAAATATTTTAAACAATAAAAAGTGTATAAATAATGAATTATATTAATGTAATGATGAAGTAAATTTCCACATTGAAATTCGTAATGTAATAGTGATAACCCATAGGAAGGAAGTTAGGTTTGAGAACCCCCTTACATTATTTATGAATTCATTCTTCACTTTAATATCCTTGATAATAAGAATAGATTCATTAATTACTAAATCCAAAATATATTTTACATGTGTATGTTTAATTATAATTTTATTAATCTTGTTTATGTTGTTTTTAATGAGTTATAGAGTTCAATTTCATCATTCGAGAGTGTTTTTTTTCATGGTTTTCATGAATGATTCACTAGTATATTTATATGAAAGATCATGTAAAATGAGGATAAATATTAATAATTAAAATAATATATTATTAATTAACTTCTAAAAGTTTAAATGGAATTATATTTTTTCATATATGAGAATTATTTATTAGATAAATCATTAATGATAATCATTTAGATTAATTTGACGGGTTCTCGATCATAATGAACAATTTTTGTCTTATTATTTAGTATTAGATATATATATATGATAGTTACATAATGTAAAAAGTTTCTGAAAAAACATTTAAAATATTTTTCAACCATTATAATGTTTTTATGACCATCCATGAAGGCAGTAATTAAAAATAAAATATTTTCTTCCTCGAAGGCAATAAATCAATACCTCACCAATGATATTTTCATTTTTATAATAAAAGGGAAAGGAGAATAGGATTAATGATGTATTATTAAATTAACATAATAAAATTAAATTTTATAATACATACTATAGTTATCATTTCACTTGGACAAGGGTAGGTGATGAGATAAAAACAAAAGGATTGAAATAGAAAATAAATTAAATGAAAAAAGAAGAGGATTTTACCTCTTAATCTTCTTCTCCTAGTGAACCTCCTTAGGGAAATTGGATTTGGTCTTTTATTGAGTAAAAATTCTCATAGACAAAGGGATATTATTTTTAGGTGTATTTGGAATAATTTTTACAATCTTTAAATCTAGGAAGGTGTGAGTTGAAGAGGTGTTGAGGGGTGGTATTTATAGTGGAAGAGTGGGGGTGTTTGGATTATTTTATTTATTATTTTACAATTTTTTCATGAATATAAATAGTTTTAAAATTATAAATAAATATATTAAATGATAAATAATAGTTTTATATTATGGGTTTACATCATCCATACATCATCCATGACTCAATAATTCATGTATTTTTTAAATATCGAAAATTATCATTTTTCATTATTCACAGTAAATTCAACTATTTTAGAAAAATCCCAAAAATTCATTTTAACTTTTTTCAACATTTAGAATTCAATAAGTGAACTTATTTTTATGAAAATTATTTTCTAAATATGATGAATTTAAATTTTTTTTAAATCATCATTCATTCCAAATATACCGATTTAAAAACAATAACTGATTTTATGAAACCTTGAAAAATGAATTAAGGCCTCACTATATTATCATATAATCATAATGAGAAAAATTATTAATTTATGAATCTATTTTATGAATTAAAATTTTCTTTTAAATAATTATATTAATTTTAAAATTTCATATAATCATTTATGTCTTATAAAAATAAAAACAGTTAATTTATAATTATTTAAAAAGTTCGTTATTTATACTATGATATAATTATATCATATTTTCATTTCTAAGATTTATAATTTATATTTATACATTCAAAGGTTATGTTACCATTCTATTAGATGGATTACTATTTTAATAGGTCAAGTTACTATTAGGTCATTATAGATTCATTAGTTTCTATTAATATCACTTATTTCATTCTTCATTTAAGAGAATAATGTTTTTATTTGGATATATATTCTGTGTATGTGTTTTATAGCATGTTACTAAATTATAAGAAGTTAAACTCTCTTGATAAAATATTGGATCATTATATTCTTCCCCTCTTTTGAAATTTGTCCTTTGAAATTTCATTATATGTAAAATGGTGATGGTATTTTGCTATCATATCTTCCTCATGTTCATATTTCAGTTCTTCATAATTATGGTTCCTCTGCAACATGAATACATGGTGGGTTGTCTTGTGGCATATAAAATTATCTCTTTAATCTAGAATATTTTCTAAATTCTCCCAATATGAGAGATCATATTTTACTTGTACCACTAATGTGTTCAGTACATATAAGGGATCTGGTGTATACAAACTCTGGAGAGATTCATGGAACTTCTCATAAACATGATCTATAATTTGTGGATGTTAAATCCTATATAGAACTACTCCCATGCAATCAAGGATCTCAAAGGGGCCAATAAAATTGGGTTATTCTTCCATTTCTTTCTAAACCACATAAATCTTTCCCTGATGATATTTGAAGGAAGATTTTATCTCCAATGTCAAACACCATTTCCCTTTAAGGATTATTATTATTTCTATTTTTATGATATTGAGTAGTGTTTATATGTTTCTAGATATCCTGAACCATTGTTGTAATCTCTTACAAAAGAACACATACAAGTATATTTTGTTTTCCAAATTCATCTTAATATGTCGGAGTTTTACATCTCTTTCCATACATATATTCATATAGATCCATATGAATATATGATTGGAAGCAATTATTGTATGAGAACAAAACCAATGGGAGATGATAATCCCATCCCCCTTTCAATTTCATTTATAGGGATCTTTGTATTTCTTTTATAAAAAAAATTCCTTTCAGATTAACTGTCAATTAGAGGGTGATAGGTTGTAATAAAATTCAATTAATTATTATAATAATTTTTTATATTTCTATAGAATATATATTTAAACCATGGATCATGATCAAAGACATTTGAATGTGGACCCCCAGGAATCCTCACAAGTTTCTTCACGTATATCGTAGCAAGTTTTTCAAATGATAGATTTTTTTGAATATCAATAAAGTGGGAAATCATTGTGAATTGATACACCACTACCCATATCACATTGTTTCCTTTAGATATTTTCGGGTTACCAGTGATGAAATACATTGTGACATTATTCCATTTCAGAATGTGTATAGAATTTGGTTTCCTCATCCCTTTGGACGTTGGTTTCTCTACATTAACATGGTAACTTATTAGTAACCTTGAGATATACTCCATAATCTTCTTCTTTATGTTAGCCCCCCTAGAAGTGTTCTTAAGGAACACAATACATCTTTGAAATTATAGGATGGATATATAAAGTTGAGCTACATGTATTTTCTAAAAGACACTTATTTATCTCAAGTGATGAAGTCATACACAACCTCATTCCAAGCTGAATCACATCATCATTATTATCATAGAACACTTAAAGCATTCCATCATTTACTGTATTATATATTTTTGTAACTCCAGATCATCCCTTAGTGCCTCTATAATATTCTATTTTATATATGGTTGGGAAATCATTTGTGAAAGGTTGGATATACTACCGACTATTATGTTTTACAAATCCATCCATTGTCAATCCATAAAAATAAGGTATTTCTCAATATGCATAATGGATATAGTAGCATGTTCTTTTTTTAAAGTGCATAAGTACCTGGTTTTTTTCTTAGTATGATTGTGAATAGAGATATCATACTATTTTATTAGCTCTAACCATCTACTATAACACAAGTTGATCACATTTTTTGTGAATATATACATTAGCCTCTTTTGATCTTTATAAAAGTCACACTTCTCAATATAGAGATAGTCCTACCAGATATTTAGAGAGGGGATCACAAATTTTAAATCTATATAATGCATCAAGTAGTTCTGCTCATGTATCTTCAACTTCCATGAGGCATAGGAAGTCGCTTTTACAATTTTCATGAGAACAAAACCCAAACCTTTCTTTGAATGATCACTATATATCACAGAAATTTCTCCACACAATGGTAATGTGATTGAATGTGTAGTGATTAGAATTTTATTTAGTTCTTTAAATATTTCCTCACATTCTTCCATCCACACATACTTTACTCCTTTCCATGTTAACCTTGTTAGGGGTCTAGAAAATAGTGAGAATTTTCTCACAAAACTTTGGCAGTACCTTGATAACCCAAAGAAACTATGGATTTCTATGACACTAGTGGGTATGGGGATTTCCTTAATTGACTTTGTTTTTTGAAGGACCCATATAAATTCCCTCTCTTGTGATCATATGTCATAAGAATGTGGATTTTTCTATCCAAAAGTAATAATTCCGGAACTCGGTGTATAATTTATCCTTCCTCAATGTAACTAGAATAATCCATATATATTCTTCATGTTTCTAATTTCACATAGATTATATGATACTTTTTTCAATAAACACTACCAACAATTTTCAAGGTATTTTTTAAAAGTGTATTCATGAAATCCATAAAGATGGAAAGGAATTTAGTATGTTTGAAGGGAATCATAATAAACTCATAGTGCTCGAACCATATATAGAAGTAAGTATTCTGAATATATTCCTTCTTCACCATTAGTTGAAATATCAAGAATAATGATCCACATTTGAGAAATATTTTTCTCCTCATATTTGATTTAACAAATCATCAATCCTTGTAAGAGGATACTTTTTCTTTATAGTGATATTGTTGAGTTCTTGATAATTGATACACAACGGCATTGATCCATCCTTCTTTACAAAGAGAACCGAAAAACCCCATGGTGATTCACTATGTAATATAATCCCTTTTCCAAGAGATCTTTCTTTTTCTTATTATAAATCTTCCATCTCTATTGGGGAAATCCAGTAGGAGAATTTATTGATAGATGTAGATCTAGGTATGAGGTATATTGAGATATCTACCTCACAAGGTGGGGGAAGTTTGGGTAGATCTTGGAGAAATACATCACCATATTCCCTCACAAAGAGAATTATCTCAAGGTTGATACCTTACTCTGAATAAAAAATTTAGAATTGAAGGATATTCAATTGTAGATTCATGATACTACATGCATTGGTAGAGGAGAATGGGATAGTTCAGAATATGAAAAGTTATTTCATTTTCCTAAAAATTCTTATATTCTCCACATAATGAGATCTAATCCATCTGTTGTGTAACATTGAATTCCCACAATAAATGTATCATAATATTTTCTTAAATAATCTTTCAACATATGTCAATAGGAGAAGTGTCCAACACATGGGTGGAAATGAGCGAACAACTAAGTGTTTTTATCGATATATCTACTTCATGGTATTAGAGATTCAATTCAATATCTCTAGAAAACATGTAGGGTAACGAAGAATGATTAAAACTAGAATAAAATAATAACATCCCCATTATGGAAAGAATAGGAAGTGTAACTTCTAAGACTCAATTTTCTTGCTCCACTTTAGTAGAAATGATTACATAAAGTTTAATTTTCTCATTTGTATTTGGTGGATGTTGTCATTGATTACCCCTGAGGACTCCAGCTTTACTGCACTCGCTTACATTGTTTCCTTTGTAAAATTTAAGCATTGAACCAAATGTGGTTCTCTCCTTTCATCCATCACATTGGTCAGATGACCCATGTCTCCCTGCCATTGATGACCTTGATTTTCATGTCTCCCACACATGGAGCATTTTCCCATCACTTTAATGAAATTTCAGTGATTCTAATTATGAAATTTTAACATGTTAGTGGTTGAGATTTATTTAAAAAAATTTCATTAGATCCTACAGCTTGAAACTACATATTTGTTTCTTATCTCCACATCCTTGAGAACATTATCCAATCTCTATATCCACTTTGAGAGAAAAATGAACAACTTATTAATAAATTTTATTATCTAGGATTACTATATCTTTTTGATTATTTTTTTTAAGAAACTAAATAATATTTTCATGTTTCTATCATTATTGATAACAAAAAATAGAGGCATACCTTTTAAGCCTTGTGAAATGTAATTATTAATATCTAAAAGATTAACATTATTTTTTATTTACCTATATGAATTCTCTCTCCCTCATAATCCTAAGAGATTAATAAAAATACTTATTAAGAAATATTTTATTAAATTATTCCAATTTTATCTCTTCAATTTCATCCTTTGTCTTGGTGTTTTTAATCATAAACCACCATTGGTCATCCTCTCCATCTAAACTATAAATGTTAATAGTCACCTTCTCCATGTCACAATAACATAGGATAGAAAAGATTTTTTGGTTGAGTTGACCCACTATTCCATGAATAGTGGATCGGATGATCCACTAAACATCAGTGGTTGTATCTGTATAAAATACATGTTATCCAGTTTCTCCATCTTAGGGAATGTTAGATATTTTACATTAGTCCGGTTATTGTTCATTTAATGAGACATCTAGGTAAGAATCCCCATGAAATTAAAAACTCCACCTCCCAAGGAATTGGTGATGTCATTCAGTCATTTTATGAATTTTTCCTCACATAGAATATTGGACTAATTTCTCCAAGTTCCCAATATTATATAAAATAGAAATGGTTTCAACAACACATAAGTTTACCAGACATGATTAAATAATTTATTCCTTTCTGAAATTAACTATAAAAGAATATCCTGTAGGATCCCTATGATTATCATTTTTCTGAAACAAAGAATCATGGGTTATTAATTTACTTTGTCTCATAGTAAGGATTTTTAGTAATGTTATTTAATATTAATTCATTATTTATCAAAACTATACTATCATACCAAAAATACAGACCCTTCTTTTATTACAGGTCTATAAAATCATTTTAGAGATAAAAAATAGAATAAAAAATTTATGAAAAATGGTTTAGTGTCTTGGAAAATTTGGGGACATATATAAAATTTAAATAATAAAACATAAACATTATTTAATTATTTATTCTCTAGATTCTTTGTGTCCCTCCTTTACTCCTTAGTATAAGTATTTACCTGAGGTTATACATTAAATAAAGGAATGATTTAATATCCTAGTAAGAGGGTAGATAAAGACAAGAATCAATATAACATGGGTGAGAATAATCATAAAAATCATAACAAAATCATTGTATAATAGCCATAATAATTACAAGAATAAAAAGAGAAAGGAATAGAATTATACAATGCATAAAAATGAAAGATCATGTTTTATTGTCTAAATACCACACATAATTTTGAATAATTCTAGCATCATGTTCATGCATAACATATGTGAATAATCATAAATTTGCCATTATAAAGAGATATAGATTCATGTATACCCATATTACACATTATATAGTGATATAAATTCCATTAACTGATTAATTGGAGCACTATATCTTTTCTGGTTCACCCATCACATCATAACATTTACATAGTTTGGCAATACAGTTTGAACATATATTAATATCAGTCCTAGAAAACCCCATAGAAAGGAATTAGTTTCATTTAATGAAAAATAAATTAATGAATAAACCTTATAGGTTTACAAATTAGATAGGGAAACACATATTTATTAAAATATCTCTCAATATTTAGTCAAGAATAATAATCTCAGGATGAGTACAAATGTGTTTTCAGAAGAATTTTTCTTTTTGAAAATATTTGTATCCTTCATATTAAAATATTTGAATGATTTTTATCCTAGAAGTGAATATATTAGAAGAAATAAATTTTATTTATAGAATATTTAAGTAAATAACAACATTGAAATTTATAATGGAAGAGTGATAACCCAAATAAAGGGAGTTGGGTTTGAGAATCCCCTTACCTTATGTCGGGATACTTTCTTCACATTAGTATTCTGGATAACAAAATTAGATTAATTAATTACTAAACGAAAAACCGCTTATATATATATATGAATCATTATAACTTTATTATGTTCATTTATTCCCATTTTAATGACTTATAAATTTCAATTTCATTGCTAGGGAGTGTGTGGTTTATTTGTTTTCATGATCATTTCACTTGTATATATGTATGAAAGATCATGGAAAATGAAAATATTTATCCAAAATTGAAATGATATGTTATGAATGAACTTCAATAAGTTCAAATTGTTTTATATATTATTTTTTTCTAGATATTAGGATGATTCATTGTATAAAATGTTAATGATAAAAGTTTAGATAAATATGGTGGTTTTTTATCAACACAAACTTGTTTTTTATTATTGAGTAATATATATTAATATATCTATTATAGAACCTAAAAAGGTTATAAAATACATTTTAAAATCTTTTTCAAAAATTATAATGTTTTTATGACCATCCCTAAAGGTTTCAAAGGGAAATGAAAACTTTTCATCCTCAAAGGCGATAAATCAACACCGCACGAATTATGTTTTCATTATTTGAATAAAAGAGAGATATGAAGATTTTTTATGATAGATTATTAAATTAAAATTATAAAATTCTAATATATATATATATTATTTTATTTTTCATGCTTCGGATAAGGGTAGGTGAAGAATGAATAATTAAATGAAATAAATTGAAAAGATATTAAAAGAAAGGAGAAGTGGATTTGACTTCTTGAAGTTATTCTCCTTGATAACATCCTTACAGAAATTGGATTTTGTCTTTTGTTAATAAAAAAAGTCTCTTGGATTATTTTAAGAGTATTGGGACGATTATTGGATTGAATTTGGGAAAGCTTCAAAGGATTTAATGTCTGAGGATAAGAGGTGGTGAGGGGCGGTATTCATAAAAGAGGAGGGGGTGTTTTGATTATTTTATTTCTTTATTTTATTATTTTGGATCAAGAATATCAATACTTTTAATAATATCTCTAAATATATTAAATAATGAAGTATCAGTCTAGATTTTTGGCTCACATCATCCATACATCATCTATGACACAATAATTCATGTATTTTTTAAATACATTAAATTATCGTATTTCTTTATTCATAAAAAACAGCTATTTTAGAAAAATTTCAAAAATTCACCTTAATGATATTTATACATGAATAATTTAAAAATAAACACCATTTTAGGAAAATAAGTTTATAATTATAGGAAACTTATTTTTTATTTAAGAGTGTCACTTATTCAAAAAATATCAATTTTAGAATTATAATCAATTTTATGACACTTTTAAAAATTAACAAAAGCCTCATTAAATTATATTATTATTATAAAACAAAAAATATTAATTTATTCTTATATTTTATGAGAATAAATTTTCTTTTAAATCATTAAAATAGTTCTAAAATAATAAATAAACATTTATCTTTTACTAAAATACCCACCGTTATTTTTTCATTTTTTAAAAAAATTATATATTTATACTCGGATATAATTATATCATGTTGTCATTTATAAGACGGATAAATTATATTTATACTTTCATAAATGAGGTTACTATTTTACTGGTGGGATTACTATTCTTAATGGTCATGTTAGTATTCCAAAGGTTAACTTACATTTCCATGAGTATAGGATTCTTATTTTTTATGAATATCAGACCTTTAATTCAAAATTTATGAGAATAATGTTTTTATTTGGATTTATATGCCATTAATGTGTTCTATACAGTATAAAATAATTATAAGTAGGGAAATTATATTGATAAAAGTTTGGGTTGTTACAATTTTCATATAAATGTATGGCCATTTGAAGAGTTTGGAGCTGATAAATATTCACTTTCATGTATTCAAAAGATTTCATAGCATGAACTGATAGTTCTTAGTATTTGGAATTATTTAGAGTGTTTTCAATCTATGTAGTCCTTTCTAGGGTTTTTTCCTTATGAAAAAATTCATTTGTATGTTTCATCCAATCATTTTTATGATAAAGGGATTATGGGGATATGAAGATGATGAATTCGATCCATAAAATCGAGGGCTTTCGAGGAAAGTGGGATAAGAATCGATAGTCATATGGAGGGATTCTTTGGATATGAAGACAGATAATATTATGAACATTGTATTGGGGGCTTTCCTAGTAATTAAAAATAAAATTTACAGTAAGTATAAAATTGTGGATACATTTAGACAAGGTTATTCAGTACCTTACTCTTAATGTTAAAAGAGTCAAATCTTTATTAAAGCTAGTAAATCATCCATACTATTACTAGTTATTTTTTTCTTATTTTTAAAAGTTTCTATTATATTATTCATGTAATAGAAATTTATTAAGAATACTAATATTTTTTTTATCAGCATAATTGTGAATTTGACAAAAAAAAATACTTTGATATTAAATGGATCTATTGGGATTTTTATTCACTCTCACTGATTATAAGACTATGTCTAAGTATGATAAATTTAAATTATTATATTTTTTGGTTAGTTTGAACAATTTGATGTAAAATTCACCCCCCACTTTTAAAAATATACATCATAAGCTACTCTTACGATCCACTAGATAATGTGTGGGGGAGAGATTATTTTTTTTAAGGATACATACTTAAACATTACATATTCTAGTAAATTAAAACTATAATTAAATTTCATGCATTTTAAAATATCTTTTAGTTTTTAAGTTTTATAGAATTTTTTCATAACTCATATATAAAAATACCATATATTATAATATGTAAATGTTTATTCTATATCTATTTTTCACAAATAACAAAACTTCTAAGATATAAACTTTTTTCTTTTTATGACACATCTTCATAATTTTGATCTTAACCACATCATTTTACCTACTCATCCTTATAACATGTGAATGAAATTCTAAAATGTGGGATGAGATCAAAATCTTAGTAATATATATAAAAATAATTAATCCATTAGTCCACAAATACTTATGAAAATTTTCCCTTTTTCAAAATAAACTTTGGGGTTAAAATAAATATATTTTCATATATAATAAATCACATTCTCTTCCCAAAAATATTTTTTAAAACATATCATAAGAATTATTTAAGGAAATATAAAAGACATAATGGAATTTTTAAATCATAAAGATATCAAAACAAATTTTTCACAAAGCTATATATTTTAAACTTCTGAATTATCTTATAATTTTGTTTACTTTATAAAATCCACTATTTCTATAAAAACACATAGAAAAATAGATAAAACTTGAATAAAAATTGTGGAATACTTTTCATATCATTATTACATATATATCGAATAACCATTATGGTTAAAAATGAAGTATCTATCATACTTACATGTGATATAAAAATCATAGTTATACTTGTAATAACCATCAAAATATATTACCATAATCTATTTGGAGAAACCTAATTGGTTAACACCACCCCATATTTGAAATAAACATCATATAATATCTCGTAATATATTAGTAGAAACCTAATTTGTTAACACTAGATCATATTTATTATAAAAATTACAATATATTCATTTATTTTCTAAGGAGAAGCCTAATTAGTAAACACTATACCTTTACCCAATGCATTAGAGAGCTATAACGGGCTCACCTGACCTTGGTTTATAATGGAACCACCCATCTTCATAAATAATTCTCATAAACCATAACATAAATAAAAAAAGATATATGAAATTTAATAATAAAAAATATTTAAATTTATGGGCTTTTTCTCTTTAATTAATAGAAATACTATCAATAGTCGTCAAAACAATCTTGAAGAAAATAATATCTTAATTTCAAATAACCTTTTTTTAAAAATAAAAAATGATAAAAGAAAAATAATTCCTCTGAAAATAAAAATATTAAATTGTAAAGTAATATTCAATGGAAAAATTATTCATGATTCTAGGAAACTATATTCATTGAATATATGTTAAAAAAATCATCTATATTTTTATTAGATAAGTAATAAAGTACTTTATTTGGTAAATGACAAAAAATTCCATTAAAATTATTTTTTAAAAAGGAAATCATTAGAATAAATGACTTTAGAAATCATATAAGAATATTAAAAACATTATTTAAATTATTTTTTTGAAAACAATCATATCGATATCAAAGAAGTATAGAGTTTTAATATAAACTTTAAAGAATATATTAAAAATAATGTCTCTTACCTTGAGACTGACTTTCCATGTATGTTCTTTATCCTCCTAAATAAAAATCTTAGGTTAATTTATAATTAATTAAGAACTTTTTTCAATTTTATAACCCATTTTATCTTATATATAATCTTCATATATTTATTTTCATAATAATTTAAATTCATAGAGGATGCTATGATGATATTCAGTTCATATGTCCAGAATGAATTTGGTATATTGATTGTGGTCAAAGAGATCAATACTACATCAGATAAAGAATTATAATAATGAACTAAGTATCATATTTATACATAAATTATAATTTTATAGAAAATTTTGAAAAAATGTTATGAATAATGAATAATGTTACAATCATGGAGATGATATGTCATATATACACATTGGTAGCATTTTATTTTTTCAGCGATCATTATGGAAAGAGGTTAATTATTGTTTTAATCTTCCAAAATGATTATCATATCATTAATATGATATAATTTATTTAATTATTCTTATATATATAATCCTTGTCATGTAGTGATGAAAAATTAATCACATCGCTTTGTGGAGGTGGTAGTCCACATGTACGCATGAACAATATTATCAATTTTCTAGTGTATGAAAAGGTAAGAAAATATTTGTATTATTTAAGACCACAAATATAAAAATTACATAATATTGATTTTTAATAAAAAAAATCACTTTATTTTACTTTGAGGATCTTTTTAGGTATATATTTTTAGAGAATTAGTCCATAGATATTATATAAAAAATAAAATATTAAAAAGTTGAAAAATATAATCAATATCCATATTTAATGAAATTAAAAAATTTAAAATAAATCATATTTTCTTTTTATGACTAATATTTACAAATTTTCCATTGATCTCATAATTTTCTCTATTTTCCCTTAAATATCATGATTTGTTTGAACACAGGATGAGTAAAAAAAACATAGTAAGTCATCTTAGCTCTTGGGATTCATTAAAAATATTAAATTAATATAAATTAATTTTCTATTAGAAATGGCTCCAAGATGACTTATTTAGAATATGGGATGATTATAAGTCAAATTAAATTCATCCAATAAAAATTATACAGTTTTTAATTATTTTTTTAATCCTAATCTTGTTATTTTAACCCTAATTTAACCCTTTTATCTCTTATCGTGATATAATTTAATTTACACTTTGAGGATTAATATAACTTCGATAAAATATTAAATGATGAATAAATGAGTAATTGATGAAATTCGAAGCCTTATACCAATCAGTTATAGAAATTATATATTTTTAGAAATTTTATATCATTTAATAAAATATTTTATATTTTAAAATATCATTGATGTCAATTTTGTCACTATTCATTACATGAATTTTTAAAAATATCATAGTAACATGATATATTCGAACCAACAATTTTAACACATCCCTAAAATATCAAATTAAATTACAAAATTCATGGATGAAATTAATTATCTCAAATTATATTTACTTTAGTTTTTTTAATATCATTGATTTGATATTTTCATTAATTTAACAATTGATGGATAGTTATTATGTAAGTCATTAAGTAATATATTCCTCTCTTGAAACTAAACAAATCATGATGAAGAGAAAAAATTTATATTTTAAAATACTATTTATATTAAAATATATCCCCTTTATAAACCCATATTAAAAACATTTCACCTGTTAAAAAAGTATGATTAAATTGAATTTTCTATGAATAAAATACAATAATTGGATTAAAGTCGTCCATGTGGCACCTAGAGCTAAAAAATATTGGACCAACGATAATTTTGGTTCAAAATAAATCAAATTATAACATTATGAAAAGTGAGGGAGTAATTTTATAATATTTATAATGTTAATTTTTACCCTTAATTACATGATTTAACCTTAACCATGGTAATAAAAAGTACCCAATTTACAATTCATATTATAAAAAAATTAAAGGGTAATTTTTACTAAAATTTAACCTTATTATTCTAAATATGGAATCTGAATTTAATAATTCAAAAAACCTAATTGGAGAAAAATAATTTAAATGTAATCTCATTGATGGGATATGAAAATGAGTTATTGAAGTGATTGAAATGTGTTTATATCCAAATTCAATGAAAAATTGATTACAATGGCCTAAATTATATAAAATTATATAAAATTTATCTCATTATTTTTTAAAACCAATTATTAAAATTATTTATCTCTATAAAATATTTACATGAAAAAGTTGTTTTTAATTACAATACAGTATTATTCACTATTAATCAAAACATGAAACTGGTCAGAAAAATACCAAGAATTAAACCAAATTAAATTTTTACATTCCAATTGAAAATAATATTTATAATATTCAAAATTAAATTTTAAAAAGTGTCAAAAAATATAATTTTAATATGTGCACCATCAAAAGGCGGAAGAAATCATTTTTAGAAAAATATAGTTGTAAGAAAAAAACTTGATTTATTATTATATTATGTCTATAAAATATATTGTATGAATGTGAAATAAAATTATAAACATATTTAATCTTATTATAACATTAAATAGTTTGTTATTTTCTTTTCCCAATTTTTGAAACTACATCCTCGCAATTTTATTTACCTATTAAATAATTGGGGATAACTTTCCTGCATAGCATTTTTAGATTCCCATGTTTCCTCTTCAGCCAAATGGTTTCCTCATACAACCTTAAACTAATGAATCACTTTATTCAAAAACACTTTATCTCCATGGTCATGAAATTTAACTGTTCATTTCTTATAAGAAATATTCTCTTCCAATGTAACTACTTTAGGGATTAAAACATGAGAAGAATCTGAATCATATTTCCTTATCAATGAAAAATGATAAAATTATTCACCATGGATTAACTCAAAGGAAAATCTCTAATTAGGTAACTGATCCATCTTTATCTACTATTTCATATGTTCAAATGAACCATGGACTCTGTTTCCCCTTCTGACCAAAACATGACACCTGTCTTGATCACCATCCTCGAAAGAAAGATCATTTATTTGGTTATACACATTAATTTTATACCTACTACGGGGTTTCTTCTCATGTGTCTATAAATCTAAAAAACAGTCTATACATTCTCGACTACCAACTCTAGTTCCATCATGTTCATTTCCCCAACATCATCCCATATAGATGGTGTCTGACACCGCTTTCTATATAACACCTCAAATGGTGCTGTCTGTATACTATAATGAAAACTATTATTATAAAAAAACTAAACCAAATAAATATTTTGAACCAAAATTCAATGTAAATCCATTGAGAAATCACATAGAATATATTCCAAGGTATGAATATTTTATTTTGAAATCTCATATGATTGATGATTAAATGTTTCACTGAAAATTAATCAAATACCCAATAACATCTAAAGGCCTTTCCAAAAGTTAGAAGTGAACTTGAGATCATGATCAGATAAAATATGGAGTTTAACACTTTTTAACCTTACTATATCATTATGATACGAAAAAGAAAGTGGATCTAGAGATATAGTTTCTTGAATAAGATGAAAATGTCCCGATTTAGTCAGTCGATCAAAAATAACTAAAATCGCATTGTTTCCTAGATAAGTCTATTGTAATACCACAATGAAATACATGGATATATTTTCACATTTACACTTTTTTATAGTAAATTGAGGAAGAATCCCCTTTGGTAATTCTCATTAGACTTTAACCTTTTCATTTGTCAAACATTTCATGGTAAAGTCAGCAATATTTATTTTCATTCCATCCCACCCGTAATACTCTCATTCGTATATGTATATCTTATTGAACATTAGATGAATGGAAAATATAGATATTGGAGTTTCATTCAAAAACTCTTTCCTTAACTGGGAATCACAAGGAATGCATAATATTTTTCCAAATCATAAAATCCCATATTCATCAATTTTAAAATCAGGAAACATGACCTCATTAAAAAATTGTACTTTTTCTTCCAATGACTGATCTACCTACTATGCACTCTTAATTCCTTATGAAAAAGTTGACTGCACTGAAACCCGATACAATAATAGAGGGAATCCCAACATAAACAACTTCTAAATCAAAATTCATCAAATAATTAACGAAAGGATCACATTCCAAACATAACATGGTTAATTTATAATTATAATTTTCACTCAAATTAGCTGCCAAAATGTTTTTTTTCTAGGATGTTAATGAATCATGTAATCATAATCCTTGATCAATTCCATCCATATCCTATGTCTCATGTTCAATTATTTCTGATTGTATATCTGATTTAATATTTTATGATTAGTATATATTGGACACTTTAATCCCTACAAATGATATATCTATATTTTTAACATAAAAACAACAACATCTAATTCCAAATCATGTCAAGAGTAATTTAATTAATGCAGTTTCAAATGACGTGAATCATAATCAATTAACTAATCATTAATAATTAAGACACAACCCATACCTTTCAATGATGCAACAATATAGATTAAAAAATCTCCATTTCTAGAAGGTATGTCCAAAACATGAGCATTTATCGATATTCTATATAGTTCATGGAAAAAGAATCACATTATTTTGATTAGATGATCTTAACCCCCTTACATGTTAAATTAGTTAGTGGTATCAAACATCGAGAATAGTTTTTAACAAATTGTTGGTAATAACCAAAAAATACAAGAAAACTATGAATCTGTATAACATTAGTAGGTCTTGGACACTATTAAATAACTTTTTTTAGAAGGGTAATCAATTATGCCATATTTAGAAAAAATATTATCAAGAAATTAAATGTTATTACAAACAAAATTTAGTCATAAAAAACATTATATATAATTTCTTTTTTATGGTTTGAAAAAAAAATCATTCAGTTCCTATCATGTTCCTCCTAAAATTTAGAATATAAAAAAATTTCATTTATAATCAAAACCACTGATTAATCTAAACAATTATAGATAAATCCGTTTATAATATCTATAAATACTATGGGTGAATTAGATAACCCAAATGGAATAACTAATAACTGAAAATTATCATATCTCATCTAAAATTCTTTATATGGAATGTCACTTGTATTCACCTTAACCTGATGTTACCTATACCTCAAATTTATCTTCACAAAAATACTATGATACCATGATTAGATCAATTAGATAATTGATATAAGGAAAATGATAATTTTTATTAATAGTGATGTTATTCAAGGATCTATAATCAATAAAAAGTCTAATATAATCATCATTATTTTTCAAAAATAAAATTGTATCACCAAATGGTGAAGTTCTAGGTTGAATTATTCAATTATCAAGAAATTCTTGTAACTGATTTTTCAATCCCCAAGTTATACTTGAGATATTCAATAAGGGGTTTAGAAAAATGGTTACAATTAGTAACTAAATAAATAATAATTTCAACTTCATGATTAGGAATATCACTATGAAATTCATTTGTAAAACTTCCCTAAATTGATTCACTACTGGTATGTCACTAATCGGAACCATTTCAATCATTTCAACAAAATGAACTAAAAAAATTCACTTCTATCTTTAACCAATCTGTTAGCTTCTTGTTATGTTATCAATGGTATAACATCATTGAATAAAAAATTATATTCTTTTCAATATATGTTATCATGATAAAAATAAATACAATCTTTATCCAAAATGAAATCAAACTCCACTATGGGAATTTCAACTTGATTTGCTGAAAAGAACATCTCATTAAGGAAAATAAGAAGATTCTTATATATAGTGGAAACTTTAATACTTCCACATAGAGTTTCGTCCGAACGATCTATATCATATTCATAAGGTGATAATTGAAATTTGCATGCAATGATCATAGAAATGAAATAATGTGAAGATCATTAGTCGAACATTGTTTCGGCCTAATTCGAAAAAACATATAACATACATATCACCATTTCATTTGATATCGCAACATCAACCAAAGTAGTAGAAACATATTTCTCCACACCCTTTTTTAAATCATTATAGATACAACCTTAGGTTGTCATCTTTTGAAAGAAATTGGCATAATGCATGAACTCATCATAATAAAAAAATATTATCATTATCTTTTCATTTGTTCTCTGATAACATCACATGTAGTCACGATCCATATGAAAAATATTTCCACAATATAATCGCATTCCCTACTTTGAAATAAATTCCCTAGTATTATTTTTACTACACTTCTCTCATGATGCAAATTTAGTTTTCTTACCTTCAAAATTCATTGATGAATGATTTCACATTTCCTGCCAACAGGACCACTCCCTTTTCTTGTTCTTATGTGATAAATGACCATCGAAAAACCCCTTTTCTACCTTCTTAAAAAATAAAAAACAATTCATATATTTGGAACATACAAGAATCAAATTACCTTCATTATATTGGCATCAATATTGAGTAAAAATGATTTATCTTTCCATCAAGATCCAAGATAAAATTTGGGATGTACCATGCTAGTTGGATGAAGTTTTCGTTATAGGAAGCCATAGAATCATCCACATATTTTCTCAATTCCATTAATTTCTTTCTATTATAATTTGATCATGATTAGGAAAATATTCCTCAAGGAAAATATTCTTAAATTCATCCCACTGCAAGGAATCAATCTCTTCACTTCCTCTAATATTTTTAATTTTTGTCCACCACTGACCTACTTCACCTTCAAAACAATAAATTGAAATAAATACCATTTGGTGATAAAAACATCCCATGATATCAAAAATATATTCCTGGGATTGAAACAATCCTCCAATTAGCACATGATTATATGATCCACTTAAGGATGGGGGATTGTGTCTCATAAAATGCTCCACTATAATCATGTTCCTCTGTGGTAGATCTAGTTTCTCTATTGAATTAAAACCACCACTATTTATAGCCTATTTTATCTAATCCATCAATAAAAAAATACACAATTCCAATTCAAACCATCTCTGGATGTTGATTCATAAGGATATGTTCCTCTTGGTTCCTTCTTAAAATTTCTACCCTATTTCTTCTATAGATAATCATTCAGTACATACATATTTTAGATGTAGAAACATGGTAATATTTAAATGATATAATATTCTAACATTTACATAAGGTAAATTTTTTTAATATAAAGTTATTAATATTACCGTAATCTCTAAATATATCTAAACCAACATCTAATACCAATTATAAGAGTATGGCCTTAAACATTACATAGTCTTGAGCTTTATTCAGGAAAACTAATTTCTTTCACTTTGATGATCGTTTCAGTTTTAGAATTTTATAGAATTTGTCCATAACTATTACATAACAAATCATATATTAAAAACTATTAAAATATATTAAATATCCATTTTTGTAAAAATATATCATTTTAAAATAAAATATGGCTTCCTTCTAATATAAATCGTTACAATTTTTACCTTGATCTCATCTTTGTCTCTATTATCCCTTAAATCCAATGAAACCATTTTCAAAATCGTGATGTGAAAAATAATAATTAAGTGATAAAAACAGAAATAAAACTATAAATATTTTAAAAACATTAATACCCACGAAAACATTATCATAAATTAATAATTTTCACCATTAACTAGTATCAAATACTCTCCTTTGAATATAAGCTCATTGATTGCGCTTTTTGTAATAATAAGATTGCCATAAATCCCATATCAAGTATAGATAACACTTAAAGGTAAACTGGGACATTATTATACTTTTAAATCATATAAATGGAAGATAAATGTTGTCGAATTCCATACATGTCACTCTTATAAAATAGAATTACCATTTGATCGACATCCATACCCAATACATTGGAGGGCTATCACAGACCCACCTGTCGTTAGTTTATCATGGAACAACTGATTGTTTTTTATCACATAACAACCCATTAGATTTCCAGGTACCATTATAGAGCCATAATAGGTAAAATCTTGCAAAATCACTATTAAAATTTCATTTCTGCTTATAAGGATTCATTTCTTGATATTGAAATAATCAATCCATTAACAGAAAAAAAATTTAAACATAAAATACCAAAAAAATAAAATTATGTGTTTCTTTATCTTTTAAAAACATGACTTCTTGTAGAGGAATAAAAATATAAAATAATTTTTGTAGAAGTGGAGAAGTTTTTTTTGTATACATTAAAATGGGAATTAGTTTTTTTATTTGTAAATAAAGTCAAATGTTTCGTATAGAAAACATAAAAAGATTCCATTATAATTTTTTTGAATAAAATTCAAAGTAAGAGGGTATTTTTATAATCCTTATAAGATGAGGTGGGTTCATAAAATCAATATATGACTCAATTAATGGATATTTATATGAAATCCCTTACATTGAGTCTAATTCTTAATTTATGTCATTTATCTTCCACTATTTAGGATGATCTCATTTTCATAACACCTTAAGACCACTAAGGGTGGTGTTCTATCTAAAATGAGTCAATAGAATGTAGAGAGATATTCTATGAATGGATTTGGCCACAACATGGTTGAACCAATTGGTTTTTAATTTTAAATGAATGTTAATAAGTGGTAGTCTTTTATAAGATAGGGGAGGGGAACTCTTAGAATTCCTCAAAATATGAAATTATTATAAATTAATTTTGTTTTTCAAATGGATAAAAACAAATTTATTTTAAATATTGGACGATGATGGGTCATAATCTATTTATCCAATTAAAATAATTGTGGTTTTTATTATTTTTATAATCCCTATATTTTTTTAACCCTTATTTAATCTTTTAAAACTTATCATGATTCATGTAATATACTCTTTGAGGGTTAATATGATTAGTATAAAATAAAAAAAATGGTAATTTATAACATTTTACGCCTTATCTCAACCAGTTAGATGAATTTAATATTTTTATAATTTTTAAATAATTTTATATAATATTTTATATTTTAAAACAAAAATAATGTCATTTTTGACACTACTAATTACTTGACTTTTTAAAAACGTCACAAAAAAAAGATATCTTAAAAAAATATTTTAAAACATAATAGAAAAAAAGGAATCAATAAAAATCAAATAATTCATAAATTATACAAAATTATATTTATTATAATAGTTTTAAAATATTTTTTTTATAATTTCTATATTTAAATTATTACTACATCATAATTGTGTAAGCCTTTAAGGTAATTATTTCATACCTAAAAATTTATA
Organism: Viscum album; assembly: GCA_963277665.1. Taxonomy (NCBI): domain Eukaryota; kingdom Viridiplantae; phylum Streptophyta; class Magnoliopsida; order Santalales; family Viscaceae; genus Viscum; species Viscum album. The sequence continues at coordinate 851,147,345 of OY728157.1, read as the reverse complement.
AATAAATAAATTGACTAAAATATAAATTTTATTCATCAAAATAATATATATTGTCAAACATATCTTTCGTATAACCCCATGTTAATAATATTTCATTTTTTTTAAAACAAAAGTATGACAAATGTGACTTTACTTTGAATAAAATACTATTAATGGATTATAGTAAATAATGTGGCCCAATATCACAAAAAAAAGATCCAAGGATAATTTTGGTTGAAAATAACTCATAAAAGAAAATTAGGACATGTTTTAGTGTAATTTTAAAATATTTATAATATTAATTTTTACCCTTAATTACATGATTTACCCTTTACCGTGGTTACAAAAACTAACAAAGTTATTATTCATATTGTTCAAAAATAAAAGGGACCTTATTATTAAATTTGGAACATTTTATTCCAAATATGGAATCAAATTTTAAAAAATTAAACCATTTAATTGGATAAAATTAATTTAAATTTAATCTCATTTATGGGGTGAGAAATGAAGTTATTAAAGTGAAAACATTCAAAAGATTGAAATGTTTTTATCCAAATTTAATGTAAAATTGATACCAATGACATAAATTATATTAAATAGTATAAAATGTTTGTAGTTATATTTTAATAAAAAATGAAAAATATGATTTAACACTATAAATTATATACAAGAAAAAGCTGTTTTCAAATAAAATGCAGTATTTTTAACCATTCATTAAAACATGAATCTAATCAAAAAAATACCAAATATTAATCCAAAGTAAAATTTGATATTACACATTCAAATAATAAGATTAAATTATCAAATAGAATTTATAATAATGTCAAAAAATATATTTATAAAAAATGTTCCATCAAAAGGAGGAAAAACTGACATTTTTGAGAAATACAATTTTTATGCATAAAACTGTATTTATTTATATATTATGCCTATAAAATCAATTGGATAAAAGTTAAATTTTTACAAATAATACTAAACTTATTATATCATTGCATGGGTTGGTACATTATATTATATTACACTAATGAAAAATATTTCATGAATATCATATATATATAACATAAATCTATCATTATAACCAATCATGAGAGACAACGATGGAAAACGAATTACATAGGTTTTCAAGGCATTAGGTATCCATACACACCAATGATGAATTACTTTCCCATTTTATGGTTGTTAGATATGAATATAGGTTATGATATTAATATAATAACATCATATTTTAGGGTGAATATTTTTGTTATTATGTTATGATGGTTGAGAAAATTATAATGTGGTGTAAGAAGAAATAAAACTAAAACATGTGATTAGAACTATACATATTATTTGGAAAAGGGTCCTTTTCTTTATACCTTAAGACCACTAAAATTGGTATTATGCCTAAAAAAGTACTATGTAATGAGGGAATGGATTTTAGTAAGGGATTTTTATAGGGACTGTATTATCAAAATGGTTGTTTATGATTGAAAGAATGAGTAGAATATGTTCCATTTTATAAGAGAAGGGTGGGGAACTCTTGGAATTTCCTAAAATATTTAATTAATATAAATTATTCTTAATTAAAAAATGGTCAAAAATAATTTACTTAGAATATAGGATGGGTATGGGTTGAAATAATCTCATCCAATAAAAATTATAATACTTTTTAGTATGTTTTTACATTTATCTTTCAGTTTAAACCACTCATTAATCCCTTTCACATTTACCATAACAATAAGGGTTTTCACTCTTTTAGTGTCCATGTAGTTTCAATAAATGAAAAAAATCACATAAATTAATCATGGGGGATATTATAAACGATATCATAATAACTTGGATTAATCTAATAATTTTACGAATTTAGTATCATTTAATAAAATATTATTTCTTATAAAATATCATTAATTGTCAATTTTGAGAACTAGTCACTATTTATATTTAAAAATCAATAATAAAAAACAAGAAATAAATATTTTAATACATCCCTAACATGTCCTTTTAGTCGATAAAATTATTTTATAATATTAATTATTTACAATTATATTTATTTTAATATTTTTAATTTCATTAATTTTATTTTTCTTTAAATTGAATAATTACTACATTAGCATCTTGTATGATTTTAAGGTCCTTGTTTTATTAATTTAAAAATAAAATAAATTACGATGAGGAATATAAATATTTTTTCTTTAAAATAAATATATATAACAAAATTTATTCTTGGTTATAACTATGATAAAAATATTATAGTAATTAAAACCAAGAGTGTGACATTTTTTACCTTTCATTAAATAAAATATTAATAAGGTTCTAAACACATTAAAATGGCCAAAAAATTCTAAATAACAAAATATTAGATGATTATGGACAAAATTAACATATCTAATAATAATAAATAATTTTTTAGAGTTAGTATATAATCATTAACATTTTATTTGTAACATCAATTACATGATTACCCCTTTAAGGTGGTGACAATAACTGTTAAGGTTAGTTCTCATATTGACCAAAAATAAAAGTGTCCAATTTAACTAATTACTAACCACTAATTCCAAATATTTATTCCATTTTAAAAAATCTAAAACCTAGAAATTTCATAATTTAATTTATAATTAAATAGAAAAACAGAAAAATAAATGGGATTTTTAGAAAATTAACCTTTTAAAATATAAAATGTTTTTATACTCAATTCAAATATAAAATCCATTTAAAAAACCATAATACAGTTCTTTTAAATCAAATGAAAATAAATATATTTCTAAAATAATCCAAAATATAAATTTACATATAAAATACTTAAAAAGAAAATAAAGTTTTCAATATAAATCATTATCTTTCACTATTCGTTGAAAAATAAATCTTTTTATATTAATTCCAAATTATAGCCCAAATATAATTATGGAATGATGTTTTAAATTGTAATATTTATGGAATGAAATAAAATTTATAAAACTAAAAAAACAACTAATTATAACATCAACTCATAAAAATCAAGTAAACTCATTGTTTGAATACTAAAATGAAATCAATAAAATAAAGTTCTTATATACAATGAATTAATTAATAGATTAGAAATGAGTATAAAATTTATATTTTTCATAATGTGATTAATTCTATTGAAACATTCTAAGTTAACATCAATGTTATAAATTTCAAATTTAAATAATAATATTTTATGGTTCAATTAATCTCGGTGTTGCATATATTGTATGATATTAGACATAGTCTTTAGTTTTAATAAACTATCTGAATATTATAATATCCCCCTTTAAGAAAAATTTTCCTCATAATTTGATCATTGGAAAAAAAAACTATAGGTTTTTTCTTTTAAAAACATATTTTTTGAAATTCCCACATCGTAAAAAGGGATAAAAAAATTACAATTGAAAGGGTATGTATGATGTTCAACTGGAATAACACATAACAAGGATTCTATGTCAGAAAACATTGGGGGAAGTGAAAACACGGATATGTAAGAAATAAATAACTTCTAGGAACTGATATAGAGTGATATTTAACAAGATCATGATAATGTTAACCATTAGAGAACTATAAATTTTTGATGGGTTAAAATTCCATTGATTTCTCAGTGAGAATAGAATATAGAAAATGATTGTTTTTCAATAACCCTTTCCTAGACTTGAAGAATTGATTTTTAATAAATAGTAAAATTGTAATGGAATATACATAATTTTCAAGAATAATTACATCTTTTAATATATTTCATTCACAAACTCATCATTTTCCTCCTAACGATATGTATTCAAGATGAAGTTTTCAAGCATAAAGTGTTAGAATCAACTTTAAATGGATCTCATAATCTAAAAAATGTTAATAATATATTCCTCCTCTCTTAGAATATTATCTGAAACTGCTATTTCTTGGAAAAGATAAGATAATTCCCAAAATTAATAATCCTTCATATGTAGAAAAACTATTCAAAATTTTCAAAACTCAATAGTAGTACCAAAAACACAACAAAGATCATTTGATAAATACAAATCATTAAAAGTCTATAAAAATATTCTAGAGTATGATTAAAACCCAAAAAAATGGTTGGATTTGATAACAATGTTTTCCAATATAAATTTAATATATATCTCCAAATAACATCAATCACTTAATGTTTCATAGAAAAAATTAAATTTCTCTATTAACTTATCTTCATGATATTCTAATCATATCTATTAATCACTTCAATCACAACATAAAAATATTACAAGAATCCAAAATATACTTCAACCACTATTCCCCACATAAAATCTAATAATATTATATTTACCTTATTTATATAGGGTCTTCAAATTAGTTATATTATTCCAAAAAATAACATTAATAACAGAATCATCGAATATATTTTCAATCCCATGGTTATCAATAAGTTAAAACTTATATTAACAAAATGTGCTTAAATTTTTTTCATATTGATTAAATAAATAAATAAAATTTATACAAACCCTAAAATAAAAAAATTCAATTCTAGTTGATGCACCCTTGTCACCCTTCAGTGATGGGTTCAAGTCTCATGTAGTTTCCAGACATGATGGGTTATCGCAGAACATATGTGTTATCGGTTTTTCTGAACTATATTAATATAATCATTATAACATTCCTAGAAATGTGTAAACGTCATAAAAAATAATATTAAAATATTCAATATTATGGAAATTATTTAACATCCACGATTATCTTATACATTTCGTTCTCTATCCCCAAAAATAAAATAACCCATAATTACCTCAAAATCAATTATCATATAAAACCTAATGGTTATCCGTACTTTTAAAATTATTTCCATAGAATGAAATTATAATTATTTCTCAAATAACTTTTTCACATATTATAATAAATGTTACATATAACTCTAAAAAAAATCTCCCAATGTACTTTCAATACACAAAACATCAAAATAGAACTAATTATTATGATAATACTTAAATAATAATTATTTAACACCTATATGCAAACCCCTCAATCATTCAAAATTCATTACAATCCATTAGTAAATATTTTATATCTTATTCCTTAATATTTCTTATAAAAAATGAATCATTTGGTAAGATTTAATAATATAAAAGAATAGACCAAGATAAAATTTGTACATTTCATATGTCATTTTCAATTTCATCATCTTTAACTATAACGGAATTAGGCATCGCTAAAAATTCATCTATATGGTCTTACTAATCCTATTATTGACATTTCCCCTTATGAAGTTGATTTTCATAATGAACATTCACCCCATATATAAAAATTTCAATTGATACCTCATGAAGAAATTATTTCCCTTTCATGTAGTTCATTGAACACTTCCTTTTTCTCCTTTGTAGATTATTTATTTATGAACTCCTTTACCACATATAAAACATCTTCTCATTATTCTATGAAATATTTTTTTGTGATTCTTTCTGTATTCATGAAAAATAGATTGTTTAATATTTCTACCTTTATTATTATTAGCACCTAAACTTCCATGGGGCTTCATTTCTCTTACATTTTAAATATTGAGAAACTAACCAATGTTTGAGTTGATAATCATTAATCCTAATAAATAGTTATGAATAACCACAAGAGTGTTCAATATACCTCCCATTTTATTGTGAATTTTTTTACTAAAAGAACCATATTTTCCTTCATATCCCTTTTTTTATTTTTTTCCTTTTAGATCCATCCATTTACTAAAACGAAAAAGTTTAAAGTGGGAATATTAATAAAATTCTAATATATTATCTTATATGGAGGGTAAAAACTAAGACATACTTATTCATGTTATCTCAAAATAGTTATATTTATTCAAAATAATTGTAATTCTTTATAACATACAATCATTTTTTCTTATATATTATTTTTAAAATATGTTAAAATATCATTTTACATTCAAATTTTTTTAAATCCCTGTCCTAATACCAAGTATAAGACCCAACCATTAAAATTACTTATTGTAATGATAGTAAACTATAAATCACATTCTTAAATTCCCAAATATATTTTAGTATTATTGTTTTAGAGATTTATGTCACAAATCTTACATAACAAACCCATATATTATAAATTTTAAAATTCTATTTCGTATCCATTTTTCACAAAAATCTAAACATTTAACATATAATAAGATTTCTTTTTATGAAACAACTTCACAATTTTGATCATGACCTCATCCTTTTCATTACTCATCCTTAAACCATATGAAATTTTTAAAAACATGGTGTAACCAAAAAATATAAAAAACTGACATAAAAAAGAAATAATATATTATTCTATGAAGAATTATAAAAATAATCCTTTTAAAAATTAAAATTAGACACATTATAAGAATTTTATTATATAAGAAATAACATTATCTTAACAAAATCATTTCAAAAAATATCATAATAAATATTAATGGTAATAAAAAAATACATGTTTCTTTTAAATCATGAAAAAATTATAATAACTATTTAAAAATGTTATATCATTCAACCTTATGAAGTAGAATATGCATTCCCTTACCATGTTCAATTAAAATATTTTCATAAATTCACATAGAAATCATTGGTATAATATGTTAGAAACATGGGGAATAATTTTAATATCATTATTACATGCACATGGAATAACCATCATGGTTATAAATGGAGTAACTATCATAATAAACCATGTAATAAACATCATAGTAATACTAGGAATAACCATCATGGTATATTACTATAATCTCTTAGGAGAAACCAAATCAGTTAACTCCGTCAAATATTTGGAATAATAATCAATATATTCGCATGATCTAGTATGAAAAACCTAATTTCTTAACTTTGACCCATATTTTGAATAACACTGATAGTGTATTCCTATAGTCTCTTAGCATAAAAAATCAGTTAATATTGTCCCTTTACAAAAAATATTAGGGAATTATAATGTGCTCCCCAACCCTTGGTTTATAATAGAACCACACTTACACATAAAGAATTCCCTAGCACCATAACATAAATAAACTATAATTATCAATCATCTCATAATAAGACATATGTAAAATGAAGATTTTTTTCTTTGATGAATAGAAATACCATTAATGATCATAAAAATATTCTAATGGAAAATCCATAGTCAATTTTAAAAATTTAAAAAACAGCATACATATGAGAGAAAAAAGTTTATTTCAATGGAACCATGTAAAATTTTAAAATAATATGCAAACAAAAAAATATTCATGGGGATAGAAATATTTATTCATGATGTATAAGTTTAAAAATATTATTCTTAATTTTAGTTATAAATTTCACAAAGTACCATTTTTGGATAAATATAAAAATATTCCCTTAAAACCAATTTGTAAACATAAAAACATGGGTAAAAATGAATTTAAATAATCATATGATAATAGTAACAAAATTATTTAAATATTTTTATTATAATAAAATCATATGGGTATGGAAGAAAAATGGAATTTTAAGAGAAACTATAATGAATATTGTTTTAAAAAAGTTTCTTACCTTAAGTATGGCTCGTCACTTACATTATTTATATTCATGAAGAATAAACATAGGTTAATTTTTACTTTCATAATATATTTTTTCACATTTATTATTTATTTTATTTTATCTATTAAATTTCCATAGTTATTTACTTTATCAGTTAAATTCTAAGAATACCTTTTTATGATATTTTTATCATAAGTCCAAAATGAAATAGGTATGCTTACTATAGTAAAATAGGTCATTAAATTATCATCTGTAGAATAATAATCATGGAATAATTTTGATTTTTAAACTTATTTTATAATTTTAAAACCAATAATGAAATATAGTTATGAAAAATTAACTACATTACAATCATGGAAACAATAGGTCGTACGTTCGCTTGAATAACATTTCCATTTCTCGATGATCATTATGGGAAAAGGAAAATAATTATTTTATGTTTATTTATTTATCATCATATTATAAATATGTTATCATGTCTTTAACTGTACTTATATATAACACTTATGTGATATAGTGATGAAAAATGAATCACATCGCATCGTGGAGGTGGTAGTCCACATGTACACATGAACGATGTTATCATTTCCCGTCATCTGGAAAGGTAATAAAATATCTTTAATATTATCATTTTGTAATGATAAATATTTCATCAATATCATAAATATATCTTATATACAATGTTATAACCATTCTTGTTAGAGGGTGACGGAAAACAAATTACATCGGTGTGCGAGCCAGTGGTCCACCATACACATGAATAATAAATTCCCATCCTATTTTATGAAAGTTGGATATAGATATAAGATATTTTTTAAAATAACAAAATACTGATATATGAAGGATATGGGTGATATTATTTTATCATGTTTGATGGATATTTGAATGATTAGGAAGAATAAATATATCGAAAACATGTGATTAAAAGTATACCTATTCTTTGGAAAGATTCTTTTTCGTAACACCTCAAAACCACAAAGGTTGGTATTCTGCCTAAATAATACATCTATAATTAGGGAATTTATTCTAGGAAGGGTTTTGTGTAAGAATTGTTTAAACCAAATAGTTCATTAAAATTGGCAGAATGAGAAGAAGAGGTGGCCTATTATAAGAGATGGGAGGGGCATTCTTGTAATTTCTCTAATTATTAAGTTAATATAATTAATTTTCAAATCCAAATGGATCCTGACTGATTTATTTCAAATATAGGATGATTATAAGACAAAATAATTTCATATAATTAAAATTAGATATGTTTTTACTATTTTGTTACGTTTATGTATTGGTTTTAACCCCTATAACATTAACTATGACAATATACATTTTCACACTTGGAGGGTAAATATGTATTGAGGGTGTAATTAAAATGAAACACACATAGACACACAAACACCATTGAGGTAAAAACTATTCCATACCCCCTGAAGGATACTCCATATTAGGCCCTGGTCCTATTTTTATATTATATCAATTTTATATATGAAATGCTCATAGGCCACCCATATTGAATCTGGAGGGAACATACATCTTTAGAGTCCCACCATCGAGTAAGAATCGTCATTTTACGACCATAAAATGCCACCACTATTAGTCAATTGCCCCACTGTCTAGGCCCCTGCACAACACAACATCACCGTCAACAAGAATGGGGATCAAATTTTTTCCTCTGTACATATGCAAAAAATCTTCACCCACCACCATAATTGTAGGGGATTCTCCATCCACGTAGTTCCAACATAGGTCTGTCTATGAATCACCATATTGTGATTAGGGTACCTTGGCCACACCACCACTGCCTCAGATCAATCATACATACTCATCACATCCTGGGAACAATATGGACATGGAGCCCCTAATCCTCCATCAGCAATCACGCATAGATCATACGTTGCTTCCTCCGTCATCCGGAGTCCATCATGTCTATCACCTATAAAGACATTGATGACAAGTATGAACCCACCCCTAAAGTCAACCAGGGGCCAACCTTCACCACAACCATTCATTGCATGTGACAACAATCATGACCGTTTCATTAGATGCAAATCAATAATCTCCTCTAAAAAAATAGGAAGAAGATACTATTTTTATGAATTTCATATAATTTTATAGTATATAATTTATTATAAAATATAATTAATTTAAATTTAAAGAACTATTCAGTACATTAATTTAAATATCATCAAGAAAATAAGTAAATTTCAAAAAAAAATATTCTAATACATTGCAAATATGAAATATTAGTCATGAATATTTATGGATCACATTAATTATCTGAAATTATATTTCTATTAAAATTTGTAACATCATTTATTTTATTTTTCTATTTATATAAAAATTATTTCATCAACATTGTGTAATAATTTAAAGTAATAATTTCATCATAAAAATTTTAAATAAAATTACCATGAGGAAGATAAATATTATATATTTATTTATAATTTCTAATTATAAGAAAAACTATTATCTGGTTAAACCTATGATAAAAAAATTATTGTTATTTAAACATAGAGTGTAATATATTTTTTACTTTTATTTAAATAAAATATTAAAAATTGTATAATAAAATTAAAATGGAAAAAATACCATATAACCATATAATGAATGATTATGGATTAAATGGTCTCATAAAATAATCTTATAGATGTTCTTGGGGTCATATTATAATCCTAATCATTTTATTTTTATCATCAATTACTTTATTTAACATTTATGGTGGCAGCAAAAATTACTATGGTTATAATTCATATTTATTAAAAAATAAAACAGTCTACCAAATTTGGACCCAGTGTTTCTAAATATGGAATCCATTTTTCAAAATTTCAAACACTTAAATTTCACAATATAATTTGAAAAAAAATCATAAAAACACGACGAAAAACAAGTTTTCAGAAAAATGATCTTTTAAAATATAATTTTTTTATACTAAATTATATTATTAAATCCATTTTAAAAACAATAATATAATTATTAAAAAATGAATTAAAATTTAAAACTAATAAGAAATATAATTTTACATAGTAAATACATAAAAATGAAATACATTTTTATTATAAATATATATTTCTCACTATTTATTGAGAAATTAATCGTTTCTGAAAATACAAATATTTCCCCCTGGGGTAATTTTTATCCACTTATTTAAAAAATGATATTAATTTTATTAAAAATAACTTCTAAAAGTTAACAAAAATAATTATAATATCCACTCATATAAATCAGGAAAAATAAATTTTTTAGGAATAAAATAACTTTAATAAAAATCATGTTCCTATTTAAAATGAATTAAATAATAAGAAAGTAATGAGATGGAAAATTATATATTTCATAATACATTTAATACTATTCATTCCCACAAATTTAACAGCAATGATATAATGGTTAGATTAAAATAATAATATTTCATTTTTTTAAGCATAGTGTTGTTTATCTTGTACTCTGTTTACCATAGTCTTTCCTTGTAAATTTTTTTGGGATATTAAAATTTGGCTACCGCTTAGGTATATTCATCAATAATATTGAACAATGAACATTTTTTAATCCTTTTATGTTCAAGGTATATAATTTCTTCATTTTAAGGATATACATGGTTTCAGTTTTCATACATGGTAGATCATTATAATTTTATATTTATATTGACGTTTACTACATATATTTAATGTTAATAGATCTTTAGAAACTAATAAATGGTATCAAATATTTTGATTGATTTATTATTCTAAAAATTAATTTTAAAAGGAATAAAATTTTCAATCATATAGATGTTACAATACTTATCCTAACAAATGATATGAATTTCAACTATGTATTGTCTTGTAATATTGGATATAGTAATCCATGAATGGGTCACCCCAAATGAAATTTTATATAATTTATTGGGATTCAATGTAAAATTTTGGTTTTATATATATCATAACATACAATATGTGATTTCATAGTCAAAAATAAGGCCACTCCAAGTATGGAAAACAAAGAATAACATCATAAATATGATATACTAAATATCATAAGTGATGATATCCCATATAAATAAGGGTTAATATTATAATTAACATGTATATCATAAGTTGTGATTTCTGAATCCCTCATGTCAATCCTATGTAGGTATGTTTTTACCAGATTCGTATCTACTAGGGTAGAAAAAATGGATCTATGGATAGTGACCCATTTTCTATTATTATAAAGGATTTCACATCAGATAATATGTCCTCGGATAGTCTCCAAAAGTTTTATTCATGGAGCCAAAAACACCCAATGAACCTTGTATCCATAATTCATGGGCCTTCGTTCCAAAGTCAAGTGCTCATTGGATGGCTATTTGGATGACACCTATGGGATCCATTGGTCGAGAGGATGGAAGTTCAGGATCATCACAACGTTTGAGGGGAATTACTGCCTAATCCAAGACTCTATTATAGATTTAATCAATGTTCATATGTTTTTTAATTCTTGGTTCTTTCCCAAAAATGTGTTTGTAGGTCACCCATGGGTTGCAAGATTAACCATATATACGTATAGTTTGGTAACTACTGAGACAATGCTAGTTTAAGCTTTATTAAGAGGCTTGGTAGAGTTAATAATCATACAATGGGGACATATTTTTTTTTTCTATCTAGATCAAACCCATAACATGAGCTTCCTAGATATCCTTGTGAGAGGAATTTGAACCCATGTAGTTTGGTGCTGCTTAACTGGACACATCATCTTTTAAGGTAGTGAAATGAGGACCCATCCAAGCATTTTAATTTCAGGCGGTAGGGATAACTAGGAGAAAGATTCCTTTCCAATATAATGTTTGGGACATACATCGATGTGGCCCATGATGCTCAAGAGAGGCATAATCTCATGGGTGGATAAATCCCTACTAGGGATATGGGTTAGGGAACACTAGGGTGGTTTGGGTGTTGGGATTGGACCTCATGGAGGCTTCATACGTATCCCAGTTGGTTAGGAATCAAAGCCATAATTGTTTAGTTTATGTTGGAGATTATACTGTAAAGGCGACCCGTTTGTGAGATTTCAATTGGGTCTTACTTCTAAAGTGGATGCCCTTTTATGAAGGGACAAGATTGGGGCATACACAATAGAGCTACCCATTTTAGAAGACATGGTTGGGTATTACACAAAAGAGGAGTCATTTCTTGAAAGAGTCACACAAAGGATTATTCATAATGAAGATTCCCTAACATGTTGGGGATAATTATTAATGGGACTAAGATTTAAGGAGAATGTCCCTCGAGCATGGAACGTATGAATGAATCCAATTATTCAGGATAAAATTAGGAATAAAAGTTCTCATAGTTCAATTAGAGATGGTATATGATTGGGGCATGCTCATGGGAGCTTACCATTCGAGCTCAAGACTTTAGACAAACATCCTACATATCATGGTTAGAGAAGGAATCAGAGTTTGTGTAGTTAATTTAGATATTGTGTGAATGTTGTGATCATTGTCAATCCCTATGACCATGTGAGTCATGTTTGTGTGATAAATAGTAGGAGGTGATATATCTTGAAGACTTCTATCCTTTCCTTATATACTGATGGAAAATGTGGATGACAATGGAAGAGGCTAAGGAAACATATCGACTAAAGAGAGACAGTATTTGAATGTTCCAACCCTAACCCATATTAATATTCAAAATAGTCACCATTGTAAGTCTACCCAGACATGCCCTAGGCTAAGCCCAAGAGGAAAAAGAGTTCCTCCTCCTATATAATGGATATGGCTTCACCTTATAGGGGGTTCTTTAAATCCGGTTCAAGGAAAGTGGAGAACAATCTATCATCATCAAAGGTAGAGTAAGGCATGATCCCTTTGACATATCATTGTCCCGAATTGATCAGAAAACCAGTGATTACCATTGATCCCTAGAATGGGGAGGAACATGTGAGCATCTAAAGGTTTGGAACCCGATTTACAATGAGAATGTAGACTTAGAAACACATAGGGGTACCATACCACTGTGTGAATTACCCACATGTATCCTCTTACCATGGGCATGTAGACTCGAAATGATGTGTCAATGTGCTTGATGGTTTTAACATACAGGTCTGGTGGCTATGGAATATGTTTTATCAAGATGTTGACAGACTTGTTCACTAAGGGGATTCAGAGGACGGGATGCAAACAGAAGGGCATGATCAGTACCTAAAGGTGGATTGCCCGAAGGTACCCTACTTTGTGTATCATTTGTTCATATGTTGTGGGGTACCCTTCGCATGGCGTATTGTTAGGTGGGTGGAGGGGTTTTACACATACCTAGGTGGTATGAAGACCAGGATAATGTATGTTTATTGAGGTGGTATGATTACATGGATGTGGTCCACATACCATAATGGTATGCAGTCTCAGGTTCCATCCACAAAGTGTGGTGGTATGCAGCACTGGAGTCCATCCATGTGGGAAACCTCAACGCATTATAGTGTTTCATCCAAATATATATGTTATATGAGGAACTAAAAGTGTGGCCAATTGTCGCCTATCGGCTGTTCAATGTTATGATGCTCTACTAATGTTTATAGCAACACTCTTGCCGAATCCATGATTATGATACATTTTTAATAGTCAAATATTTTTGGTTGATTGTATTTTGATTGGGGGGGGGGTTGTTTGGAGAGATTAAATGAAGTGATTAATGATTGGTGTTTTATTTAACAATTTGATAAATATTGGAGTGATTTTATTTGTAGGGAGTTAAGCTTGTGATATTCGTGAGCTTCTCTTTAAATTGCATTTAAATTAACACCCACTTCACAAGATAACCTTGATTGGAATTCTTAAGTGTTAAGGCTTTAATCCAAGAATGAAATTATCTTAGGGTTCTAATCTCATTTAGATATTGTTTATGGTAGTGTATTTATGGTTCGAATAATCCATGGAAACCCCACGTTAAAAATCATCATGTCATTAATACATGACATTCTATGTTTAAAAAACACATTGTAAATTTAAAGAATGTCCATCGAGAAAATGATCTCAATCACATAACATCCCAAAATTATAATTCAACTATATGGTAGATTTCTTCAGCCATGGTTTTGGTTAATAATATTATTTTACTGACTATTATTATGAATTATAAATTGAAGAAAAATAAAGGGATAAAAAAAGAGTTGTGCACCGTACACACACACACAAACAGTGAAGGGAATTAAATATTAACAATATATTGAATGAGAAATCATAATAAGGAAAGGGGATTCAAAATTAATTAAACTATTTTAATACCACTAATATTATTTAAAAGATGGTGGTTAATAATAATAGATGAAGAACAAGAAACATTCATTAAAATTTAATTACAAAAACCAAGACTTATATGATTACAAACGTGGAACAACCCAAAAGTAAAAGGAATCAAAGAGAGGTGTAAGGGTATCTCAAGTGAATACATGAGTCTTTCTGGTCCTCCCATTCCCTTTTGAAGGTTTTGTTCATGAAAATATGTGCTCCACTATTCTGAAATTCCAACTCCTTTGAAGGAGAGGAGGGGTTTTATTAATAGCCCAAGGATGTGGACTATTTTCATTCCCAATCTATCCCTCCAATTGTCTAGAAGATTTAGACATGCAGACAGTCGAATATCAAGATATCACTTTCTTCATAGATGTAGATAATAATTTTTTCTGAAAACTCTCAAAATTCTCAGTCATTTATACATAAAAAGAAAATGTTAAGGTGGTTTTATTTTACAAAGGTAAACAGTCCATTTAAATACATACTTTTTAGAATGCATAAATATGAATGGGTTTATCAATAGGAATATGCCTTAAAATCCGAACATTTTGTTCAACAAATTTGGCTTCCTATATCTCCTATTTTACATTTAAAATTATCGTCTTGGTTGGATGATTACATCATGAGATATTTCATGAATACTATACTAATTTTATTTCCTATCCAGAATGGTGGCCTGAGTTTAAATGAATAATTTGGGACCTTTCTATTTTTAGTTGGGCCATGAAATTTTCAACCAAGACTCCTTACTTTTTCTCCCGATCTATTTAGGTGTAAAAAAAAATTGGGCTTTCTGATCGTGCCCGACTACTAAATTTTCATGGATGGGCCAGTTTTTTCATAGATTATGTAGGTCTACTTGTGTAGTCCCAATGACCATTCAAATGGAAGAATGGGCCAATTATTTCTTCTAATTATATGTGGGAAACCGAATAAGGGATCATACAATACAAGAAGCACACAATTTAGATCTGTAGGGTAAGATTTATAAATAAAATAGTGAACTGACTCAATTGGACTACTTCTAAAAATGCTAAAAAATTATACATAGTATTAAAACATTAATATTTCACACAAATTATGCAAATTTATTATAAAATCAGTAAAGGGAGTATATAATTAAGTCACAAAACTTTTAAAAACATAAACTCCCCCACACTTCGTATTGTACATGTCCTCATGTGCAACAAATATAAATGCATGACAAAAACCATTTTCACTCACCAGAAAATATTACAATTTTTTTTCCCAAATCATGGGATTTAGAAAATATCACTCACCCATATTGAATTCCACCATAAGTTGATACAGAAATAATTTTCTAAAAACAATTCATATTTTTAATTCTAAAATTTAGAAATGTAAAATGTTGGCACATAAAACTTAATCCACTCAAGATTATAAAATTAATTTATGGAGCTTTACTCATTCACCAACCAAAAGTGAAAATATTAGAGTTTGAAAGTGTTCTCAGCTTCCACTCCCTATAAAATGTGCACAAGAATCAAGATTTCATTTTAAGGTGTTTTTATGTGGCTCTGGGACTGTAGGAATATAATGTCCAAGAGAGAGGTGAAGAGGGGTAAAACAACAACATGGAATATGCAATGCACATTTTTTTTGAAATGAGACATGAAATGAAATGGAAACACAAATTTACAAGGGGGTTAAAATGTGAAATAACACCCAAAAGTGGAAGTAAATACGAAGGTAATGAAAGGATTGAATATTTATCAAACACAAAACTTCTCCCAATGACCTAATAATATAATGCAAGTGTTATTTTTTCCCTTTTGTCTCTTTTTTTCAAAATTTGAACTTGAAACAGATCTCATGCTCATATCCCAACCCATGATTGTCCTCCTCACGACATTAATTTTTATAGTTATAATAAGTTCAAAGGTTGATAAATAGTGATTTTTGACCTACCGAATACACACCCCAATTGTTTTTTATTTTCTCCATTTTTTATTAATTGTTTTGAACAGATGTCATTATAATTTGAAAAATATGTCAAAAGAATATATACACTCCCAAAGGCCATAGAAGGACAACCTCTCCCCCAAACTAAAATGTATTCTTTCCCTTAAACATATGATAACTCGTTGAAAATCAACAAAAGGGCTCCCAAATAATGAAATCCATTCCCACAAATGAATTTCAATAAAAATATGCAATTAAAATCCATGTTGATATTTGCTGGGATAAGGTATTGGTATTTTAATGTGGCTATAAAAGAAAAGGTTTTCATAGGATCAAAGGGTATTTCAAAAGGAGGATTAATGTATGGTTAATGGGAGTATATTTGGCTATTATAATTCTCATGTGGTTCAGAAAATGAATCTATCATTTTAATGTAAAATAAAGTATGAAATTCCCCTTTAAGGTCAAAAAACACAATATTAAAAAATGGAGGTGAAAAAAATAGTCATTTTGAAAAGATGGCCATACATGGCCTTGTAATGAAAGCTAATTTTGTTACTCACAGTTAGGTAAAATCAGTTTCCAAATTAAAAAGTGGGTATTCAAAATTAGTTGGTTTTGACATAATATTCATTACCCAAATTTATGTAGAAACCACAATATTTTTCATATGAAATCATGTCTTTTGACTCCCATAAATGGTTGGAAAAATTTTTAAAATTGGAAGGTTAGTATGTATGACTCTTATTTGATCATTTTTTAATTTTTTTTAGTTTTTTTGGATTTTTAAATTACACACCGACACAAAAAGGAAATAGTAAATAAAAATGTGAAGAGGAAAGTGGTAAAAAATAGAATGACAATGAGGGAGGAATAAAAGAGAGAGAGAGGAGTTAAAGGGAAATAGGTACCCCCTATTTTGGATTTGGTGTGTTGCCATCTCTATCTAGTGGTGGGTCGACTGCAGAAGATGGGGATTCGATTGATGTTGATGTGGTTCTAGGATTGTGTTTCCTATCATGGTGATGCTTTAATCGATTTCCATTAACCATGAATTTCCTTTTGGAAGAGGGTTCTGGGACAAGCACTACACCAAATGGGTAAACAAGAGAAACAATAAAAGGAACATCCCAATGAGAATTAAGCTTACCTGGGTGAAGTCGAAATCGAGAGTTGAAAAGAAATACCTTTTTAATTTCATGGAATAACTTTCTTATGATGTGTTTGTCATGGATTACCTTATTCTTTTATTTGTACAGATTAAAATTCTCACAGTATTCAAGTCGAAGCTCCTCCAGTTTAGTTATTTGAAAAAACCAATCTTCACCAGATTTTTCACAATTAAAATTATAGGTTTTAACAAACCAAAAAGTATTATGTTGGATTTCAACTGGTAAATGACAAGCTTTAACAAAAACTATTTCAAAAGGAGTCAACTCAATGGGTGTTTTATAGGTAGTTTGATAATCCCAAAGTGCTTCACCAAGTCTTTCAGACCAGTCATTTTTGGTGGGTTTTACAATTCTCTCAAGCACTCTTTTCACTTCTCTATTAGAAAGTTCATCCCTGCCATTTGTTTGGAGATGATATGTAGTTGATGTTTTATGTATAACACCATTATTTTTCAAAAGAGTTTCTATGGTTTTATTACAAAAATGGGTTCATAAGTCACTAATCGAGGAACATGGTGTGCCAAATCTGTGGAAGATGTGTGTCTTTTGGAACTCATTAATAGTTTTTGAATCATCCTTTCTAGTGAGTTTGTCCTCAACCGACCTAGAAACATAATAAACCGCAAGAATAATGTATGAGAATTCATTGGAAGGGTGGAATAGTCCCATGACATCGATGCCCCAAACATCGAAGATCTCATTGACGATTAAAGGGTTTTAGAGAATTTAATTTATTTTGGAAATTGTGACAAACTTATGGCAAGTGGGTCATGATTGACAGAGCTTTTGTGATTCCTTGAAGAGTGAAGGATAGAAGAATCCAGAGTCTAGGACCTTTCAAAAGGTCCTTTGTGGTAAACAATGTCCACCACCAGGCATTGAGTGAAAGAATTCTAAGATAGAAGAATGTTAATTTTTATCAACACATCTCTTAATTACCATTTCTACCCTAGTTTTCCATTTTTATTTCTTCCAAAAAATATTATTTTGAATCACTTTTCAACTTTATTTTTTGTTCTTTTGAAAATATTTCAGGAAAAACACTAGAAACCAAGTAATTTACAATTGGGGCATACAATGGTATTTTTGGAGAGAGATATGAATGGTGGTCAATTGGATATTCTGGATCAATTATTTTAGAAAGAGACGAATTACAAATTATACTAAAGTGCTCATCCATAGGGTTTTCTTTTCCAAGTCTATCTTTTATTTCAAGGTCAAAATCCTAGAGAATTAGGATCCATCTTATTAGCCTTTGTTTGGAATAAATTTTCATAAGTAAAAACATTATTGCAGAATGGTCTATGAAGATGATGATTTTTTCACCTAAGAGATAGGGAAAAAATTATCTAAGGAAGGAACCACTGTGAAATGTTGTTTTTTAGTCACAGTGTACTGATATTGAGTTTCATCCAATTTTTTGAGGCCTAAGAGATGATATGAAGAATTTTTATCTTCTTTGACCAAGAACATCCCCAAAAACTCTATTTGAAGCACCACACATCTACTCAAAGGGTAAGGACCTATCTGGGGGTTGCATTGTTGGGGTAGATGTAAGATCAATTTTGAGTTCAATGAAGGCTCTCTTTAAAACATCATCAAAATGGAAAGTGACATAATTTTGGAGCAACTGAGTTAGAGAGAGGGAAATACTAATGATTTAATGGATGAATTGATGATAGAAACCAGCATGACTGAAAAATGAATGGATGTATCTAACATAAGTGGGTTTAAAAAGTGATTGGATCACTTCAATTTTGGCAGGATCAACTTCAACACCCACTTTTGAAACTATGTTCCCTATAACCATCCCATTTGAAACCTTGAAGTTACATTTTTTAAAAATCTAACACAAGGTTACACATCACACACTTTTGAAGGACTTGAGAGAGAGAATGGAAGCATGACTCAAGACTCACCATAAATGGTAATGTCATCCATGAACACTTCCATGTAGTGTTCAATGAATTCAGAAAAGATACTCATCATACACCACTGGAATGTTGCAGGATCATTGCAAAGGCCAAAATGCATTCTCTTATATGAATATGTTCCAATGGGGCATGTGAAAGTAGTCTTTTCATTGTCCTGATGTGCAATTGGGATTTGAAAGTAGCTGGAATATCCATATATAAAGAAATAGTGTGACTTTCCATATAATAATTCTAGAATTTGGTCAAGGAATGGAAGAGGGTAGTGATATTTTGTTGTTTCAACATTCAATTTCCTATAGTTGATGCACGCATGCCATTTTTTCTTCACTCAAGTTCTGACTACCTCTCCATGTTAATTTCTGACAATAGTTATCCCACCCATTTTAGGTAGAATTGTAATTGGACAAACCCGCTCACTATAATAAATTGTGTAGATAATACAATCATAAAGAATCTTGGTTATCTCTTCCCTAACTGCCTCAAGTATGATTGGATTGTGTCTTCTTTGTGGTTATCTAATTTGTTTTTATGACTCCTCAAGATGTATGTGATGCATGAAAAGAGAAGGGTTGATTCCTGGTATACCATCTAGGGTCCAACCTAAATCCGTTTTTTCTCTAACACTTGAACAAGTTTGGACTCCTCAGTTTCATTAAGCGATGGATAGATAATGACATGATAAAAGTGATAATGGAAAAAGAATGCATATTTCAGGTGTTCAGGAATAGGTTTTAGATCAGTATAATATTTCATTTGTGAGATAGATAACTCAGGAATGGAGGAAAGGACTTAAGTTGCTTTAGATTCATTTCCCTTAATACTATCCAAGGTGGAGTAGTAGATATCAGAGTTGATGTGGGATTTAAGAGAGTCTTGAAGTTCTACTAGATTGATGAAGTCTATGAATGTGAGATCCACTTCAACAACACCATTTATGACTTAGTTAATCATGGATCATATTTGAAAATATCCTTTATCATTTTAACATGAAGAACATGATGTATTGGGGTTTAATTCACTATCATAAGTGTCCTTAGAATCACGAATTGAGAATACAGTGTGATCCTCAAATGGGTATCACATGGATTGGAAAATGATGAACATGACCTGTTGGTCACTAAGTTCCATGGATAAGATGCCTGAATGGACATAAATCTTAGTTTTAGCAGTCATGACGAATGTTCTTCCTAGAATTAGGGGAGATTGAGAAGAGTTTGTCTCACCTTCCATGTCAAGGACATAGAAATCAGCAGGCAAGATAAGATCATTCATATGAACAAGGAAGTCCTAAATTATACCCTCAGGACTAGCAGTGCTTCGATTGGCCAATTAAATGACAACACCTGTTGGATGTAAGGTACCTAGAATAAGGTTTAAGAATATGTTTTTGGGAATGACATTAATTGAGTCTCCTAGGTCTATGAGTTCATCATAGAAGTTGGAACTTTCAATTTGGCATGAAACTGTAATGGTCCCTAGATCATTCCACATTATGGGAATAATATGCTAGGTGGAAACATTTTTGGAGGTCCTATGTTGCCTCTTGTGGGTGCACAATTCCTTAAAAAACATTGCATACATAGGGATTTGTTTTATGGAATCTACGAGGGGTATGTTGAAATCAACACATCTAAACATGTCAGGAATTTCTGTATCTAGTTCAAAGGACTTATTGGGCTTATAAATGACTTGAGGAAAAGAAATTAAGTTCCTAAGTAGAATATATGGAGGTGAAGGAATGGTTTTAGATTCCATTTCATGTTTCTTTTTCTTTTCATTGTCATGATCATCATTTAAAAGGGGTTTGGAGGACTTATATTGAGGCATAGAAATTTTCTTTTCTGATCTAAGTGGAGTTTCACTTACATTACCCTTGGGGTTGGGTAATGGTTGAGTTGGGATTTGAGATGAATTTGACTGTTATTTCTGGCTTAGGTGGGATGCAAGTTGACTAATTTGGGATTCAATGTTTCTGAGGATGGAACGGGTGAAGGAGGTTAGATATTCAACTGCGCTTTCCCATGGTTGTTTGGAAGGAGAGGCCTATCCTGGATTGGGATTTCATTGATTTTGGTTCTTGGGAAAGCGATTGTATTGGTTTGGGAATTGGGAAGGATCATTAGGATAGTGGAATCCTGGAGGTAGAGGAATACAATTTCTCTTCTGTTCTTGAGGAACAAAAGAATAAAGTTGTTGGAAATTACCAACACCTTGACCCTATTGAAGCTGGTTTGGGTTTTGAGGAGGGAATTGAGGGGGATGAGAGACAGGATTACCATACCTCATTCCTTGGATATAGGAAGAGAAAGAGGGCTCAAAGTGAGGTTGGATGAAGTTTCTTACAAACTGAAATGATATTTGAGGGTTGGTATTCGTCTGAGAATAAGATGCATTGAGCTCCATTGGTCTAGATGAATTAGATTGGTCCTCTTGAAGTTATGGACATGTGTAAGTTGAATGAGCTTGGGAGTTTCAGATTCCATAGTTTTTGATAGGTCCAGGAAACATAGATTGTGGAGAAGATGAGGTTGGGGCTTTGGATTCCACAACTAGTTGTCAAACAAGACCTGTAAGTCTACTCATCCACTAGGTTATCTTGTTCGTCTCTTTTGATTGATTGTCTTTGACTTATTTTACTTAAGCATGTGCTTGAGTATGAAATTGTTGTGTGTTTGCAGCCATGTTTCTCATGAGAACTCTGGTAGCTGTGAGAGTTTTATCAACAAAAGCACCGCCACTAGTGGCATCAATGAAGGTTCTCTCCATATCTAATAACCCCTCATAGAAGTATAGGATAATGATTTGGTTAGGTATTTGGTGGTGTGGTCTGGTTGGAACAAGATTTTTGAACCTCTCCCAGTATTCATTGAGTGATTCACTTGGAAACTGATGGATGCCACTGATATCCTTTCGGATAGAATTAGTATGAGAAGTATGAAAGAATTTCTATAAGAAGAGTCACTTCATGGCATTACATGTGGTTATGGAACTAGGAGGAATGTAACAGAGCCATGACATAGTAGTGTCGTCGAGGATGAAAGGTAATGCACGAAGTTTGATTTGTTTCCTCAGAAACCCCTTGAGGCTTCATGGTAGGGAACACCACATAGAAATATTTAAGAGGAAGATGTGGATCCACAGCAGCTATCCAATGGAAATGAAGAAGATGATGAATCAAACCCAATTTGAGTTCAATGTCAGCATCTATGTTTGGATATTGAATCCCAAGAGGTTGGTAATTCATATCATGGGCAGCATGTTGTTTAAGTGTTTGTTCTCTATGATTGGTTATTTCTAATTCAATTGGTTCAGCCATGATTGGTTCTTTAATTATTTGATTATACCCATTGTTCCTCTTAAGTTGGCAAAGTTTTCACTCAATTTCGGAGTCAAAAAAATCTGAGGGATTGTTTCAGAGGCTATGGGAAATTTAGAGAGATGTTGGAAGAAATAGGAAGATGTGTTTTTTTAGTTTATGATTTTTTTGAGGAAGGTGGGTTTTTCTTTGTGTTTTTTTCAATTATTTTTAATTTTATATTATTTTTGTTTTTTTACAATAACTAGAAAATAATGACTACATAAAGCACCATCCCCTAAAATGGATCCATTTTAAAGTGCGACTGATTGTCGCCTATCGACCGTTCAAGGTTCTAATGCTCTGCTAATGTGTATAGTAACACTCGGGTCAAATCATCTATGATGATACTTTGTTAATACTCGAATGTTTTTAGTTGATTGAATTTAATTAGGGGGGTTGTTTGCAAAAGAATAAATTATGTCATTAGTGATTGGTTTTTAATTTAAAAATTTTATAAAGATTGGGGTGAGTTCATTTATTAGGAGTTAAGCTTGTGATATCCTTGATATTTTCATTATATTGAATTTAAATTAACACCCACTTCACAAGATAACGTTGATTGGAATTCCTAAGTGTTAAGGATTTAATCCAAGACTTAACTTATCTGAGGGTTCTAATATCAATTATAGATTTTTTATGTTAGTGTATATATTGTTATAATAATCCATGGAAACCAAACATTAAACAAATCATGTCAATAATCCATGACATTCTATGTTTAACTTACACAATGTTAATTTAAGGAATATTCATCAACAAAATGATCTCAATCACTTAACATCCCCAAATTATAACTCAACCCAATGGTAGATTTACTCTGCCATTTTTTTAGTTAATAATATGGTTGTAATGTTTATGATTATGAATTATAAATAGAAGAAAAGTAAAGGGATAATAAAACAGTTGTGTGTCGAACACACACACACAAACAGTGAAGGGAATTAAATACTAACAATAGATTGATTGAGAAAGAATAATAAAGGAAGGGGATTTAACTATATTTAAACTATTTTAAGACCACTAATTTTATTTAACCAAAGGTGGATGTGAATAATAGATGAAGAAGAAGAAACATGCATTAAAATTGAATTACAAAAACCAAGACATACAAGATTACAAACGAAGAACAAAACAAAATAAAAAGGAAAGAAAGAGAAATGGATGGGTATCTAAAGTGAAAACCTGAGTTTGAAAGGTCCTCCCAATCCGTTTTCAAGGCTTTGGTCGTTCCAATATGTGTTCCTCCCTTCTAAAATTCCAACACCTTTTAATGAGAGGAGGGCGATGTATTTATTTCCCAAGGATGTGGACTGTTTGCATTCTCAATCTGTCCCTCCACTTGGCTTGACAATTTGGACATCCAGATAGCCGAATCTTGAGATATCTCTTTCTTCAATGTTTTAGATAATATGTTTGTCTGACTACTCTCAAATATGGCGGCATTTAAACTTAAAAATCCAATGTAATGGTGGTTTGATTAAACATTGTTAAACTGTCCATTTCAATCCATACTTTTTAGAAGGCCGAAATGTGAATGGGTTTATCAATCAGAATATGCATTCAAATCCGAAAACATTAATCAAAAAATTTGGCCTCCTATATTTCCTATT
This sequence comes from Viscum album, assembly GCA_963277665.1. Classification (NCBI taxonomy): domain Eukaryota; kingdom Viridiplantae; phylum Streptophyta; class Magnoliopsida; order Santalales; family Viscaceae; genus Viscum; species Viscum album. Next base: position 851,122,696 of record OY728157.1, on the reverse strand, counting down.
TCACATTACAAAATCAAGGCTTGGATGGATGATTAAATCATGAGATATGTCATGAATACTATACTGATTTTATTTCTCGGCCCAAATGGTGGATTGAGTTTAAATGAATCATTTGGGGCCTTGTATTTATAGTTGGGCCTTGAATGTTTTATCCAAGACTCCTTACATTTTCCCCCGAACTTGGTAGGGGAATAATGTAATTTGGACTTCCTGTTAGAGACCTTAAATTAAATCATCACGGATGGGCTAGTTTCATCACAGATTTTGTGGGTCTTCTTGTGTCATCCATATGACCATTTAAATGGAAGAATGGTCCAATGATTATTTCTAATGATATGTGGGAAATTGAATAAGTAATCCTATAAAACATTAACCACACAATTTGGATCAGTTGGGTGAGAGTTATAAATAAAATAGTATACTGACTCAATTGGACTACTTCTAAAAATGCTGCAAAATTATACTTAGTATTAAAACATTAATATTTCACACAAATAATGAACATTTCATATAAAATCAATATAGATAGTATATAATATGTCATTAAACTATTTAAAACACAAGGTATGCAAGATTAAATAAGGGTAATTCATCATCTAGTTCACATGAAGATCATCTACGAAGGGATTAGGGTTTGTGGTTCACCAATTAGGTTTATAGTTTTCCACATTATCATTCATCCTTGTTTTTATGGTTCATGGACAATTTATACCTGCTAGAAACCATTACAATGTTGGTACATAATAGGTAATTTTCCTTTCAAGTCTTCAATCCATAAAATAATAAAATTATGAAAATATAATATCCTTTCTCTCTCTCATTTTCCCATATGGTTCTTTTATAGAGTGTCAAGGAGGTTGTATCTATGTGTCACCCCACAAATTTTTTGGAAGCCCATGGTGAAATCATATGGCCCACAGACAACTTGATCAATATAGATTTGTGGGGATATGGTTTATAGTTGTAGAAATTACCACCTCGATCCTGTGAATGATGTAGTTCACAGGATGCCACAACCTTACCTTTTCTGTGAACTGAGTTTGCGGGGATGGTGTGTAGGTGAGTACCTCTCTGCCACATATTCTCCAATGAATTAGTTTGAATGGCCATAATTCATGGGTGTAATTTATCTACCTCCATTTCTCTAATGATGTGGTACATGGGGGATTAACATCATTTTTCATTTATTCCTCTAATCGACTGGTTCCATGGTCGATGCCTCATGAGAAATTGTTTTGAGGGATTATTATGTACTGTTTGGTTCATGAGCAATATCATACGTGTACCATTCCTAGAAATTATTACATATACAACTTTGGTCTTTTAATAAATTCAATTTCATCAATATTATTCTCAAATCTTTAATCAATAATGCATCTTATTTATTCATAAAATTTTTGGGAGTAATATCATTCCCATTGAAGAGTATTTAGGACCCTAAAATTCCCCCATAGAATGGGTTCCAATCATGATGAAGAGGAGGCTATTTCAATGTTTAAAGTTTTCTTGAATAGAACTAGTTATTGGTAGAAATGTAGACTAATTGGGGGTACAAAAACTATATATAGAGGGCCTGGGTCATTTTTCAATTACAAAAATTTTCAGTGAAAAGTGATCCACACTGCTCTATCATATTTCCTTTCTTCCATAAAAAATATTCTTCATGAAATAATCCATCCACGAACTGTGATTCACATTCTGTGAACTATGAAATCTTCATGGTCACTCTCATCCATGATCCAACCATTAAATCCATGAACTGAATAGTGAAACATAAAATGTATGTTTGAATTGAATCATTGAAAGAAACTATGCAGTATTACTACTCTAAGGACTAATCCTTAATTAAGTGAACAAAAATATAATGATCATACATAAACTTTTAGGTCTCCAATTCAGATTACCGCATTGCGAGCATCAGTATGTGGTTCACCCAGTATATGAACCGTTCGATTCACTAGCCATCGCTTCACAAGCCAATGTCTTATAGAGATTTCCATGAACTGTTTCTTGTTTTTAGTACATGTAGCCTTACTAAGTGGACTTCATGTAGTCCTTTTCCAATTTTTATTCTTCTACCAAAATATTTGTTTGGACTATACATTTGAATGGTCTTTTTAATGCATAAAGGAGATGGATATTCCTCACGTTACTGCCAAATATATTGTTGTTGCTGATTCTATCATTATAACCCTTTCAGATGAAAATGAAAGGCATAAGATAATGGTGTACTCTATCGATGAAAAAATCCATATCACCCCACTACATAAACCCTTAACAAATATTATTACTAGAACCATTAGGGAGTATCAAATCTCATACCGACTATCCATTTGTGGATCCATTCTACTGTCTGATACATATATTCCAGAACCACGTGAGGCCAACCAACTTAGAGTATGGATAATCAAGAGCACCATTACAAAGGACCTTATGTCATTGAGAGGATGATTCATACTAAAGGATATCACAATTGGGTTCTTATTGAACTATACTCCCCAAACATGATAGGAAAGGTGGTAGAATCTAGATGAAACATCCCATTACTACCATAACATTGTGTGAGGGGCCACATAAAATTAGAAACATGACTAGTCATCAACGATGTACCTTCTCTCTAGAGGATCATTTTACTTGGATTGAGGTTAACCGCTTTGGTCCGTCAGAGTTATGACAAATTCCATGACGAATTGTAGGTCGTGGGGTTATATGAGGCAATATAGGTATCCCATACCTAATCTTAGCAGAACATCACCCTCATTTCACAATTTCTATGAATATGTAGTCCAGATACCAATACATTTAATTTATCCCATGAGGAGGTTGAAATTAGTCTCTAATATGTTTATCTGATTTTGGGGGTCCCTATTTTATAGGACATGTATGATGAGTTTCTACCTCTTGATTCCACATGGGACAATAATGAGAGGACTCCTCCATTGGATAAAATTATAATTTCCCAAGGAAAGAAAATGATGAGGACTTTTAACCCCTTCCCAAAGAATGATATTCCTCTCTCTAGTTGGATTAATGTACTTTACCTTAAAAGTGGTCAAAAAAATTGATGTGCGCAGACCCAGGTCCTATCTATCCAAGGAAACTAAAATGTGAGTAGGTACCTATTGCCCTTTCATGTAGGGGGGATGGTTCCAAAAATGGGGATGTGAAATCATCTCTGACGTTGTCACCTTGTTTCAGTTTGTGAAACTTTTGGCCATGTTTTTGAGTGGTGACTTTTACCAGTGTGAGACTCTAGTGGTGTGAGAGTCACAACCTTCATCATGGGGGCTCATCTGGCCATCGAAAAATGTATAAAACTGGCTATCCTGGTCATAGAAAAAATATACACCTTACAAGACCAGGTTAGAGAGGGAAGACCACATCATCAAATTACTGGGCCCTTCCAAATCTTCTTGATTTGGATGAGATCCCACATATGTGGCTACAAATTTATCAAACCATTACAAATTCCAAATATCATTCTTCAGTCGTACCTTAAATGAACCATTGGGGTTATTCCATTGAGTTTGGCACCAAAGAAAAAAAAAAGGAAGACTGGACTCAAAAGAATGAACAAATGTGGATAGATCAAATCATCTGTCATTAAAAATTCATCTATCTTCCTTACACTTCCCCTACTGGTACCACTCTGAACTATAATTATGAATACTAATTCAACTGAGTCTACTTAATTTATATGATATAGGGTATTTTGGTTCCCCATATTGATGGATAACTTATCTTTAAAGAATATAAACCTTACAAAATTGGACATCAGTTAAACTGCATCAAGATGTTGTTTCCCCTGGCCTTCAACATCGCACATCCAGAAAAACATCTTATGATAGCCCAACAGTTTTGGATAATGTTTAATCGATAATTTACTCATTACAAGGTAAATCTTCAAGATTGAAAGGATTTTTTACCCTTTCTTATAAGAGTTTATGTTTAGGCCAAAGCTCAATTGTATCCAGATGGCCACCTCGAAGATCTAGTTCCCACTATTATGACCCCCAAGGTGTATGAGGCTAAGGGGAAGGGGATGAAAAAAGAAGGTGTTGGGAATTAATGTCCAGGGAAACTTCTTTGGTAGCATGTTGATTTCCCCAATGAAGGTTTTCAAACCTTGGGCGGTTACCTCATAGGATATTGAGGCTACCACTGGGGACTGACCACCCAACCCATTCTGAGGTAATTTTTCAAGTGGCATCAAAGAAATGAGATATTTTTAAGAATCACCATTATTTTCATGATCAGTCCCCTCACACCTTGTGTAATTTCCTCCATGAAAGAGTGGTTTCCCTCACTTACCTTGGCTTCATGTTAGTACCAACTGGCATTTCTTATTATGATGAGCTAATAGTGTAAAACGTTACCTTTCGAACTTCAGAACCCTGATCCATTTCCAGAATGAACATTACAAATACTATAATCAAGTAATTTCCATGGTACGATCAGATAGAATGATGGAGAGGGTGATGATGATGATCAATATTTAGAGGTTGAAGAGATAACTTATTTTCATGATGTGGCTAGAGTGAGGGAGGCTTCTTGCTCAGTCCCAAACCTGTGTAAGTGTTCGTCTCTGGAAGGTTCAGGGATATAGAGGCACCCAAGTAGCAATTGCGGCTGATTAAACCTACTCCAATTCCCAATGACAATCCCCAAACACTAGACATCCCCATTAAATCCATATTTTCGAGTTCCTGGAGGGTATAAGATGACATGAGGGACAATTCTTCTGATAAAGGCATCTATAAATATCTTCAAGGAGGGCATAATGATCTTATGGGCTTTGGGGAAGCCATTTCCCCTACATTTATTTCTTCTCAAGAATATCCAAGTGAGGTATCTATATACCTATGAAAGATGGAAATGCGTGTCCTTGATTCCAGAGATATACTTTACTAGTCTGATTGGGTGGCATGGATGGAGGTACTCTCTGATCCAATTAATATCAAATGAGGGTTAATTTTATTTACTAACCATGACTTCAATTTCCTTCGATGTGAAGATTATAAACCCTACTCTTTTACTTCTACTAGGACCTAAGGAGTATCGGGAGATGCTTAATTCTTTATTATACAGTCCCGAGGGAATTACAGCCCCGGAACATGTCCCTTAGGATGTTAGGATATCTTGGGAAGGTTCTACCAGTGTTGTCAAACATATAAGGGTAGTTATTACAAATATTTATGAGGAATTCCCCCCTCTGGCTCCACTTGATATTCTCTTTTGGGATCCATCTCCATGTTGCACCATGAAATTCCTAAAAGCTTTCCAAATATTGAAACACATGAGAAAAGGGATTACAAGTAACTTCCACATCAGTATATCTAGTTGTTAGACCAAGCACTTTTATCATTCCAACCATTTATCAGGTATATATATTTATACAGAACAAATATGTTATTAGGAAGTAGTCACCCATGTGACTATGGATCATTTTCCATCTATGGTAGAAGAAGGAAAACCAACAATTGTGGTTGAACAAGGACAAGAAATAGGACCAGCTGATGAGACTGGGGGTATTCTGAGCCCTCCAGATAATCCTAACCCAAATCGGACAACCTAATCATCGATAAGGGAGGATAATTTAGAGGTTGAAATCTCAGATGATAATGTTGATCCATCAACCATAGGGATGTATGTAGCTGAATTGGGTGAAGGGGCCCAATTGTATCAGGCTATAGGAGGGGCTCCAGATCCTGAGGAGTCGACCAACCCAAACGAGGTAGAAGCTTCCCGTGTAGAGGGAATTCATTTGGGGGTTGATTCTTTAGTTGAGATTTTTAATACTATTTCCCCCTAAGTCACACTCAAATGGGAGGCTTCTATCCCAGCTTCAGATAAGTTATAATGATCCATTGTTCCTTTTTATGACAACTATAGGAGTGGTCATGGCCCCGATTCCTATAGGTTAAGAACTAGCCATCATGCCCTTTTCAAGGCTAATTATTATTGTGAACCTAGCATCAATAATTGATCTTTTGAAAGCTTCCTTAGTAGGTGCTGGTCTTTTCATGCATGGCCTTCAGTTATGGGTTCCCTTAGGCATCTCTTAAACGCAATTGGGAATTTAATACGCAACACCCTCTTTATTTGGAGGCCATGTTAGCATGGAAGTTGAGGGTATAAATGTTTCAAAAATTGGAGGTTAGTTTTCCTATCCTCCTACCACAACCATTTATTTTATCGTTTTTTCATGAATCAAGTGTGTTTACTTGCTTCATTGACAACTTTAGGATCACAGCCTAACGCACTGGAAATTTCGGTAGAGACTTCGATTCTAACCTATGTTGCAACTATTATGTGTGAAGTTTCTAATGGATTTAGTCACCCTGCATTCATTGAACCACGTACCCCCAAATGAAGTTCATTCATGGATATTTTTTAACATCTGGGAGTGATTATGAGACCAATCGAGAGGGCATGTTCACCATTTAACTTTCTGGTCAAAGTGCACAGATGAACATTTGAGATTTATTTCTCAAACACAACTTGATGATATTTCGATAATGCTTTCAATGTTATGTTTCCAGATTGTGGTCCATGGGATTAGAGGATTTAATTACCAAGAAATTAATGACATATAGAGGAAGGTGGTCATGGACAATGAGAAATCCAGTGCACTTGAGTCCCATCCTTCGGCTTTGGAGTCCATGGATCATCTTGTTATGGCTAGATAGATTATTATGATTGATGATTCTTATCATGATGAAGAAGTCAAAATCTATAGAGAGAACTCACAAAAAAATTCCTTCGGGGAGTATGTTGATCAAGAATGGTAATAGTGGAGGGGAAAACTGGAGTAGCTAAAATAGGAATGAGCATATGTCGTAGCCCATGTTGATGATGGAAAATTAATATTTTTTGAAGGGGAAATGGCCATCCTTGAGGCAATATAAAAGGTGGAGGCATTGTGGGAAGGTACATGGGTCGAGACCATTACATTGCTAACTATTCTCCCAGTCATTGGAAAGTTGAATCGGGCCTTGATACAACTCTTTGAGTCTTCTGAACATATTTATTATTGGTAAATTCATACCCAAATGGATAACCCTTGGGTTATGGATTCCCTCCATACATTTTTGTAATATAACAAAATGATTTTTCTCTGTAAATATTCTCCATTTCATTTTACTATAATATCAATAAATCATGATCAACTATAATTGAATCCATATTCTCAAGCAGATATCAATTTGATTCATAATCCATGATAATGGAAATAATCAAAACATTCCCTAATTTATTATAGAGAATCGGGGCTCAACAAACATAGTTTGAATCATTATAGGTTCACATTGAAACCACTATAAACATTGTTCTTTTTTTAATCACCCTTACAAAATCGTAATATTTTTAGGGTGTGGGATTAGCAGGTATACCTTAACTTTTACATGGGAAACGCTTTGTAGGTCTTTGACCTAATAATATTTTTATCTCTTTATAATTTTTTGATTTCTCAATTCATTTCATAAATATTATGTATTATAGGTTTACTGAGATGGTACTTGACATTTTTACAGGGATACATTTGCGAGTTTTCATCTTGGAGAGTGTTGTTTCTTTTTTTATTATCATATTTGAATTTTTCCAACCAGACTATCATTACTGATGTTATCGGTCCAACAACATTGAACCTGAATTCCAGAGAAAGGGCTCCAATTTAGGACTCATTCAATGAGAATATCCCTATAACTTTCAGGCATAGATGAGGGATTTTTCTTGACCCTGACATGTGATTTCTAGATACGGTACATGATATGGGGCATAGACTTCATGGGTTGTACATGAGTGGGAAATTCCTATCATGAGGATTAATTTTCCCTTGTTTGACATGCCATTTTTCTGGTAAACATATACAGAACCACTAGGGAATTGTATGCATAGTAAAATAAAAGAGTTTGTAATGCACTGGCCTTCCATTTCCAATGCCCAAGAAATTATTATTGAATTTTGGATTTGTTTTTCTGTTGGGGGCCATAGTGGGTGGCCTGTAAAGAGAATTATGATGGAATTTATTGGGGCATTTATATTTATTTTATTTTAGAAACTAATCCTACACAAGTTTTACATCTACAAAGGAGGGATAGAGAATGGTGTAGTTTATTATCATTCAACTATGAGTTTTGAGATGTATCATTCAAATTATTTTTTTCTAACTAGTGGGGGGAAAGAATTTTAATTTTCCATGATATTTTGGACAACAATGTTTTATCACCTTTAGGCATGTGGGAGAAAAAGGAGTAAACTATAATCTAGAGGGTTTACAAAAATGGAGAATGAGGTGATATGTCAATGTAATAGGGTTGAACAATGTTAGGAAAATCCTCCCTAGAGGATGAATCATAATTTGGTTGATAAGTAGTTTTTTTATAACATATGCAGAGACAATGGGGTATTGTGTGAATATTCAAAAAAAAAGCATTTATAAGAGACTATCAATACATTTACAAATGATAGGGATGGAAATGGGGATTTAGAACATTATGGATGGAGAGTATGGTGTGGGAAGAGGTGTTTCTAATCCTGAAAAGGTGGCATTTATGATTGAATATTTTCAGGAATACATGAAATTGGTGGTGTAATTTTTTATCATATCCACTTGAGTTGTTTCCTTATGTAGGTTTGACCCTTCAATGGGTATGTATGGGAAAATAATGATTCATGGTTAGATCTATCATATGAGATTCATATTTCACTATGTATCCTATGATGGTCAGAATCATTTTATACAATGTTATTTTAGGAAAAATTCCCATATGGATTTCATTCGAGTATATGGATGGGGAATTTTTGTTTTGGATACGTATTCACAGATGAGGTGGGGCATATGACAAAATTTCATATGCATAATTAATTCTTATGTGTGGTCATGAGGGTAAATATTCTATTGATGTGAGCTGAACTAAGGTTGAATATCAGGTCTCTAGTATCATTCATTTTAAATGTCATGTGATTAAAACATTGATGTAGAAACCCTGAGTAACGGGAGTGTAATCAAGCCAGGATGTTTTGAAATTTCCATGACATGGGTACGAAGGATAGTGTAAGTCATGGTTTGGAGGGATCTTTGATTAGGATGAATGACATGGGGTTTGGAAGCTGTTAGGCATACAAAAATAAGAAAAGCCTCTCATGGGGATGAATTTTCCTTTGGTTGACGTGCCATTTTTTGGAAAACGTATGAAGAGACGCTGAGGAATTGTGTGCATAGTGAATGAAAGGTGCCTGTAGGGAACTGAACATCCATTGGTGATGGACATGAAGGATTATGATGATACAGGATCAATAAATGAAACGATATTGGCAAATAGAGGGATTTTTTTGAACTATCAAAAAAATCAGACCATGATTATTAACAAAATTGGAAGTATCTCTACACATATTTGACATGTACATGAGCTGGGGCATTTTAACTCCTTTATTGGATCAAGGGATAGTTTTGATGATCTAGGTGTCCCAAGATCAGATTCCCTACACATGTTTGGCTCGTGCACAAGGAGATGGAGAATTTTATCTATATTTGGGGTTCCTTTTAGTTTAATGTCATACGGTTAGGACCATAGGTTTACCAATATAGAGGGGAAATAATAATTTTCGTTTTAAAGTCTTTCCTGTAGGGTATGTCATTATAGATTGATTCACCCTGGATCTGTGGGGAATGCCCTACCAAAATTCCTAATCACACATGAGCTATGATCGGTGTGAGAAACTAGGGGTGGAAAGGTTTTCAATCAACCACCTATGGATGGAAGGATCAATGAAAATAGAATTGTCGGGCTATCAAGTTAACGTCAGGGGGTGAGGATGTGGGTGACTCAATGTGAATGAGCTAGCTGTTGTGGGTGCATGTAGTTTTATGTCTTCCAAAATGGACTTTGACAACATATTTAAACCTATGTCATATGGAAGAAATATCAAAGAGATCATGAAAAAATATTAGATAATCACGCAAGTATATTCCTCATAATCCCTATAAATGAGTGTGGAAGAAGGTGTAAACCATGATTCTGGGAGCCCTCAATTTAGGAGGGATGATGTAAGGCTTATGAGCCAATGGGCATATGAAAGTAGGAACAATCTCTCATATGGAAGAAATTTCCAATGGTTTATAGGCCATTTTCATGGGCAATATATGCAGAGATGATATGGAATTTTTTGAATAATCAAATAAAGGTTTCGACAAGACACTATCCATCTATTTTTGATAGTTTTGGGGGATTATGGTGATCTGAGATTTATTGGGGCATAGAGTTTGATGGATGAAAAGGGGATGTCTAGGTAAGTGAAATTTTTTATACCATGACTAGTTATGAGGTACAAGATCCTCTATATAGAAATTATTTGTATGTAATGTTAAGCATGTTCTTTTGAAAATTTCTAGATGATAGAGTCTAGATTTTATATCCCCTTCTACTATTTTAATTTCTCATGCAAGGGATTTTTGTCATTTTGTTGTTGTTATATTCTACATTACTAGACCAGGGATTTCTGACCTAAGTGTCGGTATGAATCTCATTATATGGAGATTCAAGCCACACATAGTTCTTTATATAACTTAAGGATTAATTTAATATTTTTAGGAATTAACTGGACATGTAATTTAACGTCATATTGTTTAGACACATGAATTTCCCTATGCATGTCTAGATTATATGTAGGGGAGGAATTTGTTTCATGGTGGCTAGTCCCAGGAAGGCCCAAGTGTCACTACGTATCCTATTGATGGATGGAATCAATCCACACGTAGTTTAAGTATCCTATGTACTTTAACATCATATGTTTGGGTGTGCGTGAACCGAAGTGAAAAGGATAAGGTGAGTGATGTTTTGTGATTGAACCTCATAGAGGTTTCCTACGTATCACAGTTTGTTGGGAATCAAAGTCCACATGGTTTTAAAAACATGTTCCTTATGTCAGTTTGACCCATGATTATAAAAGGAGTAGTTTTTTTAAATGGAGGCTAGACCATGATGAATGATCTGGGTGTCACTACATATCCTATGTGGGAAGGAATCAAGCCACACATAGATATTGAAAACTCTTTGTGCTAGTAAGACCTAACAGAGAATGGGGAATTTGTAACCTGTGTTTTCTAGACCAAGACTTAGGGTCAAGGTGTCTCTCCATATATTTTGAGGGTATGAATCAAGTCGTACATAGTTCTTGAGGAACCTTGTAGTTTAACGTTGTATCATTCCGAATTTTCATGGATTACCCTGTCAAATTATAACTTATAAGAAGGGAAACATATATTGTTGACATTGACAAGTTGTTAGACCAGGTTGTAGAATCCAAACCTCACTACATATCTAATTGATGAATGGGAATTAATCATTACATAGTTGTAAGATACACCCTCTATGCCAATCTTACCCATAGAAAAGGGGAATTTTTACCTATCCCTTGAAAAAGTATTATTTATGCGAAACAAGTCATTATACTATAAAAATGATCACCCAATAGTTTACGGTATTACAGTAAGGATGTAGATTCCATGAAATTTAACGTCGTAAAACATGGAATCACATGTCGATATGCAGTTTAACATCTTGATGCTGACACGGGTTCATCATGATGTTTAATGTCATGTGATTCAGATCATTTATGTACAATTTAACATTTTGTAACATAGATATAGGAGGTGATATATATTTTATCATCATGCATCTAAGATGACATCGATACGATTACAAAATGTACTTCTTCAGAAACCTCACATTGGTGAGAGCTATTCTAATCTATCCATCTATTGAAATTAAGGAATATGCTCCATTTAAGTAGAGCTTGTGTATAACATATGGTTCTACCCATTTTGGATCTTACATTGCAGGTTTATTTCCGGGTATCATCAACGTTCTGAGGAAAAACACCATTTCTCCATCAATTATAGACTAGAGGTGAACCGTTTTATTAATCTCTCATGAAATCCTATTCTGGAATACTTCCTAATGTTATAATGTGTGAAATCTTTTATCATTTAACTCTCCCTCTCATCAAACCATTTTTGGGACTGCTCATCTAGGAAAATTGATCACATATGGCCACATGAATCGATGGTAATTTAACTTCAATTGGTAGAACCGCTTCTATCTCATATACTAATGATTACAAGGTTTCTTGAGTGGTAGTGTAGGTTAAGATATAGTAATAATGCAGAGAATGGAGGAGCTTATTTGACCATGATTTCTTTTCACAGTCTACAGTCTTCTAGAGTATATTGGATAGGGTCCTATTGAAGGCTGATATCTACCCATTGGTCGCTACTTGATATTGGGATGATCATTTGTACTTAATTACATTATACTGATATATGTTTTCCAATTCAATAGAGAAAAAATTGGTGTAGTTGACTATTAGTATTTTATAGGGGACACCAAACGTGGTGATGATGTTGGCTTTCAAAATGTTGAAAATTCTTCTTGCCCCGACCACTTTGAGAGGTATAACTTCAGCCCATTTGGAAAATAAGTTGGTTGTTGGGTGAATATATTTGAATTCTCTGGCCATGGTGGGACGGTATGATCCCACGATGCCCATTACCCATATGTAAAATGGTGACATGTACTTGGATGTGTGAAGTAAATTGGGGGATGGTGAATTAAATTTTCATGAACTTGGCATGAATAAAATTTCTTAGTGAATGTGGAAAAATCCTACAACATAGTGTGTGAATAGTAACCAAGCCTTTGAATCTACTGAAAGATCTTGGATGTTGATTGATGTGCTCTTCCTGTTCTGGAATGAAATTCTTTTATGAAGGTGATAATCACTTCTCTATAAACGCACCTAAGAAGGACTCCATCATGTCCTCTCTTCTAAAGGACTTTATGCTGGCTTTGGACATCTTACATCATGATGTCGATTACCAATCTCTGGATTATCTCATTTTAAACCCTATTTTGTGGGAGCTCTCCACTTTGAAGGTAATATACAATGGGAGTCATCCAGCCGGGGGTTGGTTCATACAGGTTAGAGATGAGGCTGACTTCATTAATTTCTTCTGTGTCGGCCTAAATTAATGGTAAGACCATCCATTGTTGGGAAATACTGATGACAGTATTGTTCCAATATGGATCGACCAGATACGTGGCATCATTTTTCAATTCACTGTCCTATATATTTTTCTACTGAGGGTCACATGTCAATGTCACCTCTGATATAAATTCATCCATATGTTATGGTACATTGTTCATCAATGGGATCTACTCCTATTTCTTGATAGAATGGTCACCATTTAATTTCATGATGGCTAGTTCTAAATTGCAATTAATCATTCGGTGTTACAATTTTGCCTGACGTTCCAACTCCAAACCTACGATAATGTCATGGTACTATACTTCATTGTTTGTGCATCCTTATGAATGTAAGAAGGAATACAATAAAACTGCATTTTATTTGGATATGAGTATGACTCCTATACCAACTTTTTTGAACAAGGGATCTTCCATTCTTTTTCATTTTGGGCTTTTGGACCCTCTGTTGCAATGCATTTCCCACATATAGGAGTTATCATGGATAAATAACACTTTATCATCAGGTATCTCATCATCTAATGGGGACACATCTGTTGGGTGGTTATTTTCCAGGAAATTTGCTAATTCCTAGCCTTTGATGTCCTTTCTGTATGAACCATATATTGATCTACTACAGGATAGCCGCGAACTAGGATATGAATCCATTTCACATTGTACAAATGGTAATATACTTGAGTAGGTTTTTATGTGAGAACAAGTGGACATAGTAGTGATGAAATTAATGCCTTAGCTTCTAGAAAACAAATATTAATGTAAGGTAGATCTTCTCGAATACAAATAGTGATTCTCAATATCGATCATGGTTCAACAGAGGTAATAGAGACTATTTTCACTATCAACATCATTCTTCTATGCAAGGAAGATGCTTAGGGATCACTCCAACGAGGTTAAGTATAGAATGAGTATTATTCATTAAATAAGAGGCATTATTACTGGTGGAATTAAGAGATATATCTTGAGATTGTAAAATTCTTCCTAACAATCTTCACTCTATTGATATTCAGCTTCTTTCTTCATCAACCTGGTGAACGAAAATAATTTTCCTATGAGGTTGGATATTAAGTGAAGAATTTAGGTCTGGTGTCCTTGGAGTCCTATCAACTCAGTGAGGATGCAAGGAGGTCAAATTCAAAAAAATACATTTCTTCTAAGTGTACAATTAAATTCCCTAGTGGTATATGACGAAGCCGATGAATTTCTATATGGTAACACCAAAAGAACATTTCAGGTGGTACATTTTTAGACTATGATTCCATACTTTATTGGTGATGATTTCATGATCTTCTAGATATCCAGAGTATTACCATGATTTAACCAGTAGATCATCAACAAAGAATTAAATGAACTTTTCAGGAAGGGTTTGTAAATGTGGTGCATGGCATGTTGATATGTGGTTTCGACATTTTTCAAACTAAAAGACATCACCTTGTAGAAAAAAACTCCCATGGGATCCTTGTGGGTAGTCTATTCTTCATATTATTAGGTCATTCAGATCTGGTTAAATTATGAATAGCTATCCATGAAAGACAGATATTCATATTTAATAGTTACATCGATTATAAATTCTATGATCGGGACTGGGAAATAATCTTCTAGGTTGGTGCTGGTTAAGGACCCTAAAATCAATATAATCCCTAATATTCCCATTTATATTCTTGATCAGTAAAATGTTTTCTATCCATATGGGGTATTAGTCTTCGTGAATAAATTTAAATATGATGATCTTGTCAAATTCAACTTCTATTTTGGAATCAATTGTAGGGTGCATCCTTCTAGAGGCTTTCTTATAACCATGATGGTATTCTAGTAGGACCTAGTTTTGAGTGGACACCACTTGATTGAGACATGGAATTAATGAATATTTCAATGTGAAAAAATCTCAATTTTTCTTCCAAAATGAGGCATATAACTCTTTCTCTTCAAAATGCATGACCGCACTAACCGGAGCAGATCATAGGTCTTCTTCCATTCCCATGTTGACTTACTTGAGTTCATCAATGGTGGTAGATACTCCTTCCTCAAATGATGGAGGGTCATCCCTTCAGTATTCTTCTTCTTCTTCTTCTTCCTCCTCCTATGCATTCTCATCATCATCCACTTCATCTGCTTAATGGGAAATAATCCTTGAAATGATTTCTCCATAGTTAAGGTAAGAATTGAAATTTCGGGGTATGTTAGATGAAGTCATATTCTTTGCATTGACCATTGGAGGGGGAATATCTGGAGAAGATGCAGTGAGGGTTAAAATATTTTACTCATCTTTTTTGAGTGAGGAAACAATTCCTCATACCTCAGTGGGCGAGGTAAAGACTTTTTAGAGTTTTGATGATAGTTTGAGGGAATTATCATCCATATATCCAGAATTATTTGGGGAGTTTGATAACTTTTCCACATTATCTGGATTGACAACCATAACTAAAATCACAATGACAGCTTAATATGTGTCCACATTTGGACTTGTTCTTCCAATATGATTTATGGGATATACATATTCATCCTTGAGCTGCTTGAAGGGATGGATAGGATACATTTTGAAACCATTTGGGGTGTCTACCCAATCAATTCTGTCAGCTGAGGGTTGTTTCCCCTTTGGATCATAGAACCCTGCATCAATATAGTGTTAATCAGAAAGGTGGAATGGGGCCTTTTTGGCATTAAGTGTCCCAATATGTCCATTAAAAATATATTTTAGGAAATTAGTGTATGAGGAGGATATTGAATTGTGTTTATGTATCTAGGGCCTCCCTAGCAAGGCGTTGAAGGATATATTATTTCAGTCCAATAAAAATTCTAAGTGGGCTATGAGGACACTCGACATGGTTTTGAACATGATTTGGCCTAAAAAAAATTTCTCCCTTTTTATTTAGACTAACAGGGTCATGGTGCAGGGTGTCAGATCATCCTCATTGAAGCCTAGCCATTGAATTTTTGATAGTGGGAGGAGATTAACCCCAGATCCATTTTAAATGAAGAATTCATAGATGTAGAGGCCATTTATTATGATAGACACATATAAGGGTTTCATGTGTCCTTGCATGTTTTTGTATTCATCTTGATTCATGATGGAGATAATTACGAAGCATTTTGCAGGATTGGTCTCTATCTTGCAGGCTTTAGTGGCTACTACCTTAGATTTGAATTCATTATGAATTATAAAGGATTCAATGAGTGGTTCCTTGAGATATTCCTGTAGATTCAGTGCATCCATGATTGATTACATAGCTAGTTCTGAAGATAAATACTTTAAATTTTCATATTTTTGATCTAATTCCGCTGCTTCCCAAATTGGGGAAGCTCTTTGACATGTAGATTAGCAGATTGAGAATTTGATGTCAACGGGATGACCCTCATGATTAGAGCCAAAGAAGATTATTTCCTTTTTCGGATTGGTCAGAGAATTTCTAATAAAATTTCGATGGAAAATGGTCACCTGTTATTCCTCTAATGTATATTCCAAAAGGATTAGATAATTGTGGATTCTTATCAGGGTATAAGAATTTTCCAATCCCTATTGGATCTACTGGAGGGTCCTTCTGTACGTTTTTTCAACACTGATGGTTTGGTTGGGTGTGGCTCCATAAGCTATATTTCTTCCACGGCTACGTCTCCTTTGATATACCTAAATTTGGTGTCTTTTTCTCCCAACTCCCTAGTTGGGTACTATGAATTTTGGTTGATAACCATAGTCATCCTCATAGAAGGGATCCATCAAATGGATCACATTGATGGAGCCCAAAATCAACTCCTCTTTGGATGATGTCTTTTCTTTATTATCTTCCCCAAGTTGTGAATTTTGTAGGATGTTTTCCATGTCTTTAGATTATATGGAATGAAAGAATACATTGTCAAATCCAACTTTGGTTTTAGTTCATGTTCATCTCGTATCACTTTTTTTCTACCCGTCTGATTAGATTGATTTTTGGGTGGTCGGACTATGGAAGATTGTGTAGCCAAGGATGTCTATTGTGATACATCATTACCTATTGGAGGAATAGTCAGTTTCTTCACCTATTCCTAGAGGATATTTTGGGATTAGTTTTTTTTTCAAGTCAACCAACTATCGAAATTGTGCTCCTTTTTGTAAAATTTTTTTCCACTCACCATTTTTATTTGTACGAGTTGTGGAAACAAATTTGACTTTTGATGGAGGTTTTCTCAACTATAATTTCCTAGAAACAATCACCTTTCGTCATGAGTTACTTGAAGAAAAATAATTTCTTGATATTATACCCCAATATTTGGTGGAAGGGACTATAATCTGAACAATCATCACGACCTACTTCATCAGCATTATATGGCTCTATATGCTGATGTATATTATTATTCATGGAAGCTACCAAGCATCCATGGATATGATCATCCTAGAATAAATACAAATTATTAATGTGTTCCTTGAATTTGTTTATTTTGGGCCCCCTCCACTCATCTTGAGTGGTCAGGGGTGGCTTCTGACATCCAGGGGGTACTGCATAGTTTGGTGTGGGCCTTATAGTAGGAACATGTACATGAGGTGGCTTAAAAATGATATAAGACACTTCACCTCTCCCTTCTATTTTTATTAGGGTATATAGGGCTTCCTGGGACATGATATTAGTCTATTTAATGGAATATTATATCCATTTAGAGACAGAAGATATGTACAGGAACCCACTAGTATATTTCATCATAAAATGTGGTGTTCAAAACTCATCATGGAGGTTGTAGATGCATGTGGAAAACTTCTCATCTTGGGGGAGTGGCCAGTTGAAGGAGTAAGTCAGAACCTTTCATATGTTAATGATGTCTAAATGTCTCTTTTTCTAGAGAAATTTTCTGTTCATAAGGTCACTGACTATTGTTTTTGAAAAAATCAAGCTAAACATGAAGATAAATGGAACCAAAGATCCTCCCATACTATTATTAAGTTAGATTTCAAACTAGTCCACCACATGAAAGATGAACCTTGCAGTGTTTGTACAATGTATCTAACCTTCAAAACTTCTTATTACTCTGGGTTCCTATAATGGGATCAAACTAATATGTGTAGTGCATTAGTTGATGCTATGGGTCCTCTGAGCCATTGAACACTGTGAATACGGGGTTCCCAATTTTTTTTGGTGGAGGAACGTTTCATACCTAATCGGGGTAGGGCTTAAATTATTGTTGTATTAGATCACACCATACTTCCATTGCTTCCATTCATGTTTTAAATAAATCAATGGTTTTCAGGAAAAATTTATTCATGTTCTGTTGGACCTAATCATGAGCGGGTGTGGCGAGGGGAAAGATTGGAAGTGCTGACACTACTATATGTTGAGGCGGATACCCTGTCCGGGGCATCCATTGTGGATTTTCCTGAATCTGTTCTATTTTCGTCCAAAATGAAATACATTATTGATATCCTTATGAGATTGGGTTCAGATAGAATAATGGTCCTGATGATTCATTTAATGAGCTTTCCATTTATGATTCTTCTACCGATGAGCCTATGAGGCCGAGGTACATCTGATGGAAGTGTCTACTAACACTCAACATGAGGAACATACCTAATAAGATGTATTTATCTTAGCATATCAACATTGATTCTTCTTATTTTAATCATGTATTCCTTCTATCAATAATATCTCTCCTCAATTGTGTTGAAATCATTTTCTTGTGGAGTAGGAGGTGAGTTGTAGACCATCCTCTTATTCTTCTCCTTGATGGGGATTCATGTGAGAGGTGGTGGCAGATTGACTGAGGGGTCAACCAATTTTAAGACAACAGTTTTTTTAGTGTTCACACCTCTAGTCTCAGTGTTGAATATCTCCATGAAAGAACCCTCATCTCCCATTTCCTCATTATTTGTATCATTTTCAGCAAGGTCTAGGGGGATATTGTACACAACGTTCACCGATGTATAACAAATTTGGGGTGGATTAACAGGTTGTGAAAGGTAAGAGATATTCTTGTGTACTTTTTTGGATCTTCTTTTCCTATTTTGTGATAATATTATGGTTTCTTGGTGATAAGAGACTCAAAGAGAGACCTAACATGACCCTGCAGTATGCCTCCATTCCGGGGGATGTGAGTCATCAGATGGGATGGAATGTGCAACCACTCTGTCCATTTTATCCCCAAAATGGGAGAAGATAGACATATTTGGGTGAGAATTTGAGGTAAAAATTCTCCCAGACCTATGTTCTAGGGTTTCTCCCGTTCTTCTGTTGACATGCCTCAGCCAAGATTTCATGGCCTTTTAAGGGAATTTTGTGTTAAAATTTCCCTCAACCTTGCTGGATGGGGTTGATGCCATGTTGCGGTGGATACAGTTTCTATCTCTACCTTCTTGATCTCATGCATTTCTATATGTTTGTGAGATGGATATGGTGTTAGGTCTGTACATGAATTATTTTCTCACATGGACATGATAAGTGCTTGTAGTTTAGATTCCCTTAGATGGGATGTGTATTGGATGTTCTTGGTGGCCTGTTTTGGGATCATCATGATGTATTTCTGTCATTGGACCTGATGCTTCTGAGACTTATTCAAGGCTATTTGTTGTCGAGCTCTCCACCTTTCCTATGCAGGGAATTCATTTTACTGCCATATTGGGATGATGACATTGCAGTATATCACTTCCAGTGGGATCTTCTAGATGAGAAGTGGGGTGATGTGTAGAGATCCATGTTCTCTCTCTCCCTAGATTTGAACACCATGTGGGGGGTTATCGATAAGGTAGTATAACATTTCATGTTCATAGAGGTAGGCTAGATAAATTCCATTATTTATCTTTTATGATTATGGCCCCTATACAGACCGAAGAGCTTCTCAGTCGATTTGATGTAGAATATCTCTTATGACATTAACATGGTTTGCATACCCATCATAGGGAAAAAAATTGATTCTAACTACAAAAATGGTTCAGAGATGTTGAGGAATTTTTTGCATATATTACTTTGACAAATCACTTGGTATGTTGAAGTGAAAAGTTTTCATTATACAATACATCACTAGTAAGTCATCATGATCTAGTTGTTTCTCACAAGAAAAAAATATTTTTGTTGTTCTGCCAGAGATTCTTCTACTTGATTCACCTAGTTTGACTACTCCATAATGAGTTTCTTCAGAGTAGCTGGGTTATAGAGACTTTTGTTGACATTTTAATGATATGAGGGTGGCTTGGAAGATGACTGTGGCCTTGAGCCATCCTCTAGTTGAGATATAATATCGCTTGTCATGGAGAGAGTCTCCAACAAATCATGCCACATTTTTCCAAGCACTTCAGCATATGTAGGATTTCTCACATATGACCTAATGAGGGGAGGACCTTATTTCAATTTTAAATTTTGATTCTAGGGAGGATCATTGATGTTGGTTCCATGATGGATAAGAATACCATCATATATTAGTGCATGGCTGTAGATAGGACTTCTTTGGTGTATACCTTGGAAAGGATGTTCAAGGTAGTCTCCAGTAAGGGGATGGACTTCTTCTTTCGTGGCACCATTGAGAAGAGGTACTTCACAATGACTGCTATCATGGAGAGGGCTACAATTATATCTCTGACTATAGAGAGAGAATCTAAATTAAACACTTTGGGGAGGTCCTTTATGATGTACCGCAATGAGGGGAGGACATTCTCATTGCTTGATATCATTGTGGGGAGGGCCTTCATATCGACTATCTTCATGGGGAGGAATATTCTCATAGATTGACATCTGACTATAGAGAGAAACATATCTACAGCATATACCCTAGGGGGGCCATTATGGGGGATGATAACAAGTGTAGGAACATCTAATCATTCAATACTCTGGTCAAGTGTTGGGATAACCTAACATGAACCAATATATACTCTCTCGTGGTTGATCATTTCTATCCATGGTGTAAGCCCCTGTCAGTACTCAATGGATGACCTTCAGAGCTACTGGTAGGAGCATTGTGGATAGGACCTTAGAAACGGCAACTACCACTTCCATAATTGGTAATAGACTGATAGGATCATGAGAATCTAATATTACATAATTTGTGGTATTAAGAACTCCATTTTCCAGCCAAGAATAATCAAGAATGCGATATTCATTTTCCAGTTTCCTTTAGCTACTTTCAGGTTTGAGTTATCTATTGTGGAATACTAGTGCCACCTACAATAGGTAGAGGCCTCCATATATGGGATTCTATTTTTATGGTTCCTATAATGTCGGCAGGATACACAGATGAGCGTCTCAAGTTATAGAAGGGGTATACGCCTACCTTGGAGTGGCCACTATATTGGACCAGTGTCCCCTAGTTGCAAAAAGTAATTTTTTCCGATCTGATTGTCCTTTTATCCTGAAATATGGTCATCGGCCCTCTGGGACAAGAGAAGGGATGTGGGTCTGCGAATGGGTGACTATCCGACTTTGTGGATGAATAAACCCCCTTGAGGAGAGAAGATCGGGGGCCAACTCCTTGCCTTTTCCTCTAATGAAAATTCATCATCAAATGTCTAGAGAATATAGTCTGGGATCGACTACTAATCCTTAATCATGTCCTAGATGTGTTGATATGCATCTTTGGATGTAACAGATATAGATCCCCATTCTAATGTTGGAGAAGGTGTTTATAACTACTACGGTCCTCCATGGGTTGCCATTGGGTACTGGAAGTTCTCTTCTGTTTGGACATAGGAACAAGTCTTCCATCGTCTGTCAGCTCCAACTTCCACTATATATGTCTTGTAGTATTTTTGTTCATCTACACGAATAGGAATCTGTTCATATTTTTTCCACAGTATTTGACTGGTGGGCTTTGGTGTGTTTGGTATGAATTTGTATCTACCTATGAATTTACCTCGTATTTAATTGGTGGGGTTCATACAAATCGGTAGTATTATATGACTACCCATGGTTTTCCACATGATTTGTAAGGAGAGAATAGTGTGCGTTAGAATGGATTTTTTCCTACTTATAGCCTAGTCTCATCCTATTTGAATGATGGGATTAAGATGTATTGGAAGATATTTTCATCTGCCTATAATTTTCTGCTCTGTCTTCATGGTAGGAATGGTGAGAACTGGTAGGAATATGCATTTCCCTATATTGTGCCACCTTATTTTCATGTTGGGGTTCATAAGAGTGAGATGGGATATGCATCCATTCATAGATTTCTGCTGTATTTTTATGGAGGGCTCCAATAGGAGGGGCATAATCAAATTCCTTCCCATTATATGTTGTAGTGTCTGTGTAGTGGACCTCCTACATAAGAACTTGGGTGATAACCTGATCCTAAATATGCATTTTCCTCCCTTGGTTGGAAGCTCAATAGAATCTTTTCCATTGGACTTAACAGATTCCCTTGGTATGGGATCGTATTTAGATCAAGGATATCAGGATGTACGATTATGGTGACTATGTTTTCTGGAAGGATCCCTTGACTGAGGATCATGCACAGTGGGGGTGAATTCATTGGTGTAAACATCATTTTCATCCCCAAGATAAGGGAGGTATTTTTTGTTGCGTTCAGGGAATATCCTCAAAAAACAATTTGAGAGAGCCAGTGCAGCCGTCTTATGCTAGATTGTGGGCCATGAATAAAGAGAAAAAATGTGATATTTCACCAATTGTAGGTCCTTCCATGAAGCCTCCACAATTGGGAGCATACCGATTTGGAGCTAATCTTAGACCATCATGTTTGAAACCCAACATTGAATATGATGGGTAGGTGAGGGAGTCATTTTCTTTATTGGGGAGCTGACCGCCTATGTGGTCACTATCATGTGTGTCTGAGAAAATTTTTGGGATGCCATTTGGATCAAAGAGCGATATTATAAATGAATAATATATATATATATATATATATATATAAAATATACATACAACACAATTCTTTCAGTGTATCATCTAATGATAACTAGTGTTATTGAAAATCCCACATGTCCCTCTTTCTATTTGGATGAAAGGAGGTTATGGTGGGATAATTCATCCATCTTGGATAAGGATTCACATCGGGTTCACCCTTTTTATTATGACATGATTCATGTCATATGATGGAAGACAAAATTGCCTGACAGATAGTAACCAATTGCCCATTATTATGAAGGGTTGCACATCGGGTACGATGTCCTCAAATAGTCTCCAACATGTTTATTTATGGACCCATAAACACCCAACGTCCCTTATATCCACGATTCATGGACATAAATTCCAAATTCATGCACTCTTTGGATGAATATATGGCCAACGTCACTTAAGTAATCTATTGGCCAAGAGGATGTGAGGTTGGGCTCATCACACCATTTTGGGGGGAATGATTACCAACTCTAGAAAACTCATAAAGTTTTAAGAATTTTTCTTATGTTCTCAAATCCTTTGTTATTTCTAAATGTTTCTATGATTTACCCCTTGGTTTCAAGATTAACCACATACATGAATTGGTCGGGAATTACTGAGATAACACCATTTTATTCCATATGATGCTGCTCTCTAGAGTTCAACATCATCCTAGTGGATGAATGTTTTTTATGTGTTGGGACCAAACCCCTAATATAATCTTCCTACATATCCACATGATAGGAATCAGAACCTTGGTAGTCTGGTTCCACTTAATAGGACTCATCAACTTTTAAGGTCATGCGATGAGGACTCATCGATGCAGTTTAACCACATGTTATAAGGACATCTTGGAAAAAGAAGCATAGTCAATATTTCATGTCGAAACTACATTTATGTGGCCCAGGATGCTTTGGAGAGGCATGTTCTTCTAGGTGGATATGGAACTACCAGGGATATGGCATGATGAACACTTGGGTGGTTTGGGTGTTGGGTTTGGACCTTAGGAAGGATTATTACATACCCTAGTTAGTTGGTCATCAGATCCCTCGTTGTTATGTTGTAGATTGTATTTATATTACAGAGAAGGACCATTTGTGAGAATCCAATTGGGCCTTACTCCTAAAGAATATTCCCTTTTATGAGGGGACATCATTTGTAAATACACATTGGATATATCATTATGACAAGAAATGGTGGGGGCTTACACCTTAGAGGGGGCCTTTCATAAAATAGTCTTGTTAGGGATTACCCCTAAAAAGGATGCCCTGGGGTGTTTGGGTGAATTCTTATTGGGACCTAATTTTAAGGATAATGTCCCTTGATATCAAGCCTTATGAAGTCATACTACGTGTCTTGATCAATGTAGGAATCATTGTTCTCGTAGTTCAATGTAAAATCATATATGATTGGGGCCTACACATTGGAGCATCCCATTTGAGATCAAGCCTTCAGAAATGCATTCTACATATCCTGGGTAGTGCAGTAATTAGAGTTCTCATAGTTCATTTCAAGATGTTGTGGATGTTGTGATCCTTGTCAACCTCTAAGCCCATGTAATTCATGATTTTTGTGAGATACAAGAGGATACAGTAGATCCGACAGACCACTCACCTTTCTTTCTCCACTGATGGAAAAGGAGGACGATGGAGGAAGAGGTCGGGCTGACAACATGATGAGAGAGGGGGGGGGGGATTTGATTATTCCAACCCTCAACCATGTTTATATCTAGGATAGACACATTTTTACATCTCCCCAAATGTGTACCACGCCAAGACTGAGAGGAGAAAGAGAACTGCCTCCCATAGAAAATTTATGGAGTCACTTTAAGGGGGTTCCCTAAAGTTGGTTATAAGAAAATGGAGAAGTGACTTTATTTTTCAAAAGGATAGGTAGGATGGATTTCATTGACTTATCACTATTAATTATTGAATAGAAATTCCATTGATTAACCTTGATCCCTAGAAAAGGGACGTACATGTGAGCATCCCAAAGTTTGAACACTAGTTTACCATTAGAATATAGACCTCTAAACACTCTGGGGCCCATACCATTGCAGGGATTACCCACATGTCTCAACATACAACGAGTATGTATAATTATAAGGACATGTTTATGCACTTTATAGTTTTAACATATGGTTCTGGTGAATTTGGAAGAGGCTTTGGCCTAATGATGATGAACAATTTCACAGAGGGGATTTAGAGGACGTGATAGAAATGTAAGGGCATGAGTAGTACAGGAAGATGGGAATCCAAATGGTTCCCTAATTCTTATATCATTTTTTCGTATAGGGTGGGGTAACCAAAATATAGTGTATTATTATATGGGTAGATGGGTCGTCCACGTAAAGAGGTGGTACACAGACCAAAATACTATCTCTGTACCACGGTGGTATGTAGACCTGGATGTGGTCTACATACCGTAGTGGTACGCGGTCTCAGGATCCATCTGCATAATGTGGTGGTATGCAGTTCTAGATTCTATCCATGTGGAGTACAACTACACATGGTACGGTTTCGTTTTCATAAAGATGTGCTTTGTGGTACACAAGATTAATGAAGGGGAATTGGTCGTACAGTTCAGGGGAAGATCATCCCTGAGGGAGTATAGTTCTTGGTTCACCAATTAGGTTCACGAGTTTTCCATATTATTTGTTTTATCAATTTTTATAGTTGAAAATGATTTTATACATACTGAAAACCTTTCTTGGTTCTGTATTCCATTGATCATTTTCCTTCAAAGTCATTCATCAATAAACATCATTCTCTTAAAAAAAACCTTATCTTCTATCTCCCACCCTCATCTCCCCTTATGGTCCTTTTATAGAGTTTCGAGGAGGATGTATTTATGGGTTACACTAGACTTTTATTAGAAGACCATGTAGAAATCATCCAACATGCAGAAGACTTGGTCAATAGAGACAAGTGGGGCTGCGGTTCACAATAGAGAAAATCACTTCCTAGATCCCTCAAATGACGCAGTTCGTAGGATGCCACTAACCTCACATTGTCTGATAATTAGGATTGTGGGTATGGTGTGTGGGGGTGTAACTCTCCATCATGTTTTTTCAAATGAAACAGTTCATAGGGATATATATTTTGGGTGTAATTTCTACTCTTCTATTTCGACAATGATGTGGTTCATAGGGGATCCGCAACATTCCACATTTAATCAATGAATTGACTAGTTCACTAGCCGAAGCCACATTGGGAAGTGTTTTACAGGCTACCCATGTATTTTTAAATTTTCAAGAAATACTATCAATGTACAATTCCCATAAATCAGTATGCAGACTACTTTGGTCTTTTTCTCAATTCGATTTCTTCAATATTCTTCTAAATTTTTCAATCAACCATGCATTATATTTCTTCATCAAACTTATACGTGTATATGAATTTGATTTTCAGTGTTTTTAAGACCCTACAAGGTACCTTGTATTATCTAATGTCAAGATTATCAATTATAAAATAGAATTGATAGTTCATGGGGTCTTTCACACACTATATCTCAATAGTGTTAAATTAATATATATATACATAATGAAATACATTATTATAGAATTTTTTTTTGTAGATTTTCAATAATGTGATGAATTATATGGGTTTTAAATTATTTTTAAATCATAAAAGATATTTTTGGATATTTATTTAATGTTCATTTTATTTAAAATTAATTATTTATTATATGTATTTAATTAATGATTAAATGTCACTGAAATATTAATATATAAATATGCCATAGATATTAATTATTAATATCGAATACCTTTAAAATAATATGGAAGACTAATAATTTGTAGATAAAATGTTTTTATTGAAATGATAAGAGTAATTTAGAGATTTCTAACAAATTAAAAAACAATGAAAAAATATAAAGTAGTTAATATTTATAATTATGAACTATCCGTAATTTTTAATTTTGTTTCATCAAACTATAATGGTTTATTTAAGAAACTATTTTACCCATATGAAGATGTGTTTTAATAATTTATTTAATCTAGGATTAAAAAATATTAAATTTGTCATATTTAAATATGCACATTTTTTGCAAAAAATAATTTGAATATAAATTATTTATATTTCATTTCTTATAATATATTTAAGTAAAATTACATTTAATGTAAATATGATGGTGTACACTTTGTGATGAAATATAAAGTGCTTGTATTTATTTTATTATGGAATGTCCAAAATTCATGGCTAAATTATAACTTATTTATAATTTTTTATTTATAAATTATTTACAATTTTGTATCTCAAGTGTAAATATATGAGTTTCTCATTTATTTAATATATTACCAAACTTATTTGTGAATATAAATGTTATTGTAATGCACCGGCCCCAGTTACCCAGTCTGTGCATTATTACATAACATTGGCATGATCACAAGAAAGATCAAATCTCGAAAGACCGATTGGTTTAGTAGCCTTGGAAACACTAGATACATTCATAAGTCTTACATTACATCATAAAAATGAAAACTACAAAAACATATATTCTTCATAGGCCACACTCATATCCCCACATACTATCCCTACAGGTCATTCATAAATTACTTCTTCACATCCTGGGAAAAATAAAACATTGAAAGGGGTGAGCTCAAATGCCCATTAAGGATAACAATATAGCAGAAACTTTCATAAATAAGAATAAACATTTAAGGAAATGTATAACTAAAACAAAAGCCTTTTGAACTTGAACTTCAACATATTATGGAAAAAATAAAATGAAATAATTACATTTACTTATTCACATGGATATTCTACTAATCGAATAATCACATGAAATATCAATAACCACTTTCATAATAATGGAATGCATAATGCCAGACTATCATAACCACATAGCCAAGGCCTCATGCCAAGTCTAAAAATAAGACTTTGTCAAGGCCTTGTGCCAAGACACTAGTTTGTCTCATGAGACCTACTGATGCATCTAGGAGCTATAGCGGGCTCCACCCGTCACATATTAAGTCCAATGCATTCCTCATATGAACAGGTTTAACCATAACATAAACATTCGTATTAAAACTAGCATACGAAATGTCAATACATTCACCATAAACCATGAATCGTATAAAAATAACACATCCATAGTCAAACATATCACAAAACCTTAAATACAATATGGAAGTTTTGTATCATAATAAATCAACTTCAAATAAGCTTAAAATCCTTCAAAGGATGTTGACATAGATGAAATCAAAACTGTTTGAGAGAAATATATATTTTTGAAATCATTTAAAAGTCAGGTAATTATAAAAGAAAACATTTACTTTGAAAATATTCTTATAAGCTTGTAATGGAGGTTTTGACGATTTTATAATGGCGGAAAATAGCTGCACCCGCCGTATAAGTTATAAAAACATTCTTACCTTAATTTTTTCAAAAAGGATAAAAAGAACCTTGTTTGGAAAACGACAGAATGATTCCTTTATAAACTTCTTATAAAAAATGAAACAAGGGTATAAATGACTTTAACCCATATTCTGTAAAATAGTAAGAATGTTTTGAAATACATTTTTACGAAACATGGATGTGGATGATAAATAAGTCGAAGTAGATTAATATGTATAAACAACCTCGGCTAATGAAGAGATTGCGAAATAAACCCTTACCTTGTACTTTTCCATGGTTGGTGGTAGGTTAACCTCTTGTATAATGGTTAAATAATTGTTATTAAATTATAAAAGAATCATATATATTAATATGTTATCATATATTATTTTTTAACATTGATTTGTTAATAATATCTTAGTATTATCATTGTTTCGGGTGTTAACTTACTCGTTTTATTTTGTATGATTTGTTACGTAATCCATGTTTTTCATGTATAAGTTGTATCTTATTCCTATCCAGAATGATATAAAGTCCTTAGACATTATTTTTAAATCATCAAATGATAATTATACTTGAATGGATACGATGGAGAATGAATCTCGTCGCGTTCGTGGAGACGATAGTCCGTACGTACGCATGAGTGACAATATCATTCTTTTGATATTAAAATAATATATAATTGGATGGTATATCATATATACAGAATCATTATAATGTTATATTTATTATTTAAATGAATTACACATCATTGATATACCCATCCAAATAATAATTTATTGAATAACAATTACACCACGGCGTGGAGACGGTAAGCCGTACGTACGCACGTATGGTGACATGTTATTCAATGGATGGATAGAATACTGAAATATTGTTGTAAAATGTTTATAAAAACATAAAATTATATATAATATACTAGAGTTATTATTTTATAATGGTAATAACAATGAAATAAGAAGTGGAAGAAGAAAGGATCTTGAAAAAGGGTGGTGAAATCATTACCTCTTCTTTGGGTTCTTCCTTTTGATTTGATCAAAAGGGCTCTTTAAGTTGGATTGATGACTAAAGGAAGGCCTCTAGGATGAATTTAGGTATGTTGAGAGAGTATTTGTGCAGAGTTTGGCCGAACCAAAAGGCTTTGAAGGTGTGAGTTAATGAGAAGGGAGAGTTCCATTTTATAAGAGGGGTGAGGGGCACCTTTGGAAAAGCTATAAATATTATTTTATAATAAATTAATATTCGGTTTCTAATGGATCCAAAGTATATTATTTAAAGTTTAAGGATGGGATAGGTCGAAAACCACTCACACAATGGAATTTAAACAGGTTTGGGTTACTATATTAACCTTATCATTAAGTATTAACTCTTAGTTAATTATTTTTACTTTTAAAATGTCTCTTTGTTTTTTATATTATATGGTTAATAATCTTACTATATACATCCAATCGACCCCCAAGTGGTCCATTAATGATACACCTATCATGATATAAGTCTCTTGGCCGAACCGTAGATTTTTAGTAATTTAATATCCATTAATAATATAATATTTGTTTTAAAAACTCTTTTATGTCAATTTTGATACTATTCAATAATTGATTCTTGTGAAACTCATAACAGAAATATTAATTAGAAAAAAGTTAATTAAGTCAATCTTAACATGTCATATTAGCCTATAATATTAGTTTAATTAATAAAGTGTCTCAAATTATATTTATTTGTGTATTTACAATATCAATTATTTTAATTTTGCACTATTATTGTAATTACTACATCATTATTGTGTCATTAAAAAATTAAATTATTTTAGGTCTAAAAATTATAAATAAAATATCATTATGTAGGAAATCTTTTTATCTTTCTAATGAATATTTAAAATCGAATTTATCTTATGTATAACCCTATATTAATAATGTTTTAGTAAATAAACATTGATTTTAACTCTTTTAACTCTTCTTTGAATTAAATAATAATAAATGTACTAAGCTAATCCAACTAGACCTAAATGATAATATTTTATTCTTAAGGTTGTTCTTTGTTCGAGATAAACTTTTCAAATAGAATTAGGACATGTTTTAGGGTAATATTAATATCATTTTTCCCTTAATTACCCTATTTACTTTTAACCATGGTAAATAAAAGTAAAAAATTTCTATTCACCAAAAAATTATTTTCATCTCAATGAACCACATTTTACTCCTTGACATTAACCGTGTCTCTCGGATTTTTGAAATTCCAATCACAGAAGCGGTAAAATTATGTTTTATGAAAAATTCAGTTTTTTAACTACCATATAGTAGTTTCATTATTCATCAAAAAATGATGTTTTTCAGAAAAATACCAAAAATTCACCCTAGGCTAATTTCGATATTATGAATCCAAAAATGAAGTCCATTTTGAAAAATAAAATTTATAAAATTTCAAAAAGTAAGTATTACTATTCATAACGGCTAGTTTGATTGGTTGTGGTGTGTTAGAACTCGATGTTCCGTACAACACACGCTATTGGATTATTTAAAGAGAAGCGTACCATAGAAGATTGGGGTGTTACATACTCCCCTCCTTCAAATAATTTCTTCCTCTAAATTTATAGAATACTACCGCATGAAAAGAATTGGGGGGTTCTTCATCATAAGTTCCTCGAGTTCCCACGTTGCCTCTTCCATCATAAGGTTTTTCTCACAAGACTTTTACCAGACGTGTCGTCCGATTTCTCAGTACTTGTTCTCTCGTATCAAGAATCCTGATGGGATCTTCGCAATAAGATAGATCGGGTTCCAATTCTAATTCCTTGTAGGTGAGTACATGTGTTGGGTCAGGCATGTATTTCCTCAATAGAGATACGTGGAACACATCATGATCTTTGGAGAGACTTGGCGGCATTGTCGATCGGTAAGCTATAGCCCCAATTCGTTCTATAATTTCGAAAGGTCCGATGTACCTGGGACTCAATTTACCTTTGTTACCAAAACATATGACTCCCTTCCATGGAGATACCTTCAGGAAAAAATGATCACCAACTTGAAATTCCAAATCCTTCCTTCGATTATCAGCATAGCTCTTCTGCCTACTTTGAGCTGCTTTGATGTGATTTTGGATTACCTTCAACTTTTCCATAGTTTCCTCCAGCAGTTCTGGACCTACAAGTTTTTTTTCACCTGCGTCATCCCAACAGGTTGGTGTGCGACATCTCATTCAGTATAACACTTCATATGGTGCCATCTGAATACTCAAATGGAAGCTATTGTTATAGGAAAATTCTACCAAAGGTAAATATTGATCACACATACCCTAAAAGTCAAGTGAGCAAGATCTCAACATGTCTTCTAAGGTTTGAATAGTCCGTTCTGATTGTCCATCTGTCTGAGGGTGGTAGGTAGTTCTCAAATAAAGTTTAGTATCCAGGGATTTCTGAATACTTTTCTAGAATCTTGAAGTAATACATGGATCAAGATCTGAAACAATCGATAGGCGTACTCCATGAAGTCTCACAACTTCATTAATATATAGTCTTGCTAGACGTTCTAGTGGTAGATCTTCTCTTATAGAAAGAAAATGTGCTGAATTGGTAAGACGATCAACAATATCCCATATTTCATTGTTCCTTCTAGGAGTCTTTGGTAGCCCCCTGACAAAGTCCATCGTAATATTGTCCCATTTCCACTCCGGTATGTGAAGAGGTTGCATGACTCCTCCAGGCTGTTGCCTTCCAGCTTTCACTTGTTGACAAACCATACATCTTGACACCAAATCAGAAATTTCCCTCTTAATGTTGTCGCACCAAAAATGTTTCTTCAAATCTCTATACATTATGTGCTCCCATGGTGTATCGAGAAATTTGAACTATGAGTATCATCCAGCAATTCCCTTTTTAGATCAGGTATATCAGGAACACAATGTCTCTTCCCGAATTTCAAAATTCCTTCTTTATACACAAAGTCTCTCAATCTCCCATCATTCACGGCTTTAATCATATTTTGAAATTCTTCATCTTCGGTCTGAGAACTCTTAATCCTTTCTAGTAATGATGGTTTGGAAACCATTTGAAAAAGAATTGATGTTTCACCTTCCCTGGTTATTCCCATGTCCATCTTCACTAGATCCATGAAAATTGGATCCCTTTAAATTCTCATCACGTTCAAAACTCCATGGTCTATTCTGCTGAAAGCATATACCACCTTTTTTTCTTTCCCTGGGTGGTAGTGTATCGTACAATAATAATCCTTGAGTAATTCAAGCCATCTCCTTTGCCTCATGTTGAGTTCTTTTTGTGAGAAAATATATTTCAAACTCTTGTGATCAGTATAAATCTCATATTTTCACCATAGAGGTAGTGCCTCTATATCGTCAAAGAAAAGATCATAGCTACTAACTCGAGATCATGAGTAGGATTGTTTTGTTCATGAATTTTCAACTGTCGGGATGCATAGGCAATAAACCTATCATTCTACATAAGGACACAACCAATTCATTTCTTCGATGCATCACTATAAATAACGAACCCATCATTCCCCGATGGTAGAGTCAATATAAGAGCATTGACTAATCTTCTCTTCAGTTCTTTAAAACATTTTTCAAACTCTTTTGTCCGAAAAAATTTAACCCCTTTACGTGTGAGCTTTGTTAATGGGTTAGCCAACCGGGAAAAATTCTGGACGAAACGTCGATAATAACATGTTAAACCAATAAAACTGTGTACCTCAATTATACTCGTAGGTGCTGGACATTCTTGGATTTCAATGGTCTTAGAAGGGTCAACAGAGATTCCATATTTGGAGACAATATGGACACGGAATGAAGTCTCCTGAAGCCAGAATTCACACTTCCTAAACTTCCCATATAATTATTGTCTTCTCAGTGTCTTCAGAATAATTCCCAGGTGATTTTTATGATCTTCATAGTTTTTGGAGTATACCAAGATATCATCAATAAATACCACCACAAATTCATTGAGATATTATTTGAAAACACTATTCATCAGGTCCATGAATACAGAGGGTCCATTAGTCAATCCAAAAGGCATTACTGTACACTCGTAATGCCCATACCTGGTTCAAAATGATGTCTTCGGAATGTCTTCCTTCTTCACACACAACTGAT
The DNA here is from genome assembly GCA_963277665.1 of Viscum album. NCBI lineage: Eukaryota > Viridiplantae > Streptophyta > Magnoliopsida > Santalales > Viscaceae > Viscum > Viscum album. Next base: position 851,089,441 of record OY728157.1, on the reverse strand, counting down.
GGTATCCAGATCAAAGGTCAATCTTTGAAAAGTATTGACCTCCATGCAGTTGGTCAAATAAATCATCAATGCGAGGTAGTGGATACTTGTTCTTTATTGTTACAGCATTGATCTCCCTGTAGTCGATAAATAACCTCATAGATCCATCATTCTTTTTAACAAAAAGAACAGGGGCTCCCCATGGTGAAACACTAGGGAGAATAAATCCATTATTACTCAATTCCTCTAGTTGTTTCTTTAGTTCGACTAATTCCACAGTGGCCATTCTATAAGGGGTCTTCGATATAGGCCTTAAACCATGAATTATGTCAATGGAAAACTCAACTTCTCGCTCTGGAGGATGTCCATGTAAATCATCCGGAAACACATCTACATATTCTTTCACAATAGGTACATCCTCTATTTGAACATTACTTTCCTCACCCAAAGTCATTTCATTATATTCCTCCTCAATAATTGAATTTAGTTGGGATACTGGGGGTGTATATAGGTAAGAATTAGGTGGTGACGATTCTTCTCTAATGATAAGGTGTTCCTTATCATCATCATCAATAATCGTAACCTCTTTCTTCTTACAATAAATCTTCGCATCATAGTCCGAAAGCCAGTCCATACAGAGGATTATATCAAACTCAATCATAGGTATGACGATGAGATCAGCAGATAATGAACATTTATGAGCTCTAATGGGGATTTATTCACAAATCATTGTTGCAATGATACTTCCCTTCAGAGTTTTAACTGACAACTCCCTTGTTAAATCAAATTGGAAATATCTAATTTTCATAGCAAACTAGGAAGATATGAAACAATGCAATGATCCAGAATCAAATAATGCATTTTCTAAACTTGAGGAAACCATTAAATTACCTTCCAGCACGTCTTTCGGAGCTTCTACCTCAGCAGTTGTGATAGCATAAGCTTGGCCTTGATCCCTTGGCCTTTTCTGAGGTAAGTTCCCTTGAATCTTAGGAAATTCATTTGCATAATGTCTCATCTCCCTGCAATTGTAGCACTGAACATTGGTAGCTTCCTTCTTCCCTTTGCAATCACGAGCTTGGTGGCCTTTTTCACCACACTTGTAACAGACACCCATTCCCTTAAAGCAAGTAGCGGGGTGTTTCTTCCCACATTTACCACAGGATGGATATTCTACCATTCCCTTATTCCCCTTATTTCCATTCCCAGATTGATCAGAAGATCTCTTCTTCTATTGCTTTGATTTAAAGTCATAAGACTTAGAGAATTCGTTTTTAGTCTTGATAGTACATGAGACAATGTCTTCGTACGATGAAACGGATTGTGAGACTAATGCTCGACGGAGAAATGGTTTTAACCCATCAAAGAAATGATCAATGTTACTTCTTGGGTTATGTATATAATTTCCAGAAAACCTTGCTAACCTTGTAAAGTTAGCCTCATACTTTGCGACATTCTCATCCTCCTTTTGGCTCAGACCCAAAAATTGTCTTTCCATATCTGCTCGAGGGTCACGAGGAAAGTATTTTTCTAAAAATAGATCTTTGAACTCCCTCCATTCCATATTTTATACTTCATCATCTTCCTTGGTGTTTTGAATCAATGGACACCATTGATCAGCATTTCTAGTGAGGTGGTAAACTGCCATGATAACTTTTTCCCTTTAACTACTCCCCAAAGCCTGAAATATTTTCTCTAGGGAATTTATCCATTTCTTAGCTACTAAGGGATTTGTACTCCCATTGAACATTGGTGGTTGTTTCCTGATGAAGCGATCTAACATTGATCTTCTACTCTGCGGATCATGGTGCTCCATACAGGTAAGGTTATTATTCATAACCTGAGTGAGTTGTCCCAGTATGGTGATTTGCTGATCGGCACCAGTTACATCACCAGCTCCACTATAATTATCTTGAGCAGGAGCGAAATCCCTACATAGAGGGCGTGCATTGATACAATTTCCATTTCTTCCACTAGGCTCCATTTCTAAACAACGGAATAAACAAGATCAGTTTATGAATCAAAATACATCATTCCATACTTATAAAACACTTAACATAAATTGAACTATTTATGGATATAATCTGTATCATATAAATGTTTTCTTTGAGGAATTATATACTCATAGACCCTTTATAATGATTTGTAATGAAAATGAGAGTTATCCTAAGCATATCCCCTGGGAGTGTCGTAACCAAGAGTGCAGCAAGGCCCGTTGTCGTGCACCAGTTCCCGTTCGAGTCCATCTCAAAGCGGTGTTTTCAGGTTTTACCCCTAGGTACATCTGTGCCAGAGCCGTCTCTACCTGCTCATATCCAGACAGAGATGTATTGCTCAGAAAACTCACAAAATCTCGACAATACCAAAATTTTAGGAAGTTCTTCTATACTAATCCTAAAAGTTTATCTTAGGTCTACGCGCTCTAATAAGAGTTTATCTAAATCTAGCTTCCAAGGTTTGTACTGAACTTCCTCTGATACCAACTGTAACGCCCCGACCCCCGTTACCCAGAGTCGGTGCATTATTACATAACATTGGCATGATCACAATAGAGATCAAATCTCAAAAGACCGATTAGTTTAGTAGCCTTGGAAACACTAGATATATTCATATGTCTTACATTACATCATAAAAATGAAAAATACAACAACATATTTTCTTCACAGTCCACAGTCATATCCCCACAAACTATCCCTGTAGGTCATTCATAAATTACTTCTTCACATCCTGGGAAAAATAAAACATTGAAAGGGGTGATCTCAAATGTGCATTAAGGATAACAATATAGCGGAACTTTTCATAAATAAGAATAAACATTTAAGGCAATTTATAAATAAAACAAAAGCCTTTTGAACTTGAACCTCATCATAGTATGGCAAAAATAAAATGAAATAATTCCATTTAGTTATTCACATGGATATTCTACTAATCGAATAATCACATGAAATATCAATAACCACTTTCATAATGATGGAATACATAATTCCAGACTATCATAACCACATAGCCAAGGCCTCGTGCCAAGACTACAAATAAGATTTTGTGAAGGCCTTGTGCCAAGACACTAGTTTGTCTCATGAGACATACCGATGCATCGAGGAGCTATAGCGGGCTCCACCCATCACATATTAAGTCCAATGCATTCCTCATATGAACAGGTTTAAACATAACATAAAAATTCGTATTAAAACTATCATACTAAATGTCAATAATTTCACCATAAACCATAAATGGTATAAAAATAACACATCCACAGTCAAACATATCAGGAAACCGTAAATACAATATGGATGTTTTGTATCATAATAAATTAACTTCAAATAAGCTTAAAATCCATCATAGGATGTTGACATAGATGAAATCAAAACGGTTTGAGAGAAATATATCTTTTTTAAATCATTTAAAAGTCACGTAATTATAAAAGAAAAAATTTACTTTGAAAATATTCTTATAAGCTTGTAAGGTAAGCTTTGAAGATTTTATAACAGCGGAAAATAGCTGCACCCACCGTATATGTCAAGAAAACATTCTTACCTTAATTTTGTTGAAAAGGTTAAAAAGCACCTTGTTTGGAAAATGAAAGAAAGATTCCTTTATAAAATTCTTATAAAAAGTGAAACAAGGGTATAAATGAATTTAACCCATATTATGTAAAATAGTAAGAATGTTTTGAAATACATTTTTATGAAACATCGATGTGGATGATAAATAAGTCCCAGTAGATTATTACGTATAAACAACCTCGGATAATGAAGAGATTACAAAATAAACCCTTACCATGAAAATTTACTTTGTTGGGGGTAGGTTAACCTCCTGTATAATGGTGAAATAATTGTTATTAAATTATAAAAGAATCATATATATTAATATGATATCATATATGATCTTTTAACATTGATTTGTTAATAATATCTTAGTATTATCATTGTTTCAGGTGTTAACATACTCGTTTTCTTTTATATGTTTTGTTACGTAATCCATGTTTTTAATGGATAGGTTGTAACTTATTCATATCCAGAATGATATCAATTCATTAAACATTATTTTTAAATCATCAAATGATAATTATACTTGAATGGATACGATGGAGAATGAATCTCATCGCGTTCGTGGAGACGGTAGTCCGTACGTACGCACGAGCGACAATATCATTCTTTTGATATGAAAATAATATATAATTGGATGGTATATCATATAAAAGGAATCATTATCATGTTATATTTATTATTTACATGAATTAAAAATCATTATTATACCCATCGAAATAATAATTTATTGAATAACAATTACACCACGACGTGGAGACGGTAAGCCGTACGTACGCATGTATGGTGAAATGTTATTCAACGGATGGATAGAATACTGAAATATGGTTGTAAAATGTTTATAATAACATCAAAGTATATATAATATACTGGAGTTATTATTTTATAATGGTAATAACAAAGAAAGAAGAAGTGGAAGAAGAAAGGAACTTGAAAAAGGGTGGGGAAATCATTACCTCTTCTTCGGGTTCTTCCTTTTGATTTGATCAAAAAGGCTCCTTAAGTTGGATTTCTGACTAAAATAAGGCCTTTAGGATTAATTGAGTGAATTTTAGAGAGTAATTGGGCAGAGTTTTGCCAAACCAAAAGGCTTTGAAGGTGTGAGTTAATGAGAAGGGAGAGTTCCCTTTTATAAGAGGGGTGATGGGAAGCTTTGGAAAAGCTAGAAATATTATTTTATGATAAATTCATATTTGGTATATAATGGCTCAAAAGTGGATTATTTAAAGGTTAAGGTGGTTATGGGTAGAAAAACAGTCAACCAATGTAATTTATACAGGTTTGGGTTACTATATTAACCTTATCTTTAAGTATTAAATCTTAGTTAATTAGTTTCACTTTTACAATGTCTCTTTGTATTTTTACATTATATGGTTCATAAACATATTATATACATATATGAGACCCCCAAGTTGTCCCTTAATGATAAAAATATCATGATATTAGTCTCTTGGCAGAACCTTAGATTTTTAGGAATTTAATATCAATTAATAATATAATATTTGTTTTAAAAACTCTTTTATGTCAATTTTGACACTATTCAATAATTGATTTTTTTGAAAATCATAACAGAATGATTAATTCTAAAACTGTTAATTAACTCAATACTAACATGTCTTATTAACCTAGAAAATTATTTTAATTCATAAAAGGTCTCAAATTATATTTATTTGGGTATTAATAATATCAATTATTTTAATTTTTCACTATTATGGTAATTATTGCATCATCATTATGTCATAAATAAATTAAATTATATAATGTCTAAAAATTATAAATAAAATATAATTATCTAGGAAATAGTTTTAGATTTCTAATCAATATTTACAATCGAACTTATCTTATGTATAACCCTATATTAAAATTTTTTTAGTAAATAAACATTGATTTTAACTCTTTTAACTCTTCCTTGAATTAAATAATAATAAATGTCCTAATCTAATCCAAGTGGACCTAAATGATAATATTTTATTCCGAAGGTTGTTTTTGGTCGAGATAAACTTGTCCAATAGAATTAGGACATGTGTTTGGGTAATATTAACATCATCTTTACCCTTAATTACCCTATTTACTTTTAACCGTGGTAAATAAAAGTAAAAAGTTACTATTCACCAAAAAATTATTTTCATCTCAATGATGCACATTTTACTCCTTGATATTAACCGCATTTCTCGGATTTTTGAAATTCCAATCACAGAAGCGGTAAAATTATGTTTTATAAAATATTCAGTTTTTTAACTACCAAATAGTAGTTTCCCTATTCATCAAAAATGAAGTTTTTCATAAAAATACCAAAATATCACCCTAGGATATTTTCGATATTCAGAATCAAAAATGAAGTCCATTTTGAAAAATAAAATTTATAAAATTTCAAAAATTAGGTATTACTATTCATAATGGCAAGTTTGATTGGTTGTGGTGTGTTAGAACTCGATGTTCCGTACAACACACGCTATTGCATTATTCCAAGAGATGCATACCGTAGAAGCTTGGGGTGTTACAGTTATACTACAAATGAATGTTTTCAATTGTTAAAATTGTTAAATTGCTTCTATATATTGATATACATGCATCTAAGGAGTTATAAGCTTTATATGATAATTTATTTAGTTTTATTATACCTTTACTTTGGCTTGTACTAGGTTATAAAAAATTTGGAATTTAACTATAATTTTTATATATTATGTGTTATAAGTTAGATGAAATTGAAGTCTCTCTTGAGTATAGTATCTCTGAGTACATGGAACTTCTGTAAAATTTCTAACTTGTTCTAAGGCATATGAATTGTCACGAAAATTGAGGGTTGGCTATCTATTTCTCAAAGTATACTCTTGTGGGGATTACATAGTTCATATGATTTGATTACCATTACCTGAATGGGTATCATTCTGCTTATTAATGGGATGTATTGGAATATGTATTAATATAATTGGAATTTAATTTGTGTTAGTAACATAATATATTAGTTGTGTAAAGAGTTACAAATCAATAATGTTTGAACATCTTGATTTGGTGAAAGTAATATGATTCTGAACTAAATCACTAGAAGTGTGCATGAATATAACATTAAAAACATGAGATAGTGTGGGTTAATAAAATTAAATTTAAAAATACTAAGTGTTATATTACTAATGAATATACAATTTTTAAGAACTTGATCATTCAATATGGGTGAATATAACCCTTTAGGTTCCCATGGGTCATCTTTTATATAGAAATTAAGTAATTCGGTGTCCCTAACCATTAGGTGACTTGTTCATGGATTATTCTTTGTGTTACACTTAGTTAGAAAACCATAACTTCTAGGATACAATAGGAATAGAGTTGAATAAATCCATTTTATGGGTCCGGTTAAAGAGTTAATTAAACAAAAATCCATGTGTCTAACATAATATGATTGATATAATTTCCTATCATATATATTCAAGTCTTATTTATGTTTTTAACTGGTATCATTCATGATGAAATTTATATCATGGAACACTAATATCTATGATGTATTTAAAAGTAGTCATCATTTTACTGGGTGTAATTATTAATTAATGTCCTTATTAAATGATTATAAAACATGATACTCGTATAATAAAAAATGAACATAAATAATCACCATCACCATCTAAATTGACTATGATTCCAATCATTGAAAACTGAGAGATTATTTCAAGATACTTAATAGATTATATGAAAACATAGAAAAATTATTATATAAGATTGAAAATTACATGAATTAGGCAAAACTCTCTAGGAGAAATCAATTATTGAATTTAGTCATCTTGGGAATCTATATTCTTAGTAGAAGCATAAAATAATTGACTCAAATGTGTCAAAATAATCATATGAAAAATGAATATAGATACTTTATCATCTACTAAAATATTCAATGTGATTGAGTATGTTAATGACTTGGAGATAAAAAAAATCCTCTAATGCATGTTATGGCTATAGATTTCATTGTGTCGTCATCATTGAAAATTTTCCAATAATGTGAATGTATTTAAGATATCTCTCCTCTATTTTCTCAAAATGATTAGGTTAGATGATTTTGGCATACGATGTCCAATTTCTAGTGGTTCATCGATGGTACAAGTAGATTAAATGTTAAATCGGAAGAAGAAAAGTTAATTGAAATGTCTAATGTTTCTTCCAATACCTAGAAAATGTCATTTAATCCTAAATGTAAATTTTTTAAGGGAAATTATCATATATAATTGGATCATAAAAGTACTTGTATGATTTTTTGAAACTCCCTAGAATGTCCATGTCGTGTATTGGTGTTATAGAAATAAATTACATTATTTTTATGCATATAAGATAATGAATATATACTTTATAAATATTGTAAATATATTGGAGTTTACAATGGAAATAATTGACAGATCGTGTAGTTTGTATTCAAATGAAGAAGAAAAGGGTTTCAAAATCATTGTGTTTAATGTAAATGAATATCTCAAAAGCTGATGGACCTAATTAATGTATATGTATTTACATAATAGTTCTCTTATATGATAAGAGAAATGGAATGATAGAAAATAATTTTTATAAAAAATATGTGATAATGAATTTTATTCATGTGCTTTATAATCCATTGGATTCTATAAAATGTCTTCAGAAGATGAAAAAATAAAGATGTTTTATCAGAGATAAAAAAAATTATTCAGATATTTTTAAAATAAAATGGGTATGATCCCATCAACCCCAGTGGAATATTTTTAAAGTCCTCTTTAACTAATATTTTTCTAAATACGTAGAATACCATAAATTGCATCGATAAACTGGTTTATTTGTTAAATGTTCCTATCAAAATTAATAAATTTTATTTCTTAACACAATGATGATTATAATTAGTAGTATGAAATTTTATAATGAATATATCATATAAGGTAATAGTAATAATTTTTTAAAATTATATAACTACAATGTTAAAAAATATATAATTATTCTAGTCAAAGTGAATTTCACTCAATACCATAAAAGTTTTTGGTTATATTGGTAAAATATTAATGTAAAAGTCACAATTTTTTTCAAAAAAAATTCAAGGAAATTTTGTTATTTCTAAAGGGTTCTAAGAATGATGATGATTATGATGATGAAATTAGAAATAGTTATAAGTAGAAAATTGAATTTTTACATGATAATATTTGATGTTGTTAAGAAAACGAGTGTGAATACTATTTTCAAATAATTGATGATTAGGAATATGATTCCTAAGTCTCAACATTATTCAAACTATCTATCTTCATATATGTTACTCTCTAAATTTTTAGGTTGTGGATATTATCATAGGTTCACAAAGAGATGTTACATGAACTATATAGAGATGTATTGAGTTTACTAAAACCCCAAAAGTAAAGAATACAAAAGCCTGATAAGAAAGATTATCATATGTGATATGATGATATAAGGGATTTTTTAGGATTTGATAATATTTTTAAAGGAGTTTATGAATATAAAATGTTTCATGTTATATAAGAGGTAGTATTTACATTACCATTCTTTCATGATGGCTGTATATAATCATGAAGTGAAATGATAATTGAACTGTCACATAACAGATGTATTTCCTGCAGTATTGTAAATTGTGATGAAATATTATTGTTAGCATGAATATGATTCTTTTATCAGGATATAAAATATGATCATTATGCACAAAATAGGTTTTGTGTGCTGGATAACTCAAGAATTATACCACATAGAGTGTTACAACCCATGTATTTGGTATATTAGTGGTGTATGGTAAATATTTGGACTTCCCTATAAATGAATTTTGTGTGATAAAAAGCATGATATCATATATATGTTAATATTTTTCTTACGTAATTTTTAATGATTAGATAATCATGGGGTGTTTTGGTATGTTTATGGTCATATCACTGCTTGTAGCTTAATAATGATGAGACTTTTACTCTCATATGATGAGTCTGACATATAGTTTCTTGATTAAGATAAACTAATGAAGTGTAAAACCATAACTAGATAATTAAAATGAATTTATTATATATCTATTGATGGGAATTTGGTGTAATAATCCATAAATGTGAATGAAATGTGATGTATTCACCAACCTAGTTAGTCTACAATTAGATAATCAAGAATGTATTGGTAGCTACAAGGGATTGAAATACCATGTGTCCCAAGGTTACATTATTTCTTTGGAAAAGCAGTCATATAAGAATGAATGGTTTAATATAATTTATTCGGAGGGGAACCTATATAGAGATATATGTGTTGGAATAGATCATGCCAGATCCGTTTATAGCTTGAGTAGCACCAGTGCTTTCCTAGAGGCCTCTATTTTCTTATATTTATGAATTTATCAGTTTATATTTATTTTGATTTATATAAAGGCCCATTGGGCCACACTTTGTGACTATATGAATGAGGATAATGTTTTATATAGATATCTTCTCTAAAGGTGTATTAGTGTTTATCCCAAAGGTGTTTTGGATTAAAATTCCAAAGGCATTTCACATAATGTGATACATGGTGGTGTTGATAATAGATTTCAAAAAATGTCTTGGAATATTTCTAAAATTTGTTTTGGACATGGTTTCATTAGTTATAATATATGGTACCTTATAATTCTACAAGGAACAATGTTTATGAATATTTAGTGAAAGTGTTATATTGATGGAGATATGCCTTAAATATTAAAATTTATATATAGGAAAAATGATAGCATATATCACAATGTATGATATAGGGATGTTTAATGTGATAATATCTAATGGAATATTCCAAGAATGGGAATATATTTTGTAATGATATAAAGATATATTAATACAATGTCTTAGCCTACCATTTTATACAATATAGCTATATCATATTGAATTGATTGTAATGTATAATTCGTCTATGATAGGGTAATGTATAATGGTTTAATGATAAAATCACTTCCATTTGAAATCATTAATAATTTTTTAGTAAGATTCAATGTTAAAGAGGATCAATTTAATTAATTAAAACGATGAATTCATAATTATTTAATAATTTTACTCCTATATTATGTAATGAAAGGAAGAAATGCATGATGGATGGTTGAGGAATATCTAAGGAGGTTGATACCATTGATATGGTTAGTTAATGATTTCTTAATCCTTTTATGGATTCTATCTATAATAACTATTATTTCTCCTCCCATAATATTAATGAGATATTTACATGTAATGGGTTTTATATGTCATTCCCATACAATGGGTAATTTTGTTCCAACCTATAGATACACCATAGTTGAGGGACACCTCTGGATACCTTTTAGGGATATTGATCAAGAATACCGATTTAAGGTAGTTTCCACAAAATTTTATGTTACAAGATACATTGAATATTTATATTAAAGATATAAATGGGTTTGGATTTAATACATTGAAGATCTTGAAAATTGGAGGGTTTGAATTTCATCTATATTATTGATTATGTATTAATAAATCCATATAAACCCATCCATAGGCATGTTAAATCAAATAATGTTAGGGTAATAGAAAATTATACATGTAAAACTCATTCTAAGTCCAAACTCCAAACTATTATTCCAAACCAATCATGACTGCTATTAGAAAACTATACAATTCGTGCTTACTTTCCATTACTTGCATCACTTTTCTCTACCATCCCGGATAAATCCTGCCAAATAGAATAAAAAATCCAAAATAAACCTCAATATGAGAAGAAATATTTCATATATATCCTGGACTCACATGCCATTATGATTTGAATCTGTCATCTTTTCTCAATAAATATGGTATACTATCCCACTTGATTTTAGAGGACCCACTATATCATCTTCTTATATTCTTCTAACATATTCTTTTCCGTCTATTTTTTTTTGGTTTTTAGGAAATTCGATAATCGATTGTGTTTTATAGGGAAACTGACCAAATGTTCATGGATGTAATTTTTATATTTTATGGAGTTTGGGTATAAATGTTATCAAAGTCATCATATAGAGTGAGTATTTTGTTTTAATAGTTACTATAGAATTTGGGTTATGTATTCCCTACATAAACATCTCATATATTTAGACACATTTTTGGAATAAATGTTTCTATAAGAACAAGCCATGAAATCTATTTATAGCACAAGAATATTTCAACATCGAAAATTATTTTTAACATAATAAATTCCTTTAATTACATAAAATCAACTTTTACACCATAAAATAATCAGTTTGGATTTTAAACAATGGAAATTTGTTTTTCTAAATACTTAAGTAATGAGGTTCTATCCTAAAAAAGTTGTGGTTTATGTTATAAATTCTTCATCTCAGTACGTTAAACTATGAAGTGTGTATTATGTTATTCATTTGACGTGCATAATTCTCTATCAAAACCTAAGAGATTGATATGGTGACTTTAGATATTTATTCCTTTTCCAGATCACATCATTTGATGTCTGATACTCATGTTAATTTCTCTGGGACCATCTTGGCAATAGATCTTTCTTTTTCTTAATTTCCATTAACCGTGGTAGGGTTATTGCATGATGTTATTAGACCCATTAGTCTTTTTGTGAGGATTCTTCTTAATACGTTAAAGATCCATCATGTTATCTTTTTTAGATGATAAACCTTATGTTGGTTATGGTGCAATATTATATTTCTATGAGGTATTTTTCATTTCTCTTTAATGTAGACCACTTCACTTGTTAAATTGATTCAAATATATGTGGATCAGTTAGAAGGCCTTCAATGTCGTCTTTATATTAGTTCCATATTGGTGTATTTACATTACTGGAATGTGTGACCTATGTTGAGATAGGTGGTTATGTCTCTAACCTATGATGGATGAACCATTATTGTTCAGGTTTTAATAAAAATATTATGAATAAAATGGAATGATTTATTGATTGATTTTTGTGTGTGAGAATGAGTTTTTATGAAAATATGTTTTACCCCTTTTTGGAAGATAAAATGGAATTTTCAAAGAATCATGAAATATATTTATTAAATGGTTTTTAAATAATGGTTTTGATGAAATTATTTAGAAAACATAGCACATGGAAAGACTTGGGTACTTAGACGGAAGGTTAAGTAATATTTTCCTATTGAAACTATTTAGGGTTCCACACAAGGGTGGTTCTTCTACTCCCTGGGATTCCTATTCTAGGGACATGATAGAAACAATTTGAGGGATCACATTTTAGGGTGTTCCTATTATAACTAGATTCAATTTATATATCTATAGTCTTGATGCATGCAAATGTCTATATCTAGGTACAAGTGTTCTAGCTAGCTGGAACTGTAGTGATCCATGTTGTGATGTTACCTATTCTTTTGGTATGTACATTATTTGATTTGATATGATATATGGTAACTTCCTTGAACATATTTTATATATGTCATATTCTTGAAAACTCTTTTACCTATATTATCTATAAGTATGGGAAAAAGATAAATATTTTACAATGTTTTTGATATAAAAACTATTATAATGATTATTATGACTTTTTTCATTAATGTTTTAGAAAATTTAGATCGGTATATAGATACTTGTTATGAAAAACCTGGGTGGGATATTATTTTTCATGTTATCTCAAAACCTTCACACACCTTCTATGGTGCGTGGACCTTGTTATGTATTTTGATGAAGTGAAAGGAAAGGTGCCACAGTGAGTTTGTAAGGTTTTTTAAACTGAGTTGGGTGGCTAGTGGTGAGATAGTGGAACATCATATTATTATCCCATGGAGTCACTATTTATCGTTTTGGGATTTTTCTTTGTTATTGAAAATATACCTTAGAGTTTTTAACTACTTTTGAGTTGTATCATTTTCATTTTCTTCATTATGTTATGGAATATATATTTATTCATATTTTCTTCTAATGTTTCTATCTACAATGTATATATATTTCATGTTTTCTACTTCAGGTAGGGATAAAACATTCCCTATGTTTTTTTGATTCCTGGATGCAAATATCCATCATATGGGGATTGGGAACGCCCTTACGGTATGTGACATGTCATGTCGGGTATTGGTTCAGGAGGGTATGTAGGCCGGTTATCTATCGTTTGGTATCGTGGACTAGATATGCTCATTATTGGGTAGTTTTTAACCTAAATATTGTATTTTTGGAACTTCATAAGTTGGTTTTCGGAGCGTATGTCTAGCTCTTAACATGATGAGAGTCATGTTACCATGGGATGTTGTGATGTGGGTTCCCTGTTTTGCGTTCTTGATCCCAATCTCAGTTCTTATTAAGATTTTCTTGTTTGAATTGAGGGTTTTCTAGGAGTCTGATCATTTATTCTATTTACATTGTATAATGATATACCTATGATACATCTTTCATTCATACTATGGGAAGGTGCAATGGATAATCCTGAAGGGATTCTACCTTTGGATTATAATCTTTTAGAGACTATCATGCGAGTTGTTCATTCTATGGACCAAAACATACAACAAGTCCATAATGAAGTAGTTGGGGTATATATTGTAGCTAGGGTATAAATGGACTGATATAGGGAGTTATTACATAAGAAAACACTATATTATAAGGGTAAAAATAAATCCCAAGAGGTGGAGGACTGACTGCAAGATTTATAATATCTTCAATTTCCTGGATACACCTGAGAATATCATGGTGATGTGCATGGCGTTCAAACTCAAGGGTCCTAGTAAAAGATATTGGGATTCCATGGTACCTAAAGGTAGGAAAATATGCTTATACTAGAATGGTTTCAAGGCCCTCTTTGTACACTAGTTATATCCAGAGTCTCTTATGAAAGAAATGTATTTTGAGTTCCTGTCTTTGTAGTAAGAAGAGAGATCGATGTCAGCATACACTCATCAGTTCATAGACCTGGTTCATTTTTTCCCCGAGGTAGGGAAGAATGACCATGAGGAAGCTCATAATTACCTACATGGTTTTTTTTGCAGAATATCATTTTACATGTATTCATGTTAAATATTTATACTTATGCAGAGACAATAGCATGGGAAATTATATTAGAGATGGATATGGAAGGAAAGGATGGCTCTTCAATCCATTCATTTCCATCGAGTGATATCTTTTGTGGTGTTCTTGAGAGTAAGAGGATGTGTAAATATCATCACAGGGGTGGTGGAGGCTGCTCTTAGCAGTGGTCCTCTTCTACCTTATTATTTAACACAACTATTTTAACCCTAACATACTATCAATGCTGCATGGTTGGACAAAGGCAATGTTCTTATTCAGTGCCTACAAATATGTCAAAATAGTTTTGGATACTATTTCAATTGTTGAGGTTATTTCAGGTGATATATAATCTTCCTTATGGTCATGGATCATTTGCTAAAAATTTCACAAAGGAGTAGTCAGATACTTCAATGACTATAGGGATCAAGTCACATGCCTCCTGAGTGTATCACCCTTCATGCAACGAATGATTTTCTGACTATTGTCAATGAGGGTCCTATAGTAGTGATAGTTACCATCCATATTGCATCTCCTGTATAAAATACATCATTCGAGACCAGTGCCTTCCAATAATTTATTTATACTCATTTTATTGATGGGATTATACTTCCAAAATAACTCAAGTCCATTGCTATTGAGATATGGACAACTCTTTCACTATTGACAATTGATGAAGATTCAGTATAATATTATCATCTTCTCAATTTGGATATGTTTAACTCATCATCAGTATGGATTTGATTATTCTCATCATGAAAAGTATGTTTTTCTTCATTGTTATGTCTTACTGATTTTTTCCAATGGGATCTATCAGTTGTTTTAGGGAGGGTTTGATCTGAGGTCTTTCTATTCATGATATTTTCTCTTATAAATGAATACTTTTTTTCTATATTTGTAGTCAATATCGGCGATGATTATTCTCCATCTAATCATCCCACATTTTTTTTGGAATTCCTGATGTTTTCCTAGATGACTTCTTAGTCATCATTCTAGATAGGTATGTTTTGTTCATGATTGATGTAGTTCAATGTATGAATACTATCTTAATACCCACTCATCATATAGAACCAACAAAGCTAAAAGAGATGATGATTCTGAATGATGAACTGATGGTGAAAGGTTTTTTCCCTTGATTTTTTCTCTTGGGAAACCCCAATTCTGTTTTCCCATATGTCTAATGGTTCACTTATATTATGCATGGACTTTCAAAATATGAATCGGGTGATAGTTAGTTAAAAGTATTCTTTACCTTATGTTGATTATTTTTTTGACCTATTAATGGGGGAAAATTGGATTTCAATGATCTACATTCAGTTGAGTTATCATCATCTTAGAGTTCTTATGTATGATACACTAAAGAGGGATTTTAGTAGGAGGTATGTACATTATGAATATCTTGTGATGCCTTTTGGTTTGACTAACACTCTTTTAGATTTTATTTCTTTGATGAACCAAATATTTATTCCGCATCAAATCACTTTTTTGATAGCGTTGATAACATTTTGGATTATTCGATATTTGATCATGAGCATGGGGACCATATAATTTGTGTTTTGGAATTCACAAGGAGTCACCAATTGTATATAAGTCTTTTGAAATATATACTATAGATCCAATAAGTGAAGTTATTTGGGCACATGATTTCTAAGCGGGGCATATCAGTTGATATTGGGAAGGTAAAGAATGTATTACTATGGGTGTATACATGGAACATATTGGAGATTATATGATTCCATTGAATTTATAGATATTATCGAGTGTTCATCAAGGATTTTTCAATGTTGGTTTTTCTTTGATAGTTTTTACTAGGTAAGGGGTGAAATTCACATGGGTTGAAAAATGTTGGTCTAATTTGGATGAACTGGACCAAATTCTATCATTGGGTCCTATTCTAGTCTTACCCATGCCTGGTAAGGGGTAGGTGGTATACTGTGATTCTTATAATGCCCTTATAGGATGCATTCTTATACAGGATGATCATGTGGTGGTCTATAACTCTCATAATATTCGACCACATGAGACTAATTACAGTAATCATTATATAGTGCTTCTTACAATTATACATGTGCTTTAATATTGGGGAAAGTATCATGTTGGGGATAGGTTCTCTATTGTTTCTAGCCATATGAGTCTATGATATATATTTAATCATAATTAATGAATCTTAGATAGATATGGTGGTTGGAATACCATCAGATGTTCAACATCAAAATAACTTATACCTTGGGGAAGGGAAATTTTGTTGTATATTCTCTTAGTAGGAAAGTGATATCACATGATTTTTTGAAAATAAATATAAGAGTGAATAATTTTGTGACTCTTCACTAAATTTCATCTAGACTATTAGGATGGGGTTTCAAGTATGGTTTAGAACAGTTTTTAGCTATAATAATCAATCGTTGAGTCTATTCTATTGGTTCAGCTGTAGAATCATTCATTTAGATGATTTCAAGAAACTATTTATGATGAGGAGACCATTTATGGTTTTTTATCTCTTTAGATGTTGTTATCCACTTTGGATATTAGTTTTTCATCCACGAATCAATGAGTATTTCATTTATTAACTTTCATATCTATTCAGGGGTTGTTCATCTGAGAACTATGAACATGTATTATGACATGATAAAAAAAATTTATTGGGTGGGTATGAAGTGTGATATTAGTTAAAACATGTCCAATTTTTACACCTACTAATAGATAAATATAGATCATATAAACCTTTTGGTTTGATCTAACCTCTTTTAGAGATGGTTCGGAAATGGGGCATGTTGTCCATAGACATTGTTGTTGGATTACCAGGATCTCCAAAATGAAAAAAATCTATCTAGGTTTTGAGTGATTAATTATAAAAACTGGTTCATTAAATTTTTATCATGGATATAAAATATGATAATGATCTGGGTATATATAATGGGAAGTAGATTGTGAGGGTACATGGGGTTTCGACTACTATAGTTTTGATAGGGATCTTGGGATTTCCTCCCTATTCTGGAAGAGTCTCTAGAACGTAATGGGGACTAAAATCTGGTTGAGTACAACATACCGTCCATAGAGAGATGGTCAGAAAACCATTCTATTTAAATCCTAAAGGATATTATTTGTGATTATATATTGGATTTTATTGGATCACAATATAACCATTTTGGACTGGTTGAGTTTGCATAAAACAATAGTTATCATTCATTCATTAGAATGGATCCCTTGGAGTATTTGTATGGTCACCCATATAGACCACCTATTTGTTAGTATATGGTGGGTGAGGCATCACTTATTGAGAAAAATTCTCAATATAGAGACATTAGTTAAGATTTTGGATATATGTTAGTGTCTGGTTATGACTTAGAGTCGACAAAACTTGTATGTGGATCGTTATTGTTTCCTTTTGAATTTTTTCATTGGTCACTAGGTTTTGTTGGAAGATTATCCTTGGATGGGTCATTTTTTTCTTAGGAAACAATGAATATTGGCTTTAATATAATTTACGCTATTTGAGGAAACCTAGAATCATGGAAAGGATACTTATTAGTTGGTATTTTCAACTATGTTTACTGGTGTTCATGATGATTTCTGCATATCTCAACTCATTGAAGTACCATATTGATCCATATCATGTTATGAGTTAGGATGATATTAAGTTAAAGAATAACATTTCTATTATTGATAATCATGTAAATATTATTGATCATTAGATTAAATTCTCATGTGTAAATTCTATCTCATTAGTCAGAGTGCTATAGAGACACAAATTAGAATTTTACAAGCGTTGGGAGTCTCAAATGTTAGTGAGGGTTTAGTGGGCTCACCTCTTTCTATAGAACCATTCTTCCACATAACTTCAAGGGTATGGGAATAGTTGTGGTGGGGATTTTATAACATCTTGTAACCTTCTACAAGGTACTTCAAATATCTATGTTTTGTATTTATTTCAAGACTTTCAAGGAAGACGAGTGATTTTTCCGGGAAAATGACCTAAATTGATGGTAATGTCTGTTTGTTTGAATTAATAGAGTCTGGGTATAAATCTGTAACAAATTGTTTAAGGGTCCTAGGATTCTTTTAGAGTTACAATAGAATCTAGGTTTGGTGCTGCCTTCAAGGCCATCTTATGTCTTTAGACACAATTGCTGCATATATTTTTCGATGAGAAAAAGCTATGAAACAGGTTTATGGTACAACAATATTGAAAGATGGAAAATTCATTTTACAACATATTTTTTTTGTGACATAATATAATCATTTAAATCACAAAATATTTGGATATTATTTTAATCGATGTTGACATGTTTTTTAGTGTACTTATGTAATGAGGTTCGTACACTGTAAATGTGCGGTTTACACAGTAAATACATCATACTAGATGGTTAAACTATATAGTTCATATTATGTTTTTATTTTGACATGCATACTTCTATCTCACAATCTAATATATTTCTAGGGTAGTTTTTTATAAATCCACTCCTTCTGGATCACATCATTCAATGCTTGATCTTTATAGTGGTTGTGCTGTGACTTTCTATGTAATATATCTTTCTGATTATTCATTTCAATTAATCACAAAAAAACATAATTTCATTGCATTTGTATATTCATTGGTTGTGTGGTGATGATTCTTCTTGATCCTTTCTAGATCCATTGTGTTATCTTGTTCTGAAGGATGACCCTTGTTTTGGTTGTTGTTCGACATCCATGTTACTTGAGTTTTGTTTCATTTATCTTCCCTATTTAAAATTATAAAATTCATTTATTCTATGATACAAGAATCAGCTATATGGATTCTCATGTTTTATTTTCATTCATTCATTATTTTTTTATTTATGTTATGGGAATGTGTGGCCTGATTTGAGGTATGTAGTTTTGTCTCTATATTATTCTAGATGAACCTTGATTATACTAGTTTTGATAAATTGTTTCATATATAAAATGGAAATTTTGATTGATTGGTTTTTGTGTGTGTAAGTAGTTGTTTGAGAAAATTTGGTTTTACATTTATTTTGGAAAAGGAAAATGGTATTTTCAAAACATTGTGAAAGGGTTTTATGAAATGGTTTAAAAATCTATGTTTTAATGAAATTATTTAGAAAATGTAGCACATGGAAAGGCCTGGGTACATATGAGGAAGGTTTATTAATAGGCCTCTTTAGATAATACTATCTGGTGTTCCAGTCATGGGCTGTTCCTATGATCCCTAATCCTATTATTCTACAGGATTGATAGACAATATTAGAGGGTGGCATTTCTTTTGTGTTCATCTGCTACCTGAATTTGATGAATATGGCTAGGGGATTGATGCATATAGTTGTATATGTCTAGGTACGAGCATTCAAGCTATACAAAAAAATAGTGATCTTTTTCATGATGTTACCTATGATTTTGGTTTGAACTATTTGGTATTTTATATGATATGAAGTACCTGTTTTATACTGTTTTGATATATGTTACATGCTTTGAAACATTTTTACTAGGATTAATTAGAATTGTGGAAAAATTAGAAAAGTTTTACAATGGGTTTGATATGAAATTTGATAAACTAACATTCATTTATGGTTTTATTTAATTTTGAGAATGTTCACACTATTATACTGATACTTTTATAGAACTCATTGGTTGGATCCTACTGAGCCTGTTAGCTCACAACCAACTCCCCACATTAATGGTGTGTAGACATTGTTAAATAATTTGATGTAGGGAAATGAAGGAGCCATAGTGAGGCAATGTGGTTTTTTAGTTGAGCTGGGTAGCAAGTGTTGAGATAATGGGATGTCATTTTCATACCACATGGAGTATCCATTTCTTATTTTGGGTTCTTTTCTTTTGTGGTTGGAGTGGTACCATGGGGGTTTTTAGCCACTTTTATGTTGTATCATTTTCCATGGTTTCCTTCAGTGATGTTATATACATTTATTTCTATTTTCATCTGTTGTTTCTCTCTAATATGTATATATATTTAGTGTTTTATATTTTGGGATTGTAAAAATAATTTACTCTGGTTGTGGTTGATGCTTGGGAATGATTTTATAGCCATTGGGGATCAGGAACTCCCTTTGAGTATGTGACATGATAGTTCAGGTACTTGTTTTTGGCGTTATCCAGTTTAGTACTCTACACTTACTCTACACTTCCATATTTCATTACCAACTAAAAACAAAAAAATTCTTTAGTGGTTAAAAGTCATGATTGCATTACCCCACACTAACACATTCTAAAATCCTATAGGATAACACATCACCATGAAATGATTTTACCATGTCATAAGGTAGTATAGTCGCCCAATATTTCAAATCAATACAAGTACTCTCTCTCAAAGAATAATTGAAATATGTTTTTATTATTTATCTTATAGGATTTATAATATAATTTTGTGTGTATTGTTGGATAAATCATAGTAATACTATTGAAAATAAAAGTTTTTATGTTTTGAGAATATGATTCTCATATTTATAATATATGTTAAATATTCATTCATTCAACATAATTTAGACATATAAATGGAAAGATGCTTTTCATGGTCACTCATAGGTGGTGGTGTGTTTGTTAACAGATTAGAAAGAAACTACCTAAACCTATACCTAATTTGATATTAAATGGGAATCACAGGAATGAGGTTGTTTTACTTGAATGTATAAGAATATCATTTACAAAAATTATTCAAATTTTAATGTAATTACATGATATGGACAATGATAGTTTCATTTCACTACCTATGACACACTAAAGGGGAGAAACACACTAATCTCACTAGATGTGTTGGATATCCCTTCTTTAAGTTTAACTATATAATATTTTTACCAATGATGAAGTATTTTGGAATGTTTCATGTTTCATGACATGATATTGAGGGGTTATCTATATGATTTGTTCACATGAAATGAAAAGGTGTAATCTATAACAATGATATGGTGTTCTGACTAACCACATTTGGATTATTGCTAATGATTTGACGATATCACCTAGTACAATAGAGAGTCCACCTTTGTGAAGTATATATTAGATTATAATGTATTGAAATGAATAAAGGGAAGTCATTGAATATAGTTGATGGATGTAAGAACCAAAAACTTCTTTTCAAGTGTGTTTTTCCTTTTTCTGGTGTTTTTGAGAAAAGATGAGTTTCTAGAAATTTTTCATGTACACACCATGTACATTATTAGTACACTTTGTGTACTTCGTTGTTGTAGGAGTCTGTGTGCTAGTCATGTCATGGCCAGACACATGGTCGTGTGGGGTGATGTGGAGGCCACTTAAAGCATAGTATAGAAAAAGTAAGTACACATCATGTACTCCAAAAGTACATTCCATGTATTTTTATTTTTTCATTAAATGCACCAGGGTCACATTTGACGGCCGGAACGAAATTCTATTAGATCCCATTAATTTGATAGAACCCGTACGGTCATGGAAATTTATTGAACCCCCAAGCCTCCATCCATCCTCCGAATCGAACTCCATCAGTTGCGTTGGAATCACATCGTTGAGTTCTCACTTCTCCTAGAGCATCGTTTTCCAATTTCTCTTCATTAATGAGTTATTGTGGGATGAGTGTTTTGTGTGTTTTCTTATATATATGAAATTCATATACGATTAAAGCCTTGTGGTTTTGGTATATTGATATTTTAACACTGAGGTAGGTGTTTTGTGCCTTTTTTCAAGTCTTTGAGTTATATGTGCAATTTCTCCCAATACCCATGAACGGGGTATTTCGTGTTCATAGTTTTAGACATTTTGTAACTATTATATGCTAGTATGCTTGAGTATATTTTTATTGATTGTGAATAGGGTGAATTATTATTCTTCGGATGTCTTTCCCATAAATGTTTTTCGTGTTTTGACCTTTGGGCCTTGTTTTCCTGTTAGGATTCTGTTAACTTTCCATGACTAGTATTGAAGGATGGTGTGCCTATTGTGTTGTAGAATGCTAGCCAAGTATTTCATAAGGTTTACCTTGTCCGTCACGTGCTACTACACTTGACTTACTTACAGAGGGTCGTGAGAACCAGGTGTATAGACCATAGGGATAATTGACTTTGAGGTCTTCTCTAGAGTGTCTTTATAATTATACGATGCGAGACCACATGGGGATGTGATGTTGAGTGCTTCCACAGAGTGTCTGTAGTTCCTTTATGCAAGCCATATGAGGAATTGACATTGAGTGATTCCTAAGAGCACCGTTAGTATGATACAAGACTATAGGGGGAATTGATGGTGAGTGCTTCCTCACAGAGTCTATACTTTTGCTAAAACAGAGGGCTGAGACTGTGTGTGCGGCCCAGAGGGTTGCTTGTAATTGATAAGTAGTACCAAAGGGGATAGGCTTTGGGTACTTCCCAAAGTGTTACCTATTGTGTTATCTTTTTGCTGTTGCATGCTGTGTGGTGTTTCGAATGCTTAAAACTATGGATTGTTACTACTTAGTGCTTTCCGTGTTTACTGCTTCCTGTAATTTTAGCCACCATATATTAAATAACTGTTAGGCACGGATCTTGTGGTGTTTACCTACTGAGATTTAGTCTCACACCCTATTTTGGCCATTCTTTTGGGCCCAAACAAATTATATTGTTGTAGGTATAGACAAGGGAAAGCACCCTTCAACTTTAGGTACATGATTACAATCGAGCTTGAGAGTATGGGACCAAGGTGAGGCTTGCGATGATGAGGAGTTGCTCATCTGTTTTCCTTTTGTACTTGGTTTAGTACTGTGTTCAGCATTGTGACTTGTTTGGATTCTTTCCTAGACATATATGTATCATGCATCATTTATATATATTTATTCTTCAGGTGTTTCTTTATCAGTCTTCAATTGTTTACTATTGTTAGTTATTTATTCCTTCCTCTATTGTGTGTTTTTTACATCCATTTTGTACTCTGAAAATGAGGGAATAGTTTCCCCACTATCACAACCAAGGCCCTCCCTGGTAGTCGGCAACCTCTGGCATTGAGGGAAACTCTCTTGAGGCCATGTGACCAACAGAGTACGGGGCACCCCTGGGTGGCTTTAGAAACAGGGATGTTACAAAGTGGTATCAGAGGAGGTTCTTTTATTCTGACTTATTATTGGGAGCCTTAGCCACATAATGTAATATGTACTTGGTAATAAGTTGTTCCTAAGAGTAGCTAACCCGTGTATAGGGAAATGCCAATCTACCTCGTTTATTGCAGTTTTTTTCTAGTTTTTCTTGATTATGGTTGATTTAATTTCACATTGGGTGATTCACATGATTTGCGGTGTTATTGTTTATGTTATTGTTGTTCTACTTCTGTTTCAACCTGATAATATGAGGGTATTCCATCTCATGCATCATATAGGAACTTGCTAGAAATCACATGTCATGCATTTTTGTCATTCCATATAGGATGCATTAGAGATTTCATGTTGTTGTGATAGATGATGTGTATAATATGCATGATATTGTGATAGTTTCTTGGATAATAATACCTTATGTTTGATAAGCTATGGTTTCTGTTGTATCACCCCAATCATCCATGGTACGCTTCTCTTTGATTAATACAGTAGCATGTGTTTTACACAAATTCGTGTTCTAACACACCTCGACAAATCAATGTATCCGTTGTGAATAGTAATACCAACTTTTGAAATTTTATAAATTTTAACTCTCAAAATGGACTTCATTTTTGGATTCAGAATATCGAAATTAGCCTAGGGTGAAATTTTGTTACTTTTCAGATAACTTTTATACTTTTATGAATAGTGAAAATTACTAACTTTAAATTAAAAACAACTTTTCTAACCAAAATAACTAATAGTGATAAATTATGAATTTGAGTGGTTTTAAAGTATATTTAAAATATATTTTCACCATATAATACAATTTTTATCATTGGAAATAATTTCACAATTAAACCGGACATAAACAAGTACCAATCTTTTGATAGTTATTATATCTTAAAAACACGCTTTTTTTTACAGCGGGAATTAATTTTAAATTAATTTCTGCCACTTCTGTGTTTTGAATTTGGAAAAATGAATTCCATATTTGGAATCAGGATTTCCAAATTGTTTAAATAGATAACTTTTATTTTTAGACATGTTGAATAATTACTTCGGTAAATACTTTATTTACCATGGTTGAAGGGTAAATTCGGTAAATAAGGGTTAAAAAATAATATTATAATAATACTAAATTACCCTAAAACGTGTCCTAACCTTATTGGTGGATACATGTCAGACCATGAGAATCTTTGGGTCGATTTTGGGACCCCATGGAGACACTTGTAGGTGATAGGGACACTTTATTTTAATGAAGTTAAAATAAATACAAAAAGGACATAAGCATATATCTTTTAGAAAAACAATTTTCACATAGGGTTATATATGTTATATTTTCAACTATAAATATTCATTAGAAAGAGAAACATATTTCAAAAATAATGGTTTTTATTTATAATTTTTAGACATTATATAAATTAATTTATTTATGACACAATGGTGATGCAGTAATTACCTAATTATTGAAAAATTAGAATAATTGATATTATAAATACCCAAATAAATGTAATTTGAGACTTTTTATAAATAACAATAATTTTCTAGGTTAATATTACATGTTAAGATTGATTTAATTAACTTTTTTCGAGGTAATCATTCTGTTAGGATTTTTATAAAAATCAATTATTGAATAGTGTCAAAATTGACATAAAAGAGTTTTTAAAAAAACATATTATAGTATTAACTGATATTAAATTCCAAAAAATCTAAGGTTCGGCCAAGAGACTTATATCATGATAGGTGTATCATTAATGGACCACTTGGGGGATCTTGGATGTATATAGTAAGTTTATTAACCATATAATATACAAATACAACGAGACATTGTAAAAGTGAAACTAATTAACTAAGAGTTAATACTTAAAGATGAGGTTAATATAGTAACCAAAACCTGTATAAATCATATTGGTTGAGTTGTTTTCAACATATAACCACCTTAACCTTTAAATAATACACTTTTTATCCATTAGAAACCGAATATGAATTTATTATAAAATAATATTTCTATCTTTTCCAAAGGTGCCCCTCATCCCACTTATAAAAGGTTACTCCCCCTTCTCATTAATTCATGCCGTAAATGCCTTTTGTTTCGGCCAACCCCTGCCAAAATACTCTCTCAACTTCCCTAACTTCATCTTAGAGGCCTTCCATTAGTCATAAGGCCAACCTAAGGAGCTCTTTTGATCAAATCAAAAGGAGGATCTTGAAGAAGAGGTAATGATTTCACTACCCTTTTTCAAGTTCCTTTCTTCTTCCACATCTTCTTTATTTGCAATTACCATTCTAAAATAATAACTCCAGTATATTATATATAATTGTATGTTATTATAAAAATGGTACAACCATATTTTAGTATTCTATCCATCATTTGAATGTCATGTCACCATACGTGTGTACGTACGGCTTACCGTCTCCAAGTCGTGGTTTAATTGTTATTCAAAACATTATTATTTTGATGGGTATAATAATGATGTGTAATTAATGTAAATAATAAATATAACAAAATAATAATTCTGTATATATGATATAACATCCAATTAAATATTATTTTAATATCAAAAGAATGATATTGTCGCTATTGCGTACGTACGGACTACCATCTCCATGAACGCGATGAGATTCATTCTCCATCGTATCCATTCAAGTATAATTATCATTTGATGATTTAAAAATAATGTCTAAGGACTTTATATCATTCTGGATAGGAATAAGATACAACGTATACATGAAAAACATGGATTACGTAACAAATCATACAAAATAAAATGAGTAAGTTAACACTCGAAACAACGATAATACTAAGATATTATTAATAAAGTAATGTTAAAATATCATATATGATATCATATTAATGTAAATGATTATTGTATAATTCAATAAAAAATATTTCACCATTATACAGGAGGTTAACCTACCATCGACCAAGGAAAAAGTAAAATGCAA
Source organism: Viscum album (assembly GCA_963277665.1). Lineage (NCBI taxonomy): Eukaryota > Viridiplantae > Streptophyta > Magnoliopsida > Santalales > Viscaceae > Viscum > Viscum album. Next base: position 851,063,084 of record OY728157.1, on the reverse strand, counting down.
GGGGGTTTCATCTCACTCCTTATTTCCGTGAGATTCATACCATATTTCCACTATTAACTTTTACGTGGTGTATGTACTGCCCATAATTGTATTCTTTGTGTAATACAATTTAATTTATGTTTATTTAAATATTCATTGTATGATACCTCTTTTATGGGTTGTATGTTTCATATGTTACCAAATTGGTAAGGGGTTTTTTATCTCACTTTAAATTCTGTGAGATTTCCATTATTCACCACTTATTTATTGCACGTGGTGTGTGTACATCCCATGTTTGTATTCGTTGTGTAATATAAATTAATTCAATTATATTTACATCATCATTGTATTATCCTTCTTTCATGGGTTTATGTTTAGTAAGTTACCAAATCAATAAGGTAATTTGAAATTTCAATTTCCACTCATTTGGCTTTACGAATATTTCATTGATTATTTTACTCCATGATTATGTGTGGAATCACTATTCATTTGATTATGTAATAATTTCCACTCCCATTATTGTGGATATACTCTTGATACATATAATCACTCCATTGATAAATTCTCATGTCATCGATATGAACTTGATAAGAGTAAGTTTAACTCAATCTCCATTTATTGAGTTAAACATCTAATTCATTTTTGTTGTTTTTATAAGAATATGTGTGAATGTCCTTTGATTGTTTTACACTAAATATCCAATAATATTGAGTGTGTTTATATTTCTCACACATAATTATGTAATTGATTTATCCTTGACCTAAGGATACGGCTTTTATGAGATATTTCATCTCAATTTACATTCCATTGAGACTCGTTTGTTATTATACACCAAATCACTTTTATATAGTATATGTAATGTACTTTGACATAGTATATCATGAATCCTTTTATTCTCATGATATTAATATGTTTTTATTACCTCAATTATTTGTATTCATGAGTCTCTCTTTTGGTTAGTAACTCTAACTAAAATATCATTTTTAAATGTTTTAAAGATTTATTCTTCTAAATATTTCTCATTAATGTCCATGTTTTAAAAATAGTTTTAAGGATTTATTTATTTGGAAATTAATGTTTTGAAATTAAAATTACTTTTCAATGTTTCAAAGTGTTATGGGACACATTGATTCAAAAATATGTTTTAAATGGAATCTTGACAAATACTGTGACTTTTAATTTTTTTCCAGAAAAAGAGGGATATTTCTCCCTATAGTTTGATGATTATTTTAATCTATGTCAATATGCTTTATTATTATTGATTGAGGTTAATCTGACACAATAAAATCGTCCATATTGTATCGAATGAGTTATGTTTGACTGTGGATGTGCTAATTTTATACCATTCATGGTTGTGGTTAAAAGTATTGACATTCTGTATGATAGTTTTAATACAAAAGTTTATGTTATGTTTCAAACATTTCATATGAGGAATGCATTGGACTTAGTCAGTGACAGGTGGAGCCTTCTATAGCTCCTTGATGCATCAGTAGGTATCATGAGAGAAACTAGTGTCTTGGCATGAGGCCTTGAAAAAATCTTATTTTTAGTCTTGGAACGAGGCCTTGGATACAAGGTTATGATAGTCTGGAATTATCCATTACATCATTATGAAAGTGGTTATTGATATTTCATGTGATTATTCTACTAGTATAATATAAATGTGAATAAGTAAATGGCATTATTTCATTTTATCTTTTCCATATTATGCTGAAGATCAAGTTTAAAAGGCTTTTGTTTTAGTTATACATTGCCTTAAATGTTTATGTTTATTTATGAAAGTTTCTTCTATATTGTTATCCTTACTGAGCATCTGAGCTCACCCCTTTCTATGTTTTATTTTTCCCAGGATGTGAAGAAGTATTTTATAAATGACCTACAAGGATAATATAAGGGGATAAGAGTTTGGACTATGGAGACTATGTTGTTGTTGTTTTCATTTTATGATTTAATGTAATATTTATTAATGTATTTAGTTATTACAAGGCTAATAAACTAATCAGTCTTTCGAGACTTGATCTTTCTTGTGATCATGACAATGTTATATAATAATTTACCGACTCTGGGTAACTAGGGTCAGGGCGTTATAGTTGGTATCATAGGAATTTTACTACTAAACGTGGAAGCTAGATTTAGATAAACTCTGATTAGATCACATAGACCTAAGATAGACTTTGAGGATTATTATAGAAGAACATTCTAAAATTTTGGTATTATAGATATTTTGTGAGTTTTCCGAGCAATACATCCCTGTCTAGATACAAGCAGGTAGAGGCGACTCTGGCACAGTTGTACCTTGGGGTAAAACCCGAAAACACCACTTTGAGCTAGACTCGAACGGGAACTAGTGCACGACAACAGGCCTTGATGCACTCTTGGTTATGACACTCCCAGGGGATATGCTTTGGTAAATTCACAATATTAGTATAAACCATTATAAAGGGAATAAAAAATACCCATAATAATATATTTCAGGAAATAGATAGTGGATAACCTAGATTTTAACATAGGGTACCCCAAGTTAGGATATATTGTTCAATTATAAGACTATCCTATTATGTATATTTTTTATAAAATTCTTATTATATAATTATTCAAAAACCCTAATTGTATTTTCTTTTTGTTAGTTAAAACATGGAGGGAGCAAGATCACGAACAACTCTTCTCTCTCTTCCTGAAAAACTACTTACAATTATTATCCAGAAGTCATGCGCAGATGATGTTGAAACTTTTTCAAATGTCCTAGTTACATGAAAACTACTTTATGAGACATCCAATACCTCTAGAATTTCATCATTTTTAAGGATCAAGAACCGACTATGGGATAATATTGTCCTCTCAACTTTATTACCATGCTAAGCGTGGGAAGTACCATCAGGGTCTTTTTAAATTATTCACATTATATCAAAATTACGATGCACTAAATGATTTTCTAGATGTTGTAGAAGAGGGAGACCTTCATGCAGCCTATATGTATCAAATTATATATTTATATCTTTTGGGACATATGGAAACAAATTTACCAAAGCCTTATTTTGAAATATTTGAAGATGAATCAGTAAGAATTTTTCTAAATAAAGATGTTAAAGACGATGTCTCAAAATTATATATAAGAAATACATATTTTTTAATGATGCATCTATGTTTCCATCTATATAATCCAAGATGGATGAGGTCATTTTGGGTAAAGGAAGTAGATGATTTTGAAAAATTCCTGAGGTACCATTGTGACACATGAACACATTCTACCAAAAGGCAATTATTCCTAGTCTCTCCAGAGTTCATGATGTGTTCCACATATCAATAGTGACAAAATACTTTCCTGAACCAACTCATGTACTCACCTATGAAGAATTAGAATTGGAACCTAGTCTATCTTATTATGAAGAGCCTATCAGAATTCTTCATACCAAAGATCAAGTGTTGAGAAACTGGATTACTCGTCTGGAAAAAGTTCTATGGAGAAATCATAAGATGGAAGAGGCAATGTGGGATCCTGAGGAACATATGATGAAGAACCTATGTGGAAATAAATGGATGGTGAATTTTTTTAATGTGTTAGTGCTCTTTATTGATGGGATTACTTTGGAAGAATGTTATCTTGTATGTGTAACCCTTAAATATATCATGTGAAAATGATATTTGAGGAAGAATTATCTTTTGTCTTGCGAATATAATTATAAACAACCATTTGGTCTTATATGATCATTGGGTTTGAGGAAATTACAATTTATTATATTTTGGGATGAAAATGAAAGGTATGAGATGAAATTTGTGGTTAAATTATGTTATGGTTATATTGAGGAATTTATCTCATTTTGGTAATATTATAAAATATAGTTTTTGAAAAAGGATAACACATAGACTGTGTGACAACCCGTCGCGTCGGACAAAGGTGTGGGAATCGAACACACAACCAAAGTGTGATTGGGATTTATTGCCTACCGCTAGACTACCTGAAGTCCCTGGTTAGTGTGACTAATTATTTTTAGTTAAATTATTTTATTAATCAATAATATGTTGATTTGGGTTCTTATGTCTTATCAAATTAATACCATTAGTATAGGAAAATGATTTGGTGATTAAGTGATAAATGTAATTTTGGAAGATGTTCTATTTTTTGGGAGCACTATATGCCTAAGGAAAATAGAATAATATGGCATTTCACTTGAGGAGTAATGGTGGATTTTTATCTAGGTTTTTATTGTGGATTTATAGTAATTTGGGTTATTTATGGAAATGATTAACCTATAATAGAGAATATGTGATTAGGTTAATCACTTTCAAATATGTGACATTAAGAGTAGTTGATGTCATTTGGAGATACAATTTAACATGGAAGAATACATAACCAAATTCTTATAAGCATTGAGTTTCAATTTTAATTTGGATTATATTGAAGGATTTTAAGGACAATTGTTTATTAAATGGAATTTATTTATCTTTGGGGTATTGATTTTAGAAATTAAGATTAATGTTTCTTTCTATAAAGGAATATCCTTTTTGGGGATCATCAGATCTTGTACTAACAATTTTGGTTTTGATTAATCTATAAATAAAATGTAAATATATAGTTTATCCTTCGTGGATCATGTGATTCTATAGAAGTTTTTTCTAGCTCTTCTAGTGTGACCAAGTCTTCTTGAATACTCATCGTTTAAAAAAAATGAGTTGGTGCTGGAAATTTATTAAAGAATGAAACTCTTCATAAAAAGTAAATATATCTCTTTATTTTATTAGTCAATCTCTGAAATTAATTTCTCTTCTTTATGTAATGTAATTTAAAACAAAAAAAATGTTTTCCATTTACTTTTCCTACTGGGAAACTAATGCTCGTTTCTCCCATCACAAGTTTGTGGTTTTCTTGTTATTAACTTTCCCCTAATCATGTTTTCTATCCCTCTCCATCAGAACATGACACTTATTTTATCATCCATATCCATGTTTTTCTACATGGAATCCAAGTATAGGTTATCTTAGGTGACCTTTGAACTTCTCATTCTTTCTTTTGAAGTGATAGTATTATTGAATCTTTTTCGGAAGTGGGACATTCCATTATATTCAAAATTCCAATTTTAAAAATTGCGAGGATGAAATTTATTGAAGTAGGGGAGAATGTAACACCCTATGCTTCCACAGTACGCTTCTCTTTGATTAATACAATAGCGTGTATTGTACGCAAGTTCGTGTTCTAACACACCTCGCCCAATCAAAGTAGCTATTGTGAATAGTAATACCAACTTTTTGAAATTTTATAAATTTTATCTCTCAAAATAGAATTCATTTTTGGATTCAGAATATCAAAATTAACCTAGGGTGAAATGTTGGTACTTTTCTGATAACTTTTATATTTTGATGAATAGTGAAAATTATTAAATTTTAATTAAAAACAAATTTTTTCATCAAAATAATTAATAGTGATAATTTATGAATTTGAGTGGTTTTATAGTATATTTAAATATATTTTTACCATTTAATACAATGTTGGTCATTGTAAATAATTTTACAAACAAACAGGACATAAACAAGTATCAATCTTTTGATAGTTATTATATCTTAAAAAGACGCTTTTTGTTTTGACATAGGGAATTAATTTTAAATTAATTTCTGCCACTTCTATGTTTTGAATTTAGAAAAATAGATTCCATATTTTGAATCAGTATATCCAAAATGTCTAAATAGGTAACTTTTATTGTTAGACATTTTGAATAATTACTTCGGTAAATATTTTATTTATCATCGTTAAAGGGTAAATTCCGTAAATAAGGGTTAAGAAAATAATATTATAATAATACTAAATTACCCTAAAACGTTTCCTAACCTTATTTTTGGATACATGTCCGACCATGGAAAAATTGGGGCCGATTTTTGGACCCCATGGAGCCACTCTTACGTGATAGGGACACTTTATTTTAATTAAGTTAAAATAAATATAAAAATGACAAAAGCATATATCATTTAGAAAAAAAATTACATAAGGTTATATATGTTGGATGTTGGACTATAAGTATTAATTAGAAATCTGAAATGATTTTCTATATAATGTTATTTTCTTTATAATTTTTAAACATTAAATTGTTTAATTTATTTATGACACAATTGTGATGCAGTAATGGCATAATTAATGAAAAATTTCACAAATTGATATTATAAATACCAAAATAAATTTAATTTGAGACTTTTTATAAATAAATATAATTTTATAGGTTAATATGACATGTTAGAATTGATTTAATTAATGTTTTTAGAAGTAATAATTCTATTATTATTTTAAAAAAATTCAATTATTCAATAGTGTCAAAATTGACATAAAAGGGTTTTTAAAACAAATATTATATTATTAATTGACATTAAATTCATAAAAATGAATGGTTTAGACAAGAGACTTATATAATGATATGTTTATCATTAATTTACCACTTGGGGGTCTATTTAATGTATATAGTATGTTTATTAATCATATAATATGAAAATACAAAGAGACATTGTAAAAGTGAAAGAGATTAACTAAGAGTTAATACTTAAAGGCGAGGTTAATATAGTGACCCAAACCTGTCTAAATCATATTGGTTGAGTGGTTTTAGACCTATACTCACCATAAACTTTAAATGATCCACTTTCTATCCATTATAAACAGAATATGAATTTATTATAAAATAATATTTCTAGCTTTTCCAAAGGTGCCCCTCACCCCTCTCATAAAAGGGCACTCCCCCTTCTCATTAATTCACACCATAAATGCCTTTTTGTTCGACCAACCCCTGACCCAATACTCTCTAAAATTCCCTAACGTAATCCTAGAGGCCTTCCATTAGTCAGAAAGCCACCCTAAAGAGCCCTTTTGATCAAATCAAAAGGAAGAACTCAAAGAAGAGGTAATGATTTCACCACCCTTTTTCAAGTACCTTTATTCTTCCACTTCTTCATTATTTGTTATTACCATTCTAAAATAATAACTCCAGTATATTATATATAATTTGATGTTATTATAAACATGTTACAACCATATTTCAGTATTCTATCCATCCTTTGAATGACATGTCACCATACGTGCGTACGTATGGCTTACCGTATCCATGTCGTGGTGTAATTGTTATTCAAAACAGTATTATTTGGATGGGTATAATAATGATGTGTAATTCATGTAAATAATAAATATAACATGATAATTATTCTTTATATATGATATAACATCCAATTAAATATTATTTTAATATCAAAAGAATGATATTGTCGCTCGTGCGTACGTACGGACTACCATCTCCACGAACGCATAGAGTTTCATTCTCCATCGTATACATTCAAGTATAATTCTAATTTGATGATTAAAAATAGTTTTTAAGGACTTTATATCATTCTGTATATGAATAAGATACAACCTATCCACAAAAAAAATGTCTTATTTAACCAAACGTATAAATCAAAATGAGTAAGGTAACACTCGAAACAACGATAATACTAAGATATTATTAACAAAGCAATGTTAAAAATTCATATATAATATCATATTAATGTAAATGATTATTTTATAATTAAATAACAATTATTTCACCATTATACAGAAGGTTAACCTACCGTCTACCAAGGAAAATGTACAATGTAAGGGGTTTTCATCTCACTCCTTATTTCTGTGAGATTCATGCCATATTGCCACTATTACCTTTTGTGTGGTGTATGTACTGTCCATAATTGTATTATTTGTGTAATACACTTTAATTTATGTGTATTAAAATAATCATTTTATGATACCTCTTTCATGGGTTTTATGTTTCGTAAGTTACCATATTGGTACGGGGTTTCTTATCTCACAATAAATTCCGTGAGATTTCCATTATTCACCACTTATTCATTGGACATGGTGTGTGTACTGCCCATGGTTGTATTCATTGTATAATATACTTTAATTAATGTATATTTACACCATTTTTTTATTATCCTTTTTTCATGGGTGTATGTTTAGTAAGTTACCAAATCAATAAGGTAATTTGAAATTTCAATTTCCACTCATTCAACTTTACACATACTTCATTGATTATTTTACTCCAAGATTATGTATGGAATAACTATTCATTTGATTATTTCATAATTTCCACTCCCCTTTCTGTGGATATACTTTTGATACACATAATCACTCCATTTATAAATTCTCAAGTCATCGATATGAACTTGATAAGAGAAACATTAACTCAATCTCCATTTATTGAGTTAAACATCTAATTCATTGTTGTTGTTTTTATAAGAATATGTGTGAATGTCCATTGATTGTTTTACACTGAATATCCAATCATATTGAGCGTATTTATTTTTTTTACACATAATTATGTCATTGATTTATCCATAACCTAAGGATACAACTTTTATGTGAGATTTCATCTCAATTTACATTCCATTGAGACTCCTTTATTATTATACACCGAATCACTTTTATATGGTGTATATAATGTAATTTTACATAGTATATCATGAATCATTTTATTCTCATGATATTACAATGTTTTGATTACCTCAATTATTTTTATTCATGTGTCTCACTTTTGGTTAGGAACTCTAACTAAAATATCATTTTTAAATGTTTTAATGATTTATTCTTCTAAATATTTCTCATTAATTTCCATGTTTTATAAATGGTTTTAAGGATTGATTTATATGGACATTAATGTTTAGAAATTAAAATTACTTTTCAAAGTTTCAATGTGGTATGGGACACTTTGATTCAAAAATCTGTTTTAAATGGCTTCTTGACAAATACTGTGACTTTTAAATGTTTTCAAGAAAAAGGGGAATATTTCACTCAATAGATCGATGATTATTTTAATCTTTGTCAATATACTTCATTATTATCGATTGAGGTTAATCTGATACAATAAAATCTTCCATATTGTATTGAATGAGTTATGTTTGACTATGGATGTGCTATTTTTATACCATTCATGGTTTGTGGTTAAAAGTATTGACATTCTGTATGCTAGTTTTAATTTGATTGTTTATGTTATGTTTCAAACTTTTCATATGAGGACTGCATTGGACTTAGTAAGTGACGGGTGGAGCCCGCTATAGCTCCTTGATGAATCGTTTGGTCTCATGAGACAAACTAGTGTCTTGGCATGAGACCTTGAGAAAATCTTATTTGTAGTCTTGGCACGAGGCCTTGGCTATGTGGTTATGATAGTATGGAATTATGAATTCCATCATTATGAAAGTGGTCATTGATATTGCATGTGATTATTCGATTAGTAGAATATCCATGTGAATAATAAAATGGAATTATTTCATTTTATCTTTTCCATATTATGCTGAAGTACAAGTTTAAAATGCTTTTGTTTTGGTTATACATTGCCTCAAATGTTTATGTTTATTTATGAATGTTTCTGCTATATTGTTATCCTTACTGAGCATCTAATCTCACCCCTTTCTATGTTATATATTTCCCAGGATGTGAAAAAGTATTTTATAAATCACCTGTAAGGATAGTATGAGGGGATAAGAGTGTGGACTATGGAGACTATGTTGTTGTAGTTTTCATTTTATGATGTAATGTAAACTTTATTAATGTATCTAGTTATTCCATGGCTACTAAACTAAACAGTCTTTCGAGATTGATCTTTCTTTTGATCATTCCAATGTTATGTAATAATGCACCGACTCTGGGTAACTGGGGTCGTGGCGTTACATGTGTAGAGTTTTTCTTGAATGAACGCCAAACTTTGGTTATTAAGGTGTTATGGGCCCTCATGGATCGGAATTTGGTGGATCATTACATTGTTTTTTTGTTTGTAACTTGTATAAGATTACATATATTGATTCATTGGGAGTATAGGCCCTTATAGATCAGAATTTGGAACTTTTAGTGTTTGTTTCAGTGTTTTATGGGCCCCAGAGTAGTTTTTGAGGTTTACTGTCTAGAAAAACCAAGAATACACACTATGTAGTTTTTACTACATTCCTTGAGTTCTTCTATTCGGGAAGAAATATTTTATCTCAAGTACATGTCGTGTACATTATGTACATGAAGTGTAGTCTCCGGCCGTGTCATAGGCCTTGTGGTAAGAGACACAGGATGGGACAATTTTGGTGGAAACACACTGTGTCCACACTGAACACGCCGTGTAGTATAATCCCAGGAACCCGGATGTGTAGAAAACAACATGGGTCGGTGGAGTCTATTCATATACATGTCATGTCCTTCTTGAACATATCGTTTAGTTTGAGTCATGTTTCTGACTGTGTCACTAACAACACGGGCCAGGTGAAGCTTTTCTAGTACATTCCATGTCTACCCTGAACATGCCCTGTTGTCTTGTCTAATGAGAGCTGTGTGGATTAACCGTGTAGAAGGACCCAGGCATGGGAAGAGGATTCAAGTACACGCCATGTGTTTTGATAACATGTCGTGTGTTTGGGGTGTTACATGACCAGTTTAGGCAAAACCAGAAGCCCATGTCGATGACTTTAGGTAACATGCTGTGTAGAGAGTGTAAACACCATGTAGTCATGTTTTGTAAAACATGAATGTTATCTTCCTCTTATCCTTTTTTTACACTCTATATTTTCAATCGTTGATATCATGATCTAAAGTGTGTGCTTGACCATGGGAAAATTTGGGTCGATTTTGGGACCCCATGGAGCAACTCTTAGGTGATAGGGACACTTTATTTTAATTAAGTTAAAATAAATATAAAAATTAAATAAGCATATATCATTTAGAAAAAAAAAATTACATAAGGTTATATATATTGGATGTTGGACTATAAGTATTAATTAGAAATCTGAAATTATTTTCTATATAATGTTATTTTATTTATAATTTTTAAACATTAAATTGTTTAATTTATTTATGACACAATTGTGATGCAGAAATGACCTAATTAATGAAAAATTTCACAAATTGATATTATAAATACCAAAATAAATTTAATTTGAGACTTTTTATAAATAAATATAATTTTATAGGTTAATATGACATGTTAGGATTTATTTAAATAACGTTTTTAGAAGTAATAATTCTATTATTATTTTAAAAAATTCAATTATTCAATAGTGTCAAAATTGACATAAAAGGGTTTTTAAAACAAATATTATATTATTAATTGACATTAAATTCATAAAAATCTATGGTTTGGAAAAGAGACTTATATAATGATATGTTTATCATTAATGGACCACTTGGGGGTCTATTGAATGTATATAGTATGTTTATTAATCATATAATATGAAAATACAAAGAGACATTGTAAAAGTGAAACAGATTAACTAAGAGTTAATACTTAAAGGAGAGGTTAATATAGTGACCCAAACCTGTCTAAATCTTATTGGTTGAGTGGTTTTAGACATATACTCACCATAAAATTTAAATAATCCACTTTCTATCCATTAGAAACTGAATATGAATTTATTATAAAATAATATTTCTAGATTTTCCAAAGGTGCCCCTCACCCCTCTTATAAAAGGGCACTCCCCCTTCTCATTAATTCACACCATAAATGCCTTTTTGTTCGACCAACACATGACCCAATACTCTCTAAAATTCCCTAAATTTATCCTAGAGGCCTTCCATTAGTCAGAAAGCCAACCTAAAGAGCCCTTTTGATCAAATCAAAAGGAAGAACTCAAAGAAGAGGTAATGATTTCACCACCCTTTTTCAAGTACCTTTATTCTTCCACTTCTTCATTCTCTGTTATTACCATTATAAAATAATAACTCCAGTATATTATATATAATTTGATGTTATTATAAACATGGTACAACCATATTTCAGTATTCTATCCATCCTTTGAATGGCATGTCACCATACGTGCGTACGTATGGCTTACCGTATCCACGTCGTGGTGTAATTGTTATTCAAAACAGTATTATTTGGATGGGTATAATAATGAAGTGTAATTCATGTAAATAATAAATATAACATGATAATTATTCTTTATATATGATATAACATCCAATTAAATATTATTTTAATATCAAAAGAATGATATTGTCGCTCGTGCGTACGTACAGACTACCATCTCCACGAACGCAATGAGATTCATTCTCCATCGTATACATTCAAGTATAATTCTAATTTGATGATTAAAAATAGTTTTTAAGGACTTTATATCATTCTGTATATGAATAAGATACAACCTATCTACAAAAAATGTCTTATTTAACCAAACGTATAAATAAAAATGAGTAAGGTAACACTCGAAACAACGATAATACTAAGATATTATTAACAAATCAATTTTAAAAAATTCATATATAATATCATATTAATGTAAATGATTATTTTATAATTAAATAACAATTATTTCACCATTATACAGAAGGTTAACCTACCGTCTACCAAGGAAAATGTACAATGTAAGGGGTTTTCATCTCACTCCTTATTTCCATGAGATTCATGCCATATTGCCACTATTAACTTTTGTGTGGTGTATGTACTGTCCATAATTGTATTATTTGTGTAATAAACTTTAATTTATGTGTATTAAAATAATAATTTTATGATAACTCTTTCATGGGTTTTATGTTTCGTAAGTTACCATATTGGTACGGGGTTTCTTATCTCACAATAAATTCTGTGAGATTTCCATTATTCACCACTTATTCATTGGACATGGTGTGTGTACTGCCCATGTTTTTATTAATTGTATAATATACTTTAATTAATGTATATTTACACCATTTTTTATTATCCTTTTTTCATGGGTGTATGTTTAGTAAGTTACCAAATCAATAAGGTAATTTGAAATTTCAATTTCCACTCATTCGACTTTACACATACTTCATTGATTATTTTACTCCAAGATTATGTCTGGAATCACTATTCATTTGATTATTTCATAATTTCCACTCCCCTTTCTATGGATATACTTTTGATACACATAATCACTCCATTTATAAATTCTCAAGTCATCGATATGAACTTGATAAGAGAAACATTAACTCAATCTCCATTTATTGAGTTAAACATCTAATTCATTGTTGTTGTTTTTATAAGAATATGTGTGAATGTCCATTGATTGTTTTACACTGAATATCCAATCATATTGAGCGTATTTATGTTTTTCACACATAATTATGTCGTTGATTTATCCATAACCTAAGGATATAGCTTTTATGTGAGATTTCATCTCAATTTACATTTCATTGAGACTCCTTTGTTATTATACACCGAATCACTTTTATATGGTGTATATAATGTACTTTTACATAGTATATCATGAATCATTTTATTCTCATGATATTACAATGTTTTGATTACCTCAATTATTTTTATTCATGTGTCTCACTTTTGGTTAGTAACTCTAACTAAAATATCATTTTTAAATGTTTTAATGATTTATTCTTCTAAATATTTCTCATTAATTTCCATGTTTTATAAATGGTTTTAAGGATTTATTTATATGGACATTAATGTTTAGAAATTAAAATTACTTTTCAAAGTTTCAATGTGGTATGGGACACTTTGATTCAAAAATATGTTTTAAATGGCTTCTTGACAAATACTGTGGCTTTTAAATGTTTTCAAGAAAAAGGGGAATATTTCAGTCAATAGATTGATGATTATTTTAATCTATGTCAATATACTTCATTATTCTCGATTGAGGTTAATCTGATACAATAAAATCTTCCATATTGTATTGAATGAGTTATGTTTGACTATGGATGTGCTATTTTTATACCATTCATGGTTTGTGGTTAAAAGTATTGACATTCTGTATGCTAGTTTTAATATGAATGTTTATGTTATGTTTCAAACTTTTCATATGAGGACTGCATTGGACTTAGTAAGTGACGGGTGGAGCCCACTATAGCTGCTTGATGAATTGTTTGGTCTCATGAGACAAACTAGTGTCTTGGCACGAGACCTTGACAAAATCTTATTTGTAGTCTTGGCACGAGGCCTTGACTATGTGGTTATGATAGTATGGAATTATGAATTCCATCATTATGAAATTGGTCATTGATATTGCATGTGATTATTCGATTAGTAGAATATCCATGTGAATAAGTAAATGAAATTATTTCATTTTATCTTTTCCATATTATTATGAAGTACAAGTTTAAAATGCTTCTGTTTTAGTTATACATTGCCTCAAATGTTTATGTTTATTTATGAATGTTTATGCTATATTGTTATCCTTACTGAGCATCTAAGCTCACCCCTTTCTATGTTTTATATTTCCCAGGATGTGAAGAAGTATTTTATAAATGACCTGTAAGGATAGTATGAGGGGATAAGAGTGTGGACTATGGAGACTATGTTATTGTAGTTTTAATTTTATGATGTAATGTAAACTTTATTAATGTATCTAGTTATTCCAAGGCTACTAAACTAATCAGTCTTTCGAGATTGATCTTTCTTTTGATCATTCCAATGTTATGTAATAATGCACCGACTCTGGGTAACTGGGGTCGTGGCGTTACATGTGTAGAGTTTTTCTTGAATGAACGCCAAACTTTGGTTATTAAGGTGTTATGGGCCCTCATGGATCGGAATTTGGTGGATCATTACATTGTTTTTTTGTTTGTAACTTGTATAATATTACATATCTTGATTCATGGGAAGTATAGGCCATTATAGATCAGAATTTGGAACTTTTAGTGTTTGTTTCAGTGTTTTATGGGCCCCAGAGAAGTTTTTGAGGTTTACTGTCTAGAAAACCCAAGAATACACACTATGTAGTTTTTACTACATGCCTTGAGTTCTTCTATTTGGGAAGAAATATTTTATCTCAAGTACATGTCGTGTACATTATGTACATGAAGTGTAGTCTCGGGCCGTGTCGTAGGCCTTGTGGTAAGAGACATAGGATGGGACAATTTTGGTGGAAACACACTGTGTCCACACTGAACACGCTGTGTAGTATAATCCCAGGAACCCGGATGTGTAGAAAACAACACGGGTCAGTGGAGTCTATTCATATAAATGTCATGTCCTTCTTGAACATATCGTGTAGTTTGAGTCATGTGTCTGATTGTGTCACTAACAACACGGGCCAGGTGAAGCTTTTCTAGTACATTCCATTTCTACCCTGAACATGCCCTGTTGTCTTGTCTAATGAGAGCTGTGTGGCTTAACTGTTTAGAAGGACCCAGGCATGGGAAGAGGATTCAACTACACTCCATGTGTTTTGATAACATTTCGTGTGTTTGGGGTGTTACAGGACCAGTTTAGGCAAAACCACAAGCCCATGTCGATGACTTCAGGTAACATGCTGTGTAGAGAGTGTAAACACCATGTAGTCATGTTTTGTAAAACATGCATGTTATCTTCCTCTTATCCTCTTTTTACACTCTATATTTTCAGTCATTGATATCATGATCTAAAGTGTGTTCTTTACCATGCAGAGTCATGACACTAAGGCACCCTCCTGTTGTACATCAGTTACCAGGCAGTGATCAGGCACCGGGCATGGCTGATCAGAGACCCCCTAACATGACGCAGGTCTTCCAACAGGAGAATCCTCCCACATTCTCAGTGGAAGGTGGACCTCAGGCTACAGATTCATCGCTAGAATCCATGTTGTCAGTCTTTGAGAATTTGGATATGACTCTGGAGAGGAGATTCATGATCTCTACCTATATGTTGCGGAATTCCGCCAAGAGATGGTGGGATGTAATCTCACAGGTGGGTCATCAGTAGGTTATGGATTTGGAGGAGTTCCAACACATCTTCTATGTCTACATCTATTCGAAGACCCTGAGGGTTTACTGAGCTTGGTAGTTTATGGGCTTTGAGAAAGGTACCCTATTGGTTATGGAGTATTCCTCTCGTTTCACTGAGATTCATCATTTCACACCCTTATTGGGAGGAGATGGGTTATTTCTGGAAAGGATGTATGAGGATGGCCTCATTCATGACATCCGCTCTCAGGTGAATATCTTCAAGTTGACTTCCATTATTTCCATCATAAACCAAGCACTGATCATGGAGAATAACATGAGGGAATCCAGGGTTGTGAACCAGGGCAGCTCAACATCCAGTGTTAGTGCTTCACCATCTAATAGCCGGAAGCGCCACAAGGAGGCTACATGGGGAGATCCGAGTAGGCGGGATGCATCTTCTAGTAGCCAGGTGGTGTGCTACCAGTCTGAGAGAAGTGGGCATATGAGTCCACAAAGCCAGAGAGACTCGGTGGAGTGCCGATCATGGGGAAAGTTGGGACACCTTCAGTGTTTTTGTCTAATAATTTCACTAGTAGCGGGTGATAGGGGTTCATATATGACTCTTCGTACAGGAGAAACACTGTAATTTTCTCACCAGTCTGGCAACTAGAGTTCTTCCAGCCGTTCATGCGGACATGGAGGTTGCAACCAAAGTGGTCAGTCACCAGGAAACTAGCGACAGGAGGGTGGATCAGCTTAGAGTAGTCAGGTATGGTCACAAGGCCGCATATCTAGCTGGACTTTTGCAGTGTAGCAGACCCATAAGGAGCAGGATCCCGATCCCTCTATAGTTAGAGGTATGATCCTAGTTGCCTCAGTTTTATCTTCAGCTCTTTTTGATACTGGTTCGACACATATATTTATATCATTTGTTGTTGTGGAGAGCCTTGGGATCTATATCTTTTCTTTTGCCGATGTTTTGACACTAGACACTCCGTTGGGGAAAAGAACATCTGGTAAACGTCAGTGCACAGAGTTCCCTCTTGAGGTTTGTGGGTGCCACTTCCTTTGGGATATTTATGTTCTAGAGATGACATTCAATAATGTAATTCATTGAATGGACTGGATAGTTCCCTTCTAGGCATTAATCTATTGTTACCACCGCAGGGTGAGTTTCATATTCCCAGACAGTGGATATTTTCTTCATAAGGTTGAGTGGGATGTCCATGTGAGTAAATCGGGTCCAGGGCATCATGGGTTGGGAGATATTACATCCCAGATTGCTATTCTTTATCTCGATGACTAGGGGACTTCACAAGTATACTTTCCTCCAATGGTGGATCTTTTCAGAGATGTCTTTCTAGAAGAATTTTCAGGCTTTCCTCCAGAGCATGAGGTAGACTTTTCTATTTATCTTGTGCCAGGAGCGGCACCGATGTCCATTCCTCCTTATAGGATGGCTACACCTGAGTGGCAGGAGCACAAGAAGCAGTTGGAGGAGTTTCGGGAATAGTATTTCATCCAACCCAGTACTTCTCCTTGGGGTTTTCCTGTCCTGTTAGCAAAGAATGCAGACGGTTCCCTCAGGCTTTGTGTGGACTATCGGATGTTGAACCAGTTAACAGTCAAGAACTGATATCCCTTTCCTAGGATTGTTGACATCTTGGATCCTCTTTGAGGATCCTGGGTGTTCTCGAAGATTTAATTAAGGTTCGTTTAACATCAGTTGCATGTTATACCATTAGATATACATCTGACAACATTCGGGATCAGGTATGGTCTATATGAGTATACAGTTATACCATTCGGTCACACAAACGTGCCAGCAGTTTTCATGGCACTGATAAACCGAGTGTTCCATCCATACTTGTAATTGTTCGAAGTGGTCTTCGTGGATGATATCTTTGTGTACTCTCACACTAGACACGCCCATGCTACCCATCTTGAGAATTTTTTGAGTACACTAATGGAGAATCAGTTATATTTTATGCTTTCAAAGTGCCACTTTTTGTTGGACCAGATTCACTTCTTAGGTAATGTTATCTCAGAGACAGGAGTATCAGTAGACCCAGAGAAAGTGAGAGCAGTAGTTTCCTGGGAGCAGCCGAAGACCGTCTTTGAGGTGTGGAGTTTTCTAGGGCTGGCTGGATACTACAAGTGTTTTATACAAGACATTTCATGCATAACATCACCATTTATAGGTCTAACCGGGAAGGGTATTATGTTCCTATGGTCGGATTCTTGTGAGTCAGCCATTCAGGAGATAAAAGGAAGGTTCAATTTAGCACTGATACTAGTCTTGCCAGAGCTGAGTAAGAGATATAATATTTAATATTATGCGTCGGGTATCGAGCTGGGAGCTGTGCTTATGCAGGGATATGAAGTCATTGCGTATGAGTCCCAATAGTTCAGGCCACATGAGAGGAATTAAACGATGCATGATCTGGAGTTGGCAGATATTTTTCATTCCCTATGATGTTGGGGACATTACCTTATAGGGGATAATTTTGTGGTTTTCACCAACCACAAGAGTCTCAAGTACATTTTACCTCAGCGTGATATGAATTTGAGACATCAATGGTGGGTTGAGTTCCTACAGTCCTTTGACATTCATCTTGCCTATACGCCAGAGAAGGAAAATGATATGGTTGATGCGTAGAGTAGGAAGACTCAGATACATGTAGATTGGGTGGTCAGTAGTGAGTGGGAGCTTATCGATCTGTTCTCTGAAATGCATTTGGAGGTGCACAATAGACAGGGGAAGACTTTTATATCTTTTATAGTTGTTACCTATACCCTTATTGATCTAGTACGAATGAGGATGCTATCAGATTCTGATGTTCTAGTCCTATGGGAAAGCATGTCAGGAGAGGAACCTATTACTGGGTGGACCATAGGTGAGTATGAAATATTTTGTTTCTAGGGACGTGTATGGGTGCCAACAGATATATGCGATGAGCTGATATGGGACTCTCATTCCTCAGTTTGGGCAGTGCATCCTAGCATGACCAATATGTATCATGATCTACACCGTCAGTATTGGTGGCCAGGTATGAAGAGGGACGTTGTTGGTTTCTTCATGAGATGTTCTACTTGTCAGCAAGTGAAGGCGGAGCATCAGCGACCCACATGTATTTTACAACAGTTACCCTTTCTTGAGTGGAAGTGGAATAACGCCGCGATGGAGTTTGTGACATGGTTTCTAAGATCACTTTGAGGGAATGATACTGTATGGGTTGTCATTCACAGATTTACAAAGGTTTCTCACTTCTGGCAGATCAAGGAGACCTTCATTGTTGATGAATGGGGACGGATATACATCTGCAAGATTGTACGTCTTCATGGAGTTCCACACTCTATTCTTTTAGACAGGGATGCACGTTTTACTTCTCAAGTTTGGCAGGGTCATCATATGGTTTTGGGTACACAGGTAGTTTTTATTACATCATACCATCCCTAGATCAATGGCCAGTACGAGCGTATAATTCATGTTCTTGAGGACATGATCCGAGTATGAATTCTAGATTTTTGAAGTTCTTGGGAGAAACATATACCTCTTGTGGAGTTTTCCCACAATAATAGTTTCCAAGAAACTATTCAGATGGAACCTTATGAGGATTAGTATTGTAGGTCATGCTGATCACCCTTATATTGGCTGGAGGCAGGAGAGGCAGCTTTTCTAGGACCTCTTCTTGTTCAGGACACCAAAAAGCAGATAGAGTTGATTCAGAAGAGGATGGCTACTGCACAGTCCTGACAGAAGTCTTATGTTGATTAGCAAAGACGACCTCTGAAGTTCGAGGTTGGGGACCAGGTTTTCTTACATGTCACAACGAGGATGGGACACAAGAGGATTATGAGGTAGGGTAAGCTTTCACCAAGGTACACCGGGCCATTTGAGGTGTTGCAGAGAGTTGGGTTGGTGGCCTATCGGTTGCATTTACCTCAGAGGTCCCAGTCTATGCACGGTGTTTTCCATGATTCTCAGCTCCGACGCTATTTTTCAGACCCGTCTCATGCTTTCCAACCCGAAGAAGTTGAGTTGGAGATGGATGCATCTTTTGAGGAGCATCCTATCCAGATTGTCGATCGATGTACGAAGGTTATCCGTGGCCAGTCTGTTCCTCTGGTACGAGTGATATGGAAGCACGAACGGGTGCAGGACGAGACTTGGGAGAGGGAGGCCGATGTACAAGAAAATGGGCCAGAACTATTCATGGTTTCTTCTTCTACACCATGCTAGGAAAATTTAGGGACGAATTCCATTAAGGGGAAGTGTGTAAAATCCCGGACCTTCTTTTTAGGCAAGTTTTTAATTTTTTGGTGTTTTTGGGAAAAGAGGAGTTTATTGAAATTTTTCAAGTACACACCATGTCCTTTATGAGTACAGTCTGTGTACTTTGTTGCCATAAGAGGGCATGTGATGGCTTTGTAATGGACACACACACAATCATGTGGGGTGGAGTAGAGGCTTTCTAAAGTGGAGTACGGAAATAGCAATACAGTCCATGTACTCCAAAATTACATGTTGTGTATTTTGTTGTTTCCCATTAAACATACTGAGGTAGTGTCTGACAGACAAAACAATCTTCTTTTAGGTATCGGTCATTATAGGGAACCCATACGGCCGCGAATCATCGACAAACCCCCGAGCCTCCATCCATCCTCTAAATCAATCTCTGTTGGTTGCATTGGAATCACATCAGTGTGTTCTCTCTTCTCCTAGAGCATTGTTTTCTAATTTCACCTCATTCGTGAGTTATCATGGGTTGAGATTTTTGTGCATTTTTCATAGATATATGGAGTTCTAAGACGATTCAAGCCTTGTGGTTCATATATATTGATCTCCTAACCTTGAGGTAGGTGGTTTGTGCCTTTTTGTAGGAAGTCATTGAGTTATATGTTAAATTTCTCCCAATACCCATGAACGGTGTATTTCATTTTTACCATTTTAGCCATTTTGTTTCCCTACTATGCTGGTATTCCTGAGTATATGTTTATTGATTATGAATAGGGTGAATTATGGTTCTTTGGATGTGTTTCCCATTCACGTTTTTCCTGTTTTGACCTTTGGGTCTTGTTTTCCTATTAGGATGCCATTTAATTTCCATGCCTAGTATTGTAGGTTGGTGTGACTATTATGCTGTATAATTCTAGCCAAGTAGTTCATGATGTTTACCTTGGTTGTTAGGTGCTGCTACACTTTGTTGACTTAAACAGGGCCGTGAGAACCTGGTTTATAGACCATAGGGAGAATTAATTTTGAGGGCTTCTCCAGAGTGTCTTTACAATTTTAGGATGCGAGACCATAGGGGGAATTGACGTTTAGTGCTTCCCCAGAGTGTTTGTAGATCCTCGATGTGGGCCACAGAGGTAATTGATGTTGAGTGCTTCCCCAGAGTACCTTTTGTACGTTATGAGACTCTAGGGGGAATTGAAGGTGAGTGCTTACTCAGAGAGTCAATAATTTAGCAGAACCAGAGGGGTGAGACTGGGTGTGCTACCAAGAGGGTTGCTTGTACTTGATAGGTAAGACCAGAGGGGATAAGTTTTGGGTACTTCCCAGAGGGTTACCTATTGTGTTATCATTCTGTTGTTGCATGCTGTGTGGTGTTTTTAATGCTTAAAATTGTGGATTGTTACTGCATAGTTCTTTCCTTATTTACTTATTCATGCACTTTTACCTGCCATATATTCACTAATTGTTTGGACTAGATCTTGTGGTGGTTTGCTACTACGATTTAGTGTCACACATTGTTTGGGCCATGATTTTGGGCCCAAACAAATTATATTTCTGCAGGTATAGACAAGGGAATGTGCCCATCAAGTTTAGGTACATGATTACATTGGAGCTGCAGAGCATGGGACCAAGTCGAGGTTTGCGATGCTGAAAAGTTGCTCCTTTATTTTCCTTTTTTACTTGGTTTAGTACTATATTCATCATTTTGACTTGTTTGGATGCATTCCTAAATATATATTAATCATGCATCATTTATATATATTTATGGTCTAGTTGTTTCTTTAACAGTTTTCCGATGTTTACTATTATGGGTTATTTACTACTTTAGCTATTGTTTGTTGTTTATTTCTGCTTTGTACTCTACAAATGAGGGCATTTTTTCCCCAATATCACAACCAAGGCCCTCGCTAATAGTCAGCAAGCTCTGGCGTTCGAGGAAATGCGCTAGAGACAATGTGACCAATCGGGTACGGGGTGCCTCGGGGTGGCTTCTAGAATAGGGATGTTACAAAGGATATCATAATTACAACTGAATCGTATCCCATGATAGGATAATGTCATGAATTATTTATGATGATATGTTGGTGGGGGTAGGAAAAATAATGTTCAAAAGAAATGATATGGGAATATCAATGGATATGGTAAAAATTTTATAGTATATTCAAGGATATAAAAGGGTGGTTCTATAAACAAAAATTAAAGATAAGGGTATGTTGTTACTTATGATTTTATATCATATTTATAAATAAAATTATTTTAGAAGGTGGATGGGAAACAAATGAATATAACCAGTTTCAATAGGATGACATCATATGGAAAGGGTGATGCCACCAAAATGAAATAAATAAATCATCCATTATGACATGGGTTTATGCGAAAATAATTCATTAAACACACAAACACACACATATATATATATAATAAGGTTGTGTATGTGAATTATAATTTAGCTATATTATTATAAAATCATCCAACTGATGACTATAGTTGTTTAAAAACACTCTATAAGAACAAAATGAAGTTCAATCTGTGAGATAAATTGATGGATAAATAAAGACATGTGTAAAGATAATAGAAATGAAATGATTTTTTACCACTTAAATAACATAAAATGATAACCTTCTAATATAAATGTATATATTGTTCTTGATCAATAGGGGAGTGAATATTAACCTATATTCAAGAATAATACAGTCAGTTCTTAAATAAAGGTGATGTAAGTGGTGCTGTAGGAATGAAATGACATGAAGAGTGATAAAAACACATTGTTCACAACTAATAATAATATATATATATAGAAGGTTTAAATGGTTAAGGAATTTCATAATAAAGGGGACCCGACTTTAGATAGTGGATCCATTCATGATAATGAATTAAATTCAATTATTATATAGTGACACAAATTCTTACGGGCACCAATAGTTATACATAAAGACCCTAAGGGTGTATTGATAGAGAAATCAAGGGATAGAGTAATTTTTCTAGTTATGGTGGAAGAAATTATATTTTGAAGTTATGTGATACAATTTAATTAACCTAGACATCCGACAATATTTACATTGATTACATAAAAACCAAAACTAAATTTTATTCCTCACACCCATCATATATTATTTCATTCATATAATTAAGATTAGTTTTAAAATGAAAGAAACATAATACCCAAAAAAATATATTAAATTTCTTATTTAATAAATAAAACTAAAATTAACGAGTTTCTCTAGGGATAAACATGTGGATTTTAGACAAATTTCATAGTTTCTTCACTATAGTGATCCACATAACTTTCAAGTGAATTACTGCACAACAAAATAGACTAATAATGATTAGTGTTGTTACTGGGGACTCTGGGTTTCTATTAATTAATTTTAGTTTTCTATTTATAATGAAAATCCCAAAACAATAGTCAAAAATAATTATACACCATAACAAATTACACTGTTATTATATTTTCATATGAATATTTTTTAATAGATTTTTTCCCAATAATGAAAAAATATAATGATACATCCCTAAGATAAAAAATAGATTCATATAAGACATAGAGTGATTTTTTATATTTATGACTATAATTTAGGAATATGCACTTTCATAATGTGACTATGAAATATATCAAATACGTATCACCTTAGTTAAGGGACTTCGATATTTCATATTTCATTAAGAATCCATCACATATAAAATAATTTAAAAATTCTATAAATTAGGATCCAAATCATAATCAATTGTAATAACCACCTACCTTAAATCGTATTACATATAAAGTTTCATTCAAATTCATCATGGATTTATTCAAAATAGTGTATTATGTTCCTCTAAATGGTTGGGTAAAAAATGAGTTATTATTGAGATAATTTCAACAATGTCTAAAGAGGAAGAAATATACTAATATTCTTCAATAGTATGATAATTAATCTAATTCATGATATGGAATTTATAATTCATTTATGATAATGTTTTTTTACATTCTAAAGAACTATGGATATTTGGGATAAAATTACAAACATAGTAAGGATGAGTGATTCAAAGAATCATGGGTGAAGTATAAGGTGTATTTAAAAAATATTTCCAACCAACAATTATGTTTCCCTATACTCATGCAATGAACAAAATTCGTATAGATAAAATAGTTGGTGGCCACTATAGAGATATAAAAACTGAGGAGTTAAAGAATTTATATAGTATGTTGTTAATGAATTCATAGCGAAATGTAGTGAGGGTAGAAGAGTTTTAATGAGTGAATTCCCTACTATAGATAATGTGCATTCATAATTGTCATATTATCAGATATAGTTTCAAGGATTGATATCATGGACACAATGGAATAAAAATAAATTTTGTTAATGTTGGATTTTTAGGCACAATTTCATCATTTCATAAACATTAACATACCAACATCATCATCATATCAAGTATAGGATCGTAATTACATGATTAATTATGTGAAATAGATGATTATGAATGATCCATTTTAAAATACATATAATCTAGGTTGGTTGAATCATCCTAAATTATCATTAAAAAAGAAAAGTAATTTTTCCGATGTTATTACGTTTTGATTTCAAGGGAAACCACAATATGTGAATCAAGGGAAAACCGATAAGTAACTTGTGTGACATTACATGAGTTCATATGATGTTCAAAATGGAACTGAAATTAGTTTAGGGTATCTTTGAAAAAAAATCAATCAAATTGATCATGGAATGAAGAAATAATGAAAGATTCATTCAAACTACAAAATCTCAAATCCGAAATACTCAATGTAATAATTTCAGAATTGATGGACTTATTGTTCAATTAGCTTTGAGTGATTAATAATATACACACAAGTATGATGTGAATGTGGGGAGATTTGAAAAGTATAATATCATGAGTGATAATGAAAAGTGATAAATTACATCTGATATTAATCAAAAGGAATGTGTAATAGAATTAAGCCCTCAATGTGGTAAAATAGTGAAGGTAACTGATGAAAAAATTAAGGATAATGATGAATTGAAATCTAAAATATAGACACTACTCACTATAAGAGTAAAAAAGAATAAAAAATAAATAAGTTATTGAGCATAAAATGATAAACATAGATCAACATATGATAAATGTGAAATAAATGAATAATGGGATTGAAATGTTGAAGCTAAATAACATAGGAGAGGAAAATTTTAATCCTCATTCACCATTTTATGATTGATATAGGGAGATGGATAAAAATAAAGATAAAAACATCAAGGCAATCCTGTAGTTATTTCATAATATTCATACCCCAATTCTATCAAAAGAAGATTTGGAAATTATTCCTTATCACACTAAATATTTAAAGAACACCATATTCAAAAAGAATAATCTGGAAGAATATACCACTATACCTCTAAATAAGGAGTTTAATAAAACCATTTATAGAAAAATTACATTAAATATGAAAACACTAGGGTGATTGAAAATTCCCTTTGTTATTTAGGGAGAAATAATACATATGTCATATTGATCTAGGGTTTAACCTAAATCTCATTCCATTGAAAATATTTAATGATATTGAAATTATTTTGTTAAGGAACAACCAGGTGTAATTGTAAGTAAAAAATAGGTTAATAACCTACTATAGTAGAGATTTTGATGATATTTTAATCATAACTAGGATGTTGATCTTACCTATAGAGTATATGGTGTTAGACATAGGAATAGACAAAATGATACCCATTATTCATGTAGGCATATTTTTTGTATATGAGGAGCCCATATTGATGTTCCAAATTATAAATTGACATTTCAAGATAAAAAGACAAATTTGAAATAATATTTTTGTAATATGTTAAAAAATAATGAATTACAGAAAGTTGTATTATGATTGAAACCATAAACCAAACTATGAATTTTTAAATAAAGATAATCCCCCTCAAGAATTTGTTAATAGGTAAATATATTTTAATTTAAAATATATAGAATGGAAAGTAATGTTTAATACTTGAGGAGGGGTTACAAAAAAATATTCATAAAAATTTTGTGAATTAGTTGAGTGTTGGATATGAACAAAAATTTTCACGAATAAGATGCACGTACATATGCATAATATGCATGTACACATGAATAATATTCATGTACACATGCATAATATTCCTGTTCACATGCATAATATTAATGTAAAAATACATATAATGACTGTATTACATATATAATGTATGATATTATATATATAGTGTATATTTAATACATGAATATGATGCATGTATATTATCATATATATTAGTTATGTATAATGTATAAAATATAATATATATATATATATATATTTAAATATACATGATATGCATACAGAAGAGGCTTATTTCATACGATGTAATGAACAAACACTACTCCTCTCCCCAATTATTTTCATCATCATCTAACTGAAGACTATTTCATTAAATATATTTTCATCTATTCATTAAAGTGTTCAATGAATCATTTTCCCAATGGGTAATGCGCGATTTTCATTATATAAAAGAGCATATGGAATCTACTGTATATAAAGAGAATAGTTCTATGTGTTTGTGTGTGTGGGAATACATAAATAATGATCTGAACATTAGTTTCATATAAATATTTATGTATAAATTGTTTTTTTGTTAGTGCACAATTTATCATTTTTTAATAGAGGCTCTATTGCCCATTGAACATTCGAGTATCCCTACAATGTTTTTATGGATCCATGAACCGGTGTATTCTCTTAAAGTCATGAAGAATATGTTTTTTATTTTATGATATTTATATAGATCATATTCCTTTAAAGAATGAGGATGGAATATTTTTGAATATTCAAATACCAGGTACTCTATTTTTTAAATATTTTACATGTATCATACCTTGAAGATTGATACACTAGTTTTTAGGTTGTTTTATACAACCAATGAGCATTAAAAAAACAAATAAATCCCATTAGTGATATTATACAATGTTTCTTCAAGATTTAAATGTGTTTTTAGATACAAATTTTATTTTTGGAAAAGAACCATAGTATAAAACTCTTCTGCAAGTTTTATTTAACATTATGTGGAGGAGGCTACATAAAGTATACTATTTATTACCCATATATAAGTGGGTTTATCTAAAAGTAATCACATAATACATTTAAAAATATGGGCATGTGTAGTTTTCATCCTCTAATTAGCCATATGTGGAACCCAAGAAGTTGTGTGCAAAGGTTTTACCATTACACAAAATTCTCATATAGAGTTAGTCTGAGGAAAACCTTTATATAAAGGGGTTCATGTAAAGGTAATTCATAAAATACTTTTGTGCAAGGATTATCACATAAGGGTAATTATGGATTTACCATTATGTGATGTTTTCAGAAGAAGGTAAATGATTATTACCTCAGGAAGTATGCACAGTAAAGGTTTATGAAGAACTACCCACATGTAGACTATCTATGTGAGGATAGTAGGAGTTTACCCCTATAGAAAATGTGGTTCTATAAAACTGTAAAAAAAATTGTATTAATTTTTGTAATAGTTATAATAATTTTATTTAATTTTTTTGTCATACAAAATAATTAAAAATAATTTTCAAAATATATTTTGGGAATATTTAATTTATATGGATTTCAATATTTTAATTATTTTAGTAGAAATTGAATTAATTAATTTATTAAATTTTTATGAAACATTTTACTCCCAATTATTAATTTTTACTATTAAGATACAATTTAAAAAAATATATGATGTGCTTTTAGTTCTAGAATTAAAAGCTATTATTTAGATATCAAAAGGGAAAATTTGCAGAAAGCATATAAATTACCTAATATATGACATTTATATTATATATAAAATGTTTTTATAATTGAAATTGATTTAATTTTTTTGTAATTTATGAAATATCTTATAAATTACATATAATTAATAATATGAAATATTTCATTTTTAAATTAATATAACTTTTTTATTCTCATGAATTTATAAAATGTTTATAATTAGTATTTTTTGTGAAATGTTCAGGAATTTTTATCTTATATTTTAAAAATTATATAAAATGATTATTTATTAGATAAATTCATTTCATATTCATGGATCGTATTATTTAAGAAATGTTAATATTATATATTCTTTATATTTATCTATTAAACTGCTTTTAAGAGTTAGAGGCACGAATTATATGTTTGGCATTGATCCATTAAATTTATTTTTCATATACCTTTCCCATAGTTTAATTTTGAGGTTTTGAGCATGAAAATAGTTATTGAATATAGTTTGTGTATATTTGGTGTTATATATATGTCAGGAATTAGATTTATTCGGGAGTAATGTCTCCTCAGGTAGAGGTGCGTGAGCATGGACCACATACTATCTTAGAGGCTTATGTCTTTGTATGAAAAGTGAATGGGGTGGGTTATTAGTCCATCCAAGTTTCCTTATGTGGATTTTTTTCATTATCATATAATTATATGCATTCACTGAAAGTGTTCAAGTACATTATGTATATTACATATTTGGATATGTATGAATATTTTTTTCTACTATTTAAGGGTGAGTAATTTTAGCTTTCGGTATGGGAAACAAAATTTGATGGGTCAGGAGTTTAAAATTTTTGCATCGGTAGAAAAACGTAACAAATATGACTCTGGTGATCTTTTTTCGGTACGGTCTGAGAACCATGTGTGGACTTGACATAGAAAAAAATTAAATCGAACATGTACCTTGTTTGGATCTGTTGTGCGTAAGTCTGTCACTTGATGTCGGTGACCGTAGCTCGAAGTCTCTGACGTCAAGGCTCCCTAGATATTCCACACACGCCTCCTAAATATACTTTTTGATCATTAATTGTAATCTGAGTGCTATCATGGTACACTAACAAGGTCTTCAACGCAATGGTGATCACCGCAAGTCAAGATTCTTCGACCCAAGAAGGATGAGCTTGAATATCTTCCTTGCTTGAGAGAATCTCTCTCTAGAATGAAGGTGGAGATAGGGCCTCTCAATTATAATACATGTATAGTTACATGGGGAGATCCTCTCTCTTACTTATATAGGGAATTTTCAAAACACTGTGTAAGGGTTCCTGGCACCCGTGTAATAGATATTCACAATATAAGTTTTATAAATATTTATTTATAAAATATTTAATTATTCCATAAGTAATATTTATTATTTTATCACTAACTGAAATATATATTAAATATATATTGTGTGATA
This sequence comes from Viscum album, assembly GCA_963277665.1. Taxonomy (NCBI): domain Eukaryota; kingdom Viridiplantae; phylum Streptophyta; class Magnoliopsida; order Santalales; family Viscaceae; genus Viscum; species Viscum album. The sequence continues at coordinate 851,034,108 of OY728157.1, read as the reverse complement.
AAAGTGAGTCTGTAACTTGACTCCCTTCTCCTAAAAATATTAAACGAACCCTGGATATTTAAATTCGTTCGAATAATATTTTATCGTTGTATTTACATAATCACTTGTAAATAAATGTTATTTTTTAAATTCATCAAATTATTCCAAACATGAATAATTAAAGAATTTATTTATTACGTGGTGATCTATAGAACTTGGATAATAATCGAACCCCATAGTAGGTCCCACCATGTTCTATATTCCTATGGCTAGAATAGGGCAGATTCTCAACGTGCTATAGTGTGTGACCCTCTAGGCTGTTATCTCAGTATAAGTGAATAATATTCACCGACCAAGAGAGGGGTGTAGCAACTCATCAAGGCCCGTATAGAGATAAGGTAATGTTAAATTAATGAATACCTTCATATAAAAATGTTTTGTGTAATATACTCTATTTTCATCGATATCTCAATAATTCAGAATGCACACAAGTTTCATCATCATTTAACTTGCTTTATTTCATTTGTTGATATGTTTAGATGGTCTTACCTTCCACTACAATGACCATGGATCTAAGGAAGGCACAACCATCATAATCAACCAGGGCCGAACTAACTCTTCCTCAACATAGAAGTGAAAAATCTTATCTTGATCATTCAATCAATGTCAATTCACCTATGATGAAACCAACACAAACTACCTCCCCATGACTTCAAATCCCTAGTTTTCGCCTTGCATCAAAGTACATAATTAAATGACATATATCGATAATGATCTCAATTCTAGAGTCCATTACGCATGTATGTAGATAAGAACAGCCAATGACACCTAAAACATGTGGGGTTCCTATTATACGGGCATGTCCTCAAGACCTCAACTACTAGAGATAATCATGTGTGAAAAACATTAGAAGAAGTCTCAATGATTATGATCCCCCAGCACCTGATGGCCACACATCATCCGTGTCCTTTTAGAATGATGTAATTGGACCATTTTACAATACTTTAAGATTACTATCACGGAATCTCAGGGTCTCATTATAGAATGGGATCTTCTATAACAATTTAATATAACATTTAATCTAAGGAAATTTCCATAGACAAAGTGGATGCAGAAGTATCAAAACTATTATGGGAATATAAACGCATTCCTATATAAAAAAACACATACATGTAGTGGTAATCAATGTACAATAAATTTTGGGTCTAGGGGACCCACTTTCAATACTTCAACTTACACTAGAGCCAACTAATAACAAGTCTCGATCATCAAGCTATCACATTAGAATCAGGCTTCTACATAGAACTGGATTTAGTCAAGAGGTCATCCACATTATCCTCAGTAGTTACTCTAATAACTTCAACTTCACCTCATTGTGTAAAATCCCTCAAGATATAAAACTCATAATAAATATAAATTTTTCCCTCTAAGACTAGAGATCCTTGGAAAGCACCACCGTAGTAGTATTATCATAATATATAGGAACATGGTCTACACTACTATTCAAAACACCAATTGTTGAGATAAATCAATGTATCCATACTTATTCATTTACTGTATCGAAAGCTAAAATATATTCGAACTCTGCTATAGAATCAGCAACCACAGCTTGCTTTGACCTTCTTCACCTCAATACCACACCATTCAGGAAAAAGATGTAGCCTAACTTATATTTTAGATCATCGTGATCCATTTGGAAACAAGAACCAATGTATCCTCTCAATTCTTGTTCCTCATCTCCTCCATACAATAGTAACATATCCTTTGTATACCTCATGTACATTAGTATAGTTTTAATAGCTTCCCAATGTAGCTCTCCTTGATTGGATTGATATCTTCCCACCATGCTTAAAGAAAAGGTGACATAAAACCTAGTAAATAGCATGTAATACATAATAGAACCCACTTTTGAGGCATAAGGGATTCTACTCATTCATTCAATCTCTTCCTGTGTTTGAGGAAACATTTTATTGGAGAGATTTATACCATGTGACATAATCTACAATTTTCTCTTGGATTGGTCCATATTGTAACTTTTGAGTAACTTGTCAATATATGTACTTTGACTTATCCCAAAGAGCCTTTGAGATCTATCTTAACATATCTTGATCAATAAAATGTTGGCTACTTCACCTACGTCTCTCATGGAGAAGCATTCATTTAATAGAGTCTTAACTGATGGTAAGACATGAACCCCATTTTCTATAATTAATATGTCACCAACATATAACACTTGGAAATAGATGGAGTTCCCTTAAAAAAAATTATATACACAAGAATCGAATTCATTTTTGAAAAAACCAAATTCTTCTTTGGCCTCATCAAAACAAATATTACATGACTATGATGCCTGCTACAACACATAAATGGATCTCTATAGCTTGTATACTTTATTGGCATTCATTTACATGAATACCCCGTTAGGTTGAGTCATATAGATGTCTACAACAAACATACCATTTAGAAAACTAGTTTTGACATCCATTTACCAAATTTCATAATCATGAATGGCTGATATTCTATGAAACATTCTGATGTATTTATGAATTTCTACTAGTGAGATGGTTTCATCATAGTCAATGCCTTGAAATTACCAAAAATCCTTTGCTATCAGTCTTGATTTAAAGGTATTAACCTCACCATACTTGTATATATTCTTTTTGAATAAACATTTGCATCCAATGGGATTTACATTTGTTGGAGTGTATACGAAAATCCAAACATTATTTTGGAACGTGGAATCCATCAAAGAATTCAGGGCTTCTTTCCTTTTAGCAGCTTCTTTTCCTTCTACTACTTACATGTAGGTTAGAGGTTCATCATCCTCATAGACTAATATGTCACCAGACTCAGTGAAAAAAAACCACAACTCTCTAGTTATCTATCCTCTCACATAGACTTGAACAATATTAGTATATCAGGAACAACTTCTTCATACACTTTCTCTTTTTGAGATTGTTCCTCTACCAACTAATGTGAATCTAGAGCATTAACATCATCGAAGTCAATATTTCTCACACTATTTCCAATATAAATATGTTACCTTTCTAGAAATATGGAATATCCTACCACAACAACATTACTATATAAAGGGTTATATAGTAAATATCCTTTGGTTTCATAGGTTAACCTATAAAGATTCACTTCGTGCTTGTGGATGCTAATTTAACATTTAGTAATGTTTTCAAAAATTCCTCACAACTCCATACATGTATGTGTGTCAGACTGGGTTTCTTTTAATTCCATAATTCATATGGAATCCCATATTTAGCTTTAATTGGTACTCGGTTAAGGATATAAACTACTCTTGGGAATGCGAATCTCCTAAAGGATAATGGAAGAGTTTCATGACTCGTCATTGATCTGACAATGTCAAGAAAGATTGTATTCCTCCTTTCACTGAGACCATTCAATTATGGTGTATATGGAAAAGTGTGTTGGGATAATATCTCACACTCCTTCAAGTGATCAATGAAATATGGGTTAAGATATTATATGGCATGGTCTAGGTGGAACAATTTTATCTTCATACCAATTATCTTTTATACTTAATTTTGGTATTCCATAAATATCTAAAGGGAATTAGACTTATACTAAATTAAGTAGATATAACCATATGTATTATAGTCATCATTAAATTTAATAAAGTGTTAAAAAAACCACTTGACTCTACATGAAATGGAGCACATACATCAGTGTGTATTAATTCCAGTACAACATTTTATTTTCCTTGCATTCCTAAGAAAGGTTCTTCGGCCATTTTTCATTATAAACAAGCATGAAATACATCCAAGGATTCTAACTATACCGAGTATAAATACCATTATTTTTATAATCTTTTTTATCACTTCTCATTTACATGAAGTAGCCTAAACTTCCATAGGCTGGTGATATATGAGTCATGTTGGATGGCTTTGTCATTGATTCCCATTACGGGGTTCTTGAGCTCTAATATGTATAAACCATTGTTATGATGTGTCATACCATAACACATTTTATCCCTATAAAAGAGGAAACATTTACTTCCAAACTTGAAATAAAATCCCATAGTATCAAAAATTGACAAAAAGATAATGTTCCTAGTTACAGAAGGTACATAAAAGAAATTGATTAAAACTAGAACCAACCCACATAACAAGGTTAATTGATAGTCTCCCAATTCCATGGATACCTGATTTTCACAATTTTAATCTTAGAGATCAAAATCACATTTTGAAATATTATTGAACCTACATGGTTCATGTATATGGATAAAAATGTGTGATCCACATTCTATATTCATTACTCATCATAAAGATAAGGATAGATTGAATTACATGAAAAAATACCAGATGTATAGAATGAGTTTTCTTATTCTTTCTAGCTCTGAAATTATTATTCCATTGGCAATTATTTCCATATCCAAAGAAAAAAAACTTCATTTCAATTACTCTGAATTGAATCTTTGGCTTCATTGAAGAATGACACATTATTGTCCTTGGCCTTGACTTAGCCTTAGAACACTTTTTCCTTTCCCTTGTTTCTTTTTTTCACCATAAGTACAGATGAATTGGTAATTTTCATATCCTTTTCAACTTGGAGAACTAAATCCAAAAGGTATGGGAGTGACTTTTTCATATCATTCATGTTATATTTGACAATAAAGGATGAGAATATTGGTGTTAAAGAGGCAAGAATGAGATGCACTGCTAGTTCTCGGTTCAATTTGAACCTAAGGGCTTCAAGCCTCTCAATATTCCCAATCATCTTGAGAATTTGAGGACCGTAATGGTGACCATCCGAAAGTCTACACTTGTAAATAGAACATGAGATGTCATACCTTTCCTTCCTGGACCTATCTAGATATAATTCTTGGAGATGTTAAATCATCTTGTAGAAATCCTCATCCTCTTACATTTTTTTCAATTGGTTGGACAAGGGTGAAAACATGATGCATTGGATGTCATGTGAATCGTCTATATGCCTTCTCCGATTATATTTTTCCGCCTTAATTGCTCCCTAAGGTGGCTCATTACGAACTAGGTATTCCAACACATATAAATTCCTTTCATGGCATAGTACTATGTGCAAGCGCCTATACCACTACTAGAATTTATTTCTGGTCAGGTTCTTTATACAAAATAAATCACAGTGATAAAGTACTAGTGGTGTTGGTGATTTCTATTTTAAATCTACATCAGATAAACATTAGCAGTTAGTACATTGGATCGATTACCTTTTGACATTTATGATTAACAAATTATTATATCATTTTATTTTCTCCCACTATTTTAGAGAACCTTAATAGCCCTCACTATTAGATTCGGAATACGTTGTCACTTGATGAATCTAGTGGAAAGGATCCTCATAACAACCTCATAGTCTAAATGTTATGGCTACACAACTACTCCGAGGGTATCAAGGTCGGAAATAGGATTTCCAACCACTTAACTCGTGGTTCATAGTATTTTTGAGTAAAGTCTCCGCTTTTGAAATATGAACCTAATTCCCTCAACATATTTCCCCTAAAGTGATAAAAAGTTAGCTATGTCTAATCCTTGACTACTCACAATAGTTAAGACGACTTGATTCTCTCATGGAAATGTCGTTGTTGTAAGATTCACTCTCAAATATGCCCGATGAGCACCCCAAAAACCTGGTTCTATTTAAATGTCAGAAATGGAAGGCTTTTTGACTTAATATATCTTTGATATATTTTTTATATTCATTGAAAAATATAATCCTTCTCTATTTATATGTTCAAACTAGATTGTCATGCTCACAACTGAATATGAAATAGAAATACATTTGTCACATCTTTATGATTTTTTATCTTGTTTACTATTCTATGTTATTAAGAAACAATCATGCACTCAGATATTATAATAAAAAATGCATAATGTTAAATAATAAAATTTGACAGGTACTAAGAATTCAATTATTATCAATCCCTTAAAGATCACTCATTACCCAGGGGAATCCATACCTGAGTCGGTACCTGACTCACATTGTAGCTAGCCCTAGTGCAATGCGCTCGTCTCCTGTCTGGATTACCGCCTCAACATGGCGGGCTCTACATCTCAGATCATAAATGTATAATTAAAAATATACTCGCATGCATGCGAGGGGGTCTAGGGCTACAAAATACAACTAGTTCATTAGAAATGCATGCCCTTATACATTTTCGAATTAAATGATGATTCATAGACCGTCATTTATCGAATTAATTATTATAATCATCACATACATTGCATAAATAATTAAAAAAATAAAAAAAACATGCACTACTCAGTCACTAGCTCAAGACTAGTCCGTATATGTAATGGACAATTAAAATTAAGGTACAAAAAATTTAAATTGTACTTGGGTGCTCTAATAAATTAAATGAATTTAAATAAAATAAATTATTTTATTTTATAAGTTCATATTATATATTTTATTTTTAATTCCAAAAAAATAAATGAAACCACAAATTTAATTTAAATTATAAAAAATAAATTAAACTATGAATTTAATTTTATTTATAAAATTAAATTAAACTATTAATTTAATTTTAATCATAATTAAATTAATGTTTTAGATTATAGTAAAACATAAAACCCAAAATAATTCGTACTAATTTTTTTAAAAAAAACTAAATTAATTAAAAAAAATTAGCGGGGTTACATCTTGCTGAGAAAGGATTCTGGAGGGACTGTGAACCGCCATGAGGGTGTCTTACTCGAGCAGGGCCAAATTATTGCGTAACTGCGGTGAGAGCATGGTGTAACTGAAGCTTGACCGCGGCTTTACCACTGCCTGGCCACTGCGTGACCACGACGTCATGGTATCTTGTCACCACATGACCCCGGCGTGACCACAACTTGACCACGTCATGGCCACGACTTAACTGTGGTGTGTCCGCTCCTTCCAAAAACACCATTTGGCAATGGAATCATTTGATGAGGTGTGAATTCGGTGGTGCGCTACTCTAGCGAGCCACATGGCGGTGTCCAGGTCTGGCGGAGGCCTACTTCAGCCGAGACAACAACGGGGGGGGGGGGGAGGGGTGTTATGATCAGCGTGGCCCGACAACGATGAGGGTGTCCAAGGAGAACTAAGGGTGTCCTGGTGAGGGGTAGTCCGGGAAAGCGAGGCAGAGGCAGCCCGGGGGTGGTGCGGCCTAGTTTGTCCAGCCCGAGACGGTGGCGGTGAGGCACTCCAGCCAGCGCGAGCAGGTAGCAGACCCTCTAGGGAAGAGGGGGATGCTCTAGGAAGTGGGATCTAACATCCCAAATTTGCGATGAGTAGGAGTTCCAAGAATCAGACCATGTTGGGAGAGGGGAGGTACTGCTAGGGTTCATGAGGGGGGGCTCTTGCCCGTGGAAGAACTAGGGCCTTATTCTCCATTTTTTTATTTTTTATATAATTTTCTCTTTAGACAAAATCAAACCCCCTTTCCTTTTATTTAAATAGAATACCCAATTGGGTCATGGTCTCTCTCTTTTTTATAAAAATAAAAGTCTAAATACTTTAAATAAAAAATTTATCTTGAACCCAAGTCTTAATGTACCCATTTTAATTTTTTTTTGAAAAATAAAATAAAATAATATTATAATATATTTTATTTAACTCTAAAAAATATATGCAGTGGAAAAATTCTGCTGACTGGATTCCGGAAAAAGCATGTCCAGATTTGGGTATTGAAGAATAAATAAATAAAATTAAACAGGTTCATTAAAAAATACTAATCTGAAGAATTTAAAATCAACAACGTCGATCCAATTAATATTTTTCAAATGGCTGTAACATGGACATTCAGAAATGGATTGACGTATGGTCATATTTGTTTGAACCATTTTTATGCCCCATTTTAAAATTTATTTCATTTTAGTTTTTTCTTCGACTTTGATAAACCATGCATCACTCTGATACCACTGTTAGTTATTGAGACAGACATCGAAAGCTGATGTGATCGGAGTTTAAAATTTTTGCATCATTGGAGCAATGAAACAATGTCAACTCCAGTGATCTTATCCTAGTATGATCCACGGACCACACATGGATTTGGTAGAGCACAACAATAAATTGAACATGTACCTTGTTCGGATCTGACATGTGCATGTCCGTCACTAGATGCTGGAGATCGTTACTCAAAGTCTCCAACGTCGAATCCTTATAGATAATCAATACATGCCTCTTAAATCTTCCAGCGTGTCATTCATTGGAATCTAGGTTCTAGCGCGATACACCAATGACCTCATCGAAACATCATTGGTCACCGCAAGGAAAGAGTATTTGATCCCTGAAGGATGATCTTAAAGATATTCTTTGCATGAGAGAATATCTCCCTATACTCCAGGGGAGTGAGAGGCTCTCAATTATAACAAATGAATATTTACATGGGGAGAGCCTCTCTCTTACTTATATAGAGAATATATAAAATACCCAGTATGGGTTCCCAACCCCCTGGTAATCGATATTCATAGTGTAAGTATTATAAATATATATTTATGACAAATTGAATTATTCCATAAATAATATTTATAATTTTATCACTCACTACAACATATATTTAAAATATATTGAGTGATAAACATGATTCAATAACACAACCCACTTCTATTGAAAATATTAAAAAATCCCTGGATATTTAAATCCATTCGAATAATATTTTGTCTTTGTATTTAATTAATTACTTGTAAATATATCTTATAATTAAATTCATCAAATTATTCCAAAGTTGAATAATTAAAGAATTTATTTATTAATTGGTGATCAATAGAACATGGATAATACTAGGATGCCTTGGTGGGTCCCACCAAGTTCCATATTCCAATTCCCAGATTGGAGAAGATTCTCAAAGCGCTATAGTGTGTGACCCTCTAGGACCTTATGTCAATAAAAATGAATAATATTCACCGACCAAGTGTAGTGTCTAGAAAAAAATCGAGGCCCCTATAGAGATAAGGTAAAGTCAATGAAACAACTACCTTCCTAGGAACCTCGTATGTGTAATATAATATATTCTTTAACCATATCTCAATAAAGCAGAATGAAGAATAAATTCATCATCCATTTTATTAATTTATTTCAATTGTTGATATGTATGGATGGTTTTACCATCCACTACCATGCCCTTGGATTTAATGAAGTTGCTACCATAATAATCAACGAGGGCTGAGATATTTCTTCCTCAACTCAGAAACGACAAATACTATCTTGATCATTCAATAAATTTCATATCACCCGTTATGTTCCTTACACAAAATACCTCGCAACAAATTCATTTCCATGGTTTTCAACCTAAATCAATGTTAGTAATTAAATGAAATGGATTTATAATGATATCATGTCTGGATACCATTACACATGTCCATACATAGGAATGACCAATGACACCTGAAACATGTGGTGTTCCTATTATGCAGCTCTTTCATGAAGTTCTCAACTACTCGAGATCATTAAGTGCGAACATCATGAGAAGAAGTCTCTATGCTAATGATCCCTTAGAACCTGATGGTCACACATAATCTATGTCCTTTCAGAATGATGTAACTAGTCCATAGGAAATTATATTGAGATTACTTTCATGGAATCTTGGGGTTCTCATTATAGCCTAAGATCTTCTATAACCCTTTGATACAACATGTAATATATGTAGACTGCCATAAACATAGTGGATGTATAAGTTTATAGACTATAATGGAAAGATAAACACATGTATACATTACAAACCGCATACATGTAGGGGTAATCAATGGAAAATACAAGATGGGTATAAGGAACCCACATTCAACAAGTAACAAAAAATTATAGGTTGTGTAATGAGTTAAAAACTAATGTGGCATGATAAAATTATTTTGGAAGTTGGAATAGGGATTAAAAAACTAAAATGAATGAAGTATGAATAAAAAAGTAATAAAATATTTAAATATAATGATAGCATAAGACACAATAATTAAGAATTTTATATGCCTATGAGGTATTTTAAATTAGTTATACCTAATAGGAAAACCCCTAAAATACATTGTGTGATATTCCTTCCAAAGAGACACTTGTCAAGATATAGATTATATAACTAGGTAAGTCTTGCTGAAAATGGTTTCCCATGATTTTTTTAGTAAGTAAAGCATGTAATTAGTGATACTAAAATATCATTGGGAAGGTCATTCCATAGTTAGGTTCTCATAGATTAACCTTTGTTTGAATATTTTTTTCACTTTTTTGGGTCACACTAGCTTGGAGACCCGAATAGGATTAGGTTTCCAGGGGAATAAAGTTGAGATTATCTATATTATGAATATGGACAATGAGTTACCCACTCAACTATCCAAGAGTTGTAATTATTGTGATTGGGATGATGCACTTCCTAAATTACTGAGTGGTGAGAGAAACACCATTACAGAATTATTTGTTTGTGAAATAAGAATCTTTAATCACCAAATCAATGGGATGTTTAGAGTCACAAATTTTATTAGGGGAACATTCATTTAAATTCTTTAATGAGAACATATAATATATGATTTTCACCCATTAATTTTTATTTGTTTTACATTAAGGAGTAATTAATCACAAATATATTGAGATCACTTATAGTTATGACCTATAAAATATTTTAATATCAGAACAAAATGTTGAAAAGTGTTATCAAGGAGAAACATTATGAGCATCTGAATGTGAATTTTATAGAGATTAATTCCACCATCTCTAACTCATGTTTATTAGATGTTAGGTGTGTATAAAATGTGTTTTCTGAAAAACACTTAATCAGAGATCAGATATAACTGATTAAGGGTGAAGTATATCTTCATATTGATAATGGAGAATTATTTTCCACATTAGAAGTCAAAACATATGTTCTAATGGATTTATACAAGAATTGAAAATAAATTATTATGTTCCCTCTATAGAGAAGAATTTGTATTACGTGTCTTTTTTTGGAAAATTTGATATTTTCAAACATTATTAAGGAAAGAGTTTAACTATGTAAAAGAATTAAATTTTTTATGTGATTGGGAATATTTTGAATGTTTTTAATGTTATTGATATAAATAATCCTATTTATAACATTAAAAAATAAAAATTCAATGGTGGATTATAATCCCACCCATCTTTTTCATTATTACCATGGACATATAATTTAGAAAAGCATTCAAGGAATTTAAATATAATGAAAGTTGGACTCATTAGATTATGAATAGTGTTAGAAATTTGAATCTTGTTTATCGAATGAAATGAAGGAAGAAAATTTCAGGAGAAACGGTGAAATATCTAGTGGACCATCATATCTTATATCTAGTGTTTTTTTGGACTCATGGGTATTGAATAAGGTAGTGGTATTATGTACTTTATCACCTTTATCAATGAATTTAATCTATATATTTATGTTTTTTATAATGAAACCCATGTATTATACTTTTAAAAATTTTAATGAGTTTTAGAATGAATCACATAATCAACTACAAAGATGTATTAAAATTCTATGACCAGCTCATAATGGTGAACATATATTTCAAGAATTTATAGATAATTTGAGAGATTATGGAATTCATCATGAAATCAATCATCCTATTAAACAAAAATGGAATATTGTTTTTATGATAATTAAAAATATCATGTTGGACCTATTTCAATCAATGGTGAGTCAGTTTTACCATACTATTTTATTTTGGGGTTATTCATTGGAGATTGTAGAATTTTTACTAAATATTTATCCATCTAAATAAGTCATGAAGAAAATATATATTATATGTTATGTGAAACATCATAGTTTTCATTTCCTGAATATTTTTTTCTGTGAAGTACTCAAAATATTAATGGATTCTTATAAATTTTACCCCAATTTTGATAATTTATTTTTTTATACAATGTAAAATAGGGGATATTATTTAAATAACTAAACTGATAATAATGTGTTTGTGGATCAAAATACAAATTTTCATGGGAAATAATTTTTCAATCCAGGATTCGGTGGGAGGAAACATGTACTTGGAGATGTTCAAGACCAAAAAATAGGATGATTTCTTGATAGGCATGTTGGGATGGTTTTGAAAAGTGTTGTTGTAGAAGAAGTGCATTAATTTACAAAATATTCTAGAAGGTTTGGTAGGATTCATTAGGAACATGTGATATAAGGATTTTCCATGAATAATAATAAATAAGTAACATTCTAAGGAGATGGACCTACTTCCCTCCTAAAGGCTATTGAGTGTTTTGATTCTAAGAGGTAATTAAAATCCATGGAATCTAAGATAGACTCCATGTACAATAATAATGTTTTTATCCTTGTTAATTCACATGAAGGGGGTAGGAATATTGGTTGAAAGTGTGTTTTCTATAATAAAATTTACATGAATGGATGAGTGTATACCAATAAAGCAAGGTTAGTGGAAAAGATTTTAAAAAATACATGGTATTAAATATGATGAAACCTTTTCAGAAATAGTGATGATAAATCCGAATAATATTTTTCTAGACATAACCAGTCATTATGATTTTGAGATATATCAAATGGATATTAAAACCATTTTCCATAATGGGAAATTAATAAAGTATGTGTATATGATACATCCAAAAGTTTTTAAAGTCCAAAATGGGTCAACTAAGGTATAACAGCTGAAAAGTACTATTTTTGGACTCAATAAATTTTCTCAGAGTTGTAATATCTACTTTGATGATGAAATCAAAGAGTTTGGGTTCATAAAAATTGGGGATGATTCATAATATATATTGATTTTTACAGATAAAAACCAATTCATAAATTATTTATTAGTATTTTAATGGAAAAAGATAATTTCTCAATAAAAAACACATTAATTTTTATTTAAAGAATTTTAGTATGGTTACACTACTACAAAAAAAACAGTTTTATTTGGTGCTAGGGATTAAAATGTTCTTGGTAAAGTGCTATTAAAAACCCCCTTTCTGAGCTCTAGAAGAAGAACTGATAAAGGGACACCTTTAAATGTATTAAAAAAAGAACTATTATAGACCCCACCGTTTTCAGTTATTTTTTTATAGTCATTGATAAATTCCCAACATTTTTTGTGCTTGTAAAAAAATGCTCTTAAAGGTGGGATTTATCTGGGGAAGTAAAAAAGCATCGATAAAGAGGGAGTCAATATCATAGATTTTTAAAAGTGCCGATAAAGACCCCCTTTATAAGTACTTTTTTTTCAAGCATTTATATCATGTATATTTCGAAAACCATATTTCCTTAAAAATATATATTAATAAATAAATATATTTTTCTTGATATAAATACAATATATAATTTTTAAATATGTTTTAGATAAGGTAAATAAAATTTACAATTTATATAGAAGATAATTAGTGAAAATAGATAATAAAATATTTTTAAAATATTTTATATAAATAATTTTCTAATCATTATAGAGTAATTGACTTTTAATATCAATTGGGGGATAAAAAAATCAAAAAATTATAAAACGATATAAAATAAGTTGAAAATATAACTCGAACTTCAAAGGCCATAATTTTTTATCTGGGTGTCTATTTGAGCTCTACCACATATCAAATAAAAGGACATGATAAGCTTTAACCCTTGGAGATAGAGTTTAACCTATGTCACATTTATAGGCTCAAATGGCTTAGAAGGACTCTAAAACTGAGTTTTCAGTTGGGGTACCATAATTTTTGAACATTCATTGGAATTTAAACCTCATTTAAGGGGGGATAATTTTACCCATTTATAGTGGACACTGAATTTATTTACATGTATTATATTAATATCGATATTATGGTTTTAAAAATATATAATTTTTCTAAAAGTATTTTTATTTATAATTAAATATATGCATAATTTTTTTATATTTACTTATAATAAATCACTTGAATAAATTTTTATATCTCAATTTTTACGTATAAATTAAATTTTAAATTTATTAAATAAATATTTATTATTCATTTTTTTAATGTAAATAATTATCAAATTTATTTACCTTATTACAATATATTCGTATGTATATATAACTCTTATATATAAATTTTTTGTGTATTAATAATTAGACACACACACACACATTTATATATATTAATATGTATAAATTAATAGTAGTATATAATATATTTAAATAAATTTAATTATGTATATGTATGGAAAAAATTTAAATATATATAAAAATAAGTAGAAATGTCATGAAATATACAATAAAATATCCATGACATAGTAGTAAAGAGAATTAACTCATATAAGTGAGGTCTTTGGATTGAATCCAGGCGCAAAAAATTATTTTGTGTATCCTTATAACCACAACGAAAGGGAGTAGGGGTGTGAGATGGTATGGGAAGTGTAAATCACTAATAATGGTAGTTGTATGTGCTGAGAAATGGGGTTGGGTTCTGTGGAAATTTATTTTTTCCCTATATTTTCTAACATTAAATTTTTATAGCAATTAAAAAATACCCCTTAACATTAAAAAAAGTCACTTTTAATGGAAACCTTTAAAAATGATAAAAACCACTATTAATGGATCCCATTAATAACACTAAAAAAAGTTATGATAAGGGGTTCATTTAAAAGAACTTTTATTAGCTTTGTTAAGGACCCCCAATTTTAAAATCACTTATAATATCAATACTTTTTAAGCATTGATAAAACCCTTTACTATATATTTAAAGTCTCTTTTTTGTAGTAGTGTTAAAAATCAGGTATAAACCATGGGATATTCTACAAAATAATTTCAGAGTTAAGCATTGTGTTAGAATGGGATTCTATGAACAAAGTGTCATGGCATTGAAAGAATAAAAATAATAAAATTTATTTTTATCATATATGTGAAATGATTCCTAAAAAATATAATAACTACCACATCGTGTTTCCAATGGAAATTATCAAAACCACCATTTGGCCCAAAATTTGGGTTTTACCCTTGGTAAAATAATTTTTTTGTGCATGTTGGGTGTTCGGTTAGATCACACCCACATCAGGTATTCTTCATCTATAATTAATAATTATGTTTCAAGGTAGATGAATATTTTAGTGGGTTACAATTTTATAATAATGATATTATTAATTGTTTACAATAAATGAAATGATGTGTGATTAATAAAATACATTTACTAATATAGGGTTTTAATAAATGTTAATGGTGTAAATGATGTGAGATATTTAATAACAATAATTAAATAATTTTTTTTGTAATTAATATTAATAATTTAGTAAAATAATATTGTAATTATATATATATATATATATTATATAGGCTAATTATATATGTGTATACATAAGTGTGTGTGTTGGTGAATATATATATATATATATATATATATATATCTCTGTGTGTGTGTGTGTATCTGTGTGTGTATAGTTGAATTTTAATATATATATTTATTGAAGGATTAAATATATAAAAGAGTAATACAATGAAAATTAATATTTTAAGAGTTGCTACATAGGGAAACCAGAGAGCCTTGCACATGAATTTTTGGGCAAGATAGGGAAATTAAATATAACTTAAATGAAAAAAATGGAGTGGTTTAAAAAAATTATAGAAGGGAAATAGTGGGGTGGGGGAGTTTGTTGTCGAAAAGGGAGATTCCACCAAACACTTTTTCAAACAATTCTATCTATAAATACCCTTTCTCATATATATTTTTTAATTTTTTTTTGTTTTTCTCCAAAATTATTTTTTCAATACCTCATGCAATATTGATCAGATTGACTTGCCGTTAGTTCAATAGGGTTAGTACCAATAATAATGATTTCAATCCTATTTCCAAAGGCAGTAAAGTATTTTTATAAATTTAATATAATCCTTTTTATTCACATTTTAAATTTCAAGGCTGGTGATATTTTTAAATCACGTTGAATTGGGAATGGTTCTAGGATTCAGTTGGGTAATTGAGCTTGTACGTCAACCCTAGCATCATTTTTTTAAATAAGGTAGGAATTATTTGACTTCATCACATGATTTATACACTTTATTTTAATTATTATTAATCATGTGTGTGTAGCCCATGAAACCATTCTTGATGCATAGCCACATGAGGTTTGTGTGTGTCTAGACATTGAATTGTCCTTCAATTCCATAAATATGGATTATTAAGAGCATGATTATTATACGTTCTAATTGATGTGAAATTGACCTATCATTTTTATTATGTATCATACATTTTTATTCCTACATAATTTTTTTCTGCATGTAGTTTTTTTCTATTTGGTTGGTATTTGATATGTGACACAAATATTGGTTGACATTGGATGACATGTGAGATATAAAAAATTATTGACGAAATGCAATATTTTATGCGTGTTCTAGAATATCCACTTAGAGAGATGTCCTGGATTGGGTAGGCAAGTAGGTGGAATGTTCTAGTCATGTGGATGTTTCACATGCTTCTGGATATCCACATAGGAGGGATGTAACAAAACTTTGGTTGGAATGTGAGACTTGAGGAACATGTTGTCTATCAACTTGAGATAGATATGATAAGACCACATTTGTTGGAATGTAATTGGACTATCTTGGATGGAATAATGCATCAATTTATTATGGTTGTCCACTCCATTAGGATGTATCAGGAAATTTACCAAGCATTCCATCCATCATTATGCCATAGTGGGAATGTTTCACCCAACATGGTGCCAATGTAGGTAGCACAGGTCCCCGAGGACCTAGAATGTGTTTGTTACTTTTGTGATATATTGTTTCTATATTAGTACCTTGTTCATTTCAATTTAATTCACCTATATATTTTTTTCACTAATGTTATGGGTCATTGGTGGTGTCCTACTATGTCTTATACTTTCACCCAAATTTAGAAGTGTGATGTGCTTGTAGACATCATTACCCAAGACCCAGTAAAGAGAAAATGACCTATGATTGATGGTTAAAAAGGTAGAGTATAAGGATATATTAATTTTTTTGATGGAGTTTTAGTGAGACATTTTCTACTGCCAATATTTACTACCACTACTAGTACCCAAGATCTTTATATTGATTCAGTTATTATATCATTTATTCCACCATTCAGTTTTTGCATGTACAATGATTATTTATTATATTGGTTATTTATTTATTTTTTGAACTGTGATGGAGGATATAGTATCCCCATGGTTCCAATTGAGACCTCACTACTAGTTGACAAGTTTTATCATACTGGGAGGTGTTCCTGAAGTCATGTTCAACTTTGTCTCATACATTGTGGATCTGGTTAGGATTGTACAATTACATTATATATATGTGGGATAGAGGGAGTTTAGAAATGTTTCAAATATTACTCATTGGTGATATACTACTTATCACAAATAATTTATTGATACTTTACTATGATAAGGTGTGGGTGGGTAAATGTTTCATAATGAATAGAATGGTTGAACCAACAACTATATTGGGTATGAAGATATAAAAAGATGGATCCAATAGGTACCTTGGACAGAGTTAAAAAATATATATTGGTATAATTCTAAAGTGATTTAGTTTGAAGAACAACAAAAATTTCTTTACTAATTTTGACCAAAATAAATCATTAAAAGATTATAGATACTTTAAAATAGTTATAAAGGATGGATATGATCCCTTACATATCCACTCTATGACATACCATATATACCATGTTATTTACTCGGCCTGACGTCTCTTATGATTTGAGCATAATTAGTACACCCAAATCTAATCCTTGTGAGGGTTTCTAGATTACCATAAATAACATAATTATATACATGAAAAGATCTAAGTATATATTCATAGACATTTGAGGAGAGGATTAATTTTATGTAAAGGATTTCATAGATGTTAGTTTCCAATATAATAAAGTTGATCTAAGAACTCAATCTGGATTTCGATTTTACCAAAATGGTTAAGATGTCAGTTGGAAGAGTTATTAAGAATTACACCTTAGGGTAATCAACAATAGAGTCAGACCACATCACTATATATTATACAAAAAATTTATCTATTTTATTAAATAACTTTATTAATGAATATGGATTGGTTCCTAGGATCGTAGGATAAATTGAGATATATTGTGGGAACAATAGATACAACAACCCTATATCTTGTAATCTAGAGTCGATGTCAATTTTTTTACACTGGGAAATATAGAAGGGATATAATTCCAAATGACCATTCAGACTTGTAATATTATAGAAATACTTACAAACATGATACCTATTTTAAATTTGGGATAAATTATAAAACATGAAAAAAATTGTCAAAATCCTTTGAAATCATGAAAATAATTAATCATTATATAGTAGGTAAAGGAAAGAACATAAGGGTGAGATTAAAATCATAGTAAGGGATACACATAGTGGAATATATAGTGATTAAATAATTTATAATCAATATTTCACAGTAAATAACAGAATAAACAATTCATTAAATCAATAACTTGAGCACGAAACGTATCCTTGGATCATATCAATTCAACAATATCATGGATAATGATAACTAAATTGTTACACCCAAGATTTCACAGTAAGTTATATCTTTAATGTATTTAAATATCTTATAATTCATGCAACACCGACTTGTCTTGTGTTATACACAAGATTGAGTTTCTGTCAAACAACAAAATAGTAATATAATTATTTAAGTGATATATTTATTCGTAAATTAAATTTTGTGATATGAATAGTAACCAATAAAATTTTATTTTTATTTTTAATGTTTTCACATAAATAAAACATATTTATAATAAAATGTATATGTTTTGTTAAAATAGTAATATATTTATAAAATCTATTTTGTTTAAAGAACTACTTTTAATATCCTTTTCGGGAAAATAATAAAATTAATATTAGATACTGAATGAAATTTAATTTCGTGAAATATACCTCAATTTTAGATTTGGAATATCAAAATTAGCTTAGGGTGATTTTTTGGTATTTTTATGAAAACATTCAATTTTTGAATAATAGTGAAAAATACAACATAGTACATAAAATCTGACTTTTTATTTATATAATTATTATTTTTATATTAATTTATTTTAAGGTCAAAATAGATACAAAATTCTTATATTAGTCTAATGTAATTTTTTAGAGTCATTTTATAATAAGATTAGATATATAAAATTTTATCGAATTTTTTAACGTCTTTTACCCACCTTCTAGGAACATTTGCAAATTTGCATAAAACATAATTTTACTGCTTCTGTAAATTTAATTTAAAAAATATGAGAGAGAAAGTTGACATCAATAAGTAAAAATAGGATCAATAGGATAAAAATACCTTTTTTGTGCACAATGTCTTTTGAATTGTTTTACCGCAATTAAAAGTAAATAGGGTAATTAATGTGAAAAATGATATTTTAATTACCCTAACACATTTCATACTTCTATTGGAAAAGGTATTTTTACCATAATAATTCTTAGGAATAAAATATTATACTATTTTATCCACTTGTATTAGATTATGACACTTATTTTTATTTTATTTAAAGAAGAGTTAAAAGTGTTGAATGCAAATTTTAACAACTAATTTTTTTTAATAAAGTTTTATATATAAGATAAATCCAACTATAAATATTCATTAGAAATATACAATGATTTCTTAAATAATGGTATTTTATTTATAATTTTTATACATTATATATTTAAATTTATATATGACACAATGATGATGCAGTAATTATGTTATTAATGAATGATCAAAATAATTGATATTTTAAATATTAAAATAAATGTAAATTGAGACTTTTGAATAATTACACGAATTTTCAAGGTTAATAAGACATTTTAGGATTTATTTATTGTATTTCGTTCTATGTAATAATGCATTTTTTACTTTCTTAACAAAATACTAAATAGTGTCAAAATTGACATAAATGTGTTTTTAAGACGAATAATATATTATTAATTTATATAATATTCTTGAAAATATATGGTTTGACTAAATTACTTATATAATGTTAGACATGTCAATAATGAACCACATGGGGTTCTCTTGGCATTTTATAGTATGTATATTAACCATTAATTATAATAATACAAGAATACATGGTAAAATATAAACTATTTAACTAAGAGTTAAATCTAAAAGATAATGTTTATATGGTGACCTAAACCTATCTAAAACCTATTAGTTGTGTGGGGGTTTACCCAAACCCACCTTAGACTCGAAATAAATCATTTTTGAGCCATTATAAACTAAATTTGATTGTATGATAAATTAATATTGAAAGTTTCTCCAAATGTGACCATCACATCTCTTATAAAAGGGTACTTTCCCTAAACTAAAAATCACACCTACAAAGCAATTTGGCTCATCCAAACCCTACTAAAATATCCTACCAATACCCTCACTTAATCCTAGAGTCCTTACTTTTCTAATAAATCCATCTTAAGGAGCCCTATTGATCAAATCAAAAGGAAGCACCAGAAGAAGAGGTAATAATGTAATCACCTCTTTCAAAGTTCATTTCTTCTTCCACTTCTTCATTATTTGTTTTTTTCCATTCTAAAATGATAAATCCAGTACCTTATACATGCTGTGATGTTATTATAAATAATTTACAACTATTTTCATTATTCCATCCATCCTATTAATGACAAAGTCACCACACCTGCGTATGTAGGGCTACCGTCTCCACATCATTGTGTAGTTTGATATTCAACACGGGTATAATAATGAGAATAATTGATATAAGTAATAAATATAACATGTTAATGGTTCTTTATATGTAATATACCATCCAATTACATATATTTTCAACATCAATAGAATGAAATTTTCATTCATGCATACATATAGATTACCATCTCTAGGAACGCAATGAGAATCATTCTCCATCGTAACCATTCAAGAATATTTTTTATTCAATGAATAAAAATAATGTTTAAGAGCATAATATCATTCCATATATGAATTAAATAATTTTTTTTCATTAAAAAAATGACTTATGTAACAAATCTTATAAATGAAAATAAATCAGTTACCACCTAAAATAATGATACTACTGAAATATTATTAACCAAAAAATATAAGAAGATCACACATGCTATTATATTTATGTATGTGGTTCTTGTATAATTTAATAACAATTATTTAAATATAATTTTTTTGACATACCCTCAACTAAGGAAAATTACATATTAAGGGTTATGTTTACAATCTCTTTATTATGAGAGGTTGTTTATACGTGAGTATCTACTGGGAACTCTTTCTTATCCACAAATATGTTTCATAAATATTTAATTCAAAACATTTTTACTATTTCTTGGATTATGGTATAAATTCATTTATACATTTTTTTAATTTTTATAAAATGTTTTGAATGAAATATTTCTGTCACTTTCCAAACAAGGTACATTATGACCTTTTGTTCAAATAGAAGTATGGATATTTTTTAAGGTATACTACTGGTGATGCTAATTTTTAACATTATAACACCTTCTAAAATAACATTAAAATCATATAAGATTATTTTAAAAATAAATTTTTTCATTTATAAGTATGTGACTTTTAAATGATTTCAAATAGAAAGAGATATTTCTAAAATATATTTTTGACTTCATCTATGTCAACACCCTTTGATGTATTTTACACCTGTTTGAAGTTGATTTATTATGATACAATATTCCATATTTTATTAATTGTTATGTTATATGTTTGACTGTGGATGAGTTATTTTTATACAATTCATGTATTGTGGTTAAAGTATTAACATTTTGTATGTTAGTTTTTATACTAATGTTTATGTTATGTTTCATCATTTTCATATGAGGAATTAATTGGACATAGTAAGTCATGGGTGGAGCCTACTATAGCTCCTCGATGCATCAGGTGGTATCATGAGAGAAACTAGTGTCTTGGAAAAAGGCCTTGGAAAAATTTTATTTTTAGTCTTTGCATGAGGCCTTGACTATGTGGTAATGATGTCTAGCATTATGCATTCCATCATTTTGAAATTAAATCTAGATATTACATGTGGTTATTTTACTAGTAGAATATCTATTTAAATAAGTATATGGAATTATTTGATTTATCTTTTCTATATAATGCTGAATATTAAGTTTAAAAGTCATGTGTTTTACTCTTATACATTTTCATAAATGTTTATGTTTTATTATGATAGTTTCCCCTATATTTTTATCCTTACTAAGCATCTGATCTCACCCATTTCTTATGTTTTATTTTCTCCAGGATGTGAAGAATTATATTACAACTAACCAAGAAGAATAGGCTAATGGATGTGATTGTGTTCAAAGGGGACACAATATTATTGTTTTCCTAGTTTATAATGTAATATAAAACATATATATGTATTTAGTACATACAAGGATACTAAAAAAATAGGTCTTTTGAGACATGATATATTGTGATCAAGACAATGTTATGAAATAGTGTATAGACTCTGGGTAACTATGGTCAGGGCGTTTCAAATGGTATTTGAGGATGTTTAGTACAACCCTTGGAAACTAGATTTAGATAAAATTTAATTAGAGAACATTACAGTATGATAGAAATGGAGGATTAGTATAGAATAAAATTTAAAAATGTTGTTAGCGTAAATATTATTTGGGTTTTCCAAGAAAATACAAAGATGTCTGGATACAAATAGGGATAGGTGGCTCTGGATTTGATGTACCTAGGAGTGAAAACTCTGATAAGGAGTTTCAGGCTTTACCCATGGAATCCTGGTACATGACAATAGACCTTTTTGCACTCTTGGTTATGAAACTCTTAGGGGATATGAATAGGATAATTCAAATTTTCATTAAAACCCATTTTTAAGGTTTTATGAGTAGATACATCTTCAAAGAAAACAATTTTTTTATGATTATGGATTTTATGTATAAACTGTTTAATTTTCATTATGTATTTTACAAGATTGGAATTATACATTGTGATTAATTAGCTAACCTAGATTATTCCATTTTTTATAAATGGTGCCTAGAAGAAGGAATGGGAACTCCAGCAATACGCATGATCCAAAGAGTTAGAAGGATTATATCTTTCATGGTCTTAAGACAATATTTAGAAGGGAAATAGTCTCCCACATATTGTCATCATATGAAGAAATAGTATCATGTATCAATAAGATAAGTAATGAATTCCTTGAGTCATATGGATTTTAATGGAAGATAGAGAAGAAAAGGAAAGTAAAGAGAAAGATAGATAATGGGAAGAAGGGATGGAATGATTTTCACATGTCTGATAATTGTGGAAAGAAACACATTGGTAAATAATTGAAGGGAATACGATTTTTTTATAAACTTGGAGAAAAGGGACACCATGTACCTGATTGAAAGGGTAATAAAACGTTTTCAAATGTATAACGCTTCATCTGCAAGGAGTTAGGACACTACGTGAATCAACGTCCCAATCATTAGAGTATACCCCAACTAATGTTATTGGATAATAATCTTGTTATGATACTACCACAAATGAAGAGGAATAATTAGTGGTCTCATATTTTTATTAATGAATTATTTCGTTTTAGTGTTCTATCAATGATGTACTAATTATATTAATTAAGGAAATAAATAATGATTGTACGATAGTACTATTTGATTGAGGATTTGAGATTATATGGTACTATGAAAAGTGACTTTACAACAAGTTAAACATTTTGGAAAATACATTTTTGAAGGAAATATAAACCTTATCATGGTCATGATACAAAGTTAGTGATTTTGTAATAAGAGATATTTTATTTGAATAAATTATATTGGATATTCTTGACTACCTTGGAATTGATTAATGGTTTGTTTATTCCATCATTATTGGAGTATTCAATTTTTGTGGATATAAGGAATATATCTAGTATTCCATAAATCCTAAGGGAGATTGAATGTAATCAATAATGTTTTATGGTAATTCAGGGAGTAACTATGTTTTAAGAGAATACATGAAAATGGTACCCACATGTTATTATGTGGAAAAAAGAGATATTCATTATGTTATGTTGAACTTCATTAAAAAAAATTTGGACTATGAGTTTGGAAACGAGTATTTTGGATAAATCTGAAGATTGGATTAGATTATGTTGGACATTAGATAATATGTTATAAGGATAAACCATTTTTTAAGATAATTTTTGGATTTTTTATAAAAAGGATAATCCAATGGTCGGGCAACAACCCGCTGTGTCCGACAAGGCCGCGAGACTTGAACCCACAATCGGAGGGTGATAAGGGTGCATCACCTACCACTGGCCAATGTGATATCCTACTTTTTATAATTTAGTTTTTTAAATGATATGATAGATGAATTATAAAATTTAATTTTTTTGAAACCCTATATAATTAGGATAAATAGAATATTTTTGAGTTTTATTATCTTTCGGAGTGAAAGATGAGTTTGTGGTAGAAATTAGTTAAAGGATGGAACTCTAATTGTCAAGTATTTTATTATATTTAATGAAAAAATTAATTCATAAAAGTTAGGGAAAGGATATTTAAACCAAAACCATGTTATCCTAATACCCTTAGTTTTGATGAAACAATGATATTTTAAGTCCTCATAGATTTATGGCTTTGAAACCCTAATTTTTTTATTTATTATTAACTTTTTTATGATTTATGACCTCAATTAGTCCCAATAAATATATACTTTTTACCTCTAATTATGTGTATCAAATTTCCAATAATGATCTCATATTCAAAATCCTTATTTGTTGGTGAATTTTTCATTTCTCATTCCCTCTTATTAAGATTTAATTTTATTAGGCATATTTTCGATGTGGTATTTTCACAAATGTATTTTCTATTTTTAACCATTTATTTTTAATTAACAATTTAAAAATTATGATGATGAAATATATTGAAGGAGGGGAGGATGTAACTCCAAAATATTTAATAGTAAGTTATATCTTTAAATTACGTAAAAATCTTATACTGCATGAAACACCATCTTTTCTTGTGTTATACACATGATTGAGATTATACGAAATAACAAATTAGTATAATAGTTATTTAAATGATATATTTATTTATAAATTAAATATTTCCATATTAATAGTAACAAATAAAATTTTATTTTTATTTATAATATTTTCACATAAAAAACATATTTATAATAAAATATATATGTTTTGTTAAAATTGTTATATATTTAGGAATTTTTTTAAAAGAACTAATTTTTATGTCCTTTTGTAAACAATAATAAAATAAATATTAGTCACTCGTAAAAATTCAATTTGGTAAAATTTACTTTATTTTTAGATTCTGAATATAAAAATTATCTTAGAGTAATTTTTTTGTATTTTTCTAAAAACATTCAATTTTTTTTGAGTAGTGAAAAATACTACATTGTACATAAAACCCAAATTATTATTTAAATAACTATTATTTTTATTTAAATAAATTTAAAAGAAAAAATAGATACATAATATATATATTTTTCCATGTAAATTTATAGAATTCATTTTATAATAAGATTAGAAATATAAAATTATATCGAATTCTGTAACGTCATTTACCCACCGTGTAGGCCCATTTGAAAATTTGCATAAAACATAATTTTACCACTTTTTCTATTTGAAAGTCAAAAATCTGAGAGTCACAGTTGAAATCAGTACGTAAAATGTTCTTCAATAGGATGAATATAATGTTTTGTGAATAGTAGATTTTGAATTTTATTTATAATGGTTAAAATTAAATATGTTAATTAAACGTAAAAATGATATTATAATTACCTTAACACATGTATTAATTCTATTGGATATGTGTATTTATAAAGAAAATAAATATTAAGAATAAAATATGATCCTCTTTGATCCACATTTAATAGATTAAGATATTTATTATTTTTTTAATTAAAGAAGAGTTAGAAGTGGTAAATTCAAATTTTAATAATTAAAACATTTTTAATATAGTGTTATACATCAGATAAATTAGACTATAAATATTCATTAGAAAGATAGAAATATTTCACACATAATGGTATTTTATTGATTATTTTTATACATTAAATAATAAAATTTATTTATGACATAATGATGATACAGTAAATACCTTATTACTGAAAGATTAAAATAATTGATATTTTAAATATTAAAATAAATGTAAAATGAGACTGCGGAAGAATTAAAATAATTTTCTATGTTAACATAAACTTTTAAGATTTACTTAAAGTATTTTTTTAAGTAATTATGTTTTTTTGACTTTCACAAAAACCAAATACTAAATAGTGTCAAAATTGACATAAATGTGTTTTTAAAACAAATACTATATTATTAATTGATATAATATTCCTAAAATTATATGGTTTTCCCAAAAGACTTATATAAGGATAGATATTTAAATAATGAACAACTTGGTATTCTTTTGTCATTTTATAGTATGTTTATAACCATTTATTATAATAATACAAGAATACATGGTAAAAGTTAAACTATTTAACAAAGAGTTAAATATAAAAGATAAGGTTAATATGGTGACATAAAACTATCTAAAACATATTGAATGAAATTTTTCCCAACCATCCCAACCTAATTATCTAAATAAATTCTTTTTGAGCCATTATAAACTGAATATGACTATATAATAAATTAATATTTCAAGATTTTCCTAAAGTGACCCTCACCTCTCTTATAAAAGGGTACTTCCCTTCTCTCAAAATCACACCTCCAAATCCATTTTAATCAGCCAAACCCTACTCAAATATCCTCCCAACTACCGTAACATAATTTTATATGCATTAATTGTATTAGAAAGAAAACCTTAAAATCCTGTTTGATCAAATCAAAAGGAAGCACCAGAAGAAGAGGTAATAATTTTATCACCTCTTTCTGTGTTATTTCTTCTCCCACTTCCTATTTATTTGCAGTTTCCATAACAAAATTATAACTACAGTAAATTATACATACTCTGATGTTATTATAAATATGGTACAACCATATTCATTATTCTATCCATCCTATCGTTGATAAATTCACCATACGTGCATATGTACGGCTTACCCTCTGCACGTTGTGTTGTAGTTTGTTATTCAACACTTCATTATTTGGATGGGTATTATAATGAGTATATATTATTTAAATAATAACTATATATTTTTAATGATTCTGTATATGTAACATAACGTCTAATTACATATGATTTCACCCTTAATATAATGATATTGTCGCTCGTGCGTACGTACGAATTACCGTCTCCATGAACGCAATGAGATTCATTCCCCATTGTAACCATTCAAGAATAATATTCCTTTTATGATTCAAAATAATGTTTACAAACTTAATATAATTTTATATATGAATCCAATGCATCCTATCCATAACAAACATTTCTTACGTAACAAAACATATAATGGAAAATCAATCAGTTAACACCCAAAACAATGATACTGCTGAAATATTAATAACAATACAGTAATAGAAGATCATATATGATATAATATTTATGTATATGTTTCTTGAATAATTTAATAACAATGATTTAACTATTATACAAGAGGTTAATGTACCATAGACTAAGGAAAAGTACAAGTTATGCGTTAATTTTACTATCTCTTTATTATCCAAGGTTGTTTATACGAGAGTATCTACTTGGACTTCTATATCATCCACATCCTTGTTTCATAAAAATGTATTTCAAAAAAAATTTAATATTTCCAAGATTATGGGTAAAAGTAATATATACCTTTTTTGACATTTTATAAAATGTTTTGAAAAGAATAATTTTTTCACCTTCCAAATAAGGCACTTCATGTCCATTTCAAAAAATTGAGGTAAGAATCCTTTTTAAACTTATATATAACTTTTATGTAAACATTTTTTTTGTGTATTAATAAATAAACACACACACACACACATATATATATATATTCTAATATATATAAATTAATATTAGTATATAATATATTTAAATAAATTTAATTGTGTATATATAGATCACATTTTAATATATATACAAATAAATAGAAATGTCATTAAATATACAAAAAACACACAAGACGTAGTAGTAAAGAGCATTAATTCACATAATGGAGGACATGGGATTAAATCTAGGCATGCAAAATTATTTTTTGTAACCTTATAACCCTAAAGAAAGGGAGGCGAGTTGCATTATGGTGTATGGTTAGGGTAAATCACCAAGAAAGGGGGTTGTAAGTGCTGAGAAATGGGGTTGGGTTCTACAAAAATTTATTTTTCCCCATATTTTCTTACATTGAGTTTTTAGCACTATTAAAAAACATACTTTATTAGCACAATAAAAGGCGCTTTTAAAGGAACCCTTTAAAAACACCAAAAACCACTATTAATGGATCCCATTAACAGCACTAAAAAAAGTTATGATAACATTTTCATTTAAAAGAATTTTTTTAGCATTGTAAAGGACCCCCAATTTTAATATCACTCACAATATCAGTAATTTTTAAGAGTTGATAAAACCCTTTACTAGAACTGTTAAATCCATTATTTTAAGTAGTGTTAAACATCATGTTTAAACAATGGGATATTCTGAAAAATAATTTCATTGTTAGGCATTATGTTATAATGGTATTTCAGGAACATATAGTCATGACACTGAAAGCCTAAAAAAATTAAAATTTCTTTTTATCATATGTGTGAAATGATTTATGAAAAATATAATATCTACCAAATGGTGTTTCCAATGAAAAATATGAGACCACCATTTGGCACAAAATTTGGGTTTTACCCAAGGAAATAAATATGTTTTTTGCGCATCAGGTGTCCACTTAGATCTCACCCCCATCAGGTATTTTTCATCAATAATTGTTGATTATGTTTCTAGATGGATGAATATTTTAGTGGTGTCCAATTTAATAATAATGATATTATTTATTTCTTAAAATAAATGAAAGGAAGTGTGATTAATAAAATTCATTTACTATTATTGGGTTTTAATAAATGTTAATGGTGGAAATGATGTCAGATATTTAATAACAATAATTAAATATTTTTGTTGTTATTAATATTAATAACTTATTAAAACAATTTTGTAATATATATACCATTTAAATATATATTCTAAACATATATGTGTATATATATATGTTTGTGTATGGTTGGGTATATATATATATATGTCGGTGTATATATATATATGTGTGTATGGTTGAATTTTAATATATATATTTATTAAAAGATTAAATATATTTAAGTGGAATAAAAATAAAATAAATATTTTAAGAGTTTCTATATAGGGAAACTATAGATCCTTGCACATGATTATTTGGATAGGAGAGGTGAATTATGTATGAATTAAATGAAAAAAATGGCGTGGTTTAAAAAAAATTATAGAAGGGAAATAGTGTGGTGGGGGAGTTTGTTGCGAAAAGGGTGGATTCCACCCCACACATTCTCAAAAACACTATCTATAATTCCCATATCTCATCCATTTTTTTCAAAAAATTTTATTTTTCTTCAAAATACTCTTTTTAATATCTCATTAAATATTGATCAAATTGACTTGCTGTCAGTACAAATGGGTTATTATCAATGGGAATAATTTCAAGCCTATTTCCAAAGGCAGTGATGTATTTTTATAGATTTAATTTAATCCTTATTATTAACATTTAAAATTTCAAGGCTGGTGATATTTTTAAATCACATTGAATTGGGAAGGGTTCTAGGATTCATTTGTGTAATTGAGCTCGGACATCAACCCTTCTCATAATTTTTTTGTTCAGATAAGGTAGGAATTCCATGAATTCATCACATGATTTATATAATTTATTGTAATTATTGCTAATAATGTGTGTGTATCCCATGAAACCATTCTTGATATGTAGCCAAATGAGGTTTCTATATGTGTGTATACTTTTAATTATCCTTGCATTCCATAAATATGATTTTTAATAGCATGATTATGATTCTTTTTGATTGTTGTGATATTGACCTATCATTTTTATTATGTATCATACATTTTGTATTCCTACCTAATTTATTTGTTCATGTAGTTTTTTCCTATGTGGTTGGTATTTGATATGTGACATAAGTATTGGTTTTCATTTGACGACATTTGAGATATGAAAATTAATTGATGAAATGCAATATTTGATGCAGGTTCTAGAATATCCATTAAGAGGGTAGTGATGGGATTGGGTTGGCATGTACTTGGAATATTATAATCATGTTTATTTTTGATATTCTTTGGGATATCCGCACATGAGGGATGTTATAATACATTGGTTAGAATGTGAGACTTGAGGAATATCTTTTCTATCCACTTAAGATAGATGTGATACGACCATAGTGGATTGAATGTACATGGACTACCTTAGATAGAAGAATGCATCAATTTATTATGGATATCTACTCCAGTAGGATGTATCAAGAAAGTTACTGATGCTTCCATTTAGCATTATGATAAAGTGGGTATGTTTATCACAACATTTTGCCAAAGTAGGTAGTGTAGGACCCCAATGACCTGGAATGTGTTTGGTACTTTTGGGATATATTTTTTCTATATTAGTACCTTGTTAATTTAAACTGAATTCACTTGTATATTTTTTCACTAATGATATGGGTCACTGGTGGTGTCCAAATAAGTCTTATACTCACACCCTCTTTGAGAATTTCAATGTTCAAGTAGACATCATGACCAGAGACCCAGTAAAGGGAAAATGACCTATGGTTGATGGTTAAGCAGGTGGAGTAGAAGGATATATTCATTTTTATGGAGTTTGAGTGAAACATATTCCACCGCCAATATTTACTACCGTTACTAGTACCCAATATCCTTTTATTGTTTCAGTTATTATATCATGTATTCCAACATTCAATTTCTGCATGTACTATGATTATTTATTATATTGGTTATTCATTTATTTTTTGAACTTTGATGGTGTTTACAGTATCCCCATGGTTCCAATCGAGGCCTCACTACTAGTTGACAATATTTATCATACTGGGAGGTTTTCATGAGGTCATGTGTTGCTTTGGCTCATACCTTGTGGTTCAGGTTAGGACAATACAATTAGATTATATATATATAGGTTAGTGGGAGTTTAGTAATGTTTCTAATATTACACATAGATGATATACAACTTATCACCAATGATTTATTGATACTTCAGTGTGATAAGGTGTGGGTGGGTAAATGTTTCAAAATTAATGGAATGGATGAACCAACCTACATACTCGGATTGAAGATCTACAAAGATGGATCCAATAGGTACCTTGGACCAAGTCAAAAAAAATATATTGGTATAGTGGAAAATTGATTTAGTATGGAGAACTATAAAAGGTTCATTACCAATTCTGAATGACATAAATCATTGGAATATTAAGGATACATTAATAGAGTTATAAAGGTTGGATATGATCCCTTACGTATCCACTATAAGATATTCCATATATACCATGTTATTTGCTCAGCCCGATGTCTCTTATGATTTGAGCATAACTAGTATACACAAATCTAATCGTAGAGAATGTCTCTAGATTACCATAAATAACATTATTATGTATTTAAAAAGAAATAAATATATATTCATGGACTTTGGAGAATATGATGAATTTTGTGTAAAGGATTACATAGATGTTAGTTTCCAATATGATAATACTGATTTAAGATCTCAATCCGGATTTGAGTTTTCTCTAAATGGTTAAGATGTCAGTTGGAACAGTTCTAAGAATTACACCATAGAGTACTCAATAATTGAGGTGGACCAAATCACTATATATGATACTAAAAATTAATCTATTGGGTTCAAGAAGTTCATTAATTAACATGTATTGGTTCCTTGGATCAAGGGAGAAATTGAGATATATTGTGGGAACAATGGTTATAACAACCCCATATCTAGTAATCTAGAGTCTGTGTCTTTTTTTTACATTGGAAAAGATATAAGAGATATAATTCAAATGGGCCACTAAGACTAGTAATATTATAGAAATAGTTACATACATGATACAAAATTTAAATTGGGGATAAATTATAAAACATGAAAAAACCAATTTTGTCGAAATCCTTGGAAATAATTAAAATAATTATTTTTTATATAGTAGGTAAAGGAAAGAACATAAGGGTGAGATGAAATTCCTATTAAGGGATACACATTGTGGAAGATATCATGATTAAAAAATTCATAATCAATATTTCACGGTAAATAATTGAATAAATAATCCATTTATTCAATAACTTGAGCACGAAAAGTATCCTTGGATAATATCAATTCACCAATATCATAGATAATAATAACTAAACTGTAACACCCCAAGATTTCATTGTAATTTGTATATCTAAATTATGTAAATATCATATACTACACGCAACACCTACTTGGCTAGAATTATACACATGATTCAGTTTCTGTGAAACAGCACATTTGTATTACAATTATTTAAATGATATATTTATTTATCAATTAAATATTGTGATATGAATAGTAAGAAATAAATTTTTATTTTTATTTATAATGTTTTCACATAAATAAAACATATTTATAATGAAATGTATATGTTTGGTTAAAATTGCTATATATATATATATATACAATTTTCTTTAAAGAACTACTTTTTATGTCCTTTTTTAAACAATAATAAAATTAATATTAGACAGTCTTAAAATTTTAATTTGCTAAAATAGACTTCATTTTTAGATTTTGAATATCAAAATTAGTTTAGGGTTATCTTTTGGTATTTTTCAGAAATAAATCAATTTTTGATGAATAGTGAAAAATACCACATAGCACATCAAAACTAAATTTTTATTTATATACTTACTATTTTTAGATAAATTTATTTTAAAGTAAAAAGAGGTAAAAAATAGCCATATTAGTCTGATTTAACTCTTTATAGTCATTTTATTATAATATTATATACATATATATAATTTTATCTAATTTTTTAACGTCTTTTACCCACCTTCTTGGTACATTTGAAAATTTGCATAAAACATAATTTTACTGCTACTATAAATTGAATTTCAAAAATATAAGATACACAGTTGGAATAAGTAAGTAAAATGTGGCTCAATAGGATGAAAATAATTTTTTCGAACATTATCTTTTGAATTTTATTTACCACAATTAAAAGTAAATAGGGTAATTAATTTTGAAAATGATATTATAATTACCCTGACACATTTCATAATTCTATTGGATAAGGTTATTTCGACCAAAATCATCCTTAGGAATAAAATATGATCCTATTTGATCAACTTGTATTAGATTAGGACATTTATTATTTTTTTATATAAACAAGAGTTAAAATTGTTTAATTCAAATTTTAACAAATAATTTTTTTTAATATTATATTATACATAAGATAATTTCGACTAAAAATATTTGTTAGATATAAAAAAAAATTCTCACATAATGATATTTTATTTATTATTTTTAGACATAAAATAATTAAATTTATTTATGACACAATGATTATGTAGTAATTATTTTATTAAGGAATGATTAAAATAATTGATAATTTAAATATTAAAATAAATGAAAATTGAGACTTTTGATGAATTCCACAAATTTTCTGGGTTAATATGACATTTTACGATTTATTTAATGTTTTTTTTTCTATGTAATCATGTTTTTTTGACTTTCTGAAAGGAAAAATACTAAATACTGTCAAACATGACATAAATGAGTTTTTAAAACAAATACTATATAATTAATTGATATAATATTTACGAAAATACAAGGTTCTACCAAAGTACATAGATAATGTTATATATATAAATAATGAACAACATGGGGTTATCTTGGAATTTTATAGTATGTATATTAACTATTTATTATAATAATACAGGAATACGTGGTAAAAGTTAAACAATATAACTAAGAGTTAAATCTAAAAGATAAGGTTAATATGGTAACCTAAACCTGTCTAAAACCAACTATTTGAGTGGTTTTTTACCCAAATCCACTTTTTACTCGAAATAAATCCTTTTGGATCCATTATAAACTAAATATGATTTTATAATACATTAATATTTCATGATTTTCCTAAAGTGACCCTCACCTCTCTTATTAATGGGTACATTCCCTGCACTCAAAATCACACCTAAAAAGCCATTTGGATCTACCAAAACCTATTAAAATATCCTCTAAAATACCTTAATATAAACCTTATAGTACATACTTTGCTAAGAAATCCAACCTAAGGATCCCATTTGATCAAATCAAAAGGAAGCACCCGAAGAAGAGGTAATAATTTAACAACTTCTTTCAAAGTTCTTTTCTTCTTCTACTTCCTCTTTATTTGTGGTTTCCATTCCAAAATAATAAATATAGTACCTTATACATGTTGTGATGTTATTGTAAATATGGCACAACCATTTTCAGTATTCTATCCATCCTATGAATGACAAAGTCACCACAAATGCATACATATGACTTACCATCTCCACATCGTGGTGTAGTTTGTTATTCAACACTTCATTATTGCCATGGGTATAATAATGAAAAGAATGGATGTAAATAGTAAATATAACATGTTAGTGATTCGTTATATGTTATATACTATCCAATTACATATGATTTCACCATCTGTAGAATGATATTTTCATTCGTGAGTACGTACAGAAAACCGTCCCCACGAACATAATGGAATTCATTCCCCATCATAACCACTCAAGAATAATTTTAATTTTATGATTAAAAATAATTTTTATGTACATAATAACATTTTGGATATTAATTAAATAAATTTTATCATTAAAAAACATGGCATATGTAACAGAACATCTAAAGGAAAACAAATCAGTTACCACCTGAAACCATGATACTACAGAAATATTATTAATAAAGCAACATTAGAAGATCGTATATGATATATTATATATGTATTTGGTTATTATAAAAATTAATAAAAATTATTGAACATTTATACATGTGTTTAGTGTTACCTCGACAAAGGAAATGTACTAGGTAAGGGTTAAATTCTAAATCTATTTATTATTAGAGGTTGTTTATACGTGATTTTCGGCAGGGACCTATTTCTCATCCACATCCATATTTCTTAAAAATGCATTTCAATTTTTTTACTATTTCC
Organism: Viscum album; assembly: GCA_963277665.1. Lineage (NCBI taxonomy): Eukaryota > Viridiplantae > Streptophyta > Magnoliopsida > Santalales > Viscaceae > Viscum > Viscum album. Next base: position 850,999,287 of record OY728157.1, on the reverse strand, counting down.
TATATTATGGGTTAATGTCTTTTATACATTTTTTTTCTTTTTTAAAAATGTTTTGGAAGGATTATTTCTGTCTCTTTCCAAACAAGGTACTTTATAACCTTTTCATCAAAAAGAGGTATGAATATTTTCTTACCTTATACAGCTGGTGAGGCTATTTTTCGTAGTTATAACACATTTTAAGATTAAAATAAAATCTTAAAATAATATTTTAAAAATAAATGTTTTAATTTATAATTATGGCACTTTTAAATGATTTAAAATAGAAAGATATTGTTTTCTCAAATATTTTTTATTTCTTTTATGTCAACATCCTTTGCTGTATTTTACACCTATATGAATTTTATTTTTTATGATACAATCTTCCATATTGTATTGAAGGTATTTTTATATGTTTGACCATGGATGTTTTATTTTTATACCATTCATGGTTTATTGTTAATGTATTTACATTTTTTATACTAGTTTTAAAAATAAGTTTTATGTTTTGTTTCTACATTTTCATATGAGGAATGAGTTGGACTTAGTAAGTAACAGGTGGAGCCCACTATAGATCCTTGATGCATCCGTTGGTCCCATGAGACAAACTTGTGTCTTGGCACAAGGCCTTAAAAAATATTAATTTTATTCTTGGAACGAGGCATTGATTATGAGGTAATGATGTCCAGTATTATGTATTCCATCATTATGAAATCAACTATTGATGTTACGTGTTATTATTTTAATAATATAATATCCATGTGAACAAGTATATAGAATTATTCGATTTATCTTTTCCATATTATTATGATGATTAAGTTTAAAAGGCTTGGGTTTTAGTCTTATACATTGTCTTAAATGATTATGTTTTATTATGATTGTGTATGCTATATTTTTATCCTTACTAAGTATCTGAGATCACCCCTTTCTTGTGTTTTATTTTTCCCAGGATGTGAAGAATTATATTATTATTAACCTTTAGGAATAGGCTATGGGATATGAGTTTGTTCAAATGGGACAATATGTTGTTGTTTTCCATTTCAAAATGTAATGTAAAACTCATGAATGTATATAGTACTTATACGGATACTAAACTAATCGGTCCTTAGAGACGCGATCTCTTGTGATCACGATAATGTTATGTAATAATAAATTGACTGTGGGTAACTAGGGTCAGGGTGTTACAGTTTGTATTAGAGGAAGTTTAGAACAAAACTTGGAAATTATATTTAGATAAACTTTGATGAGAGAACATTACACTATGATAGACATTGTGGATTAGTATAGAAGAAAATACCAAAATGTTGGTATAATAAATATTGTTTGGGTTTTACAAGAAAATACACACATGTCTAGATACAAAAAGGTAGAGGTGGCTCTGACACTGATGTACCTAGGATTGAAAACTACAACAAGGAGTTTTAGGCTTGACTTATGGTTTCTTAGTACACGACAACATAACTTTCTGCACTCTTGGTTATTACACTCTCATGGGATATGATTAGGATAATTCAGATTTTCTTTACAAGCAATAATGAATGATTTATGAGTAAATAATTCTTTAAAGAAAACATTTCTTATGATTATGGATTATACGCATAAACTGTTCAGTTTTCATTCTGTATTTTACAAGTATGGAATTATATACTTAGATTCATTAACTAACCTAGTGTATGACATTGTTTAGAAATGGTTCCTAGCAGATGGATTGAGAACTCCAACAATACGCATTATCCAAAGAGTAAAAAAGGTCATATATTTCATGGTCTTAAGCCAACACTTAGAATGGAAATAGTTTCCCATGTATTCTCATCATATTATGAAATAATATCATGTGTTAATAATATATGTAAATAATTCCTTGAGACTTATGGATTTGATGGGAAGCTTGAGAAGAAAAGGATGGTAGAGAGAAATATGGGTAAAGAAAAGAGGGGAAAGAAAAACTTTCCCATATGTGATAACTATGGAAAGAATCACATTTTTAAATGCATTAAGGGATTGAGATTTTATTACATGTGTGGAGAAAAAGGACGCCAAATATGTGACTGCAAGGGTAGTAAAAAGTTTTCAATTGTATAATTCTTCATCTGCAAGGAGTTAGGACACTATGCGAATCAATGTCCTAATCATTAATGTATACCCTCAATGTTGTTACTGGATAATAATCTTGTTATTATACTACCGTAAATGAAGAGGAATAATTAGTGTTATTATATTTTGATTAATTAATTATGTCATTTGAGTGTTCTATAAATGATGTACTTGTTATATTAATTAATGAAATAAATAATGGTTGTATTGTAGAACTATTTTATCGAGTATTTGGGATTATACGGTACATTGAAAAGTTAATCAACAACAAGATAAACATTTTATAAAATACACGGTCGAAGAAAAGATAAACCATACTATGGTCATTATACTAAGGTAGTTATTTAGTAATAAGTAATGAATGATTTGGATAAAGCATATTGGATATTCTTGACTACCTTGGAGTTGATTAATGGTTTTTTATCCCATAATTAATGGAGAATTCAAAAATATTGGATATAAAGAATATATCTAGTATTATATAAGGAATAAGGGAGCATGAATATAATCAATAATGTTTTATTGTAATTTTGGGTATTACCATGTTTTACTAGAATACATGATGAAGGTACTCACATGTTATTATGTGGAAAAAGGAGAAATTCATTAAGTTATGATGACCTTCATTACATAATTCTAGACAACAGATTTGGAGATAAGTATTTTGGATAAGTCTAAAGATTGGATTGTATTATGTTGGACATTGGATTCTATGGATTATGGTAAAAAACAATCTTAAGATTATTTTTGTATTTTTTATAAAAAGGACAACCCGAAGGTCAGGCAACAACCTATTGCGTCTGACAAGGCCGTGAGACATGAACTCACAATTGGAGGGCGACAAGGATGCATCCCCTACCACAGGAATATGTGATATCCTAGTTTTTATAATGTAGTTTTTTAAATGATCTGATATATGAATTATAAAATTCTATTTTTTGAAACCCTATATGATTTGGATAAATAGAATATTTTTGAGTTCTATTATCTTTCAGAGTGTAAGATGTGTTTTTGGTAGAAATTATTTCAAGTATGGAACTCTACTTGTCAAATATTTTTTTATTCAATGAATAAATTAATTTATAATAATTAGGGAAAGGATCTAAAAACCAAAGGTGTGTTATCATAATACCTTTTGTTTTTATGAACCAATTATATTTAAAGTCGTCATAAATTTATGGCTTTGAGGCCTTCAATTTTCTATTTATTATTAACTTGTTTATGATTGATGTCCTCAATCACTCCCTATATATATTTACGTTTTCCACCAATTATGTGTCTTAAATCTCCACCACTGTTCTTCTATTTGAAATCATTATTTGGGGGTTCATTTTTAATTTCTATTTCCCTCTTATTAGGACTAATTTTATTAAGCCAATATTTGATGTCGTATTTTCACAAAGGTATTTTCAATTATTACAATTATTTCAAAGAACAATTTCAAAATTGTGAGGATTTAATTTATTGATTTAGGGGATAATGTAACACCCAAATATTTTATAATAATTTATATCTTTAAATTAAGTAAATAGCGTATACTACACGCAACACTGACTTTGCTTGCGTTATACGCATGATTCAGTTTCTACGAATGAACACATTAGTATTATAATTATTTAAACAATATATTTACTTATCAACTAAATATTTTCATATTAATCAGAAAAAATAAATATTTATTGTTATTTATAATGTTTTCACATAAATAAACCATATTTAAAAAGAAATGTATATGTTTTGTAAAAATAGTTATATATTTAGAAAAACAATTTTCTAAAAAGAACAACTTTTTATGTCCTTTTGTGAATAATAATAAAATAAATATTAAAAACTCTTAAAAATTGAATTTGTTAAAATAGACATCATTTTTAGATTTGTAATATCATATTTAGCTTAGGGTGAATTTTTGATATTATTCTGAAAACATTGATTTTTTGTTGAATAGTGAAAAGTACTTCACTGTACATAAAAGCCAAATTTTAATTCAAATAATAATTATTTTTATTTAAATTTATTTAAAAGATCAAATATATACATAATAATTATATTTTTCCAATTAAATTTATTGAATTCATTTTATTATTATATTAGATATATTAAATTTTATCGAATTTTTTAATGTCTTTTACCAACCATCTAGGAACATTTGCAAATTTGGATAAAAAATAATTTTACCAAATTTTTTAATTGAATTTTGAATATTCAGGAGACAGAGGTGATATTAGTAGGTGAAATGTACTTCAAAAGGATGAATATAATTATTTTTGAATAGTAAGTTTTTAATTTTATTTACCATGATTAGAAGTAAATAGGGTAATTAAATGTAAATATGATATTATAATTACCCTAACACAAGTCCTATTTCTATTGAATAAGTGTATTTAGATAAAAATAACGAATAAGAATAAAATATGATCATTTTTATCCACTTTTAATAGATTATGATAGTTATTATTATTTTATTAATAGAAGAGTTAAAAGTGTAAAATTTAAATTTAAACAACTAAAACATTTTTAACATAATGTTATACATCAGAAAAATTAAGATATATCTAATCATTAGAAATATAATATTATTTCACCCATAGTGGTATTTTATTTATAATTATTAGACATTAAATAATTAAATTTATTTATGACACAATCATGATGTTGTAAATACCTTATTAATGAAATATAACAATAATTCATATTTTAAATATTAAAATAAAAGTAAAATGAGACAATTTATCTATTATAATAATTTTCAAGGATAATATGAAATTATAGTATTTATTTATTGTATTTTTTTGAAGTAATGATTTTTTTTTACTTAAAAAAAAACAAATACTAAAAAGTGTCAAAATTGGTAGAAATGAGTTTTTAAAAAAAATACTATATTATTAATTCATATAATATTTCAAAAAATATAAGGATATAACAATGAACTTAGATAAGGATATATATGTCAATAATGAATCAATTTGGATTCTCTTGGAATTTTATAGTATGCTTATTAACCATTTATTATAATAATACAAGAATACATTGTAAAAGTTAAACTATTTAACAAAAAGATAAATCTAAAAGATAAGGTTAATATTGTGACCTAAACCTGTCTAAAACCACTTTACTAATAGTTTTTCAAAGCATCCCCACCTAATAATCGAAATAAATTCTTTTTGATCCATTATAAACCGAATATGATTGTATGATAAATTAATATTTCAAGATTTTCTTAAAGTGATCCTCACGTCTCTTATAAATGGGTACATCCCTTCTCCATGAATCACACATACAACGCCTTTTGGCTCAGACAAACCTTGTTCTAATAACCTCCCAACCACCCTCACATAATCCTAGATGCATTAATTTGATCAAAAAGCTAACCTATGGAGACTGTATGATCAAATAAAAAAGCAGCACCCGAATAAGAAGTAATAATTTTATCACCTCTTTCAAAGTTCTTTTCTTCTTCCACTTCGTCTTTCTTTGTAGTTTTCATACCAAAATAATTACTCCAATACCTTATATAGACTGTGATGTTATTATAAATATGGTACAACCATATTAATTATTCTATCCATCCTATGAATGACAATGTTTCCATACGTGCGTACGTACGTCTTACTATCTGCACGTCATGGTGTAGTTTGTTATTCAATACATCATTATTTGGATAGGTACAATAATGATTATAATTGATGTAAATAATAAATATAACTTTTTAATGATTATGTATAAATAACATACCATCGAATTACATATGATTTCACCCTCAATATAATGATATTGTTTCTCGTGCATACGTACGTATTACGGTCTCCCTGAACGCGATGAGAATCATTCTCCCTCGTTACCATCCAAGAATAAATTTCAATTTATGATTAAAAATAATTTTAATGAACTTAATATAATTTTTTATATGAATCAAATACATACTATCTATAACAAAAATTACTAACGTAACAAAACATATAAAGGAAAATTAATCAGTTAACACCTGAAACAATGATACTAATAAAATATTATTAGCAAAGGAATATTAGAAGATCATATATGATATCATATTTATGTATATGGTTCTTGAATAATTTAATAACAATGATTTAACTATTATAAAAGTGTTTAATATACCATCGACTTAGGAAAATTACAGTGTAAGGTTTACTTTTACAATATCTTTATTATACAAGGTTGTTTATACATGAATATGTACTGGGATTTCTTTATCATCCACATCCATGTTTCTTAAAAATATATTTCAAAACATTTTTAATATTTCCTATATCATGGGTTAAATTCATCTATACATTTTTTGACTTTTTATAAATTTTTATGAAAGGAATCTTTCCGTCGCTTTCCCAACAAGATACTTCATGACCTTTTTGAAAAATTGAAGGAAGACTACTTTTTTTAAACTTATATGGTGTGTGTGGCTATTTTCTGTCATAAAAACACCTTCGGCAATTTTTATAAACAAATTATTAGAGTATTTTGAAAATATGTGTTTTCTATTATAATTATGTGACTTTTAAATCATTTCAAAATATAAAGAGATATTTCTCTCAAATAGATTGTATTTCATTTATGTTAATATCCTCTGTTGGATTTTATACATGTTTGATGTTGATTTATTATCATACAATCGTTTTTATTTAATTGATGGTTTTGTGATATGTTTGACTGTAGATTTGTTATTTTCATACCATTCATGGTTTATTTTTAAAGTACTGAAATTTCATATGCTAGTTGGAATATGGATGTTTATGTTATGGTTCATCCTTTTTATATGAGGAATACATTGGACATAGTATGCGATGGGTGGAGCCCGCTATATCTCCTTGACACATCGGTAGGTCTCATGAGACAAAATAGTGACATGGATTAAGGCCTTGACCAAATCTTATTTGTATTATTGGAACGAGGCCTTGAAATTGTGGTTATGATGTCCGACATTATACATTCCATCATTATGAAATTAGCTTTTGAAATGTAATATTATTATTGGACTAGTAGAATATCATTGTGAAGAAGTAAATTCAATAATTTGATATATCTTTGACATATTATGCTGATGTTTAAGTTTAAAAGGATTGTGTTTTAGTCTAATTCATTGACTCAAATGATTATGTTTTCTTATGATAGTTTCTGCTATATTAATATCCTTACTGATCATCGAAGCTCACTTCTTTCATATGTTTTATTTTCCCCAGGATGTGAAGATGTATATTACAATTATCCTACCAGAATAGACTATGGGATATGAGTGTGTTCACAGTGGACCCAATGTTGTTGTATATTCATTTCATAATGTAATGTAAAACTTATATATGTGCCTTTAATTCGAAGGCTATAAAACAAATAGGTCTTTTGAGACTTGATCTCTTGTGATCATGCCTATATAATGTAAAAATACATCAACTTTGGGTAACTAGGGGTGGGGTGTTACATAAAATCTAAATGGAGGAGGTGAATAGTATTAGACATAATGATATCTTGTATAAGGATATCTACAAAGTTATTACCATGATCCAAGATAGTTTAATCGATGCATATGTATATACCAGAAACCCATTTAGTTTGGCCAATTGATTAGTCTCATAAGACTATCAATGCATCCAGGGGAAATTTATAATTGGGCCCCTAAAATTGCTACATGTCAAATTCATTCATCATATATTGAATGATTAATTAAAATCATAAACAATATGTATTATCAATAAATATCTATATTGAGTAAAAAATATAGATTATTCATTATTTTCATTAGTCAATCAAATAAATTTCTTATTAATACAATACATATAAAATTTTGATGCGATTTTGGAAATAATTATATCAATGATACAGATAATATGGATTTTTAATATAAATGTTATTTTAAATGTTAACAATAAATAAAAATATTTTTATAAAAAGTTAATGACAAAAAACGTAACAAAGTATACATGACAATCGATCATCCGGATTATAAATATTGTAATAAAATATGGTATTTTAGTGAATAAAAGAAAATTGAATTAAAAAATTTAAAATATAATTTCTTTAAAGTGTTTTATTAGTAAAATAATATAAAAATTATAAAATAATCTAAATAAAATAAAATGGTTATTGTGGTGGGGAATTATATTAACCACATATATGTTAAAAAGAAAAATTTCATTGATTTTTTATAATTAATATAAAAAAATGATCCATTCAGAAAATATTATAAGTATAGATTAAAAAAATTAAATATTTATTAATAAAAAAAATTTCCATTATAAATAATTTGTGTAAATAATAGTTCTTTTGTATATTATTTTTGAAAATTATATATATGGAAGAAACATATAGATGATCAAAAAGAGAAATAAGATCATATTTTCGTTTAAGCATTCAACTTGAATGAGTAACCAAAATTTAATCATTAATCAGCATGAATAAATATATATACATGCTAATCACATAAAATGGTCATTCTATACACAACAAAAAATAAAATGCGGGAAAATACCTTATATGTGTCAATGAAGTGGAAGTTGAGACGTAATCTCTCACCTCACATTTCCCTTAAGTTTAAATTTTTTAACATCATTTATAATGGTTATAAACATGTAATTGATTTATAATAGAACCATATTAACATTTATTTTATCATATATTATTCAAATATAACATATTATTTCCTATTAATTAATAATATTTCATTATTACCATCTCTTCAAGTATCAAATGTTTCATTTTCTATGCATGTATTGTCATGAAAATTTTGATTCTTGTGAATAGGGTATAGTTACATCACATTTATAATTATATTAATGTTATAAATATAATATTTATTAATAATATTTATTTTTATAATAATTCATAAATTTTGGACATGGAAAATTAATCACATCACTTCGTAGACACAGTGGGTCATACATATGAACGATCAACATTATCAGTCACCTAATGGTGAAAGGACAAGTAATTTGATGATATATTAATTGTATTTATGGAATATTATTTCATAATTATCATATATATTCATTTATTCATTCATTATTACTATATATGTGAGTTTATGATGGAAATAAATGACAGTAGTTCGTGAGGTAGTAGTCTTCCATACACACGAGTGGTGGTTTTGTTTCCCCTTTGTTGAAGATGAACAAAGATAAGTAATGTTTAATAAATATGAAAATATTTAAGTATATATTATATTTTTCGTATTTTTTATTTTAATTTTTTTATATAATTTATTTTGGTAAACAATGATGTAAAACGAAAGATATTTGTTACGATGATTACCTTATTCAATAAATATTTCATTTGTGTCTTTTTTTAAGGGTTGTAAGGTGGGTCTTATGGGAGTAACTGTTGATCTATAACGTCTATAAGGATTTTATTTAGATATTTTTTCAGGTATTTTAATCTATATTAATTAATTTTGTGTAATGGTAAGAGGGTAGGGGTGTCCTTTTATAAGTTTAGTGAGGACACACTTGGATTTTTAAAAAAGTACAAAATATATTAATGTATTACTCAAGAAAAATGTAAAAAAGGATAATTGTTGAATATTATATGATATATGGTATAAATATGTCCATTAAATATAAATTAGACATGTTATTAATTTATCTTAACCATTATCTCTTCAGTTTAACACCCTAGTAAATATGTTTTAACCTTAACCATGGTGATAACTTTTTTACTATTTTTAACATTGATTATGAAAAAATAGAACTATAATCATTAAAAAACATTTAAATTATGGTTATAAAATATGGAATACATTTTTTCTAATTAAATATAAATAATTGAATGAATTTTATTAAAATTTATGCTCATAAATCCCGATGAAAAATGATTATTCAGAAAAATATTTTTAATTATAAAAAAGTTTTCAAACCAAATTCAAGTATAATATTTATTCAAAAATCAATAATTTTATTATTAATAATTTTATTGAATAAAAATTTATTTTAAAACATTTTAATACAAACTATTCCTTTATAAATTCATTATGTCAAAAATCTTTTTGGAATAAAAATTTGTATTTTTCACTATACATTGAAAAATCAAAATTTTTGTAAAATGTCCAAAAAAATCACACTAATATAATATAGATATATTTATTTTAGAAAATAAACTAAATTTTTCAAATAATACTTTTAAATTGGAAATAAAAAATTATATTATTGTCTCAAAAAAATAATAAAACACAATTTTCGAGAATGAATAATTTATAAATAAGAGAATGACTTTACAAATAGTTGATTGTTTATCTCCTAATAATTAATAAATATATATTTATTGAATGTAAAATTTATGTATATTTCATAAAATTTTTATTCTTATTAGTGCCCAAAAATTTAATAGCTAGGTTTTAATAGTATTATTATAAAAAAAAATTTGGTTTGTTTAAGCTCAATGTTGTGTGTCATATATGCTATATAATATAATTCTATTTTAATGAATAATGATATTACTTCATTAACTACAATAAAAATTTAACACTAAATTTTTTCATGGATATTAAATTATATACAATTTAATTTGGTGTTTCATCATAACATCCTAAGGTACCCAAATTTCTTTCCCAATTTTATGATTTCTCCGATGTACATTTACTAGTAGAGTCATCTGATTCATCAAAACCTTCTATAAAGGGTCAATAATCTATATAGTATCTTCATATTAATATTTATCATGATCAAATTATTTTATTCAGAGTTGAGAAGATATTTTGTGTTTATCATGTTCTTTCTTAACAAATTGATATGGAACACCTTGTATTTTTTAGAGGCTCTATGGTATTTCTAAATGGAATTCCACATATCCAATCCTTTACAAAATTTCAAAAGGTCAGATGTAACTGGGTCTTAGTGTCCCATTATTTTTTAATTTTATAACACCATTCCATTGAAGAAATTTTATGAAAACATGATGTCCTACTTAAAATTCGAAATCTTTCATCCAGTTATTAGGAAAACTTCTTTTCCTACATTGTGATGTTTTAATTTTAGTCTAAACAATATTTACTTTTTACATTTTCACCTCCATAATTATTAGGTCTATTAGCTTAATTTCACTAAATTATTCCCAAAAGGTTGGCCTGTGATATATCTTTCCATATTATATCTCATACAACATCATTTGAATATTTTAATGTAAGCTATTCTAACATGAAAACTCTTCCAAAGGTAAATACTGAAACCAAATACCTTGTAAATCAAATGACCATGAAAATCAAATATTTCAATGATTAATAGCCCTTAAGGGATGTCAATATATTTGGTGATGACAGGTGGTTTTTAAGTGATGTTCATTATCAAGATCCATCTGAATAATTTTCTAGAATTTAGAGGCAAATCATAAATCATGATCAGACATAATTGAAAGAGGTGCTCCATGAAGTCTTACAACTTAATTAATATATAGTATTGTAAGACACTAATGTGATAACTCATCTCTTATGTCAATTAAATGTGAATATTTGGTAATGATATAAACAATAACCAAAATTATATCATTCATTCTAGGATCCTTTGGTATTATAGTGAACCCAAGCATAGTAATTTCATCCCATTTTCACATAAGAACATGATGAAGTTTCATGAACCCTGTTTGATATCATTACTCATCCTTCACATTGAGCTATGAGAATCGTCCACTAATTCTATTTTCATATCTTGTATAGAGATAATACATAACCCCTTTCCGAAATTCATAATTTCATATTAAAATATGTTGTTTTCAAATTTTCTATCAATATTAAAATTATTTTCAATTGAAAATTCTAATCATTAGACTTAGAAATTTTTATCTTTTCAAGTAAATATGGTTTATGTAAAAACACGGAAACTCGATGGAATTTTTTTTTCATAAATACATAGTAATTTTACATGTCTGCGAAAATTGACAGTATATGATTCCGAGCCCCAGTGTGCGTGGAATAAATTTCTGAAGTTCTGTGCGGGTACGTTCAGTAAACGTATGAGCATGATTTTATAACATATGAACCAGTGCTTCAAATTGAAATCTGATGACACTGTTGAAATCGCACCGCTGATATTCACTTAAGGAGACTTTCACATTTACGACAGAGGGTCGAGAATAAAAGTTATTTTTTGGGTTATTGTGGAAAATAATAAAATAACGTGAGATTCACATTATTTTTATTTGATCCGCCATGTGGGTGTTTAGAGGTGGTTCCCCCTAGATATATAACCTCCTAGGGGAGGTTGGATGTTGGAGGTGGGACAACCGCACCTTAACCTCCCATGAGAGGTTATGGGGCTGGGTCCAACACGATCCATACCTCCCGCGAGAGGTTACAACGTGGGGACCACATGGGAATAAACCCCCTATTAATGGAAGGAGAAGAAAATCTCTCAACTCCCCTCATAAATGAGGGGGAGCCCCTTTACATCCTCTACCATTTATGATGCCACCACCTCCCTTATTTATTGGTTCCAACTCTGTTAATTTAATGGGGCCAAATCCTCCACATTAATTAAGGGGATCCAAGTTAATAAATCCTTCAATTTTGAATTTTAAACCAAAAAATATAAAATAATAGATAATCTATTATTTGGATGGGGATATCTTTTTGGCTTGTAATATTCATCTTGGTGGAAACTTGGGAGAAGAGGGAAGAACTCTCACCAATGATGAATGAAGAACTAAGAACAACAACTTTCTTCAACTTCTTCCTCAATACTTATACTAATGTGGGGCGTCTTCAACTGACATAACCTCCACATTGTCTTCAATGAGACAGCGAATCACAAGATTGGAAGTGTGTGGAGAACATGACGAATGATGAACTCATTCATCCTCTTTTCGGGAATTCATCGTTGATCAACGAACAAAGGTTGGGGTCATTTTCTTTTATGTGCCATGTTCTTCTTTTATTTAACAATGAAGAATGAGGATATGTTTCCCTTGATGGGTGATTTGTTGTTCATCGTTCTCAAACCTTGTTATACTGATGGTTATCACCCTAATCGAAGAGGGTGTGGGCCAAACTAACATGACCTGACTCCCTCCATCGATCTCTTTTGTGATATTCTTTGGCCTGGTGATGAAGCATTGAGGCGATGAAGGTGGAAAAGACAAAGGTCGCGCTACCCACGACCTCCGTAATCTGTGCTGCCCTCGCGGAGTCCTACACTGCCACCTGCTGAACCGTCCCCAGCCTAGCCCCCTCCGGCCACGCCGCTTGTAGATCCGGGCCACTAAACCAAGCTGGCCCACGCCCTTCCGGCCGGACCAGCCACCTCCCGGCCCGCCACACACATTGCCGGCCTAGCCGCGCCCCACCGGCCTACCCAGCTTCCTCCCAACCTTCTTGGCCCCCTCCTAGACACCTGACCTCCCGATCCGCCCAACGAACGAATCGGCACCCTGGCCATGCTGGCCTCCTGAGCCGGCCCATGGCCCCCATCATGGTGCCCTGACCGAACCAGCCTAGTCGTGTCCTCCGGGCCGAGCCGCTCTAGGCCGCACCCTCACGGTGCTTCGGGACGAACCGGCCCCGAGCCCGGGACGAACTACTAACGCGGCCCGCTGGGCTGGGCCCAGTGGGCCAAGCTGAACCTAACAGGCTGGCCCTCCCAATGGGTCGGGCTAGACCCAATAGGTCTGAGTGGGTCTATGCAGACTGGGTTGGCCTAGACTCGGTCAGACCGGGTCGGACTGATGAGGTCGGACCAGACCCAGGCCCACTACCGACCCTTTAATTTCATTGGCAATATCATTGGCACCGAAAGACCATTTGATGAATTGTTAGCAGTGCTCGTATTCATGGAGTGTGATGGTACCTTGGAGTATACCCCACTAGAGTTTTGGGTATTTTTGAGATACGGTTAGGTGGGATCGAGCACGAATCCAACTGGACCCCTAGGACTAAAAGGCTAATAACTGACAGACTAGACGTTTGATTGACACACCTTCAATTGCGTTGAGACTCTTATAACATAGTGGAACTTTGAGATAATTCTATGTGGTACTTCACGATATTAAGAGAATAGTACAATATCTTGTGGAGTGGAAACTCTTGGAGACGAGCGATCATAGTGCAAAGACCTAGTAGCTGGCTAAGACCTGACGACTGAAGACCGATTTGACTTAGAGTGACTCGACTAGCCTAGTGGGGTTCACCTTGGTGTCGTGGAAGACCCACAATAGGGAGATCCTTGGTGTCAGTATAGACCCACAGTATTCTACATGAGGATTACATTAGCAGGAAATGAGGGGGAGCGCCTTGGTGATGCGGTAGACCCATGGTGGGGAGTGCCTTGGTGATTCAACAGACCCACGATACACGATGGGAGGAGTACCAAAACAGTTCAAGGATAGTGGGAAGTGCCATGGTGACACGGCAAGGCCACTGTACTCGATAGAGGAGGATTTCTTCAGCAGCCAAGGATTCGACAGTTTGACTAGGGATGTTACTTGATACTACCCGTAGAATAAAATACAGGTTTGAGCTTAGTCATTTACTTTTGTGTTTACCTCATGATTGAGATGGATTATTGATAACTTGGGTATATATATGGACATATTCCTAATTAGGGTTATCTGTTGATTTATTACTTTTTGGTTTATCCGTGTTGGATTTGTGAGACCTTGAGGGTCTTGGGGTCCCTAATGAGTATCGTTATACTCACCCAGGCACGAGCTATGCCTACACCTCATTGTGTTTGATGCAAACGACAGACATCACTGATCGAGGCTGAGTGTACCAGTATTGGATGGTACCCATAGGTGGACCACACGGTGTGACAGAACATGGAGGAGACTAACAAACATGGAGTGTTGTAGAGGCTGTATGTACCTACCCTTAAGGTATGATTTTCTGGTGGACGATCCAGGAGCTATTTTCCCTTTTCCAATACTTTTACTTTCAGTTTCCTTGTACTTTACAGTTGGGATTATATTTCAGGCCCCCTTTTTACTTTTCCGCACTTTTTCGTGTACAGTTTTACTTTGTGTTTTTCTTCCATATTTTACACTTTTGTGTGTGTTTACAATTATAAAGGCAATTATTTCCCTGATTTATGGAATTACGCATTTGGTGCTAGTAACCCACCACTATCCTATGGAAGGCGGGCTTGGGGTAGTCACAGCACGGGCCCCAGGGGGTGGGTCGTGAAAAATTTATATCAGAGGAGTCGGTTCTATCGTAAAACAAAGGAATCTGATATTTTCGGTAAAGCAATAGTGTTATGTGTACCGAGTGTGATTTTTAGTTCAAGGAGTCCAGTATTGTTGCAACGACCAACATATCCATACACTAGGACCCTGACTGCTGATTCTGGACTCAGTGCCCAAAAACACCGATTGTGTGTGTGTTTTCAAAAGCATTCTTTAATTCAGCTCAAACAGGTAAACTCACCAAAAATAATCTTTGACCATGTCACATCTGAATCCTATAGGATGACTCACCCTGGAAAACCAACTAGATCCCTAAGAGTTCTATGTGTAGATATCCCATCGGGTGATGAGGCCTTGGTGCATGGCCTTTTTCCAGTGGATCCACCAGCGGTAACACTTCCCGTTGGGCCATCGATGCCACCACTCCCATCAGCATATGATCCACGCCGCTTGATCATTCTGCACTAGTTCCAGTGCCAGAGGCTGCCCAGGTTTAGAGGAGAGATGGACCTGCAGGCAGCTGATGATTGGATGGAGGCTATGGTGAGAGTCATTATACTAATAGGGACACTAGAAGACCTTATGGTGATCTTTGAATAAAGTCTCCTTCAGGAAGTAGCCGGAATATGGTGGAGCCTGATGCACCATGTGCATGACGAGGCAACACTTCTTCGGGTAGACTTCGAGAGCCAGTTTTGGGTAGAGTTTTTCCTAGCCACTCGACGTGCAGTACAAATATATGAGCTAATTTACCTGCACCGGGGCAACATGACGATGGCATAGTACTTAGCGAGGATCACCGACCTCTCGTGCTACTCCACTGATATGATACGAGACCCATTCTTTAGGGCCCGAACAATTGAGTATTGGCTTAGTCGAGAAATCAGGGCTTCGATGATCTCCCTTAGCATCCTGACATAGATAAGGGTGTTGGAGTGATCCATCTTAGTGGGGAGTTTCCTTGTATAGTAGTCTCCAGCAGAAAGACCTACCACTAGTCGAAATGCAATAGAGTCTACTGTAGCTGGTAGTAGACAGATGTCGCAGAGGTGCAATAGGACCAGACCCACAGGTGGACAACTGCAAGACTTGTGATTGGTTGTGTGGGGAACCCGGGGTAGAGACATGCATTCCATAAGTGGGTAGAGTTTCACATGCGATGGGAAGGGTCACATGGTTCATGATAGTCGGACCCGCCATTCGGATGATTAGCTGATGGTCGAAGGGCCACCCATGCAGAGACAAAGATTCAATCAAGGTGGTATGTAGGAAGTAGGCGGACGTAGCAGAGGAGCTGGTCGTACAACTGGAAGTGGTTGAAGTTTTGAGGTTTTACCGCCACCACCACCAGGAGGTCTACCCCGACCACAGGGAGTAGGTGGAAATAGGAGAGATCTTCTCCTAGAAACTGAGGTTTACAATCACAACACTCTGGAGATGATTCGAGGTATGGTCTGTGTCTACTCCACCTTTGCATCTGTTCTTATAGACACAGGTTCCAGTCACTCTGTCATTGCCACTGACCTCGTTCAGAGATCAGAGATTCTGACGGAGTCGTTGGATCGATCCTTAAGGCTAGAGACTCTTACGGGAGTAGAATCGATGATTAACCACTGGTGCCTATAGTGTGAGTTTACTCTAGGAGGCAAGATCTTTGGCTGGAGTCTCTTAGTAGCGGCGTCGAGGCCTTACGACATCATATTGGGTATTAAATAGTTATCTATACTCCATGCTCATATCAACTGTATTAGGAGTAAAGTGCGGTGTGTCTGCACGGATGGAACCAGGTTTACCTTCATCGGTGAGAAGGGAGACTTTTCAGCATAGAACGAACTTACTTGGAGGAGGGTGCATCCAATCACTCATCAGTTGGCCTACCTTACCCTTAGAGCAGTTGATGTGGAGAGTCCAAGAAATCCTATAGTGGTGGACCAGTACACAGATGATTTCCATGATGATGTTCCAAGACTAAATCCTCACAGAGAGGTGGGAATCTAAATTGACTTGTACTCCAGGACTTCACCGATATCTACACCAGCATATCAGATGGCTTCCACGGAGCATCACGAGCTACAGGTAAATCTAGAAGACTTTCAAGATAAGGGATTCATCTGGCCTAGTGTTTCTCCCTGTGAAGCCTTGATTTTGTTCACCATGAAGGCAGATGGGAGCTGAGGCAGAGGCTGGATAGTGCCCCTATCATGAGGATTCCACAAGAATGAATTGGGTATGTAGTCTACTACGATGTATCAGGGACCGTAATCGGGTGTGTCCTGATGTAGGAGAGAGTGGTGATTGCGTATGGTTCTCGGTAGCTGAGAGAAAATGAGAAGAACTATGCTACCCATGACCTGGAGTTAGCAATAGTGGTCTTTACCTTGAATATGTGGTGAGATTATTTGATGGGTGAATGTTTTACCATGTACTGTTATCACAAGAGTCTCAGGTATATCTTCTTTTAGAAGGATCTGAACATGAGACAGTGGTGATGGCTTGATTTACTCCAGGGCTATGACTTCAAGATAGTCCATAATTCTGGAAAGGGGAACATTGTAGTAGATGCAATCAGCAAGAGCTCTGATATACATCTGCTAGGTGAGCCGATAGATCAGCTGGCAGCCTTATAGATATCCTTTGTGTATAGAGATGGTGTAGCCCTTCTATAGTCTCTTATAGTCACTACCCCACTACATCATCGAGTCCGGGAGGCACAACATGGAGACACCGACTGCAAGAAACGACGTGCTCAGATATCCATAAGGTTGCCACCTGATGGATTTTCTAAAGGTAGAGAGCACATCATCCTCTTCATAGGATGTACTATGGTACCTGTGTCACTTCAGGAGGAAGTGTTGAGGGAGTTACACACATCCCCTCTAGTGGTATATCCAGGAGTGGAAAATATGTACCAGGATCTCCGGCGACAGTACTGGTGGCCAGGGAAGAAGAAGGCAGTTTCAGAGTTTGTCTCTTGGTGCCTCACTTGTCAGCAAGTGAAGGTCGAGCATCAGGTACCAGCAGGCTTTGTTCATCCATTAGAGGTCCCAGAGTGGAAGTGGTTTAGGAAATACATGGACTTTATGACAGGAATTCCACGTACATCCAGGGGTCACGACTCGATTTGGTTGATCTTTGATCGAAAAACCATTTCGGCCAACATCCTACCTATTAGAGAGCTGGGCTCAGTATAGAGCATGGGACACCTCTATGTGCCGAAGATTGTGCGGATACATGTAGTACCTTCATCTATTGTCTCTGATCATTATGCACGATTTACATCCCGGCAATGGAAGGGGGTTCAAGAGGCTTTCGGGATGTAGATTCATCTTAGCACCGGCTTCCATCCTCAGAAGGATGTCCAGAGTGAGAGAACCATTCAGAATCATGAGGAAATGCTCTGTTCATGTTTCCTCTACATTAGTCACAACTGGGAGGATCACTTACCTTTGGTGGAGTTTTCATATAACAACAACTATAACTCCACCATTAGGATGACATTTGTTGCGGTGTTATACATGAGACATTGCAGATCACCCTTGTGATGGACTGACCCTGTGGATTCAGCACTAGTGGGACCAGATATGGTACAAGATACCACGTAGAAGGTGTAGATCTTCCAAGAGTGGATGAAGACTATACAGAGCAGACAGAAGTCATATGATGATAGGAGACAGAGAACTCTGGAGTTCGAGGATGGCGACCACATATTTCTACGGGTCTCATCTCGATGAGGTCAATAGAGATTTGGATGAGGCGACAAGTTATATCCCAGATTCATCAGACCTTTTCAGGTCCTTATGAGAGTTGGCGAGGTGGATTACCGCTTATATCTTCCACCTCAGTTGCACCGAGTGCATGACTTCTTCTACAGATCTCAGCTGTGGAGATACGTGCATGCCCCTTCTCACATCATCAACCATAGAGAGATGGACATTGACAGTGGGGTGACTTTCACGAAGGTTACAGTGGAGAATGAGGATTGACGGGAGTGGGTCCAATGTGGATATTCGATACCTCTGGTACACGTTCGCTGGCAGCACGAAAACCTCTAGGAGAGCACATGGGAGCAGGAATCTCAGATGCGTTCATAGTACCTCCACTTATTCCCTTAGTTCAAGTTTTTGATTATGGGTATGTAAATAATTGAGATGGAGAGAATATAAAAACCCGGAAATTCCATTGATTTTTTTAATAAATACATGGGAATTTTATGAGTCCTAAAAAATTGACGGTGCATGATTCCGAGGCCCGGTGTGCCCTGAATCAATTTATGATGTTTTTTTTCAGGTACCTTTAGTAAACGTACGAGAGGTTTTTTATAAATTTTGAACCGGTGCTCAGAATTTAAATCTAAGGACACCGTTGAACTCAAAGTTCCAGTATTTTCATAAGGAGACGTTCAATTTAGTGACAGTGGGTCGATAATAAAAGTTAGTTTTTGGGTTTTCGTCGAAAATAATAAAATAAAGTGAGCTTAACTTTTTTTTATTTGAGATGCCATATCAGTGTTTGGAGGTGGGTCCCACTAGATCTATAACCTCCTTGTGGAGGTTGGAAGTTGGAGGTGGGCTGATAACAACTTAACCTATGATGAGAGGTTATGATGGTGGGGCACACCCGAACCTAACCTCTCGCGAGAGGTTACGACGTGAGGACCACACGGGACGAAACCCCCATATTAATGGGAGGAGAGGAAAATCTCTCAACTCCTCTCATTAATGAGGGGCCGATTTTCTTCGACTTCCTCCTCGGAGCTTCTACCAACGTGGGACGTCTTCAATCGACCTACCCTCTGCATCATCGTCAACAAGCTGATGCATCTCAAGATTTGAAGTGTATGGTGATTAGACACTGATATCAGACAAAATTAATAATTAATATCTTAATAATAATGTGTTCCAAAGTCCTTAAACATCATTTTTAGAAAATTATATAAATTGAACTTCATTTCCCATCATAAATACAATTCATGTTTGAAATGCAAATCATTCATCTGTTTGTAGACAACATTATATTCATTTTTTGAATTTGATATTTTGGGATATGATTGATCACATTGTTTGGACCATTTTTTCTATTAGTAATGATGAATTAATCTCAAGAGATGATGTATATTTTTTAGCATGAATGAATACATTTGTTGGACAAAGCATAATGGGCCTAAGCCCCATCAAACAGAAGTGGGGCCCCCAATCCGATCCTAATGAAGCTCAAAATTTTAATGTAGAAAGAGAAAGATATGGGGATCATTTTATTTTACTTTTTCCAGTGCTAATTCTGATGTTTTCGTAGAGTTATATGGATCCGAATTTTAAATTTAAATGGTGGGACCGATATGAACGCCCATAAAGGAATTACACCATTTTGACCATAACATCCAAACGGCTACACCGAACATGAAATTTTTACAGCTAATAAAGGACACTAGGAAGAGAATATTTGGTTTCTACGACCACTCCTTATCCGGCCTCCTTCAATTACACATTCACACTTAGAAACAGTAGACGAATCTAGATGAAATTTATGGACAACTTTGAAACGTCCAAATCCCTTGATTTTCTCACCCTCCTTTTGAATATCTAAATTCATGGGGATGTAATTTTTTTATGGGGTGTCTCTATGACTCCTAAATGAATATATAAGGAGATGGTGTTGGAGGGAATTATTATCTAATATTTTTCTTTCAATATGAGTTTTTCTTTCATCCATTGTATTTCGTTGAATTTTAATTTCCTGCTTTCAATTTGTAATCGCATCATCATGCTTTCACATGTAATTTATTCTTTCATGTATTTTATTTTAATAAAATTTATTCATCTTATTCACTTATTCTTTTCCTTTTCTTCACACATTCATGTTGTTTAATCACGGTGGGAATTTATTCACACCAGCACTTGTGAATTCAATCACACAACGGTGGAGTGTTCGTTCTTTTAATAATTTTCTTCTTCAATTCCACTCCCATAAGTCTATATCCCACCTCCATTGGTATAATAACATAAATGGAGGGCTAAAATATTAAGGATTTATCCAAGGGGGTAGTAATATCATGGAATGAATGTTATTTCATGTACTTAATATTTAAATCTCTTCATTATTTTAGGATTTCCATTTGATGAGTTGCATTATTTTTCATCATTGAAAACATTTACTATGACAGATTTTGAGTTCAAGTATGATATATTTCCATTAAGTTCTCAATAACATGATCCTCAATGTGAATTGGTGATAGGCCTTGGAATTGTGTGTGGATTAAATTTTGGAATGATTTTGGATAATTATATCGTTGTTTGGATATGTCTTGAATTTATGACATGGAATTTTTAAGAAAAGTAATTTATCCAATCCACCCCAAGAGAAACCCAATGAACATCCCATCATCAAAAATTATTTAGTTCACATCATATTTATATTCTGTCATTTAAATTATATCATTAAATCTCCAATTAAAATATACCTCAATGGTGGCCACTTCATAGGGAATCCATCAAAAAAATTTAGTGTCTCAAGGTTTCTTCTTCGGTCCCTGTGGATTCGATCCCTACTTATACTTCAATGAACACTTTTAGTAGTATGGTAAATTTGGGTGCAACCAAATTTTGGTGCTGTTTACAAGGACCACGTAAGATACCTTATAATATTTTTCTACTCTCCCCCATTTTTCTTTTCTCATCCCATTTCTCTTCTATTTCCCCCTTTCTATTTTTTTTGTCTCCCGAAAATCACGATTCCAAATTTTCAAATATAGACAATGGAGTAAAATAAAAAATATCCCTTCACAAACTCATGATGAAATCAATTATTAAATTGACATTGGGAGTCACCAATATATTTTAATTTCATTGATCAACCTTTGAATGAATACCCCACACCCGATAACATGAATGATATTTGTAATGATGAATGTTTAAAAGAAAAATTTCCATACCTATCAAGAATGATTGAAAAGATAAATAATGGGGATGTTCATGATTTAAAAACATCTATCAGACCTAATACCAATTTTTTTTTTGACAATTGTTTAAAAAAATGGTTAAAATGAATTCAGAAGTTTCATCACTGAGATAATAAATACAAAGCATTGAGACTTATGAGGAACCCATTTCCAGTCAGGATGTCCTTTGCTCATCACCGATAGAAGAATATTTTATCCAAAAAACCACTCATGAATTTAATAAGGAACTAACCTTTGGATATGGGACAACTGAATAACATCAAGGAAGTATTTATGGTTAATTAAATCAAGAGGAAATTAATTTTCTGGATTCAGGAGGGGAAAATTTGTCTTCATGGATTGAGTGACCAGAATATTGGATCAATAATGATTTTTTAGAATCACCGATCATTGAACCATAGGGAAAGATAACACATATTGAGTCTATACCCAGTCCCAACATTCAAATAGACAATTTTGGGGTTGAATCATATTTTCAAAAGGAACGAATTCTTTCAAAAAAATTGTAGAAGAAATAATTTTTGATTCAAAATGAGATTATTCGTTAGGAAACATCAATCAAACTAAACTCAACATTATGATCTTTCTTTAATAACTCAATAATCCATCCATTTTTGATAACCCATACCATTAAATTATCATCCATTTTCCTTTAGAGTAACAAAAATGTGGAATGACCATTGAAATATTAGGAAGGACTCTAGATGAAAGTCAATCAACCATTACCAAATTTCCTTGGACTTTCAAACTCATTATTGACCATGAGATTTCACATGAATCAAATTATTAAAAAATAAATCTATATCTAGTTGAAGTAGACAATAATGGGGTCCTAAAAATTTTGAATGTTTGAATTAGATAATTTTGGAGGTTCATGTCGAGCTAACAACGTTAAACAAAAGCGCTTCTTGGGAGGCAACCCATGGTTTTCATGTTCCCAATCATTATGAATCATCTTTATTTTTTTCCATGTAATAAATTACCATAGAATTTTAACATGATCTTATTTTATGAGTAAGGATGGGTATGAAAGGGGAGCACTATATTCAACTATGTCATGTGGCATGATCTCTGAGTAATACCTTACATATAAATTTAAAAGGAAGACAATATAAAATCAGATTACTTTTTTATGTGTTTTCAGGTTAAAATAAAAAAAATATATATATATATATATATAATTAAAATTAAACGGACACATCTTGAGTCATAGGGAAAAGCCTCTCACATCTGTCCAAGCCGTGGAGACTAGAACCTAGGATTAAAGGGAGACTGTGGAACGCGATTTTATCATCAACGTACAGGTGACAACATTCAATTATTATCATTTTAAAATTACTCTATGAACACCTCTCCCATACCCCATTGTAAATTTTCTTTAATCAATGGGGAATGTGTTATTCTATGTTGGGGGGAGATAAAAAATGATTATTTTGTCAATAAAAATATGCATGAAAATAAAAATTCAATTACCCTTGAACATGATAACACACACTAAAAACTCTGAAATTGGATATCAAATAATTTTTCATTCCTTGATTCTGCTTTTAATGCAAATTCATGTCCATGAGCTTAGTTTTTGAAAAGTGTAGTTATTCGATGTGATTTTTCAATGTTTATGTATCCATCCTCTTAATAAAAATTCCACAATGCACATCAACTGGATCTTGGGTGTAAATTTGAGTTCTTGTGTCCCTTTCATTATAGCATAGGGTTTTGGTGTCAGTTTTAGTGTAATTTGAGTATTAGAAAAATACCAAAAATATACAAAAAAAATGAAAAATATAATGACCACATAGAGAACTGATTTTAAAAATGCGTGGCATCTGACACATGGGGATCACGACTCCATAGTTTTCATTCCCAGAGTTAAGCAATATATCTTTATTATAGATCATGGAATTGACAATATGTGTAGCGTCCGACACTTGGGGATCGTGACTCCATAGTTGTCTGGGCTAGAGTTAGACTTTTCATATCTATTGAGGTTTAAAAAGTTAAATAAAAATATAATAAAATAATCAGATACTAATCTTATGTGTTAATTTGATTCCCACCTAGAGCTTCCATTTTCCCCCCCTTGAACAAAAAAATGGGACCCATGTCTTTTGTGATGCACAACACATCATTATCATTAATTGAAATTGGATGAAATGTGATAATGAATTTTAACAAAGGAATGGGCTTGGGATTGGGATATGATTATGGACCTAGATTTATTTATCTGACTTTGATGGGTTTCATAATTTTTCCGGTATGAGGTATTTGGTGGAGCAATGTGTATTAAACTATTTTCGGATAAAGACAAATCGAATTTCATATTTGTTATATATTTTTCTCAAGACTAGCAAAACTCAAGTTGGACAGTGTGATTAGCCACTGAAAGTGGAAAATATTAATTGTCAAAATCTTAATAATAATGTGTTCCAATGTACTTAAACATCATCTTTAGCGTATTATAGAAATTGAACTTCATTTCTCATCTTTAATACAATTCTATATTAAAATTCAAATTTGGGCCCAATTATTCATTTGTTTGTGGACTACATTATATTTTTTTTTTAATTTAATATTTTTGGATATGATTGATCACTTTGTTTGGAAACTTTTTTCTTCTAGGAATGATGAATTAATCCTAAGAGATGATGGATATTTTTCATCATGAATGAAGAAATTTTCTGGATAAAGCATAATGGGCATAAGGCCAATCAAATAGAAGTGGGACAAAAAATCCAAGCCCAATGAAACTCAAATTTTTTTTGTAAAAGAAATATGGGGATCATTTTATTAAGCTATGGATAGAGCTAATTCTGAAATTTTCATGGAGATATATGGATCTGAATTTTACATTTAAATGGTGGGACCGATATGAAGGCCCATAGAGTCGTTACACCAGTTCGACCATAAAATCCAAATGGCTACACCAAATGGACTGAAATGTTTACAGATAATAGAGGAAACATGGAAGAGCATATTTTACTTCTATGACCCCTACGAATTCAGAATCCTTAAATTATATATTCACACATCCAAATGGAAGATGAATATAGAATAAAATTATGGACTACTTTGAAACGTCCAAATCCCTTGATTTTCTCACCTTCCTTTTGAATCTCTAAATTAATGGGGATGTAATTTATTGTGGTGGGGTGTCTGTAAGGCTCTTAAGATTCCTATATAAGGAGATGGTGGTAAAGGGAATTATCATCTGATATTTTTTTCATTCTATGTTTTTGTTTCATCCATTGTATTTCTTTCAACTATAATTTACTGCTTTCAATTTGTAATCGCATCGTCAAGTTATCCCATATATGTTTTTCTTTAACGTATAGTATTTTATTAAAATTTATTCCTATTATTCACTTATTATTTTACATTTATTCACACATTGATACTATTGAATCAAGGTGTGAATTTATTCACACCAGCACTTGTGAATTCAATCACACAACGGTTGAGTGTTTGTTATTTTAATAATTTTCTTCTTCAATTACACCTCCATAAGTCTGCATCCTGCTTCCATTGGTATAATAGCATCAATGGAGGGATAACCTCTTATCGTTTGATCCAAGGGTGATGCAAGGTCATGGAATGAATTTTATTTCATGTACTTAATATTTAAATCTATTAATTATTTTAGGATTACCAGTTGATGAGTTACATTCTTTCTCGTCTTTTCCAACTATGACTTTGACACATTTTGAGTGCTACAATGATTTATTTCTTTTTTGTGTATAGTAAATTGATCCTCAATGTGAATTGGTGATAGGTCATGGAAATGTGTATGGATTAAATTGGTGAATGATTTGGGATATTTATCTCATTATTTTGATACGTCTTGAATTAATGACATTAAATTTTTATGAACATAAATTTAACCAATCCACCCCAAGAGAAACCCTAAGATCAACCCATCATCAATAATTGTTTAGTTCACATCATTTTTATTTTCTGTTATTTAAATTATATCATTAGTTCTCCAATTAAAATCTACCTCAAAGTTGACCACATCATAGCCAATCCATCAATAAATTTGAGTCTCTTGGTTTCTTCTTCGGTCCCTGTGGATTCGATCCCTACTTGTACTTCAAAGAATGCTCTTACCGATAGGGTAAATTTGGGAACAACCATGCGGTGGACACGACGAATGATGATCTCATTTCTCTTCGTTCTGAGACTTCATCTTCGATCAACGAACAAAGGTAGGGGTTGTTTTTTTTGTTCCATGTTTTTCTTATCTTTCAAAATGAATAACGATGATATGTTTCATTTGACGAGTGAGTTGTTGTTTATCGTTTTCCTACCGTGATGAACTGATTGTCATCACCCTAATCGCGGAGGGTGTGGGACAAACTAACTTTGATGAATCCCTCCGTCGATCTCTTTTATGATATTCTTCAGCGTGGAAATGAAGCAACGAGGCGACGAAGGCGGCGAAGTCAAAGGCCATGCTACCCACGACCTCCATGATCTACACTGCCCCCGCAGTATCGCACACCGCCCCCGGCCAAACCAGCCTCAGCCGAGCCCCTACTGGCCATGTCGCTCACAGAGCCGAGCTGCTACCTTGAGCCGCTCACACCCATCCGGCCTTCCCGGCTGCCTCCAGGCTGCCTGCCCACCTGCTCGGACACCCGCCAGCCCACCTGGAACCATGTATGGCCACCCGCAGGCCTTCCTGGTGGCCTTTCTGACCGCCTATCAGCCTATCCGCACCCTTCCATCATGCCCTCCAGCCTACCCGAGCACCTCATAGCCTGCCTGGCCAACTCCCGGCCGCATGAGCTCCCAATCCGCCACACGACCGAACCGGCACCCTGGCCGCGTCGGCCCATGGGCCCCCTCGTGGCGCCCTAGCCAACCCAACCCGGCCGCGCCCTCAGGTCCGAGCCGCGCCGAGCCGCACCCTCGCAGCACTCTGGGCCGAACTGGCCAAGAGCCCGGGCTGAACCAGTCCCACGTCTGGGCCAAACCGCCCAAGCGGCCTGCTGGGCTGGGTCGCATGGGTTAGGCCATACATATCAGGCTGGCCTGCCCAATGGGATGGCTAGACCCAACAGGTTTGACTGGGTCAGCCTAGACTGGGTCTGACCGGGTCAGTCTGACCGGGTCAGAGCGGACCTGGGCCCACTACCGACTATTTACTTTCTTTTTCCATATCTTTTTCACCGGATGACCGTTTGATGAAATGTCATTGGCACTGGTATTTTTGGAGAGTGATGGTCCCATTGAGTATACCCCACTTGTGTTTTGGGAATAGTTGTGATACAATCAGGTGAGATTGAGCATGAATCCAACTGACCCCTTTGTACTAAAAGGCTAATAACTCACATACTGGGTGTCTGATTGACACGCCGTCTATTGAGTTGAGACTCCTAGGACACGGTAGACCTTTTAGATACTTCTACATGATACTTTGTGAAATTATAAGTATCTTCTAGTAGCTATTGGTGTAGATCTTCCCAGAGAAAAGCGAGCATAGAGTAGAGTCCTAGTAGCTGGTTGAGACCTGACCACTACTGAACGATTCGACTCAGAGTGACTAGACAAGCCCAGTGGGGAGTTCCTTGGTTTCATGACAGATCCACAGTGAGGAGCACCTTGGTGTCGTGGCGGACCCACAGTACTCGAAAGGAGGAGTACCTCAATAGGCTATGAGGGGGAGTGGCTTGGTGACGTGGCATACCCACGGTTGAGAACACCTTAGTGATTCATCAAACCCATGGTACTCGACAGGAGGAGTACCTCAATAGTCCAATGTTAGTTGGAAGGATCTTGGCGATGCTACAGGACCACTGTACTCGATAGAAAAGTTCTCCTGTATCTTAGGATTGGACAGTGTGACTAGGGATATATCCTGACACTACACCTAGAATAAAATATTAGTTTGATCTCAGTCAGTAACTATTGTGTTTACCTCAAGATTTAGAAGGATTACCTAATAACTTTGGTATATATATGTGTGTATACTTATGTAGGGTTATCTGTGGATTTCAATCTTTTAGGTTTATCCTTGTTGGATTTTTGAGACCTTGAGGGTCTTGGGGTCCCTACTGAGTATCGTTATAGTCACCCCTGCATGGGTTATGCCCACACCACATTATGTTGGATATTGATGACGGACATCGCTGACCAAGGATGAGTGTACCTGGACTGGATGGTACCCGGAGGTGGACCACACGATGTGATGGTACACAAAGGAGACAGACGAATGTGGAGTGCTGTGGATTCTATTCGTACATACCCTTCAGGTAGGATTTTTTGGTTGATGATCCAAGAGCCATTTTCCCTTTTCCCAGTTGGTTGCACATAAATTTATCCTACTGGTATAATCAGTCAATGTAGTACATGCAGGGGTCGAATCAACAGGGACTAAAGAAGTAACCTTGAGACATGCATTCTAAGAAGGTGATTTGATGGTGTTGATTTGGCGATGAAGTGGCCTAATTTGGTTTGAATTGATTGGATTATTTGATATTTTAAAGACTTAAGTGAATTCAATTTAAAAGAATGAGTTGATCCATGGTTATCGCATGGGGTTTATTGGATGATTTTTTTAAAATTATTTCAATGTCTTAAATTTGATTGTTTCCTTTAATGAAATAAAATCATCCCAAAAAACTCAAAAATTGAGAATTTTCACTATCTTAAGGCTAATAAACTATAAACTTGGAGGATCATATTGATGAGGACACCAAGGTAGAGTATCATTTTAGAACTCAGGATGATTATCCTCAAAATTGGTGAGTTTAAAGGATAACGTACATCATTGAATTAAAATCTCAAAAATAGAATTGATTAAGAATTATTAAATTAAGAAATAACATCAAATTCACCCCTTGATACTCCCTTGGATAAACCCATTATAGGATTATCCATCCATTTATTTTGTTTTATCAATGAATGTGTGTAGTAGACTTATGATTGTATAATTGGAGAAGAAGAAAAAAATAAATAAAAATCGCTCCACCGTTGTGTGAAGAGTTTCACAAAATATAATTTGAATAACCTCACTCCCTAAGGAAGTGGTATAAACATGATATAGAAAAATAAATAATAAATTAAGAAGAAGAATAAGATGATGATATTTTATTAATTAAATGAAGGTTAATGAAAACCATACATGGGAGAACTTGACAAAGATATTACAAAATAAAAGAAAGACAATACAATTGAAAGAAAATAAAAACATCCATTCCAAAGAAAAATATTCAATTCTAATTCCATTCACCACCATATCATTTTATAGGAATATTTATTGCCTTAGATAAACCCCCCAAATAATTTCCATATCCATTAATTGGGAGCGTTAAAAGGAGGGTGAAAAAATCAAGGGAATTTGAAGTTTTGAAGTTGACCTCGAAATTCATCCAGATTCGTCCACCATTTTGACGTGTGAATTTGTAATTTAAGTAGGATGAATTTAGAGGAGTCTTAGGAGAGATATATGCTTGTCCATCTTTCCTCTATTATCGGTAAAATTTCAGGCAATTTTGTGTATCCGTTTAGATGTTATGATCTAAATAGTGGGAAGACATTATGGACGTTCAGGTCCGGCCCACCATTAAAATGTTAACTTTGGATCCATATATCTCCATCAAAACATTGGAATTAGTTCTGGACACATTAGAATAAAATTATTTGAATATTTTTCTCTTTCTACTGTAAGAATTTGAGCATCATTAAGCTTGGTTTGTGGGCCTGATAGTTGTTTTGATGGGCCTTAGGCACATTATGCTTTCTCCAGAAACATTCTGCATTCATCCCCAAAAAAATCCAACTTCCATTGGGATTCATCCATCAATCCTGAGAAAAATTTCAAAACCAAGTGATCAAGCATATCCCAAAATATCAAATTCAAAAAATGAATATAAGTTTGTCCACAAACAGAAGAATGATTGGGCCCAATTCTTCATTTTAAAAATGAATTGAATTTGAGATGAGAAATGAAACTCAATTTCATTAATGAACTAAAATTAATGTTTATGTACTTTGTAAAATATTATTAAGATAATAAAAATGAATATTATCCCCTTTCAGTGGCTAATCACACCCCGTAACTTGAGTTTTCGAGTCCCGAGAAAATTATATTACAAATATGAAATTCTAATTCCCTTTTCAAAAAACATTTTAAAACACATTTCTCACCCAAAGACCTCATTCCAAAAAAATTATGAAACCCATCAAAATAATTTAAAACAAGCTTGGTGCATAAGCATATCCCAATCCCAATCCCATTCCTTTTTTTTCAAATTAATCATCACATTTCATCTGATTTCAATTAAGCATGATAAAGTGTTGTGCATCACAAAATACATGGGGCCCATTTTATTATTCAAGGGGAAAATGGAAGTTCTAGGTGGGAACCACATTAATCCTTCAGATGTGTATGGAATTTTTTTTTTAGTTTTTTGTTTGTATTTTTCCAGAATAGATATGAAAAGACTAACTATGGGCATGAAAACTATGGAGTCATGATCCCCAAGTGCCTGATGCCACACATATTGTCATTTCCATGCTCTACAATAGATATATAAAGCCTAAATCTGTGCAAGACAACTATGGACTCACAATCCCCAAGTTCCAGACACCATGAATTTGGAAAAAACATTGATCAATGTGGTAATTATTATTTTTCAATTATTTTTTGTTTTTTTGGATACTAAAATTAAACTAAAAGTGACCCCAGAACCCTATTCTATAATGAAAGGTACCCAAGAACTCAAATATACACATACGATTTAGTATACATTCATTGTGGAATTTTTATTTATAGGATGAAAATGTAAACATTGAAAAATCACATCGGACAACCGTACTTTCCAAATACTATTCTCATGAACTTAAACTTGCATTAAAATCATAATCAACCCATGAAAAATTATTTGATATCCCATTTCAGAGTTTGTAATGTTTGTTATCATGTGCAAGGTTAATGGAATTTTTCTTTCCATGCATGTTCTTATTAAAAAAATAATTTTTTTTTCATCTCCCCCAAAATAGAATAACAATATTTACAATTTTTATAGAACACCTTCAAGGGGGTATGGGAGAGGTTTTCAAAAAAGAAAATTGAAAATTATAATCATGGAATGAAGTTACCTGGTGGTTGTGTGCCACAATATTCATTCAATCCTAGGTTTGAGTCTCAACGGCTTGGACAGTTGTGATGGGATTTTCCCCACAACAAACAACATGTCCTTTTAATTATTTTTTATTTTTTAACCTATAGATACCTAAAAATAAAATAAAATAAATAAACTAATTGTACGTTTTCTTCTTTTTAAATTTTTGTGTAAGGTAATACTCAGAGATCATGCCACATGACATAGATGAATATGGCGCTCCCCTTTCAGTCCAATCCTTACTCATAAAATAAGAATAGGTCAATAGTCTAGGGTAATTTATTATATGAAAAATAAAAAATAAAAAAAATAAATATGATTCAACAATATTGATATTAATTCTTTTTAGACAATTTTTTTCATGTGTAATACCATGTTTAACAATGGGTGTGAAAGTCCAAAGAATTTTGGTAATGGTCGATTGGGTTTCATCCTGAGTATTTCCTAAGATTTTAAGCTTCATTACTACATTGTGAGATTCTTGATGAAAATGGATGATAATTTATTGGTCTTGATTATCATAAATAGAGGGATTATTGAGTGGGGAAGGTAGGATTGTAATGTTGAGTTCAGTTTCATTGAATTTTCCCAATGAAGATTGTAAATTTGAGTACAAATTTCTTTCTTCTACAAAACATTTTGAAAGAATTGGTTCCTTTTGAAAATATGATTCATCTCCAAAATTGGCCATTTGAATATCAGTAATGGGTATGGAATCAATGATTTTGATCTCTTTTAATGGTTCAATTATTTTTACTTTTGAAAATTTATCAATGGAGTTATATTCAGGAAACTAAATCCCTGATGCCAAATTTGCCTCTTTGAGTCGAAATAATAAATTTCCTCCGGATTTATAGACCCCTAAACATTTCTTTGATCTTCTTCAGTTATCCCATATCCAAAGGTTTGTTCCTTTTTGAAATTAATTATTGTTTTTTGGGATAAAAAATTCTTCTATCATTGAAGTGGAAGGGACATCCTGAGTGTGAATTATTTTTTTATAAGTCTCAATGATCTGTATTTCTAATCTCAGTGATGAAACTTATGAATAAAATTTAACCATTTTTTCACACAAATGTTCAAAAATGTTATCATAATTAGGATTGATATATATTTGGACATCATGAAATTCATTAAGTTTGATTTCTTCAATCATCGTCGAGAGGTATGGAAATTGATCCTTTAATCAATCAGCATCCCATTGATTTTACATCTCATCTAGTGTGGTGTATTCAATTAGGGTTTGGTCAATGAAATTCCTTATGTGAGGAGATTCCAAATATTGATTTTCCAGTTGATTATAGCTTTTTTCTATCAATGGGTATTGTTGAACATAATCTTTTGGATTTGATTGAAAATTGGTTTTGAGATTCATTGGACACACAGAAACATAAAGGGGATAGAGAAGAGAAATTAAGGTGGGAGTAGAGTATTTGGGGTGAGAATAGAAAAATGTTCTAAGGTGACTTACTTGGACACTGGAAATGGTGAAAAAATTTGGTTTCCCCCCAAATTTACCCTACTAGTAAAAGTGGTCGATGTATTACAAGTAGGGGTCGAATCCATAGGGACCGAAGATGTAACTTTGAGACACCCATTCAAAGAAGGCGATTTGATGGCGTTGATTTGACT
The DNA here is from genome assembly GCA_963277665.1 of Viscum album. Taxonomy (NCBI): domain Eukaryota; kingdom Viridiplantae; phylum Streptophyta; class Magnoliopsida; order Santalales; family Viscaceae; genus Viscum; species Viscum album. The sequence continues at coordinate 850,966,395 of OY728157.1, read as the reverse complement.
ATGAAGTGGCCAACTTTGGATTCAATTGATTGGATTATTTGATATTTTAATGTCTTAAGTTAATTAAATTTAAAAGAATGAGTTGATCCTTAGTTATTTCATGGGGTGTATTGGATAAATTTCTTTTTAAATTATTTCAAATCTTAAATTCAAGTGTTTCCTTTAATGAAATATAACCATCCGAAATCACTCACCAATTTTGAGTTTTTAATATCATAAGGCTAATAACCTATACACATAGAGGATAAAATTGATGAGAACTCCATGTTAGAGGATAGTTTTATCACTCAGGATGTGTATCCTTAAAATGGGTGAGTTTAAAGGATAATGTACATCATTGAATTAAAATCTCAAAAATAGAATTGATTAAGAATTATTAAATTAAGAAATAAAATCCAATTCACCACTATCTACTCCCTTGGATAAACCCATTATAGGATTATCTCTCTCTTTATTATATTCTATCAGTGAAATTGGGTAGTATAATTATGATGGTAGAATTGGAGAAGAAGAAGAAAATAATTAATAATCACTCCACTGTTGTGTGAAGAGTTTCACAAAAGATAATATGAATAACATCACTCTCTAAGCCAAAAGTATCAACATTATATGAAAAAATAAATAAGAAATTAAGAAGAAGAATATGATGATGATATTTTATTAATTAAATTAAGGTAAATAAAAAACATACATGGGAGAAATTGACAAAGCGAATACAAAATAAATACATTACAATACAATTCAAATATAATAAAAAATTCCATTCCAAAGAAAAATATTCCATGCTACTTCCCTTAAACACCAGCCCTTTATATAGGCATATTCAGAGCCTTAGATACACCCACAACACTAAATTTCATCTCTATTAATTGGGAGAGTTAAAAGAAGGGTGAGAAAATCAAAGGAATTTTATGTTTTGACGATGACCCGAAAATTCATCCAGATTCATCCACTGTTTTGATGTGTGAATTTGTAATTGGAGGAGGCCGAATCCGTAGGGTTCGTAGTAGCAAAAGTTTCTCTTCCATATGTCCTCTATTATTTGTAAAACATTCAGGCAATTTGGTGCAACCGTTTGGATGTTATGATCGAAATGGTGGGAAGACATTATGGGCGTTAAGGTCGGGCCCACAAATAAAATATTAACATTGGATCCATATATCTCCATGAAAACTTCAGAATTACCTCTGGCCACAGTTAAATAGAATGATCCCCATATTTTTAACTTTCTACTTTAAATATTTTAGCTTTATTATTCTTGGTTATTGTGCCCCACATTTGATTGATGGGCCTTAGGCCCATTATGCTATCTCAAAAACGTTCTGCATTCATCCCCAAAAATCTCCATCTTCTATTAGGATTCATCCATAAATCCTAAAAGAAAAAAATGTTCCAAAAAATGAAATCAATCGTATCCCATAATATCAAATTCATAAAAGGAATATAATGTTGTCCACAAACAGTTGAATTATTGGGCCCAAATTATCATTTTAAACATGAATTGCATTTGAGTTGAGAAATGAAGTTCAATTTCTATTATGTACTAAAATTAATTTTTATGGACTTTAGAAAATAATATTAATATATTAAAAATGAATATTATCCACTTTTAGTGGCTAATAACACCCCATATCTTGAGTTTTTCTTGTCCCGAGCAAGTTATATTACAAATATGAGATTCAGATTCCCTTTTCGAAAAACATTTTAATAAACATTTCTCACCCAAAGACCTCATACAAACAAAATTATGAAACCCATACAAATAATTTAAAACAAGCTAGGTCCATAAGCATATCCCTAGCCCAAGACCATTCCATTATTCATATAAATCGCCACATTTCATCCAATTTCAATTAAGCATGGTAAAGTGTTGTGCATCACAAAAAACATGAGGCCCATTTTATTGTTCAAGGAAAAAAATGGAAGTGCTAGGTGGGAATCACATTGAGCCTTAAAGTGAGTATCCAATTTTTTTTTTGATATTTTTTGATATTTGTGTTTTTTTTACAATAATAGATATTAAAAGACAAACTCTGGGCATGACAACTATGGAGTCATGATCCCCAAGTGTCGTATTCCACACATATTTTCAATTCCAGGCTCTACAATAGATATATAAACCCTAACTCTGTGCAAGTAAACTATGGAGTCACGATCCCCAAGTGTCAGATGCAACGTATTTGGACAAAACATTTCTCTATGTGGTCATTATTTTTTTCTATTTTTTTTTGTTTTTTTTTTGTTTTTTTGGATACTCAAATTCAACTAAAAGTGACCCCATAACCCTATGATATAATGAAAGACACCCAAGAACTCAAATTTACACCCAATATTTAGTAGACGTTTATTTTGGAATTTTTGTTAATAGGATGAAAATGTAGACTTTGAAAAATCACATCGAACAACTTCACTTTCCAAAAACTATTCTAATGAACATAAAATTTCATTAAAATCAGAATCAAGGAACGCAAAATTATTTGATATCCAATTTTAGAGTTTGTAATGTGTGTTATCTTGTTCAAGATTAATGTAATTTTTCATTCCTTGCATGTTCTTATTAAAAAAAATCATTTTTTATTTCATCTCCCCCCAACATAGTATAACAATGTCCCTAGTATTTAAAGTAAACTTAGAAGGGGTTATGGGATAGGTGTTCAAATAGGAAATTGAAAATGATAATCATGGAATTAAGTCACCTGGTGGTTGCATACCACAGTCTCCCTTCAATCCTAGGTTTGAGTCTCAGCGGCTTGGATGGTTGTGACAGGCTTTTCCCCACGACTTATGACAAGTACTTTTAATTTTTTCATATTTTTTTAACCTATAAAAACATAAAAAAAATAAAAAAAATAAACTGATGATACATAGTCTTATTTTTCAATATCTCAGTAAGGTATTACTCTAATATCACACCACGTGACACAGATGAATATAGTGCTCCTCTTTCAGACCCATACTTACTCCTAAAATAAGAACAAGTAAATAGTCTAGGGTAATTTATGAAATGTAAAGTAAAAAATAAAAAAATAAACATGATTCACAATTATTGGAAACATGAAAACCATGGGTTTTCTGCCATGCAATGCTTTTTTTAACGTCGTTAGGTCAACTTAAATCCCCCAAATTATCCAATTCCAAATTTCAACATTTTAGGACCCCATTTTTCTCCACTTCAACAAGATTGAGATTAATTCTTTTTTTTACAATTTTTTACCCGTGAAATCCAATGTCTAACAATGCGTGTTAAATTCCTTGGAATTTCGGTAATGGTTGATTGAGATCCATCTGGAGTATTTCCTATGATTTCAAGGTTCATCACTTCATTGTGAGATTATTGATGAAAATGGATGATAAATGAATGGTCTTGATTATCATAAATAGTGGTATTATAGAGTGTGGAAGGAAGGATTATACCGTTGAATTCAGTTTCATTGAATTTTACCAAAGAAGAATGGAATTTTGAATCTAAATTTTTTTCTCCTACAAAACATTTTGAAATAATTGGTTCCATTTGAAAATATCATTCATCTCCAAAATTTTACAGTTGAATATCAGGAATGGGTATGGAATCACTATTTGTGATCTCTCTAAATGGTTTAATTATTGGTATTTTTGAGAATTTATCAATGGAGTTATATTTAGGAAACTCAATCCATGATGTCAAATTTTCCCTTTTTGAGTCCAAAAAATAAATTTCCTCTAGATCTAAATACCCTTCAGCATTTCATTGATCTTCTTCAGTTATCCCATGTCCAAAGGTTGGTTCTTTATTAAATTCATGATTGGTTTTTTGGAAAAAATATTCTTCTATCAGTTATGAGGAAAGGACGTCCAGAGTGGGAATGGGTTTTTCAAAATTCTCAATGCTTTATGTTTCTAATCTCAGTGATGAAACTTTTGAATTTATTTTAACCATTTTTTCACACAAATTGTCAATAATTTTTTCAGAATTAGGATTGATAGATGTTTGGACATCAACAAAATTCATTAAGTTTTATTTCTTCAATCATCCTCTAGAGGTATGGAAATTGATCCTTTAATCAATCAGCATCCCACTGATTTTACATCTCATCCGGTGTGGTCTATTCAATCATGATTTGGTCAATGAAATCCCATATATAAAGAGATTCCAAATATTGATTTTCTAGTTGATTATATCCTTGGTCAATCAATGATTATTATTGAACATAATCCATTAGAGTTGATTGAAAATTGGTTTTGGGATTCATTGGACACACAGAAATAGAAAGGGGAATAGAGAAGAGAAATTAGGGTGAGATTAGAGAATTTGGGGTGAGAATAGAATGATTTTATAAGGTGACATTCATGGTCCCCATAAATTGAACCAAAACTTTGTTGCATACAAATTTACCCTACTGGTAAAAGCGGTTGATGTAATACATGTAGGGGTCGAATTCACAGGGACCGAAGAAGTAACCTTGAGACACACATTCTAAGAAGGTGATTTGATGGGGTTGATTTGGATATGAAGTGGCCAACATTGGTTTGAATTTATTTTATTGTATGAATTTTTAAATACTTATGTGTATTCAATTTAAAATAATGAGTTGATATTTGGTTATCGCATGGGCTGTATTATATGAATTTCTTTTCAAATTATTTCAATATTTTAAATTCGAGTGTTTCCTTTAATGAAATACAACCATCCCAAATCACACACCAATTTTGAGTTTTCACTATCCTAAGGCTAATCACCTATACACTTGGATGTTCATATAGATTATAAATCCAAGGTAGAAGATCATTTTAGCACTCGGTATGTGTATCCTTAAAATTATTGAATTTAAAGGATAACATACATCACTTAATTGAAATATCAACAATAGAATTGTTTATGAATTATTAAATAAAGAAATAACATCCAATTAACCCCTTTCTACTACCCTAGATCAACCCATTATAAAATTATACCTCCAATTATGCTATTATATCAATTAAATTGGGTAGTAGACTTATGATGGTAGAATTGGAGAAGAAGAAACAAATAAATAACAATCACTCTGCAATTGTGTGAAGAGTTTCACAAAAGATAATGTGAATAACCTCACTCTCTAAGGAAACGATATCAACATGATATGGAAAAATAAATAATAAATTAATAAGAAGAATATGGTGATGATATTTTATTAATTAAATGATGGTGAACAAAAAATGTACATGGGAGAAATTTACAAAGCTATTACAAAATGAAAGCATGCCAATACAATTGAAAGAAAATAAAAACTTCCATTCCAATGAAAAATATTCATTTCTAATTTACCTCACCACCATCTCTTTATATATGAATATTCAAAGCCTTAGATACTCCCCAACAATAAATTACATCTCTATTTATTGGGATAGTTAAAAGGAGGGTTAGAAAATCAAGTGAATTTGACGTTTCGATGTTGACCTAGAAATTCATCCAGATCCATCCACCGTTTTGATGTGTGAATTTGTAATTGAAGGAGGCCAAATCCCGAGGGGTTGTAGAAGCAAAATATTCTCTTACATCGGTCCTCTATTAGCTGTAAAAAGTTCAATAAATTTGGTGTAATTTTTTGGATGTTATGATTGAAATTGTGGGAAGACATTATGGGCATTCAGGTCGGGCCCAACAATTTGTTGTTAACATCAGATCCATATACCTCCACAAAAATATCGTAATTATCTCTGGACATGTTGAATAAAATGATACCCATATTTTTTTCATTCTACTGTAAAATTTTTATCTTCATTGGGTTTTCCTTGTGGGCCCCACATTTGATTGATGGGCCTTAGGCCCATTATGCTTTCTCCAGAAAATTTATGCATTCATCCGAAAAAATCCCCATCATCTATTAGAATTCATTCATCAATACTAAAAGAAAAAATGATCCAAAAAAGTGATAAATCATATACAAAAAGATAAAATTCAGAAAATGAATATAATGTTGTCCACAAATAGTTGAATGATTGGGCCAAAATTTTCATTTTGAACATGAATTGCATTTGAGATGAGAAATGAAGTTCAATTTCTATAATACACTAAAATTAATATTTATGGACTTTGGAAAATATTATTAAGATATAACAATGAATCTTATCCACTTCAAGTAGATAATCACTCAAACTTGTACTTTCAATTTCCTTGTACTTTACCGCTGGGTTTGTATTTCCGGCCCACTATTTACGTTTCATTACTCCTTTTGTATACTGTTTTACTTGGTGTTTTGATTCTAGATTGTACATTGTTTTGTGTGTTTAACGTTATAAATTCAATGCCTTCCCTGATTTAGGGAATTACTCTATTAGTACTAGTCGACATCCCCTGGCCTATAGAAAGATGGCATGGGGTTGTCAAGGCATGGGCCCTGGGGGATGGGTCGTGACAGTTTAGTAGTCATTTGAAAAAGAATTGATGTCTCCCCTTAATAATTCCCATTTCCATCTTTTCTAGATCTATGATCATAGTATCCCTAGCAGTATTCATTTGAAAAAAAAATACAATATCTTTCATGCCCAATGCATCTACCTCCTTAATTTCCTTTATTGGGGTGATAATGTATCGAGAAATCATAATCCTTGAGTTTCACAAGATATCGAATTTTCCTTATGTTGATCTCATGTTATGATAATATGTATTTAAAACTCATATGAACTATGTATATATAAAATATTTCTCTATATAGATAATATATCTATATCTTCTGATAAACGATTATAACAACCAAATGATGTTCATGAGTTGGATAGTTCTGTTAATGGGTATTTATATTTATGGATTTATATGAGAAGAATTTATCATTTTTTATAAGGAATCAACCATTATTTATAATTTATGCATCACTATATATCACAAATCCATAATTTTCTAATACAAGAATCAAAATTGGATCACCAAAAAATCTCTTATTCAATTTCTCAAAACACTCTTCACATTCATTCATCCATTATAACATAATCCTTCTAGGTGTAGTCTATGTTAATGGGTTAGTAAATTTGGATTTTTTTGAAAAAAACCTATAGAAACCTTACAAACAAAAGAAAAATGTTCTTCGATTCTGTTTTTTGGTCCACAAAAATCATTTAATATCTTTTCATTCATAATATCAGATGAAATTCCATCATTGAATAAAATATATCCATGAAAAGAAACATTATGAAGCCATGATTCACACTTGATAAGTTTATCATATGACTCTTTTATTTAACGATTATCTAGAATAATTAAAAATCGATACCCATAATCCTCACTAGTTATATTATACTCCAGAATACCATCATTTCATACTACTAAAAAATCATATGATGAAAATTCTATCGCCTATTTGTGGAACATAATTCTAATTTATCATATGGGGAAAACGTTTGAGATACTAGTTCCATTCAGAGACTTGTATTAATAACATCAATGAAATTTATCACCTTTCTTTATGTAATAGATATTTAATATTTCTAATAAATTTCTTGTCTGGTAAATGTTTCTTCATAGTCTTAAACACTTTATTCTTTTATTTTCCTAAAGGTGTCTTACTTTTTATTTATTTTATTTCATTTCTCACAAGTGAATGATTAATCAAATAAGGATAATTTAAAATATCTTCATTCCAGATGTTATATTTCTATATTGCTCTCATATATTCAATATCAATTAACTCTTTTGATATGTATTTACTTTAGGAAAATACACTACCAATATAAATGTTTCATTTTCAATACATCCCAAGTCCAAACATATCTTTTAATGGGACATAATCCACTTATCAGCTAACACTTGTTTAGTAGTTTCACTAAAATATAGAATCTTATATTATATCAAATGGAACAACATAGTGGATTCATGTTATGAGAAAACTAGTTTCTCTACTTGAGAAATGTTTTTCAATTCAACCATATCAATATTCTCTAATATAGTTATGATCATCTCAGTTCCAAAAACAGATATATTGGATTTACCATCAAGGAAATCTCTATATTCTCCATGAGTATTTCAACCGTCATTTCTTCCATGAGACATTTCTAAATAAATTGAATAAATTTTCATATAATTATCATTCAATATATATAATTCCATGTCTCATGTATGAATTAATATAAATTGATTTTTTTTTCATTTTTAATATTATAATTATTAACATGATTTATTTTGGAATATATTTATATCATAAAAAAATATTTTCAAATCCTTTAAATTTATTTGTAAAAAAATTGAATAAACCAAACAATATCCCCCATGACTTTCAAATAAGGTGAACAGAAAGGGAAGACTCAAAATGGGCTATAACAATAGGTAAGATATACTAGCCCAACTCTTTTCCGCGTTATTACCCCTAGATGCAATGACCCAACCCCAGTTACCTAAAGTTGGTGCATTATTACATAACGTTAAAATGATTACAAGGCATCAAGCCCCGAATGACCGATCAGTTTAGCAGTCTTGGAAAATAGATTACATACATGAACGTTACATTACATTATAAAATAAAAATAACAACAATATTGTGTCCATTAACCACATTTAGATCCCTAAGATTATCACTGTAGGTCAGTCATAATATACTTCTTCGCATCCTGGAAAAAATAAATCATATAAAGGGGTGAGATCAGATGCTCGGTAAGGATAAAAATATAGTAAGAACATTCATAAACAAGAATAAACATTTAAGACAATGTATAAAACTAAAAAAATCTTTTAAATTTAAAATTCAACTTAATATGGAAAAGATAAATCAAATAACACCATTTACATATTCACATAGATATTCTACAAGTCGAATAATCACATAGAATATCCATAACCAATTTCATAATGATGGAATGCATAATGCCAGACTTAATAACCACATAGTCATGGCCATGTGACCAGACTACAAATAAGATTTTTTAAGGCCCTATGAAAAGACACGTGTTTGTCGCATGAGACCTAAAAATGCATCGAGGAGCTATTGTGGGCTCCACCCATCATATACTATGTCCAATGCATTTCTCATATGAAAAGGTTTAAACATAAGATAAACATCGATATTAAATAACTTGATCACCAAATGAATCCATGAATAATATCAATGAAGCAATATCATGGTCGATTATAACATATTTCTCAATGAAGGAAATGAATAATATTATCCATGATGATCATAGACATCATGATATTAATACCATGCAGACCTTAAACCAAGGATTCCTAATTGATAGACAGGCATATACAAAAAAACCCATCTAATTTGGCCAACTAATTAGCCTCAGGAGACCATCATTGCATTGAGGAGATATCTATAACTGAGACCCACACATAAATGCATGTCTAATGAATTATCATATATAAAATGCCCAATTAAATTCATAAACAAAACAACTTATTAATAAATATCTATATTGATTAAATAATTCATATTTATCATGTTTTTATTCAACTAATCATATATATTTCATTGAAAAATTCCGTATGTAAAAAGATTATATAGTTTTGGAAATAATAATATCCTTGATAAAAAGAATATATTAAATTAAGATAAATACTAATTCTAGTGATCATAAGAAATATAATTTTTCAAGAGATATTTAACAACTAAAAAAATAATAAGGGAACATAGATGACCATTAATCATCAGAAATATATGTTTTGTAATAAAAAAAAATACATTTAGAGAATAAAATAAAATGGAAGTATAACTTTAAAGTATGATTTATTGAGTATATTTATTTTTATAGAAATTTAATATTTATATATGAAGATAAATATCGTAGAAATGTTATGGTGGTGGGGAAGTTTGTTAACCTCACATGCGTTAAAAAGAAACAATCATTTTGTTTTTTATAAAGAATATCAAAAATATCACTTTAGGTAAACATTTGAAATATTCCTTTATATACAGTAAACATGTTCTTGGATAATAAAAAATTTCCCTAATAAATAATTTTATTAAATAAAAGTACTTTTTTATAATAATTTTAAACAATATGGATATGGTATAAAATTAAACCCTTTCAACAAGGGAAATAAGATAAGATTTTACATTTATAATTCCTATTGAAAGTGTACCATGAACCAAATAATTAGTAATAATTAATTAATATATATTAATGTTAAATAATTCAATGTGGTAGTATATACACCACATATTTAAAAAGGTGAAAAATACCAAATATGTATCAATGAAGGTGAAATTGAGATGAGATCCCTTACCCCATGCTTTGCTTTAGGCGAACATGATTTAACCTCATGTATAATGGTTATAATCTTGTTTACAATTTATAACATAATCATATTATTATTTATAATATTATATATAATACTCTTATAACATTTTATTTCCTATTAATTAATAATATTTCATTATTTTCATCATTTCGTTTTCCAATCGTTTCACTTTCTCATGAATGTTTTGTTATATAAATTATGATTTTTGTGAATTTGGTATAGGTAAATCATCTAAATAAGGATAATAATTATATATATATATATATATATATTATTTATTCACACACATATATTTTTTAATCATTCATGAATTATTTAGGTGAAAACAAAATTACATTACTTCATGGGGATAGTAGGTCAAACCTATGCATGACCGATGATATCAATTACTTAATGGTGAAAGGGTATGGAAGTAGATGATATATTAATTCTAAATAATAATTATTATGTCATAATTATGACATATATTCATTTTTTCCATCATTAAAATTGTACATGTGGGTTTTTAATGGAAAACAAATGACATTGGTTTGTGAGGTGGTAGTCTACCACACACACAAGGGATGGTTTTTTTCTCATTTAATGGAGAAGGATTTGGATAAATAGTATTTCCTAAACATAACAATATATTAGAATTTAGGATATATGTTTGTTAGTATACATGAAATTATAGGACATTATAAAATGTGGTTAAAGAAGAAGTGGAAAAAATATATTTGTTAAAATGATTACCTACTCATAGTGATACCTCCTTTATTTCTCGTCATAAGGTCCTTAGGGTTGTTGTTTTTTGAAGATAAGAATATATATATGGTGTATAAGGATTACATGGAAAGATTTTTTTAGGATTTGTTCTTTCTATATGATTCAATTTTGTGTAAATTGATAAGGGTATGGGTGTCCTTTTATATGTTGGGGAGATGTGCCACTTGGAAATTTTTAAAAGAATAAAATATATTAAAGTATTAATCTTGGGAAATGGATAAAAACAGAACATTTATTATTATAATAATATATAGGGTAGAAATTTGTCTAAACAATACATAACATGCAATTTTTAGGTTATTTTAACCCACATCTCTTTTGTTTAGACCTCTGGAAAACTAGTTTTAACCTTAACCACAATGACTAATTTTTACTTCTTACTACTCATTATGGAAGAAAATGATAGATTAATCATTAAAAATTTTTCATTATAGTTTGAAATATTGAATCCATTTTTTTAAAATTCAATTTACAAAATCATTGGAATTTAATTTTAAGTTAATCTTGTAAAACACAATGAAATAAAATTTTTATAGAATGGTGTATTTTTGGATATAAAAATATTTGTATACATATTTAATGAATAAAATTCATTAAAAATTAAATAATTTAATTATTAGTAATTTAATGTATTTAATGTATATTTTAAAAGTTTTAAAACAAAATGTAACTATGATAATTATTGAAATTATAATATCGATTTAAAAAAAATTAATATTATCACTATTGATTGAATAATCAAACATTTCAGAAAAATCCCAAAAATTCAGCCTTAGAGAGTTTTTATATGATGATTTGAAAAATTAATATGAATTTATTATATATACTTTCTATAATGGAAAAAATATATATATTATTTTCCTAAAAAAATCATAAAAATCTGTTTTGGAGAATGCATATTTTAAAAAGTATAATAAGTCAATAAAAATTATTCAATGATTAATCACTATTAAATAATAATTATTAATTTATTTTATATTACCTTTATATATATTAAATAATGTGGTTATTCTTATTTATAGTTACTAATTCAATGTCTTGGTAATAATGATCATATTTATATAAAAACATATAATGGTTTGTTTAAGCTCGGTGTTGGGTGTTGCATACGCAATGAAACATCATGTTTTTTAATATCGATATAATACAATGGTGTTGTCTCTAAGACTAAAGAACTATGGTAGAACTAAATTAAAAGTCACATCATTTTCAAATACCATTTCATATGGGGGATTTTCGAGCAGGGTAATGTAAATATTAGTTCGGTGGATACATAGAAGAATGTATAAGAATTTTTTATGAAACCATTACCACAACAACAAGTTGAGGGTCATGCATAATATATTGGTGTAAAACACATGATATGTTGGTTGTAATGATTTTAAAATGAAATATGTTATTATAATAATGATAATCTCTAATTATCATTCATTCATTAAGGTCGTAATTTATTTTACATTATCATTTAAATGATAATATCCTCGAATGTGAGACTATGAGTTTCCCTAACTGATGATCATTATGAAGTATAATAATTTTTTGTGATAAGTTAAGGTTCACTTTGATATATTATTGTACAACTTAAATAGAGTTTCATGCGAGCTATAATGAATGGATACAATGGGTAATAATTAGATAATTATCAGTTGAATTAACCTGGAAATGTATATATAATGGAATTCCACACAACCATTGATATAATTGGGGGAGTATGATTGTTATAATTTTTATACAAGAGGTTAGTGAGATACCTAACATGAGAAAATTCATAAATTTATAAAAATATTATGAAGATTTGGTTATATTTTATCATATATGAGGGTGCTGAGTATGTTGGTGATCATGTTGTTTGTTTGTGGACACCAAAGATAATAATTTTCAGCTTGTATGAAAAGTAAATACATATAGTAATTAATTGAATTATATTTTGGAAATTCATGTCCATTCTTATATCAGTCACATATGATGTATTCATATATATAGACGAGAGGCATGTGATTTAATTATCTTTGAGATGAATGACAAGTGATGTATTTATCATCTTGGTCTGTGTTTTTTAGAGAATTAAGAAATGATGAGTTGGATATAATAGATTGAAGTGTTTTATATCTATTTGGTTACTCTATGTCATAGAAAAATGTCTTTCATATGTATAAATATTTGATATATTATATATCTTTTGGTGAAATTTTTTGTATAGTGATAGGTGTATATTTTATAGATATCACACTATACCCATTAGTTTATTGAGTAACATTGATGTTTCTCTAGAATAAATTCATCACTAACATTTAATAAATAGTTTTATTATTATTTTTTATGATACTAAAACTTATAAGGAAACAAAAATTAAGAGCATCGAAAATTGTAAAATTTTGGAGAATATTTTTTTCAAAATGAAGTGCTTTTTATGGAACTACATCCAATGAGGTTGAGATGGATTCAAGAAGAGTGGTGATGTTTTTTTATTAAGTCATTATGGGTTTTTAGTGAAATTGGGATATTATTGGATGTGTGATAAAATTTAAATACATAAGATTCATGTGAAAATTTATATAATGCGTGTAGTACATATATAATATATGATATTTTACACATATAGTGTACATTTAATACATCAATTGGATTCATGTATAATATATAATATTATATATATTATATTATATAGATGCATGATATGTGTAAAACCTATACCCTATACCTTTAGACATGTTAATATTTATTTTGGGATAGACATATTGTATTATACTTTTTTGTTTATGTTTTTGGATTTAAGAGATGATTTTAGGGTCATCTAGTGGTTAGAGGCTATAATTATAGAAAATGGGATTAGCTGGGTCTGATGTTAGTTTACCAGCTAGCCAATGCCAAGCCACTCTCCATACCATGGAAAATATAACAACCATAATGTTCTATTTGGATCATTTATAATTTTATGAGAAATAAGTATCCAATCAGTGGCCAATATAGTGTCCCTATAGCTCTATTCAATTCTTCATCTCACTGATGATACAATTGTGAATGACCATTCTATAACAACTGAGGAATTTATTACATAAATATTAAATCATAATTGATTAATATTCAATAAATTGTATAATAAACATGGATAAGGACCATATAAATTTAGATTCTATGGAGATTAGATATCATTATTTTTAGTTTATATGATATCTTAAAAACTGCCCATAAATATATTCCCTAAAAGTACTCTATATAGATATACCCTACTAAAGTATTTCTCCATTACCTAGGGAAAATAAATCTAATAAAGGGTGAGCTCAGATTATTTTTAAGGGTAATCAAGAGATATATTAGTATATGAACATATGAAAGAATAATATAAGAATAAGCGAATGAGATATTGACCATGTCTTATAATATCCGTAGACAATTTGAAAAGGATCATAGACATGAGTTATCGAATAAATATTAACATTTCAAAAGATATGAATCCTAAGAATGAGAATTCATCATACCTCAATCATGAACCATAATTACATTTGATAAATGTGTTTTGAATCATAATAAGTATATATTTCATTTCATATATCATGGTTTACTAACAAGATCACCAGATCTATCATCAACACCTATTTCCTATAATTGATCAAGAAATTTGACATGATTCCCATGTCGGTCAAGTGAGTTTATTTGCTTCCCATAAATGATCACACACCTTGAACTGTTTCCCAGAACATCTCATGAGATATAATACATTACCTAGTCAATTGAAGGGATATATAAGTCCCACCCATCACATAATGAAAAAATACAGATATTCACTATAATATCATAAAACATTCATAATATTATAACCATTGAAAAAATGGGTTTCATAAACATTTAATCATAGAATAACCCAAGGAAAATAAATGGATTTCATAAAAAAATATTATTTTCATCCTAAAAATATAACATCCAAAGAAAAAATAATTATTTTACCTTTAAATCATATCCCTAGTATAATATAAGTAGCATACAATTATTCCATCATATATGGAAAACTATTTTGAAAGATAACATAGATAAATTGTTAAGGAAAAAAACTATTCCATTTTAAAATCACCCCTCTTTAAAAACACCATTCAATTTTAATTGATATTTTTTTATTTGAACATAGACTTGTAAACCTATAAATTAAGCTTAAAATCATTACGTTGCAATGATGGCGGGAAAATCCTCTCTATCCTTATAAGATAAAAAAAATTCCTTCTATATTTGTTTTGGAAAATTCACAATGCTCCTTGTTTAGAAAAAAATAAATTCCTTTCAAAAAAATTTTGTAAAAATTCAAACATAGTTAAAAATTATTTTAAAAAATTTTATGAGAATAGAAAAAAAATTATTTTTTTATAAGATACGGATACATAAGATAAATAATCCCAATATATAATCCCAAATAATGATGATATTGTGAAATAAACTCTTACCACTTTTGGAAAATTTTGAATCATAACCCCCATGAAAGAAATAATAATATATGGATATATAAACCCCAATTATATTCATAATATATACTATAAAATACATTCATGGGTACTATATATAGTATAAAATAAATAAGTAGTGTATAATATAAGTGTGCCATAGAAATAGAAGTGAGACATAAATATCATACAACATGTCTCGACTTTCTATGTTCACATTGAAACCTCCTATTTAATAGATACTGATTTATTACACATGAATTACATAAAAATATATATCATATGATATAGGATTTATTTAAAACATTTTATCACGAATTTTTTATAAATTAATTTTAAAATCGTTGTTTTGTGTGATACCTTTTTCGTTTCCCAAGTATGTTTCAATTTGGATGTACCAATACTTATACTGTTAGAATAGTACCATAATTTAAAATTTCTAAATCTTAGTATAAAAATAATAATAATTCATTATATATATATATATATATATTTAAAATCAATCATTAAAATTATATAATGATAAATTAATTACACTTTTAATGGAGATAGTAGGTCATACGCATGTATGAACATTGTATTCACTTTTCGAAGTATGGAATGAAATGAAGGAAAATAATAATTAAACAATAATGAATTATTATTATATAATATTAATCATATATATTCATTTTATCCATCCTCATTACCATTAAATTTAAATATAAATGAATAATCAATCACATCAATTCTTGGAGGTGGTAGTACACACGTACTCACAAGCGAAGTTATCAATTTTCAATTATTTTGAAGGTATAAGTGTAGATATGATATAATAATTTAAGAAATATAATTATTTTATAAATATAATATATAAAAATTAACCCCTTTATAATACTCATCTATAAAATATGGTGATTAAAAATGAATTTTATCGCTACATGGAGTAGGTAAGATGTATGTATACAAGAGCGATAAATTCACTTCCTGTTTGATGGGAAAGAGGATTTATAATAGTGTTTTCATATACTTAATAACAATTAATAATATTTAGTATAAAGAATTAGTGTTTTTGGATAAATATAATTTTTTATTAGAGGTAAATATGAGTAGGAAAAATAATGTGATTGGTTGGGGTGACTTTCAAATCTTCTAAATGACTCCTTTAGATATCCTTTAATGGGATCTAGGATTTGTCTTTTGGAAATTCCATCACCTACAAAATGTTTCTAAGGATTTTTAAAAGATATTTTTTCACGGGATATTCATGATAGAAGGCTCAATGTGGTGTAATGAACTAAGGGATGAGGCGTCTTTTTATAATTAAGGTGAGGGGAACTATTGGAATTTCTCAAAATATTAAAATATAATATGAATATTCTAAAGAAAAATTCTTCCAAATAATTCATAAATGAACATGGGATGACATTTTCAAACATATTTTATTCCATTTATCCACATATAATATCTTTTTTTAAATAATTTTATAAATTATTATTTTCATAAAATATAATTATTTTAAATTTTAAAACTATTCCTTACATTGACTTTAATAACATCATGGAAAAAAATTAGGAAAAAAATCCACTAAAAAATCCATAAAATGTTATTTTCACCTACAATTTTTTTTCTACATAGTTATTTAAAATTAATAGACTTGTAATATAATTTATGTTATTCGATCAATCAATTGAATAATTACTACATCAACATTGTGTAAAAATTTAAGGTAGTTAATTAATTAATAAATATTATAAATAAATTTCCACAATTATTATAATTTAATTATAAAAAAATTACTATTAGTATTAATTCATAACTAATTTTTTTCTCTATGTGAACAAATAAATGTTATTTAGAATTATGATAGTGATATTCTGTCGCATCCCTCAGTTTATATAAGATATATTTTATTTTTATGTACAAGTGACAATTAAATTACTCCAATTTGAGCCTAAAATGATATGGGTAAAGTTTAATTTTTTATTCATAATTATAAAGAAGCATGTCCTAACCCACCTTATTCAAGATGATTGAGGGAACATAAAAGTTTCATTTCATTCCTTCTTCATGATGAAAAGGAGATAATGACCCTCGAGTCCCGCCCTAACAGGCAGTAGGTTGGTTACCATAACCATGGGTATTCAATATCTCAAAATGGGAGGCATTAACCTTTTTATATTAACTAGTATCGACAGATAAGATGTATAAAACTCAAGGAAACTCTAAGAAATACATATATAAATGTAGAAAAATCTATTCCACATGAACTTTTAATGGAAAACTACAATAATATACAATGAAAATCTCTAAAGTAAATGCCCAAATCAAAACAAAGAATCCACAAAACAACTATCCCAAATGTCTGAGCAAGTATGGTCCAACAATATCTTCATAATCACCATGAAATCCTAAAAAAAAATTTATATCCGTAGGGTTATCATACAAGTATACATAGTAAGAAAATATAAAGCCAATCATGCATAAGTGGGATAAGCATACTAATTACCCTGTGTAAAAATAACAGAAACTAAAAAGAACCTAACAAGGTATACAATCAACCCCAACATCACCATGGTATATTCACCAAATAATGGAAGTCAAATAATGTAATGTATTAATAAAATAGAAATTTTTATACCCAACTCCACTTCCCACTAGTTATCATCTCATCCATAATGGGGAACGTCGTAATGATACCATTTTATTACACATGCCTTACGACCACAACTTGCATGTACACACCTAAGCTATGTAACACATCCCACCCACAATCACCTAGTCCACAACCGAATTACATCCTGCCTAAAAAAACTAGGCCATAAAACCATTACCTCGTCTCTAGGACACCTGGGAATGCACACCTCCCCTGCAGACCCCTAGGTCTCACAACTGCACCACAACCCACCCAAAGAGTCTTGGGATACAAATGACAAGAGCAGAAGAAGAAAAGATCCAATAAACACCCATCCATCCTCCCAGCAGGATGTTGGGAAAGGATAACATCCCACATAACAATGGGGATGTTTGATACGTAGTGATCAACATTGGTGGGGTCCCTATAGAAATCACAAGGAACTAAAAGTATATAAATATATGTGTGAAAATCGTTTCCCAAACAATGGTTTTCCAAACAACCAACCATCCCAAACAAAACATTTCTTCTTTCCACCTCTAATTCATAGCCACAAAAATTTCCACAATAATAATTCATAACCCCATTCAATTCATCTAAACAATTATCATTATTTATTTTATGAAGAAACAATTATTGATTCCATCCCAACCTAGGAAACTACCAAACAGTACACATGTTATATGGGTGAAGTGACCATACCAACCACTAATAAAGACAAACAAAGAGATAAGGAACATGGTAAAACATTCTTCACTAAAACTCATTTATAAAATACCTGTCTATCGTAACTCAAGGAGAAATGCCTAGGCAAGGTAAAACCATCCTTCTTCAAAATCATCCCTCCCAAACCTTCCTCCAACCAAACCCCCCCAAACATATAGTCAAACCCAGTAAAACTCCACACCACAACCATCCTCAGAAGCCCCGCTACACAAAAACACCACATCCAGTAAAAGGGAAAAAATAACCAGATTGATATACTACTGCACAAGCATACCACACCGAACAACCATATCAAATCCCCGATGCAGTCCCACTCCATAACATGTTATTACATTTCACAGTGAAAAAATATCTTATCTTGGGATTCCATTACACCACTGGTACAAACCTATATACATAGCCACACTCCCATCATGAAAAATACATGAACTGCAAAATACACAGGGTCGAACAATACCATAAACAATACACAACCACACCAAAGAGAAAAGTGTATTAAGATTTACCAACACATGGTATTTAATTCCACTTTGTTAATTTAGGTGTTATCACAAAACAATTTTGATCCTGAGGCATCCATTTAATTAATAGGTTGTACGTGATTATCCAGATTCTCATATTTGTAGCCATACAATATAGGATCCAAAGAAAGTATAAATCATCACTTGTGCGCATGAAAAGTTCACCATTAACCTTATTTTTAAGAAGGATATTAACCGTACTATTCACAATGGGGATCAAAGATAATAGATAAAAAATGATCATTGTCTACATCACCTCATACTTAATTTAACATTGTTAAATTGGTTTCAACCGTACCCATAATAATACATATTTACACCCACCCCACATGATGCACAGTTAAAAGAGAGACAAAGGAATCCCTACCTCAAAGAACATATGATATGCCACTCCACTTTGTTCAAAAAATAGGTGGGTTGTTTAAGTAGAAGGAGACTCGAATGGAATACACAACCAATGTCTACAACACAGATAATAATCTACATGGATGAAAGGTTTTATACACACCAAGAAGAAATAGAAACATAGTGGGAATAGAAGATCTCATCTTAGAAGAGCCATTTCCTATATTAATGGAAGGAAATGGTTTCAATGGCCATTAATGTAAGATCACAATAAAGATTATGCTTCATGATTTTTTCAGGGTTTTGGGAGAATTTGGATATCAAAAATATAATTAATATCCTTGGAAATTCCTTTAAAATTTATCAAACAAGGATTTAAACTCCATTTGCATCAAATAAAATAAAAGAGGGGTGAAACTGGAAAACATGAAAATGTTAGAAATGACTCACTAAAGGATAAGTAACCGACATGATTCACTGACAGGGAGTCATTGATGCTTGACTACCCTACGCGAGTCACTAATATGACAGACTGACACGAGATGCCAATGTGACACACTAGCAATGAGTCACTGTCACGACTCACTAACACCACTCACTGACGCCCAACCTACCGATGCTTGAACCTACCAACACCTTGCCCTACAATTTCCCTGGTCTACTAACACCCTAACCTTTCAATTCCCTGACCTACTGATGTTATGACCTACCAAATCCCTAAACTATATATGTCTTAACCAACCTAATCCGTGACCTACTTATGCTGAGCCACTGACACGTCCAATGGATGAAAAATGTGGAATTCTAACAAAATCTTGAAATGAGATATTCATACCTCCTAGAAAAACCCAAACAAATGATTTCAAAAACATAATGGATTGGGGATGTCCAAGCCATTACATCATATACCTCTCAATCTATTCTCACCCTCGATAACTCATAACCAAACCCAAAAGAAAGAGGGGTCCAAAAAACAACCCCATAAGATACCTCTCAAGGATAAACTGTGCTATGTTTTTTCTAAATCTCAAGTGAAGCCTCAATATACATGAATAAATCCTACCAAATATTATAACCCAAAAATACTTAAGACACATCAAACAAGCACCAACTATTCAGACACTATAATTTTGAAATTCCTTCATCTATGTCAAGACATTATCTACTATGGTCGGTACTGACTTGACCACATGGGTTAAATTGAATATCAATTAATTCACACTGATTAAGAATATAGTCACCCAAATTTAAAATGTATGGACTTAATCACATATTATATAATAGGTAACCAACCCATATTATACAAAATTTTTCAAGCACTACATCATAAAGAAAACCACAGAAGAAAAACTCAAAACAACTCTAGGTAATGGGCACACATCTACATCGCCCTTTCCCATGTACTATTCTTTGAGCCACCATTCCTCCACAATAAATAAACCAAATTAATTATCTATACAGGCATAAAATTCTCCCAACAATCCAGGATATCCATTGGTTAGTCCACAAAGGTTTCATTGTCCTCAATATCTAACTCACCCTAATCAATGACATGGGAGTCATTGTGAAGATAACGATGATGTTGGGAGACATGAAAGACAGTGTAGAGCCTCTCCAACTATGGTGTAAATTCCAACTTGTATGGCACCTATCCAACACACACCAATGCCTTGAAGGGTCCTATGATCTTAAGAGAATGCTTTCTCCCTTATCCAGAACTCTGCTTCCCATAGTGAGAGGAAATGACCAAGAACACATGGTATCCAACCTCGAACTCGAAGGGACTTTCCCCCCTCTGACGAATATATAATTATTCTAGTCATATGATGCCTTCACCCTTTCACATATAGGATTAACCTTTTCAGTCTTACTGTGCACCACGTCCAGACCAAGATCGGTAGAACTCTATAATTTTTATCCATGAAAAAATTGAATGACACAGAAATCTATATAATTCTTCAGAATGATACTTGAAAATGTTAGAGCGATAGTTGTTGTTGTATAAAAACTCTACCAAGGGAAAATGAAACACCCAAGAGAAAAAAATCCAAGATTCATGATCGTAACATTTCCTCCAATGTATGGATGATCCTCTCTGGCAACCCATCAGTATGATTGTGGAACGTAGTACTAAGAAATAACTATGTGCTAAAATCATACAATAATCCCCTCTAGAATCATGGGTTAAAATGGATATCTTGATCTATAATGATGGATCTTGAAACCCCATGCATCCATACCACATCATCCACATAACTCTATACTAAGTCATCCACTACCTCAAACACCTTAATTTCTATGATGTGAGATGATTTCATCACCTAATACACTACTATGTAGTTTTTATCACAATATCCTTGAGCCATTGGTAATCCTATGACGAAATAAATTGATATTCCATCCCACATTCATTAAGGGACATCTAAGGTTTGAAATAAACCATTAGGAATATGGTTCACAACATTCAATTACTGGAACACCAAGCACTTCGTCGCAAACTATTCCACAACCCGCTTTATCCCATGCCACCAAAATATCTCTACCATGCCACAAAAAAATCATATAAACTCTTTAGTGTACCACTAATAGTGAGCTAGGAAACTCATGAAGAACTACCTCATGCTTCAACACTGGAACACTAAACATCCCATGAAACAACATATGATTATTTCAATCCTCCGACCATCACTATGGAGAATCAACATGGTTAATGTGATAACACATCACCTCCACCTATGAGTCTCCCCACTGAGACTCTTCCAACTACTGACTTATAGAATACTAAACCATCATCTAAAATAGATAGCCTATTACACTACCTATTTATGCGTCTATGTTCAAGGAATCAAACTCCCCTATATCTTACCAAGATTCCATAGATTCCCAAATGAACTCCTTCTACGATTTCTGACTCAAAACATTAGCCAAACATTCCCCTTTCTAGAGGTGTAAGAGATATTGATGTTGTAGTCCGGAAGAAACTCCACCCACCTCTAGTTCTACAAGTTCATATATCACTTGAAAAATATTTAACTCAAGTTCGTTAGATCTATGAATACCCCAAAGCACTTTCCAAATGAGGTAATTTCACCAAAATATCTTCACAAACATGAACTCTTATAGGTCAAGATAATGGGAGGTATAGTTTAGTTTTTGGGGATGTAACTGCCTTGAACCATAAGAGATCACTTCCTATTGATACATCAGCACACACCGCAAGACTATATAGGAATCCTCGCAAACAACCTTAAACATCACCCCTTCTTATGGGAAATAGAGCACTAGAGCACTGACCAACTTCCCCATCAGATAGAGAAAAGAAACCTGGAACTCCTCACTCCACACAAAGGAATGGTCCTTTCTATTCATTTCTCTCAATGAAGCTGTAACATGAGAGAAATCATGTACAAATATCTAGTAATAGCCTATTAGACCTAGAAAACTATGAACGTCTACCACATTCTAGGGTGTATTCCAAGAAAAACTACCTCAAACATTAACAGGTCCACTGCTATTCCTTGTTGAGACACCACATTTCTATGGAAGTGGACCTCCCATGACCAAAACATTCTTTTGGACAACATTTCATAGAGATGGTGTTTTCAAAGAACCTCCAAGACAGTCCTGATATGCTCAGTATGATCCACTTATTACTTAAAGTAAATCAGGATTTCATCGATGAATACGATGATGAAAAAGTCTAGGAACACAATCATGAGTCCCATTAATACTGTTTATGCCTTTGCATTATCTAATGTAATAACAATGAACATTGAGTTCCCATACCTGAATCATAAAGTAGTCTTCAGAATTTAAAACTTTTTCACCCTCAAATGGTGATACCCAAATCGTAGAATGATATTAGAGAACAAAATCCATCCTCTCAAATAATCGGAAAGATCATCTATCCTAGGGAGAGGGTAACTATCCTTGACTATTACAAGATTCAACCTCTGTTAGTATATTCACAACATCTTTCCACAATCATCCATCTTCAAAAACAAATGTTATTCACCTCATGGTGACCCAATGGGCCAGATGAATCCCTTCTCTATTAAATAATCAATCTGAATCACTAGATCCCACTGCTCAGATGGTTCACGTGGATAGGGATCCATCGAAATCATAGAATCATCGGGCTACAATTCTATCTCAAACTCAATTTCATGTCGAGGGTGTAGAGAGAAGAGACTCTAAACACTGACTTCTCACCTGACAACTCTACTCGCTAATAAAGCCATACATTTCTCATCAATGATTGAAAACATGAATACCTTGTGGATGCAGTCGATGATAGTATGCACAGAGAACAACCAGTCAATGCCAAGGATAACACTATGCAGTTGCATCAATATCAATAAGAGATCTCCATTATATTGATGCAACCCCAAAATCAATCAACCTCCCCGAAAAACATCAAAAAAGATGATCTGAACTCTGAACGATGTACTCAATATTAGGGTCATGGAAAGTATCTCTATGTCTCGTCTAAGGGCATGGGATATACTAGTGCAACAAAAAAGTGTTATGCTCCCGAATCAAACAAAGAACAAGAAAGAGTAGTGAACACAATTATTGTACCTCAAATGATCTATGACCCTACTAGACTTGCTCCCTATATGATGTGAAATTGAACACACTAATGTCCTCTTCCCCTCTACTGTATACCTCCTTCTTAACCACAACCAGGTCGAGGTCATTGAGAAATACATTAATGACCCAAATGTTTATTAAAGAAGATTCTTATTGATCAAATTAAATGTCTTAATATGTAAAATGGTTATATAAAACCTATGAACTTCCATGGTTTTATGTTTTTGTGTTTTAAAATACAATAAAGAATTGTTATTCTTGCTAATATAGCTGTTGCATAGTGATCACATGATTAGTATAAGTATAGGGCTTTAACAAATCCAATTTACTGAGAAAAAACGAAGTGATGGACTCATCCAATAGAATCTCTCCATACAAAGCCCATTTTTAGAAGAGTATAAAGGATTTAGAAACACTGGGATACACTCTTGACTAGGCCCAAGATGATATCTAACACGTTATGATTGAATGGATCTACATATGGGAGTAGTGGAAGTTAATAGAGATTATCAGCTGAGCAATGTTATCCGAGCCACCCCAAGAGTCTGTCAACATCGCAAATCTTACAATTTGGTCTTTTGAGGGTTTTATAATGGGTTATGTGACAAGAACCAAGCACTATGATTATTTTCATTATTTTTGTATATAATAAATAATTTACATTCATTTTATTATGGTTACATTGAAAATGGTTTTTAAATAGAGAATAATTTTTTTTGTCAATATTCAATTAAGAAATATATTTTGATGAATTAATGTATTTTTTAATTAAATAATTTTAAAAAAATATATTATTACTAAATTACTTTTTATTAAATATATATGATCGTATAATTTTTTATGAATTCAATTGAAATTTTTATTATGTTTTGAAAACAATTTTTGTCAAAACACACAAACATTGAATAAATGTTGGTTTTTATTTTAAACGTGAAAATTCACAAATTTAGAAAATTATTTTGATAAAATAAATATTATTTTTAGATTCAGGAAGTGGGTGTTTTCTAACGGTGAAATTTTCAAAATTTAATGTGACCGTCAAATTTTTGGGTAAAAATTAATTACCGTTTAATTATATAATCTGCCTTATGACATCATAAAGACCCAATAGTGATGTAATAAAATACTATAAAAGTTTAATTCTGCCAATATATGTTTTACCTTTAAAATTAGGTGATTTTAACTGTTTTTATTAATATTACAGTGGCTTAGTTGACCATCCAAAACTTAAAAAATATTTTATCAATTTAAAAAGATTTCTTTGAGAGAGTGACTGACCTCAACATAATAAAGATGAATAGTTTAATAATTTATTCCATTAATCTTATAAAATAATGTTTTCCACTCCACTTTGGTCAAAAACCATGGGTGAAAACCATGGTATGGTTTGTGGATTTTATTAGTTTAATGTGTAGTGTCTAAAACCTAAATAATAAATAATTATCCCTCCTTTCCTATATAAACCCACTCAATATCCCATTTCAATTCACTAAAACACATTGGAGCTCTTCCAACCTCTTCCCTCATATCTTTATAATCCTTCCAAGGCACCCTAAGCTCCCAATAAGCCTCTCCCGAGCCTTTGGAATCACACTTCCAAGTAAGGGATCCTCACTTTCCATCCTTTCTTATTTATGTCCCAGTTTCCTTATATTGTTATGCAATTTTATTTTCAATTAAAAATGTTGGATTATTATTTTTGACCTCCCATATACTGTCCACATTATGTTTTAATCATAATAGACCCATTTCTATCTCATTAATTCCTCCCATGTACACCTATTAACATGCCTAAATTCCATAACTGATTTCTCCTTTCTCAGTTTTTCCAAATTTAATTAGTTGTAATACCCTTTTAATTTCAATTAAAAAGGTTAGGGTATGATTTTATCCTCCCCCATACATCACTCCTTATGTTTTAATGATGAGATACCTCTTTCCCTCTCATTAATGCCTACCATGTACACCCGTTACCATGTTGAAATTCCGTAATAAATTTCTCTCTTCTCATTTACATTCAATAAATTATTTTTTATTATTCATATAAATTCTATTAATTTTGTTTTGATGTTATGTTACATGACCCCACTATATTCAATTTCATGTATAAATTAATAGAGACCCATTTACCTCTCATCAACCTATATTAGTATTTCTATTTGTTGTCTTTATGGTGATAGAGTTACACCAAAATTTCCAGGCCATAATCATCATGTATGTGAATACCATACACACTTCTCTATCAAGGGTATTCGACATTATGAACATGTAATTATTTAATGATTAACTAAATTTATGTATTCTAGATCTCTTATTCGTGGAATAAACTAAGATGTTTAATAAATCCATGTTGTATGATCTATGTGTCACACATAATCATGAAATGAAATGTTTATAAATGGTGTGTCCTGATAGCGCTCCAATGCATTGGGTAAAGATTAGTATCATGATACATTAGGTGCGACGACAGGTTACTCATGATAATTCATGGGAAATGAGGGTTTACTCACACTAATTCATGTACAATGGGGATTTACCCATGCTCCATGTGCAATGAGCCTTAGATCATGCTAATATCATGTTAAATGTTGTTTCCACATTTCCATGTTATGATAACCACACTATATCATGCCTTTATGTTCATGATTATCTTGCGATCCACTGATATTCCTATTTCTTAACATATACTATATTCTTCATTTTATTCCTTTTTTACTCCCTTACTCGGATTTATAGGTAACCCTTTTCTTATGCATGTCCTCAAGATATCCCATGCAATGCTAAGTACAAACGAATATTGTGGTCATGTAAAAGCAGTTTTCAATAAAGATGTTATGTTTTATGTTCTATGTTTTTATGTAATGTACTAATTTCCAAATACACTAGACCTCTCAATCTTCATAGTTATCATAAGTTCATGTTTATGTAATAAATCATGTTTAAGTGTGTAATAAAAATCATGGTTATTATAGTAGGTATTAGAGGGAGGTTTAGTTATTTTTTTGGGATTAAGATTAGAAAACCCTAGTGAATGACTTAGGTATAAGACTATGTATAATAATAACATCCCTACTTTTTTTTGAGTATATATTATTTGATTTTTTACGAAAACATACCCCTGTATATAGATAAAAAGTAGAGGTGGCTAAGGCAAAGATGTATCTAGGCTTAATGCCCTAAAACCTCATTTAGAGCTGGACTTAAATGGGAATGGGTGCTTGAAAACAGACCTCACTTCAATCTGGGATACGAAAATCCTAGGGGATATGGTTTGATAAATTCATAATCTCAGTATGATCCATTATTAAGGGAATAAAAAAATTCCCCTCAGAATAAATGTTGGGAATTGGATAATGGATATCATATATTGAAGCCTATTAATTCATAAGGTAAGGAAATAAATATAATTTATAATTTATCCCTTTTTTCATTGGATTACAGTTTATGTGTTACCCATAAATTTCCTTTCTTTCTAGAAAATGGACAAAAATAGGAGGACTCAGGCTAATAATGAATGAAATGATCAATTTGACGAATCTTCTAAAGAGATGCCCAATCTAATTGGAGCAGAAATCACAATATTTGTCACAATACTCTCTATGTTAACTCATGATTTTAATAGAAACGTGGGTCAAGAGGAGCTTTCATCCCCCTAAGAAATAAAAATCCACAATAAAGATCTTCATGAGATAAAGGCCGCAAAATTTTATTGGACCATGTGATCACTCAATCACTGAACAATGGATCTACTCTATGGAATAGATAATCTCCATCCTTCATTATTTCAAAAAAGAGAATGTCCTTCTGGCTGTTAATCATATGGAGGGTGAAGTTGATAATGGTGGACATTGATAAAAAATATGAATCATGAGGAATATATCGAGGCATTATATTTGAAGGTTTTTCCAAAAAAAAAATCAATTAATATTTTCCTTTCACCCTCCGACTAAATATGGAATGGGACATCCTTTCCATCAAGAAAAAAAGACAATGAATCCATCAGAGTGTATGAATTAAACAACCCAAGGCTTACATGATATGCCTCCTACTTCTTCATTACCCCTGAATGAAAGGTTGGACACTTCTTTGGTGGGCTAAAACCTTGCGTATGGAAATCCCTTGTGATCTGTGAATTCGATAGTTATGAAGAAATTGTATGATGTTACCTATAAGTTTAAATGAAGATTGAAAAATCTCAGGGGTATCATGAGGATAAGAAGTGGAAGATGGACTTTAATTCAGGTGGTTTTATGGATAAATCCAATGGTTCTATGAAATTCCAGAACCCCACTTTCCAAAGGTACATAAACAATCACACTGAAAGTTACCTGAAGGGGATCAGGAAATGATTTTGGTGTGGAAGTGGAGGGAACCTAGCCATTAATTGTTGATAAGAAAAACTTATTGCTGTGACAGAGGAAAAGAAGGCTTTGTTCAACCCTCAATGCATTATTCATTTCTTCAACTGCAAAAACCTAGGGCACTTTGAAAACATGTGGCCTAGGCCATTGTTTTTAGAGGCAACAAACAACCTCCATGTTAGTAAGGGCGTTTTTTTCCATCACTATGATCGAATCGACTACTATAATGAAGTGGTGATAGGTACGCTAGTTATTCATTCTAGAATAGATAACATGCCTTTTTATTCTAGTTCTACACATTATTTTTTACACTGGATGTTTAGTAGACCAATCCCGTTACCACCCCAAATTATTGAATTATAGATGTCGGTGAAAATGGAAAATGGGTAAATTATTTCATCCCATGAATATAAGTCCTCTCATATCATAATTTGGGGTATGAAATTCCTAGTGGACCTTGTCATACTCCCTTTGGTGGGATTTTATGCAATTCTTTGCATGTATTGGCTTTCCCTATGTAGAGCCGACATAAATTGTTGTGACATGAAAATAACAAAACATATGGCGAATCAACCCCTGATTATGTACAAGTGCAAGGAGGAGGATAAATAGTTTTTAGCACCATAATCTCAAGTGAAGATATTACTGCACTATGAGCATGCAATATCTTTCTAAGATGATTGAGTACAAGGATGCAATCATCCTCAAATACATGCCTATTATGAGGCAATTCACTGAAGTGTTTCCCTAGGAATTTCCTAGTCTTCATTCTTGTAGAGATGTTGAATTCTCGATTGATCTTATACCTGGGGCTTTTCCAATATCAAAGACTCCATATATAATGGATATTTTATTGATCATGGAGCTAAATGATGAACTAAATGATAAACATGATATAATGTTTATACGCCCATGTGATTCACTATGGGGTGCACCAGTCCCCATCATCATGAAGAACGATGGGTCAACACGCCTTTTGATTGGTTATCATGATCTCAAAAAAACTACGATAGAGAACAAGTATCCTCTACCATGAATTGATGATTTGTTCGATCAACTACATGGAGAATAATACTTGTCCAAGGTGGATTGGTGGTTTGGATATTACCATGTAAGGGTGAAGAAAGAGGATATCCCCAACACTGATTTTTGTACAAGGTAAAAGCACTATGAATTAATATTAATGCCTTTAGGACTCACTAATTCTCCAAATTTCTTCATGGACTTGATGAATAGAGTATTTAAATATTACCTAAAAAACAATTGGTAGTCATTATAGATGATATTCTAATATACTCCAAAAACAAGGAGGATCTTGAGGAGCTTCTAAGCACTATTCTAGAAACCTTGAAAAAGGTGAAGCTCCATGAAAAGTACAACAAGTGCGAGTTTTGGTTGAATTAAGTCACATTATTGGGGCATATAATCACAATAAATGGGATATCAGTGGATCCCTCCAAGTTAGCTACAATTGAGGGATGTCAATGGCCAAAATTAGTGATATATATATGTAGCTTCCTAGAGTTATCTGGATATTATCTTTGACTTTTTATAAATATCTCAGGATTTCACACCCTTTTACCATGATAACTCAGAAGGTAGTCAAGTTTTCTAGGAGGGATTAATGTGAATATTGCTTCAAGGAGATGACAAGGAGGCTTATCATTATGCCCATGATCAAACTACCCACAAGTGGATAAATTTTTCTGGTATTTAGTGATGCTTCAAAGAAGGTATTGGGCTGTGTGTTGATGAAAGTAACAAATTCACTGCCTATGTTTCAAGGAAATTGAATGTTCTTGAGAAACAATATCTCACACAAGATCTAGAGTTTGCTGCAACAATCATCACATTAAAAATATGGCAACATTTCTTGTTTGGGGAGAAGTGGAAATATATACGGATCACCCAATCCTCAAGTATATATTCGCTCAAAAAGTGATGAATATGGGCCAGCGAATATTGTTAGAGATGATAAAATACTATGAATATTGATTCATTACCATATATGGAAAGTGAACAGGGTGGGAGATGCTCTAAGAAGAAAGGACCCATTGATTCTCTCATTAAGGAGAATTAAAAAGGATCCAATATTCTTATATTTGACGAAGATAGACATTGAAATCATAAAGATTGTAAAACCTTAACTCCTTTCACAAATGGTTTCTCAAAAATATCTTTTAGAAAGGTTAAAGGATGCTCAAAAGGATTATATAAGAATTTAGAAGAAATATGAATCTATCAGAAAAAGACAAATCCTCAAATTTCAATGTTAATTAAGATGGAATTGTGAGATTTTTGTTGTGACTATGTGTTCCATCAAATCCAGATTTAAAGAATGATATTTTGGATGATGAAGATGGTTTAAATATCTCCATTCATCCAGGAAACACAATGATGTCTCGAGATGTGTGAGAAAAGTTTTGTTGGGATAACATGAAGAAGGAGATTGTTGACTGTACATCAGGGTTCCTGGTATGTTTTCAAGTGAAGGCTAATAAGAAGAAGTTTAAGGGGATGACGCAAACATTACCCATACCAACATGGATGTGGGAGAACATCACCATGGACATTGTCACCTGAATTCTGAAGATATCAAAAGAAAACAATGCTATTTGTGTTTTTGTGGATCATCTTGAAAAGACTGCACAATTCCTTACAATTCGAGAGGATTTCTCATGGGATCAGCTGGAAAAGATATATATCATAGAAGTGGTAAGGTTACATGGAGTTCCACTGTCTATTATATCTAATTGAGATACAAGATTCACCTCTATGTTCTGGAAGAGCCTCCAACATGCTATGAATATTGTGCTAAACATCAGTGCGACTTATCATCCTCAAAATGATGTCCAATCTGAGTGGACTATCCAAACACTTGAGGACATGTTGAGAGAGATTCCAACACACTTAAAATGATGATGGGATCAACATATTCCCCTGATAGAGTTATATTACAATAAAATTTTACACTCAAGCATCCAAATAGCTACTAATGAAGCCCTTTATGGGATGAGGTGTAGAATACCGACATTTTGGTATAATGATTTGTAGAGAAAACTCCTCGGTCCAGAAATAATATAATAAATGGTGGAGAAGTTTAGGACCATCCAATATTACATTAAAGCTGCTCAGAGTCGACAAAATAGCCATGCTGATAATCATTGATGTGACCTAGAGTTTGATGTTAGATCCATGGTATTTCTCTGTATATCACCATGGAAGAGAGTTATGAGACTTGAGAAGATGGGAAATCTTAGTCCAATGTACATCGACCCTTTTGAGATCCTCGATTGCATTGGAGCAGTGGCCTATCTACTAGAACTCCCACCGAACCTATCTCAAGTACATGATTTTTTCCATGTATAACTCTTGAGAACATACATACCTGACCCATTGCATGTAATAAATCTATATGTGGTACCATTGGAGAATGAACTCTCATATGAAGAGAATTTGGTGATGATCTTAGATAGTATGTAAAAGGTTATACGAAATAAGACAATACCCCTCATCAAGGTGTTGTGGTGATACCTCATGTTTGAAGAGGAAACGTGGAAATTAGGGTAAGTGATGAAGCAGAGTTAGCCACAACTATTTTAGTGTGGTATGATGAAAAGTTAAGGATATATTTATTAAGGGGGGAAGATTGTAACGACCTAAACAATTATTAATGAAAATTCCGCCTGATCTAATTAAATGTATTATTATATAAATTTTTTATATAAAACATTTGAACTTCCTTGTATTAATTTTTATGGATTTTCAAATAACATTAATAATTGTTACCACTACTAATTTTTTCGTCAAACAACGATATCATGATTAGTATAAATATTGGGCTTTAACACATCTAATTTACTTAGATAATGGAATCAATGAACATAACTATTAGAATTTCTCTATACGAAGCCCATTTGATAGGGCTCAGAAAGGAGGTAGCATCATAGGGATTCTCCCTTGACCAAACCCAATTCATGCTTCAACACATTAATATTGAACCGAACTACCTACGAGATAAGTGAATGTTAATAGAAATTGCAACATAAGCGATGTTATCCGAGCCACCCCAAGAGTCTATCACCATCGACCACCTTACCCTTAGGTTTTATGCCGGTGTTATAAGGGGTTATGTAATAAGACCATATCACTATGATTATGTGTAGTATTTTTTCATATAATAAGGACTATACATTAATGCTAGTGTTGTTACATTGTAAATTGTTATTATAGAAAAAATAGTATTTTTATTTAATATTCAATTAAGAAATATATTTTGATAAATTAATGGATTTTTGAGTTAAATAATATTTGAATAAAATATTATTACTAAATTATTTTTTATTAAATAGAGATGATCATATATGTTTTCATGTATATAATTGAAATTTTTATAATGTTTTGCAAACTATTTTTGTTAAAGCCCAAAAATTTTCAATAAATGCCAGTTTTTATTTTAAAAGTTAAAATTCACATATTTATAAAATTATTTAGATAAAATAAATTTTATTTTTGGATTGAAGACATCGAAATTATCCAACAGTGATTTTTTTTGTAATTTTTTGAGATATTCAATTTTTTGGGTAAAAATTGAATACCGTTTAAATATATAATGTGTTTTTGACGTCATAATGACACAATAGTTAGGTAATAAAACTATATAAAAGGGATATTCATATAATATATTTTTAAAATTTAAAATAATTTGATTCTTTATTTTTTTGATTAATTTTATAATGGATTAGTGTACCCATTATTACTTATAAAATATTTCAACTATTTAAAATGGTTTCCTTGATAGTGAGACTCACCTCCACATAAGAAAGAAAATATTTTCATATGTTATGACATTGGACAAATATTATAATGTTATTAAATCCACATTGGGCAAGGAACATGTTCAAAAACCATGGTATGGATTGTGGTTTTGATTAGTTTAATGTGTAGTGTCCAAAACATAAATAATAAAGAATTCCCTCTCCTTTTCTTATATAAACCCACTCAATATTACATTAATCTTCACTCAAACCCATTGAATATCGACCAATATATTCCCTCTTCTCTCTATAATCCTACCAAGTCACCACCAGATCCCAATAATCCTATCTAAATCCTCCCCCAAGCCTTTGGGATCACACTTCCAAGTATGGTATCCTCACTTTCCTTTCTTATTTATTTATTTCCAATTTTTCTTATATTGTTTTGCCTTTTATTTTCAATTTAAAATATTGTATTATGATTTCTCACCTCCCCTATACTGAACTCCATTTGTTTTAATGATTATAGACACCTTTCTCTCTCATTAATGTCTCTCATGTAGACCTTTTAACATGTCTAAATTTCGTAATGGATTTATTCAATTGTCATTTTTGTCAAAATATTTTTTTTGTTTTTATATCCTTTTATTTTCAATTAAAAATTTTTTGGTGTGATTTTTGACCCCCATACATCCCTAAATATGTTTGAATGATGATAGACCCATTTATATCTCATTATTGCATCCCACGTACACCCGTTACTATGCTGAAATTCCATAAGGAATATCTCTCTTATCATTAACATTTAAGAAATTATTATATATTATGCATCTAAATTACACCACATATGTTGGAATATTATTTTACATAACCCCCTTATTGTATATTTCATCTTTAAATGATGATAAACCCCCTTAAAAATCATCAAACCTTATTAAAATTTTTATTTTAGATCATTATGGTGTTGAACTTACAAAAAACATTCCATGCCAAAATCATCGTGTAAGTGAATACCATACCCATTGTCTATCAAGGGTATTAAAATTTATGAAATTATCTATTTTGATTGATCACTAACATTTATATATTACACATATATTATTAATGGAATAAATTATGATGTTTATTGAATCCATGTTGTATGATCTTTGTGGAACACATATGCATGAAATTACATTTTTATGAAGGGTGCACCCTGATAGCACTCTAATGCATTGGGTAAAGATTACCATAATGATATGTCAGGTGAAATGATGGTTTAATCAATATAATTCAAGAGCAATGAGGGTTTACTCATTATCTATGTGCAATGATCCTTTTCTCAAACAAATATCAGGTTAAATGTTGTTTCCACATTTCTATGTTATGATAACCATGCTATATAATGCCATCATGATCATATTTCTCTTACGCTCCATTGATATGACTATTTCATAAAATGTACTATATTATTCTTATTATGAATTTTTTACTCCCTAATTTGTATTTATAGCTCACCAATTTTTTATGAATTTCCTTAGGTTATCCCATGCAATGCTATGTATGAAGGAATGGTGTGGTCATGTAAAAGAAGCTTTTGAAAAAGTTGTTGTGTGTTATGTTCTAAAATGTTATGTTACATTCCTAATTTTACAAGACACTAGAGATTTAGATCCATGGGGTTGTCATAAGTGAATTTTTACGTAATAAATCATATTTAAGTGTGTAATAAGGTGATTTGTTGTTATAAATACCCTATGGTCGGCCTCCACTTGCTCTATATTTCCTTGACTGAGCACTAGCCTGATATACGTACTATTGAAACAGCCTGGACGACAACTACTCCTAAGGTAGGTGCTGAACCTACCCACCTCCACCATACTGTGCTCAAAATGGGAATTGGATCTGAAGGTTCTCATACCCTCCACAAGTGAAACACCTCTACCCCACGCTTGTGGGAAAAGCACGGGGATTAAAAGGTCGAAACTAAAATTGCTAAGATAGAATTCACTCTGGACTAATCCTCAATGGATCTGGATCCTGAGACCTACTATATAAAAAATTTCCCATTTCATAAACCTACTAGATCCCCTATCATGGTAGACCTCCTTGTGAGCGAATGCCCTCAACCACGTCCTCCTTCTTCTTGAATGTCTAGGTATGTCAGCAAGGTGGTGGGAGTAACTACTAACTAGAGGGAAGGATTGTGAACCTTATCTAAAAATATCGTCTGAGGCTCCTCATTTAGAATGTGGCCCAAATAAAATTGAAAGAAATACTTGAACTAAATCCCTAGCTACAATACCTTTATACTCCTCTAATTTAGGGATATTAGATCAAGCATATTTTAGGCCTTCATGGTCCAAGAAGGGAATTTTTCCCAGAACTCCTTCTCTAAATAATCCCAAAAAACATCAACCTACTTACTCTCCCCCAGATAATTATTCCACCACTAATGTGGAACACCCCACATCTAGCTCACTATTAGAGAAACCTAGTACTCCATCAGATCCCCAATAAAGTAGAAAGTTTTTATCATCTCCTCAAGCCTACTCCCAATCTCAGTAACTGAAATGATTCCTTAGTATTTTACTAGATTTTACCACTAGAAAGCACAAAGTTTCCTCTACTATTGATCATCCTCCCCCACTAGTTCAACCCTTCATCAATTGACCGGGCCATCTGGCTGAACCTCCAACACTCATACCCCACACATATGATGATCGGGCGCCACAGATGAAAATGTAAATAGGGAAACCCTTAGCCCAATTAGAATATAATTTACTTAGGATTAATTTTAACCCATTTTTTATTTTAATTTCCTTAAAATTTCTAAAAAAAATAACATTATAAGTCATCATTATAAGAATACCTTTCATAGGGTCTCTTCTTCCCAAATAATTTATCCTCACTTGGTCGTTCGGTTAGCTCACAGACTTTGCTTCGGATCATAGGGGCCCCTAAAACCCAGTGTCCCAGCCGGTTATCCCTAGACTATGTCACATACCAATATCACCTAACACTTCTACCTTATCATCCCATGACATCCTAACTGATTCTATCTACAAAATCTATCATATCTCTCAACAATATAACTTATGATACCATCCTATCATGACCTTCCTTCTTCAAGATGAGATAAGGGATGGAAAAGTTCCATGTATTTCCTTATTCAAAATGAAAAAGAGATAATGAACCTCTATTCCCACCCCCAAAATGCCCTGGGGTAGTGACCATCACCAATGGTATTCAAGCTCACAAAATGGGAGTGATTTACCATTATATAGTAACCAATATTAAAAGATAAGTTGTACCAAACTCAAGACAAGTCCAATACATACATATATAAAGGAATCTAAAATCCATCCCATATGAATTTTGAAAATAAAACTACTAGAAAATATAGTGAAAATATCAAAATTAAATACCCAAAAAAAACTAAGAAGCGATATAGAATCTGTCCAAAATTTATGAGCTTGAAAGGTTCAATACGGTGTGTGTAATCTCCTTAAAAACCAAAAAATAATTTTATATAAATATGGTGAGAATAAAACTATACATAGTATGAAAAGACAAAGTAACTGATGCAAATGTGATAGAAGAATACTAATGCCCATGTGAGAAAACAATACAAAATCAAAGGCACCTAATATGGTATAATATCAACCCCAACCTCACTAAGGCACACTCCCCAAATAATGAACTTCATGTCATGTAATGTATTATGTAAACTGATATTTGGAAACCTCGCACCACTTCCCACTATTTAATTGATCATCCCTAATAATGAACATTATGACGCTATCATTCTCTTACATAAGCCCCATTGCCACAACCTTATTGCACACACCTAGGCCACATACCACACCCCTCTCGCAAACACCTAGGACACAACCACGTCACATCTTGCCCATAAACACCTAGGTCACAAAACCACTACCACATCCCAAAGACACCTGGGAAATCACACCTCACCCATATACAATTGGACCTCACAACCACAGTAAATTCTTTCTAAAGTGTATTGGGATACAAATGAATAAATGTGGTAGTAGAGAAGATCCAATAACCAAATATCCAGCCTCTGACCGGGATATTGGTAAAGGATACCTCCCCAATAAAAATGGGGGCGTTCAGCATGTAGTGCTCAATGCGACTGGGGTTCCTATAGAAATAAAAATGAACTTAAAGTATATAGATATAGGAATCAACAGTCACCCCAAATTATGTGTTTCCAAAAAATCAACCATCCCACACAAAACATCCCTTACTGCCACCTTTAATGCATAACCACAAACCAACCATTAAATTAATTCATTATCCCTTCCAATTCATTTAACATATTATCATTATTTATTTCTTGAAGCCAAAATTACTGATTCCATCCCAACCTGGGAAACTACAAAACACTTTACACATTATATGGGATAAATAACAATATTGACCGCTACCAAAGCCAAATAGAGTGAGACATACCATGGTAAACAAATCCACTATAAAACCCATTCTTGATATTCCAATCTATGGAAACTCGAAAAGAAACTCCCATGAAAGGTAACCCAATACTTCTTCTAGATAATCCCTCCCAAACCTTCCTCCAACCTGAATAACCCCCCAAATATATAGCCAAACCTAGAAACAGAACACACCACAACCACCCTCAGTATCACAACTGCACAAATACACCTCATCAAACAAAATAATATAACCTGACCTGTTGAAATCATACTGCAAAATCATACCACACCCAAAAACCATAACACAACCCCAAAGAAGTCCCACTGCATAACAAGTTAATTCATTCCACATTCAAACAATATCTCAACCAGAGAATCCATTACACTAGTACTGCCACCCCATACAGAGAAACACACTCCCAATAACAACAACACATGACCAGAACACAACACAAGGTCAAACACAACTATACAGAACACACAACCACACCAAAAAACTATTTTTACTTAGATTTAGCACCACTCGCTCTTTAATTCAACATGGATAATTCAGGGGTTTTCACAGAACAAGTTTGATATTGGGGTAACCATTTAATTAACTAGGTGTATGTGATTATGTAGATTCTCATATTTACAACCATCCAATTGAGGATCAAAAAAAAGTAAAAATCATTATTCATGTCCAATCCAAGATCACAATCGACAATTATTTTTAGAAGCATACTTCCCATACAATTCTAATAAAATATAAAAGATAAAAGATATATAAAGTTCACACTCAAAATCACGACATCCCTCATTTATCTTAGTTAAATTGGTTTGAAACATATGCATAATAAGAATTCAGTAAAACCACCCCTCATGATATACAATTTAATGAGAGAAGAAGGAATTCTTACCTTGAAGAAAAGACCATCAGTAACTCCTCCTTACACAAAAAATAAGGGGTCACATAAGTTGTATGAGACTCCGAGGGAAAAAATAACTAACACCTATAACACTGATGTGACCCCTAAGGGATGAATGGTATTAGGCACACCAAGAGAAAAAAGAAACATATTAGGAAGAGAAGATATTGTCTTAGAAGAGCCAGATCCTCTATCTATGGACATAAATAATTTCAAGGGCCATTAATGTCAGATCATTATCAAGATTATGTGTCATAACTGTTTCAAGTTCCAATTAGTGTTAGGATAAAAAAGATATAATTAATGAGCATTAAAACACGTTTTTAATTCTAAATTAAGGTCTTAAACTCAATTTTAGTCAAATAAAATGTAAGATGGGCTAATCTTGGAAAACAGGAAAAAACAAGAAATGAGTCAATAATGGGTGAGTCCACGACAGGGGTCATAGATGCTTGAATCATTGATTCAAGTCACCACCATGATTCACCAACATGCCCCACCGAGATAACCCACTGATGTGGCCCACAGATAGTGAGTCACCGATGTGACTCACTGATTCCATTCACTGAGGCCTGACCTATCGACGTCCGGACCTACTAACACCTTGACTTACCACCACCCTGAGCTACCAAAACCCTGACCTTACAACGTGTCTACCTACCGACACCTTGACAAACTGATTCTCCAACCAAACAATTTCCTAACCTATCGACACCCTGACTTACCGAAAATATGCCACTGATGCGTCCTACGAATTGAAAAACTATAATTTTGGTAAACTTTTTAAATGATATACCATAGCCTTCTAGAACAACCAAATACTTTATTTTTACAAATTAATGGATTTGGGTGACCTATGCCATTACAAATCATTATGAACATATTAGTTATTTTTAACCTTGATTTACATGATATACCATTTACTATGGTGATAAATTTAACAATGATTACTATTCATTTTTATCAAAAATAAAAGAGGCCAATTACCAAATTATAACTTTATAATATAAATATGGAATCCATTTTCCCATATTTATTAAGGTTTCAAAAATAACATTTAATTTAACTGTGAAAACAAAACAAAAATAGTCTTTATAAAAATGCGTTTTAATCCTAAATTTTACTTATACCAAAATCATATTTAATGATAATTAAAAGGATGTTAAATAGATTATATATAAATAATTAGTTATTATTTTACTTTTAGATCAAATTAAAATCATAATGAATAATTATATAAAAACAAAATGATAATTTTATAAAAAACCGTATTTTCACTATTCACTGAAAATTCAATCTTTTAAAAAAATACTAAAATTTCAACAAAAGATAATTTTAAATTTTTGATTAAAAAATGAATTCAATTTTATCAAATATATATTATAAAATTTCAAAATATTAATTAAAAAAATATCTCAAAAAATCATTTTTGAAAAAATATATATTTTTAAAAATAAAATGACTTTAATAAAAATTGTATTATTAATTAAAAATTATTTATATTGAGTAGATAAATTGTAAAAAATCAATAAAGAATTTGATCATATTCATACCCTCTATATTAATGGCTAGGTCATAAATGCCACATTAAATAATAATATTTTAATAGTGTATCATGGTTTGTTTAAACTCGGTGTTTCCTATAACACATGCCATTAATGAAATTAATTTATTTAAAGAGAAATATTAAAAAAAATATTTTGGTGATAAATTTTCACCCCACACCCATTAAAAAATTCATCGTATCAATTTTTATTTGTAGTAAAAAAATTTTCAATTGAAAATTACTTTGTCGAAATCTATATCGTAACATGGTTTAATAAAATAATTTCTCAAAAATATTAAAAGGGGAGTGAAAAGGTAATCTATAATTATAGATACTTGGTTTTAAAATTGGATAAACATAGTGGTAAATGATG
The DNA here is from genome assembly GCA_963277665.1 of Viscum album. Taxonomy (NCBI): domain Eukaryota; kingdom Viridiplantae; phylum Streptophyta; class Magnoliopsida; order Santalales; family Viscaceae; genus Viscum; species Viscum album. Next base: position 850,925,837 of record OY728157.1, on the reverse strand, counting down.
ATATAGACTTGGAAGAGAAGTAATTTATAGATATCATTGATCACCAAAATGATAATGACATTTAAAATGATTAGAATCACATATTCGTAAACCACAACTGTGGAAATGACCATAAATTAATAAGAATTGAAGGTTATAGGACAAAATTTTTATATTAAAAATCATTTTCATAGAGTTGAGGTATTTCTTTACCATATATATTGGGAACATAAGGAAATATAATAACTATAAATGTATAAGTTAATCCTTTAATAAATTTAAATTATAATCTAATTTTTTTCATAACAATGAATAAGATGAATAATTCAGACCCCAAGCTCTAAGATCAACTTATAACAAATCAAATATTCGACCAGGGGATAACAACTGACTGATACCATCATTAGATATTAATAGAGACCAAAATGGTTAGCATAAGTTATCTAATAGTTATAAATATATTAATTTCTAAAACATCAACAAAATTCCCATGGTTTAATATTATCTAATCCATAAGTACTTAAACATATTAATCCTTCAAAAATATTTGTTCAAATTAAAGAATAAAAATTTTCAAAAGAAAAACTCACTATGATTCCCAAACCAATTTAACATTAATCCCCAAAATTAGAACATAATGCCGAAAACATAATATTTGAAAACCATGGTCATATATTCTCTGGAAACATATTAATAACAAAAATGACTATATAACCTTAATGAAAACATTCATCATTCAAAATATTTACTTTATCAATTTCCATAAAATTGAACTACAGAATATTGATTATATTCCATAAATCTAATATGTAATAAAATATATTTTTGATTACTTAACTAATCAAAGAACTAACCAAATTTCAAGGTTACCAACACTATTACATCAGTTTCAATAATCTATTTTATCAAAATAAATATTATTATATCCACAGTGGACATATATTAAGGGTTATATTTCTATAAATCACATGTTTTCTAAAAATATCATATTTACACTAAATCACATTTCTAGGTTATTGATACCATTCTACATATAATTTAAATTCCATGATGTACAATTACTAAGTAATAGTCCAAAGATGATTCTTGATTATTATAAATAGAATATTATTTAAAAAAATTTAAAACATAATTCTAAAATCATAATACAGAATAATTCTAGTCCTTCCACTTCATCCTTAGTCCATTAACCAAGATTCATCATCATTCCTTAACTCTTCATTCCATTCACATGTTATTCATAGTCTCTTAATCATCAATAGAAATAGCATTACTTATACATCCGTATTTATCCCTTTCTTGAGATTTCCCCTTGGACGTCCATTTGCATAATACCCATAATTTCAACATTTAAAACATTAATCTTTTGATGATATTTTACTGAAATAATTATTACCATACATTTTATTATCCAAACCATGCATTTGTCCTTGATAATTAGTTTTAATATGTAATAGTTTTCCACATAAAAACGTCTTAATTTTCTTTTGAGGCATTATCCCCCTTGATTCTTACCAAAAAATAAAACAATGAAAAGTTAAGATTATTTTTTCTATGTTTATCATGATTCTCCTTTTTCCTCTTACTGGGTGTGTTATGAAACCAAAAAAAAGTCCAAAAATTTGATCATATTACAAGATTTATAATTAGTCTTTATAATAATGTTTTTCATTATAACTCATTTTTCATTTGGTTGTCCAAGATTAAAATCATTCCATTGTCCATTAACTTGAATCCTCCTGGTTCTAGCCATTTTCAAAATCCAAAAGAATAGTGTGAGATACCATAATCATAGTGGTAGACTGCATAATAATTTATATGATGTCTAAATAATTAAATCATATTTTAAATATGTAACACATTATGTTTATCCAAGGTCATATTCGATAATTTTCGGTTAACATCCTTCATTATAGTTTTTAAAGAAACATTGGATCAACAAAAAGAATATCCCCCTTTGCTTCAAACCATGCGTACAAATGGCCAATTGTGGTGTAAATGGAAAATATTGAGCCTAGATAAATTAACCCATTTCTATGTTATTATCCCTTGGTATATTTTATCTCAAACCACATCCACCTTAAGTATCTAGAAAGAGATATAATTACTTGGAAAATCACATAATATCTTCTTTACAAAAACATTAGGATTCAATCCTTTACATGAAATTTTATATAATATATTAATAAAATAATTATAACTATAATATATAAAGGATGAACAAACCTTTCTCTAATACTATGTATAATGACCCATGATTTTAATATATAAATATGACATATTAATAGATGAGTACTCAATAAGTAGTAAAATAAACATGATCGAAGACCATAAAATATATGTTAATTTGGAGATTATATATAAATCCTCTTATTTTATTTACGATCATAAATATCCCCCATAAAGATCATCCGTCATGTAACTGATTATATAAATACCCTAATAATGACTTACTTCAAAACCTGGATAAATGAAACGTTATAAAAGGTGATCTATGATGCTCAGTAAGGGTAATGATGAAATATATCAATTGATGATCATATGTAAGTGTAAGATAAGAATAAGTGAGTGAGATTTTGAAAAAAACTTACAACGTTTATACCCAATCGAAAAAATATCATAAAAATGATTTATGGGATAGAAAATTAATATTTCAAAATACATGATTCATAAGAATGATAATTCATCATAATTCAATCATGAACCATAATTTCATGTAATAAATGTTTGGGGTATCATCATAATTATATATATCATTTCTTATTTCAATGTTAACTACCCAAACCATAATATCAGGAATAAAAACATGTTCCCCATAATGGATCAAGAACATCTACTTCTTTTACATAACATATCAATGAGTTTGACTTGATTCTTATAATGGATCAAGAAATTAAAAATTTCCCCATAATTTATGAAGCCCTTTTACTTGTTTCCCACAATTTTTTAAGCACTTTGAATTGTTTCACTAAACTATCTCATGAGATATAGTACTTTAACCAATGAATGGGAGGGATATATAGGTCTCAAAATTACATATTTAATGGCAAATATCTTTTTGACACATGACGATATAAAATTAATTATATCAAAATCTGTGAAAATAAATGGGATTCATGAATATCTCATCACAACATAACCCATTGAAAAAATTGGGTTCATAAACATTTCATCTCTTAATCATAAACAAAAACCATTCAGATAAATAATAAGAAAAGTATACTTGAATAATATCTTAATTAAAGTTTAATTAAAAAGAAAGGATGTATTCTAAGATGGAAAATTCTTTTGGAAGATTACATAGAAAAATTATTTTGGATAATAACTTTTTCATTTTAAAACCACATCTCTTTAAAAAATATATGAACTTTTAAATGAAGACAATTTCTTTGAAAATAAACGTGTAAATTTTTATATTAAACATCTATTAATTATAGTGATATGATAGAGTAAAAATCCTCTCAGGTGGTATAGTTAAAAAAACATTCACTCCATATTTGTTTCCAGAAATGTCACAAAGTACCTCATTTAGAAAATTACATAAATATTCATTACAAATCATTTAGTGAAAATTCAAACATGGATAAAAATGATATTTTAATTTTTTAATATTATATTAAAAATATTTTTGAAAATATTCTTATAAAATTGGTACAGGGAAGAGAAATATTCTATAGTGGATACTTGAACATAAACAATCCCAAATAATTAGGAGATTATGAAATATATCATTACCATTTTGGTAACTTTTTAATAATAAGCCCCATGAAATAAATAAAAAATTATTGGATATATAAATACTCATTATATACATAATTTTTAGCATAATATAAATTAATGGGATTTATATAAACTATAAAAGAAACATGTAGAGTATAAAACATGTGTCCCACAAAAAAATGTGACGCGATAATCCTTTACCTTAGGTCTCACCTTTCCATTTTGAATCTCAAAACACACGTATAATAAATATGGATTTATTAAAAATTAATTTCAAAAAATATATCTATCAAAACATTTATTATGTATTTATGTCATGTTATCACCCAATTTTTAATAATTTATTCTTAAAATCACTATTCTCAGGGATAATTACTTCGCTTTCCCATAATTTTTCTGTTCGGAAGTCCTAGTCCTTATACTTTGATCATGATACTAAAATTTTGAAAATTATAATCATTTTATATGAATTATATATATTAATTTTAAACATATTCATAATAATTCTGAAATATTATATATAGAAAAATTAATTACATCATTCCCTGAGAGTGTAGGTTATATATATACATGAACAATGTATTCAGTTTTTAAAGGATGGAAAAATAGAATGGTAAATAAAAATTCATAATTAAATAATAAATATTATATCATTTCTATCATAAATATTTATCATAGTTACCCTCCTTAACATTAATGAAAAATGGAAATGAAGAGAAAATCACATCACTTTGTGGAAGTGGTAGTCCACACGTACACATGAATGCCATTATCATTTTTACAACAATTTAGAAGGTTAGAAAGTTTAAATAATATTACCATTTAATAAGTATAATTATTTTATAAATATCATATATAAACATTAACCCCATAATTATACTCATCCATTAAATATAGTGATGAAAAATGAATTGTACCTCTATGTGGATATGGTAAGCCATACATATACACCAGAGATACATTCACTTCTAGTTAGATAGGAAAGATGGTGTATAATGGTGTTTTAATAATCATAATAAAATTTAAGAATATTTATTATACTAAAATTGTTATTTTTTGATAAATATAATTTATTAGGAGTAGGTAAAGAGGAGTAGCAAGAAGAATGTGATAGGTTAGGGTGATTACCCCTTGTTCAAAATGACTCATTTAGATCTCTTCTAAATTTCTCTTGGGTTGATATTTTAGAAATAAAAAAACCTCTAAAATGTGATTATGGAAGTTTGTAAGATACTTTTGTCAATTATGGATGATCTAGGAGGCGAAAAGCGGTGTAAATAAGTGATGAAGGAGGTACCATTTTATAATTGAGGTGAGGGGCACTTTTAGAAATTCCCAAAATCATAATAAATAATAAGACTATTATAGATAAACTTTATTCCAAATGGAATATTAAGGATCAAGAGATGAATTTTTGGTCCACATATAAACCCATTTTTTCTTATTTAATAATTTTTATATTTTTAAATAATGTTATAAAATATTGTTTTCATAAAACATCATTATTTTCAATTTTAACACTATTCATTACATCGACATTAATAATATTAAGAAAATAGTATATATTATAATAAAATACACTAATAAAAACATAAAATGTAATGTCAATATCTAATATCTTTTTATGAACTTAATTATCTAAAATTACAACACTATTAATATTTTGAATTTATTTTATTTTTTTCCAATAATTACTGTATTAGCATCATATAAATATTTAAGGTAATTATTTAATTCATAATTTTTTTTAATGAATTAGGATAATTAATATAATTTAAATAGGAACATGATTAATATTAATATTTTTTCATAACTAATTTATATCCCTAGGTGTACACATAAATGATATTTAGAACTAAGAGAGTGACATTTTCTCACATCCTTTAGATTAAATCATATACAAGTAATATTCATAAATAAGTATCCATTAAATTAATAATATTTTAGTCTAAATTGATAAGGTTGTAATTTTAATCATTTAATATGAATTAGGATCAATAATTATGGCCATATCATTTATTTTAAATCCAGATTTACCGAATTTACCCTATACCTAGGTGATAAAATTTACCATGGTTCCTATTCATTTTTTACAAATATAAGATAAGTTTATTTTCAGATTTTGAAACTCATAATTTTAAATATAGAACAAATTTTTTAATATTTAATTTATATAACTATTCAAAATGAATTTTTAATATAAATTCATAACACACAATGAAAAATAATATTGGGAAAATTTTATTTTAAGACCAAAATGTACTTATACCAAAATAATGTATATCGATAATTAAAATGAAGTTAATTAGATTTTACCTATTTAAATAATTATTATATTACTTTGAGAAAAAATCAAAATATTAATGATACTTAATAGAACATAAAATGACAGTTATTTAAATAAAATTCTCATTATTCCCTGAAAAATAAATCTTTTTAGAAAAATTCCAAAATATCACCCAAATATAATTATGAAATTTTGATTAAAAATGATGTCAATATAAAAAAAATTACCAACATAATCAAATTTTACTTATTCTATCATCACACAAAAAGCAATAAAAATTCAAATTTGAAGATAAAACATAATTTTTAAGAATAAAAGGACTTTAATAAAAATTGTGGGATTAATTACATATTATTTATATTGAGTATGGAATATTTATAAAATTAATATATTATTTAATAATATTAATAGGTTACAAATTAATGGTTAGGTTATAAAATTCACATTAAATAATATTAATTTAATAGCGTATCACGGTTTATTTAAACTCTGTGTTATGTGTGACGTAATCCATCAACGAAATAAAATTATTTGAAGATAAATATTTTCTAAAATCTTGAGGTGTTACATGGTGAACCACTGACTCACTGATATATGACATAATATATCTAGTGAGATTATGGATTGGTTTTTTATTAGGGGTAGCATTGTAATTTCATCAGGATTCTCTATTATCTATTTTTTACAAAACACTCAACCCTCACTCAACCTTCACAAATAAAGAAAAATTACTTCATGGTTTTGGACATATCTCACTCCAAAATGTTGGCCAATTGAATTTTCTTTGGTTTCCAATGATTCATAAAATTAATTCTAACTTCTTTATGCCTTAGAAACTGTGACCTTACATTATTTTTTTTATAACTCTAAAGAGATGAACTAGAGAATGATCTAGGATCCCTCACTCACAAGGAATGATTCATGTGGTGATCCAAGGAAATTGTTGCATGTTACACTTTAGGTTAGTGGTCTCTAAATTTACCTTGGTTTCGTGTTACTCATCTCATATATATATATATATATATATATATTATTTGTGGTCATTCAATTATATTTTTCTCTAATCCATAAATGACTAATAATATACTTCTTATTTCCTAATTAAATGTGTAAGGAATTTAAAAGGTCTTTGACTGGTCCATTAGGATGTAAATTTTGAAACAGGGGACACTATTTAAGGTGGTCCAACCATTTAAAATTAAAAAAAATTAAAGTGGATACTCTAGGTTTGTCGTGGTCTTTCCCAATGGAAAGTGGACCTTTATAAGACTCATAGAATGAAAACTAACTTCATGATATTTATTTTAATTAATTATTATCAACCCTTGATGAAATATAATTGTTAAATTATTTTCAATATATTTTTTTGGATTAATTTATTAATTAAATTATTTCATATGGTTGTGAACCATAACACATGAGCTTCAATTATAGTTTTATTTTCTTTTTTGAGGAACAATAAAACAATACACATAATTTTATTCATTAATGTGATTATAACCTAAATTAATAAATTTTATAAATTAATTTGATTAAATTAATAATATTTTTTAAATCATTATATCAAAATTGTTATAATGTGAATTTTTGGATTTTTCTAAAAAAAAATTTCATTGAATGGTGAAAACTCAGATTTTTCAAATTAGAAAATTATTTTTATTAACAAATCACCTCAAGGTTTTGGATTTGATCCCAAAATACATTAAATATATTTTTGAGGTATGTAATATAATTAAATACATAGTTATAATTATTATAATTGATTTTTATATGTTCATTTTAGGCTTGAAATGACATTTTTAAAAAAAAAATAGGTTTCATTGTGTTTTATGCACTTATATTAAAATTAGTTTTTCCGAATAATAGACATAAAGTATGATTAAAATGGATTCCAATGTTGGTATCATAATATTGAAAAAAAAATTATAAGGTTCATTAATTTGTTTCATATAATAAAGTTACCATCGTAAAAATTATGTTATCATAGTTAAGGTTGAAATGGGATTAATGTGGATTAAATAAGAGATTAGGATTAACATGTATCTAAAACATTACTTAATTTGATTTTTTGAGTTTATTTACATCTCATTACCAATTATATTTTAATATTGTATTCTTTTGGGCCACTTTACATTATTGTGATATATATATATTTTTTATTATTTAACGTAGTTAAAGGAATGTCATTTCTGACCCAAATAATGGGAAACTCATTTTATTCATTATTTAAAATGATTAATCCATCTACCACAAAAATTAAATTTAATAATACAATCATATCATCCTTCCCCATGTCATTTATCGGCATGATTTTTTTTCAAAATACTATCCTTTCAAGGATTAATGTATAAACCAAATGATGTTTCTCAATAAGGACCTGTAACTTTTAACCGACTATGTTCATTTTTTTCCTCTTATAACTCATTAAAATATTCTATAACCATGATAATATAATTAAATTATTCTATTACATATAATCAAATTATATTATTCTTCTGGTCGCACTACATATTCATATCCTTTAAATTCAATAGAAAAAAAACATCACTCGTGCAAACATATGACGTAACATCTCCACACAGTGGTGCAATTCACTTTTCATGACCAATTTACATGGATTTTTATATATATGGAACGTATAAATATATATTATATTTATGAAATATTTATTTTTCTATAAATATAAGATATCATTTACCTTCTTACCCTTCCAATCATTAAAAATGATAATATTTCTTGTGTTTATGTGTTGAATACCACCTCCATGAAGCGATGTGATTCATTTTTCACATTAAAATTTAAAGTATGATTAGAAATATTATATTTCTAACATTATTAATATTCTATAGATGATTGAAAAATAAAAAATTTGTATGTATTGAAACCATTAAATCGAAAAATGCATGAAAAATAAAACAGTTAAAACTTATAAATGATGATTTTAATAAATAATTTTTTATAGATGGGTATCGAAATGTTATTTGTGTATCATATATAAAACTATATTTATGTATATAATTATTCAATATAATTATAATTAATTTAAAATTAGTATTCAAGATGGTAAAATCACTCACAAAGTAAGCCAGGCATGAGTTAATGTTGTGTTTCACAATCCAATGTTTATTATGGATTATTTATGTGATTGTTTTTAGAATTATTATATGATATATAAATATAAAACCACCATGAATTTTATTATTATATGATTATTTCTTTTTTTTCTAGCATTATTCCATTTTTACCTTCTCATGCAATCAAAAAGTCAAAAAGAATGTTTCTAATGGAAACCAACATTTTTTTTCTATTTGGTTTGGAATATTATTTATATTCGACTATATTTTATATAAAATATTTTCAATAATGATTTTAGTATTCTAAATTTATTTTTAATGAATTTTTTACCCATGTATGAGTATCTATAAAATGGTTTAAAAATATTCTTCATGTCCTTTTCAGAATGAGGCACTTTTTAATGAAGGTAGGTACAAGATATTTATTTTAATTTACACTGGATGAAATAGTTTTCCCACCATCATGAAAAATATTTACTTTGATTATTATTTTAAAATTTTACATTGTTCTATTTAGTGAATTTATTTTACCTAATATTATAGAATTTTTTATAATATAATATACATGATTTAAAAATGAAAATTTTATTTTTCTCAATAAATCATACAAGGATCTTTTTATATTATATTCATTTATGTCAAAATTATTTAGTGAATATTATTCATTACTAGTAAAATATTCTTTTTATAACATCCTAAAAATTAATCTAAATGATTAATGATCATGTAATATTTATTTATTGGGAACAATATTAATATTTTATATGAATTTTTTAGTATGATTATTTATTTTGATTATGAATTTAATTTTTATTCACCCCTTTCATATGATGAAAATATGGAATTAGTAAGTAATAGTGGAATCTTGTTAGATCCCCTAAATGTATCAGTATTTATTATGAGAAAAAATATTTTGGGTATTTGGAAAACACCCACCTATTTACGTATTTTGTCTTTCTATAATGTATTGACATTAAGATTATAATTTTTGACATTATGCATGCTACCATTATGAAACATGACATTCTCACAGGGCATCATTAGTTCTCTATGGTGATATAAAAAAACAAAACTTATCAAAACATTTAAAACATAATTAAATATATATTACTTGGTGTTACAGATTATAGATCCCATAGGGACAAAGAACATCTATTAAATTAATTAGGAAAAAAATTTAAATAGTTGTATTTGAATGGAAATAAAGAAACACCAGTGGTATTGGTTGGGTTGAAATTAAATAAGATAGATATGTCATGTTTAGTGATTTTCAGGGTATTGTGCTAGGGATTTCACTGATATGTATTTATTTAATTTTATTATTGGAATTGGGTTTGTGGGGATCTTGGGTCTTGTTATCCCAACCTTATGCTTTGATCGAATGGTTAGAATAGTCATCTACTAATTGAAATTATAGAAATAAAATACTGAGAACCATTTTTAAACATATCTATCCTAGATTGAACAATGGCCATGGGAAAAGTAGGCTACTTTATTGAGTCAATGAAATAATTCTCTTCAAATTAAAATAATTGGTCATTAACTTTAAATAAAGAACGAGATATGAATTGAATAACAACTTGTTGGACATAATCCAGAGCATGAATAATTAAAATAAAATAATCCCTAAGAACACATCACCCTATAAGTCAGATCTCCCAACACTAGAAGGAAAACTATATCATGATGATAGTGAGTGTCATGGGTACCCAAGGAGGAATAGTAGTAATGAATGACTCTATATCGTCTTCTGGTTTCCCCTTGGCATTTTTCTTGCACTATCAGGTCTAGAGTTTATTGTAAGCGCTTCTCAGGCCACTATTTATAATATTTTTTCAACAAAATCTATTTTACACATTACATGGTGTTTTTCTATGCATTGAACCCTACATGACATGTTCTTTTGGTACACAACGTGTACCTCAGATCCAGGTTTTTCTCCACCGCCTTGAATCTATAAAAATATTGCACGCAGGTTTGACTATCATCACATCGTTTACCGGTGGATCATGGTGTGGAAATTGATTTCACACTGTGTATTATTTTCAAGACTTATACCATATAGGTCCACATTACATGAAATGGTCACAACATGTAGTTGTGATACACGACGCGTTGTCAAATTTTCTTCAGTTTTCATCTTTCGTTTTTTCTAAAAAATCCACTGTCACGCAACATCTTTTCAATCATGACACGAAGGGTTGTTCTGCTCATTTTTAATCCACATTTCATATCTTTTTAAAATATTCTTCATTTCCTTCTATAAAACAAAAAACATGTAAATTCTTCCCAAACATGAAAATATTATTCATTTAAATATAATATTCAATATATTAAAACACTCATAAATATCTGCATGAAATAAAAATATCAAAACTAGTTATTGTTATCAATGTTATTATTTATATTGTTATATAATCAGTGGATTTAGTTCCCTTTTATTATATTATTTATATGGAATATTTTATTATTATTTATCTCCACCATATTACTCATGTTTGATTTATTTTATGATAGAATATGTTTTACACTATCCCTTATTGAGAATCTTATCTCGACCTTTATTATGTATTCATTTCCCCAAGATACCAATAAGGGATCTTTGAATCTATTTAAGGATTTACTAGGGGAAGTAACAATGTTATAACAATATTTTTATATTTTATTTTTGGTTTTTAGATGTAATGTGATAATAATGTATGTATCTAGTATCCCATTATTAAAAGACTATTCAACACTTCAAGATACAATCCCCTATATTTTGTTCTAGTGTAATCAAATAACCATTGGCTCTGAGCTATTGAGGATGGTGTGTCACACTTTGATTCTGAATAATTTCATTATAATCCTTGGAAATGAGATATAAAAAAGCATAGAATAGAGGAAATAACCATATGATAGAATCTATTTATGTGTTTAATTGTAGGATAGTATTGTAAAGTATTTAGTATGATATAGATTTTGTATCATTTATAGAAATACATCCCTATCTAGATACTATAAGTCGATGTAGTTGTGGAATTGGTGCATCTATGTGTAATGACAATGAAAATAGTTGGTTGAGTGTATCTTGACCATCATTGTGGTGCATGGTGAATGGGCCCTTACTGGACACCTAGTTTGACACCCCTAGTTACATGGTTGGGTTAATAAATATTTTATTTACCAACCAATATGACTGATTTTATAATATTATTAAGATTTTAAAATATTCCCATTGATACTAGGCTTATGATTTTAAAATTATTTATACATAAATTTAAAATTTATGTGATTTATTACAATATATTTGGAATAATAAGTTATGATTCACAATTTTATAAGAAAATTTTGTGTATACCATTGTTTATAAATGGAACATAATGGAAGGAATGTAAATCATATCATTTCCAATAATCAGTGCATGGATTTTAATTAAGATAAATTTCAGATTAATAGTGTTAGAGATGTGTATATTTTGAATATATTAGACATTTGACTCATGTTATGACCAATGACCTTGCTCATATGGATAAACCTTCTAAAATGAAACATATTGCAACAACATTGTACCTCTTTATGCATCATCAACCTCCATCATTCAATGAAATTATTAATAAATTTTTAGGTATGAAATGAATATATTACGTGGATAATATATTTCATACATTGGGAAGTAAGGAATGAGAGAAGGTTATTGTGGTAATTTATTATCATATATGGGATGTGAATCATTGGTGGTAATTGATTCAAAACAATAAGGATGTAGTGGAAATATAAAAAATTAAGTGGAAAGATATTAATGTACTTTTCTAGGAAAATTTTTTTCCTCCTAAGTAACAACTGGATATGGAGAGATATATCCAAAGTATAATACAAAATTAATAAGAAATTATGAAGAAATGTTTTAAAATTTTTAATGGCATATTTCATAATACATATGTAATCCAAGTAGTAAGTTTTATCATTTCTTTGATTGGAAAAATACAATCCTCCAAAGGGTTCTAGTCATCCAAACATTCTCACCATACACAAATATAGTATCTCATGCTATAAAAATATATAAATAATTATCTATGTATTATAGATTCATAGGAATTCAAAATAAAAAGATGGTGGCTAAGCACTCTAGAAAATTAAATATGAAAAAAGGGAATATTGGATTTGAGGAATTTCAAACACATAATACATGTGGAATGAAACAGTGAGGAATATGTTTTTTGGGAATGTGAGTTTTCTTCAAGTGTGGTGAGAAATTTCATCAGTATCATGACTGAAAGGGAAAGAAATAAGTTTTCAATGCCAAATGATTCAATTGTAAGGATATAGGGAACTTTGAAAATGAATGTTTCAAACATCATGGCAATTTTCCATTGAAAATTCCAATAGAGAATGACCAATCATACATGATCACTATAACTGAGGTTGAGTTTCCTAAAGATGTAGTAATATGTATGTTTATCCCAACCTCAAAATTACATATGTTTTATTTTATTTGGATCTTCACACTCTTTTATATATTATATGAATTCCATGAAATTTATATATTTCCTTAGCACCTTAATAAGGGAATTATTAATCAAGGATCACATTCAAAATATTACTACAATAAGGATATGTTTGTCAGTTACCATTTTGATACATAAATTTACCCTATTTTCAAACATGATCTTTATAGTAATTATTAAATTTGAAACAATCCTTAATATATTTTAGATTTCATATTATAATAAGAAGTTTTATAACCAACGGGATATGATCACTATTTTTTATCATGAAATGGAATCCCTCTTCTTCTTAAAGGAGACTAATTCATCTGAATAATATTTTAATCCACCTATAATTGAACTCCAGAATAATATTTTGGGAGAAAAGGGGAATGAGAAACCTATGGAAGTGGAAGGTATCCCTAGGATATAATATGCTCTTTTTATGAAATAACATATTAATTCATTTCCTAAATGACTACTAATACATCCACATTGCGTGAAGTTGAGTTTTATATAGAACTCATCCAAAGTGAAAAACATATACTTGATACTCCAAATAGGACAAAAACGATAGAGCAAGTAGAGTTAGAGATACAAATACATGAATTTTTTTATTTGGGATTCATATTATGAGGTGTTTCACCTTAAGAAGATTTTGTTATGTTTTTGAAAAAGTGGTATGGGGCTATGAGGGTGTATGTTGATTATAGTGAAATAAATGTATTACTATCAAAAAAGTATCCACTACATTATATCGATGACATTTTTATCAAAATAATGTAGAATAATATTGAGAAAATATTTTATTCATTCTAGGTATAATCAATTATTAATAGGGAAATAATATATTACAAACACAACATTATATATGAGGTATGTACATTAATTGGTTTACGTAATTCCCTTTGGATTTTCTAATGCACCCTCTATTTTATGGATATGATAAACAGAGTCTTCATGTAATATATTGATAATTTCATTGGGGTATTTATTGATGATATATTGGTATACTCAAAAATATATAAGGAATATAAGGTTCATTTATGAATCATTCTTAACACTCTTAGAAAAAATGAGTTATATGAAAAATTTAAAAAATAGTTAATTCTAACATCATGATGTTTATTTTATTGGCCATAATAACTCTAATGATGGAATACCAGTTTATCCATGAAATAAAAATGTGTTCATATAATGGACTATGTGGAAAAACATAATCGAGGTATGTAGTTTCTCTTGAATAACCTGTTTTTATTGGTTATTGGTTTAAAAAATTTCCCGATTAGAATTTTTTTTGACCAAGTTGACATATAAAGAGGTTAGTTCCTATGGATAGAAGAATTAGAATAATTTTTTAAATAATTAAAGATAAGTTCAATCAATGTGGTATTGATTAAACTACCATCATGAGGGTATATATTGGTCATATATAGTGACTCTCCATTTAAGGGATTTGGATATATATTTATATAAAAAGATAAATTAATTACTTTTGAATAAGGAAGTTTAAGATATATTAACAATACTATCAAACTCATGATCTGGGGTTGGAAATTTTAATATTTACTTTGAAGATATAGATACATTATCAATATGGTGAAAAATTTTAGATGTACACATATTATAAGAGTATAAAATATATATTTTCCCACAAAGATATCAACATGAGGGAAAGGAGATTGCTAGATCTACTTAAGGATTTGATTGTTTAGTAAATTACCTCCCTAACAAGTATAATATGGTAGCCGATGATTTGAGTATGAATGATTATGGACGTCTTCCTAATATGATGATTATCAAGGAATATTTATTTTGGAACCTAAAAATATTCAGTATCGGGACTATTAGTGAAGGGGAAATTTTAGTTCTGTATAAAAGGATTACAAAATAACTTTTTTGGAAAAGATAAAATTACTTATCCTTTATGATGAGAATTTTTAAAAAAAATTAATGATGTTAATGATGGGAAATTGGAAGATATCATTTGTGAGGTGGGAATTTTGAAACATGGAAAGAGCCTATGTGTTGCATATATACCTAATCTAAAAGGGAATTTTTATACAATTCATATATCATGAATTTTTCTACACATCCTGTAATCACTATGTGGTATAGCTTTTTGATGTAATCTTGTCAGTGGGATAATATAATGTGGGATATTATAGATTATGTATCAAGATTCTTCGTTTTTCAATTGGTGAACGATGAGAGAAAACAATATAAAAGAATAAAAAACATGTACAAATTACTTTAAATAAATTTAAATAGAAATTGATATATCTTACTAGGAATACTATATCTAGATTATTTAACCTTGATTACAAGTGTTTTAGAATCAGAATACTAATTTAGTAAAGGTACTTTGTCGCATTTATATGATAGAAGGGGCAACATGGGAGAATGATAAATTAATTATGTATAAGTACCAAAATATTTTCATTGGGTGAAATTTTAGAAATTTAAGTGATATAATTTTTCATTTAGGGAATAATGTATCACTAAATATTAAATTATATCAAACATTTATTTGAAGAGGAAAAATAGTACAATTCACAATGTTTTAGTCAATAATGAAATTACTAATTATATTAAAAAAAAATTAAATTTATTTTTATTAAATTTATTTAATTTTATTAAATTTATTTAATTTTGTAAATTATGATATAACAATTACCATAGGATGAAAATGATGTTATTTTTTACAAGATTTTTTTATGAATAATTATAAATACAATTTGTATAAAACAATCATTTCTTTTAATTAAAAAAGAATATTAACGTTTTTAAAATGACACCAAATTAACACAACTCTATTTTAAAAGAAATTATATTATTAATAATATTTTAACAATCAATTGAATTTATTTTTTATATGTTCATTTGTAGGCTTAAACAATTTTTTTAAAAACTATTAACGTTATTTTATAAACATATATTAATATTAAATTCTTAAACTTGTACAAATCTAATATTTTTAAAATGGAATCAAAATTTTGAATCATCTTGTCTAATTTTCTAGGGTTATTCTTTTATTTTTGGTCTTATAATTAATCTATTAGTGTAAAATTTTTAGTTTTCATGATTATGGTTAAAATGGGTTTGAAGTTGTTTATCTATGAGATTACGTATAAATGTTATCCAAATATTTTCATAATATTATTGGTTGAGTTTATTTAGACGCTATCACACCATATATTCTACCATTGGTTTCCATGGTTCCATGTTACATGATTAGGATATATATATATTATTTAATTGTTTGTGTAATTATAAATCTATCCTTTCCCCTACATATAAAGGGAACCACATATTATTCTTTATTCACAATGGTAACGAATTATAGATCATATAATAATTATCCTAAAACCAGTCAATCTTACTCACCCACATCCTATATCTTATGTTATTTCTTAAAGACTATATAGACAAGGCTTAAGGAGTAAATAAAGGGAGGTTTCTCAATGAAGAGTTATAACTTTTATCCGAGTGTGTTCCTTTCATTTCTTCTTATACCTAATTAAAATATTATATAAACAAGTTAATATAATAACATTAATATAATCTGTATATTAAAATGTGAGTATTATGTTGGAACAACACATATTAATATCCTTTCAATCCTATGAAAAATGATAATGTCGATAATGCATGTGTACGCCTTATTGTCTCTCTATAGAGGTGTAATCAATTTTTCATAACCAATTTACATGGATGGTTATAGAGATAGAAATAGGGAATATATATGATATTTTAAAATAATTATTATTCTATAAATATAATATATCATTTAACTTCTTACCCTCCAATTCATTAAGAATGATAATGTCACTCGGGTGTACGTGTGACTGACTAATTCCATAAATTGAGGTGACTAATTTTTTATATCATCATATCAAGGATGATTTGAAATATATATATAATTAATATAAATGATATTTACATTCTTATTAACATTCTATATACAATTTCACCTTAAAAAGTATCAAAGTAATAGAACTATGAAAAATAAAAATACATGATAAATAAAATAGTTAACATTCAGAAATGATGATTTTGATAAAGAATTATTAACAAATGGGTATTGAAATTCTATAAGTGGATCATATATGATATTATATGATTGTATATGGATTAGGTATATAATTATTATCAAAACTCTAAAATTTTTAATCGTTAAATAAGAATATAATAAATTATTTGTTTTTAAAATTAAATAAACTAAGTGTTTATAAAATTTGATTATGATTTATTCTTTAACATTTATATACATATATAATTAATTTGTTTTTTAAAATTGTATTCAAAAATTTTGATATATATAAATAAAAATATAGAAATATAATCATTAGTTTTATATTATTAATTATGATTAGATTTTTTGTATAAAATATTACGGTTATTAATTATATAAACAAAATTTATGTTTTTGTTTTAAGAAATTTAAAATTTATAAATATTTATAACTATTTACCAAGAGTTGCATACATATTTTTGTGTCTGTGTGTGTTTTTTTCTTAAAAATATTGAATTATTTATTAATAAAAACAATATATATATATATTCTAACATTATATATAATAAATGATATGTTTTTTAGTTTAAAATAAAAATTTGAAAAGAGTAAAAAAATGACTAAAATGATTTAAAAAAAGTTATAATAATAGACGAGGAATGAGTGGGTGAATAGGGATTTGTGAAATAGTTAAAATATAATAACATGACATAAAATAATAATATTGTGAAAAAAAAGTGAAATGAGTGGAGAGAGGCATGGAACCCAAAAAGGGTCAAAAAGTGAAAACCAATTGATGGAGAAAATAACAGTTCATGGGAAATTAAATATATATATAATTAAATTAATATAAAAAATTGAATTTATATATGAAGAAAATGGTACCATGTCGAAAAAAATGTTATTTGATCTATTTATTAATAATATGAAAAATATATATATGTATATATATATATATATAATTTTTTTCAAACACATAAATAATATATATATTAATGAATTTATATTTATATAAAAAAGGAAACACATTAAATTTTATATATTTCTAAAGAACACACTAAATATATGTTAAAAAGTGAATAATATTATGTAATAATATATTATTATAATAATTAATTGATAAAAAATTTGATTTCATTAAAAAATGGAAAATTTGGCATGCGATGAAAAAGATGAAAACATGGATGAGAAAATAAAATGCAAAGATAATTTTAAAAATAAAAAAAAGATAAATGATTAAAAACACATTATTGTTTAGTGGAGTGGTTCACTCCACCTTTTTACCCACGATCATCTCCTTCCCTGATTTATCAACAGACCCAAATTCACTCATTTTTTCGATCTAATCTAATATGACTACTCATTTTAGTCCATTCCACCTTTATACTATTTATCTTCCTCATTTTATTCTCCTCGCACATGTAGAACTGGCCACCCAAACCCTCCCCTCTGTTGAAGTCACCCTCAGACATGACCCCATCTCATATTATTTTTTTTCATAAATGAAATAACTGATCATTTTTTAATGAAACTGAATCTTATCGTCTACATAGGTTCCTTCAAAATACATCTATATAATACTTTATACTGATTATATTTGTTTTTATATATCTCTTTTTCCATCCAATGTTAATGGGCCCTCTTCCCCACAAAGACTCTAATGCCATCTTCTTGGAATTCCAGTTTCCTTATCCCTCTTCTGGACTGAATAACATAGTTGAATTTTATTATTCTCATTTGATTTTGAAAAAAATATATGTGTCTAAAAGCTGTATATATATATATTTGTGTAACCCTATATCTTCTTAGTCTGAATTTCACATATGATAAGTCTAACTATTTTAAATAATTGTTCCCTAAATACTTATAGTTTCAAGAGTTCGTTTTTTATTATCATATATGGATTTAAAAAAAGGAATTGTATGTATATGTATACCTACGTATATACACACATGTATAGTCTAATATTCTCTATTTTTTACATACAAACATGATATTGATTTTTTTTGAATTGAATCGTATTTTTAAGAACCTATGTTTATTTGATATTAACATGATTTTCAATGTTTTATATATATAAATTTATATATGTATATGTATATATATATATTCATTTAGGAATAAAAAAATTAAATTTAGTTAACCCTTTTCATTTATCTAAAACAAGATATCATTTTAAAATCATATAGAAACTTTGATTGCATAAATTTCATGGGAAACAAATTATCATTTTATGTGTAAATATATAAAAAGTTACTATTTCATGTGCGTAGATGCACCTTCATCATATATTGTGACGTACATGAATATTTATGACCATCACCTAGATCATTCACAACATTATCAACAATATGTGATCACACATGCATTTAATCCATGTTTCTAACAACTATGTTTCTTGATTAATAAAATGGGTTTCAAGGATAGATTCTAAAAAATTTAATATAGATATTTTCTTGAATATGTTGATGAATCTACATTGATGAAATCCATACTATGTATGTATTTTTGGAAATGATTTTGGACAAATATGAGAAATGTGGGTATGTGGGAAAATGTTTTCAAAGATTGGCACTAGTAAATTTAGTAAATTACGGGGAGTGAACCCATAAGTGTAAGATATGACCTGAGGCCTTATGTATGGATTTTAGACATGGTATGCCAAGTTTCATTAATGAACCATAAGATATTTTTATGTTTCGAAGGATAATATTCAACGGAATTTCTACTATCACTATTTGGGTAAAATACAGTTTATCTAATGGTATTTTTGAAAATATACTTTTAATTATGTTTATTAAAATTTAAATAAATGTTTAAAAAGTTTTTATCATTTGTTTTGGAAACCCATTACTGGGAATTTTATTCTCATCCTACTTATTATAATTACTTTTACAGTTTTAGAAAACTATATATTCTGATTCACTATTGTGGAAGCAATATGCTGAAGAATTATTTTTTTCAATTTTTGTGTTTTGTTGAAATGTAAGACATGTATCTAATTTTATAGTACCTAGATCAGAAAATGTACACTTTTTGTATTTAATGTTGTTTATTTATCCATATTTCGTTAATAATAAAATTACACATCATTTGTAAAGTGCTAAACCATGGTTTCTGGTTCTGGTGTTTATAAAAGGTATTATAGGAACTATCTAGAAAACACGTGAAATTACATATCAACAATATAGTATATAAGTATATAATTTTTAGTTTTTCTAATTCTGAAGAGATAAAATTTAGTATTATCTATAGTCTGATAAATGAATTGCGATGGCATAATTCTTTTCATCGGGGAAGAAGGTAACACCCCGAGAATTTTATAATACTAAATATTCATTTAATAAATGATTTGTTTTTTAAATTAAAATAAATAAGGGTTTATAAAATTATATTTATATTAATACTTTAAAATTTATATAAAAATATAAATAATTTATTTTTTATATAGTTTTATTTCGATAATATGATATATATAAACACATATCCTGAAATATAATCATTAGTTTTTGATTAGTAATTTTGAATAGATTTTTTTGTAAGAATCTTCTATTAAAAAATTTATAAATATAATATATATTTAAGATTTAAGAAATTTATAATTAATAAATATTTATTACTATTTACCAAAAAATGAATATATATATATATGTTTAAGAAATAAATTTTGAATTATTTATTAATTAAAAATTATATATATACACTCTAACACTATATATATATATATATATGTTTTTATTGTTTAAAATAAAAATGTGAAATGAGTGAAAAAACTGAGTAAAACGATTTTAAATAATGTTGTAAAAATATATGAGGCATCAGTGTGTGAAAGGTGATGGATGAAAAAGATAAAATGAAATAATATGACATAAAATAATTATGCATTGAATGAAAAAAAGTGAAATGAGTGAAGAGAGGTATGAAACCAAAAAAGGATGAAAAAGTGAAAACCAATTCTTGGAGAAAATAATGGTTCTTCAGAATTTATAAATAAATATATAATTAAATTAATATAATAAAAATAATTATTTTATATATACATTAAAAGGACCCATGTTTTAAAAAATGTTGTTTGATCAATTTATTAATAAAAATGGAATATATTTATATGAATATATATATTTTACAACACTAAAATAATGTATCTATATAAAAGAATATATACATATTAAAAAAGATACACATTTTGATTTATATATTTCATAAAAATTCTATAAATATATGTCAAAAAAATGAAAAATAATATGTAATATTATATTTTTATAATAATGAATTGATAAATAAAATTGATGACTTTTAATGTGAAAATGGAAAATGTGGCAGGAGATACAAAAGATAAAAATTTGGTCAATAAAAATAGGTAAAATTTATTTTAATAATTAAAAAATTGATAAATGATTAAGAACACGTCAATGATTATAGGAGTGGTTCCCACAACACCTTCCCCCACGATCGGCTCCCTCCCTAATTGATTGATGATCCAAATTTCACTCATTAATTCAATCTAATCTAAACCGTCCAATAATTTGTCTATCCATTCTACAATTTCTATTGTTCATATTCCTTGTTTTATTCTCCTCACACTAGTAGAATCAGCCCTACAAAACCTCCCCTCTATTGAAGTCACCATCAGACACAACCCCCTCACAAATTGTTTTCTTTCCTAAATGACACAATGGATTAATTTTTTTAAATAAACCGAATCCTTTCATCTCTAATTATTCCTTCGAAATAATTATAAATAATAATTTATAATGATCATATTTTTATTTATATATCCATTTTTTCATCCAATGTCACTGGACACTCTTCCCCCCAATGTTTGAAATTCCCCTTTTCTTGAAATTCTAGATGGCTCATCCCTCGCTTGAACTGATTCAAGTAAGGGAGTTGTATTATTATTTTGACTCTGAAAAAAAATATATGTTTATACCAAATATATATATATATATATGTGTGTGTGTGTAAAAATATATCCTACTAGTCCAAATTTCACAGATGATAAGTCTGCATGTTTGAAATCATCTTTCTCAAAAAAAATTAGTAGCTAGAGTATGTTTTTGATTATCAGGTATGGATATATAATACATGAATTGTCTATATATATATACATACATATATACACACATCTATAGACTAATTATATATATATATATATAATTTTTATATGGGTTCTTTTGAATTTAATTATATTTTTAAGAACCTATGTTTATTTTAAATTATCATGGTTCTCAAAGTTGTTCCAATAAACTTATATAACTATATATATTTATATAGAGCTATATATATAAAAAATTAACATGGTGGGATAAATGGAGAGATTGTTTTTGGGAATGACTGAGAAGGAGGTCGCGAGGGTTCTCCGCCTTTGGTGATGGCGATGGCATCCAAGTAGGTCCATCCCCCACCGGGGGAGGGGTATTCGACGTCCTTCATGGGAGAACCTTCATCCTTCTCACCATTATTGAACCCTGACATTCTTACCCTTTTTCCATAGGTTTCTCTTTGTCCTAATGTACTATATTTTCTGAATGGATTTCCAAACCTCGTCCTCTTAGTTCAACGGGGCTTCGGTCCTTCTGAATCTTTCCATGATTGTGCATTTCAAGAAGAGGCGTCCTTCCATTGATTCATTCTATAGATGCATATTCTGATCTTGGGGATTACAGGATAGAGAAACGGTGGGTTTTCTTGACTCTAAACACATTCTAATTCGTTTCGCATCAGAGGAGGATCAGATGAAGGCATGGTCAAGTGATCTGCGGACCTGCAATTGCTTTCGGTTCTACCTCTTCCGATGGTCATATGATTTCCACATGAATCATGACTCCTCTACAAATGTGATTTGGGTTAGTTTTCCAAAACATCCCATACTATTTAAAAATCCCATAATTTTTTGAATGTTAGGAAACCTTGTTGAAATATTTATCTGTGCTGATTCTAAAACCAAAGCTCTCTATCACCCTGCTTATCCCCGAATATGTGTGGAAATATATGGTTCCAAATTTCCTCCAATGTTCGTGTGGATTACAATGGAGGAAGAGTTCTGTCACAAGAAATCTGTGGTCTATGATTCCTGGTTCAACTTCTGCTCCTTCTGTAAAAAACTAGGACACCCCGTGGTAGTCTATAGATGTGGGAGGAAGGAATTCTATCCTCTAATGGATGGGAGTTTAGGGGAAAATGACAAGGGTTTGGGTGGTGGTGAGGTTGTGTCTATCCAGAGTCTATTATTAGTCCAAATTTGTATTAAAGAGGTGAAAATTGGGTCACATGGGGGGGAAACCCATTCGTGAAAGATTCTTTCCAATTACTTTGCAAGGACCTGAGTCATAAGGTTCCTGTGTGTGATACTTCGTAGATAGAGGGCTCCGATGTGATGCTAGCAGGGAGTGGAAGAGGGGTTGTGCTATGTGACATTGGTGATTTTATGGATGTTGAGACAGTGATGACAAAATATGTAGGATCTAGGACCACCTAGACTTATTCTTATATAGAGGCAGAGCGTGCAGGAAGTGGTTCAAGTGAAAGAGGTAGATATCAGATGATTGGAATAGAGGGAGAGTTATCTAGTGTTAAGGGACTGGAGAAGGACACGGGTGGTGGTCTACCAATCCATTATAGTACAAGGAGGGAGGTTCCAGATATTATGTTTGTTAACCGATTTGAAGGGATGGTGAATGATGATCCAGTTCTGGACATAGATTCTGCTCGGACTAATGAGCAGGGGTGTCCAATGATGAGTCTGTGGAGCTCTCATCAGGTGATACTCCTAATAATCTTCATGATAGAGGGCCTCCTAGCCCATGGAGGTGGAAACCAATGAAAGGGAAAGAGTGAAAGGACTATTTAATCTTACCTCTCAAAATGTAAACAATGATTTCCAAAAAGTCGAAGGACAGGATGATTGAATGTGACTCCACAACCACTGGTGTCCATACCGAGTCTGCAGATCATGGTGCTGCAGCCCTTCAACTGCGGGAGTCAGGTGAAACCCATGATAAATCCCTTGAGCTGTTGTTACATTCAGATGAATAGATAGTGGAAACTATTTTTGTGATTGTAGCATTTGATTAAGAATCTAACAATATGATGGGAATGAAGCTTAAATTAGGAACCAATGAAGAGTAGAGTGCATCGATTGACAAGCAAGACCATATACTAATAAGGGGATACAATGAAGAGAAGATTAATCAAGAGGAGTACATGAACACTTGGGGAAATATGGAATCTAGTTTTGAAGACTTATTAGAGGGTGTTCCAGAGATACAGGTATCCTCTATCTCTTGGAATCTTTTTAGGGATAATAATTCTAGAAGGATCAAATTTCATTTCATTGGTTCTGTAATTTCTCATGTTTCTTTAACTGGGTGGTTTCTCTATTTTACCTTAAAAGTTTTTTTGAAAATAAAAAAGTTACTTTAGAGGTATATATTTATATATAATCATTTACGTATAAAAAACTTAATTTTAGAAAACACTTCACTTTTATCTAAAGCAAGTTATCATTTTAAAATCCTATAAACCCTTTGATTGATTATATATAATGGAAAAAACGAATCATTTTATGTGGAAATATGGAACAAGTTATCATTTCATGTTCGTAAATGCATCTACATCACTTTTTGTGAAGTACATGAATATTTATGGCCCTCACCTAGATTATTATCAAAATTATCAGCAATATGTGATCATACATGAATTTAATCCAACATTCTAGAACTATGGTTCTTGATTAATTAATGGGTTTTCAAGCATGGATTTTTTGAAAATAATTTTACATACTTTTGTTAGTATGTTGATGAGACACATTTGAAATAATTAACACTATGTAAGTATATTGGAAATATTTTAGGACAATGATGATAAAGGAAAGTTTGTGGGAAATGTTTTTAATAAATTGGAACTTGTGAATTAAGTGACAATACGGGGAGTGAAACCATAATTCAAAGCTAACACCTATGGCCTTATGTATGGATTTTAGATATGGTATGCCATGTATCATCAATCAACCACTAGAAATTATTATCTTTCTAATGAGAATCCTCAATGAAATTTTTTCTATCACTATTTTGGTATAATACTGATTATCTAATTGTATTTGTGAAAATCTGTTTTTAAATAAGATTTGAATTTTTTCAAGAAAATTTAACATGAATTAATAATTTTTTTGAATGTCCTTTAAAGGTAATTTTATTCTCACAATATATATTATAATTAATTTTAATTTTTTTGAAATCTTAATATTATGAAACTATATTGTTAAAGAAATACACTAAAGAATTGTTGTTTTCAATTTGTGTATTTTGTTGAAATGTAAGTCATGTATCTAATTTTCCAAAAACTAGATCGTAAAAGGTCCCCTATTGTATTAAATGCTGGGTATTTATTCATGTTTCTTTAATAAAAAAATTACTCATCATTTTTGAAGGGCTGAACCCTGGTTTTAGGTTTGGGTATTTATAATTATATTAATTAATATTAATTTTTCCTGCGGATAAAATCACATGGAATGAATGTCGAACCTCAAGATAGGGTTTAGTTCAAAATCTAATCCTTACTCAATAATTTTTATGTTTAAATTTAATTTTAAATTATTGGAAATATATGATATTTTTATATTAAACACCAAAAATAATAATATACTATAATTATTTATAGGTTTTAACTTATATGTTCCATTTTTTGCTACTTAGGATCTCAAAAAGACTAAAATAATGTTTTTAAGGAAAACTGAATTTGTTTTTATAGTCACCTGAGTGTATTTTTATTCAATTACATATATAATTTAAACTTTATTAAATAATTTTGTTATTATTATAAAATTATTAATTAAATTTATTTTTACCCATTTTGAATTTATATAAAATGGCTTAAAAAGAATCAACTTTTTCTTTTCTGAATCGAGGATGTATTGTCAAAGTTGTGAATGAAATAGTTTTTTAATGTACATTATAATACGACATTTTCCCACTATCGTGCATACACTTTCCATTGAAGATTACTTAACATGTATTCATAGTTATTTTCAAGGATTTTTTTTAAAATATTTTGTATATTTTCAGATTACAATATTTTTGATTTCAAAATGAAATTTTTATTTTTCTTAAAAAACCTTCCGGGGATATTTTAATAGTATTCTCATTTATGTCATCATTATCTAGTGAATATTATTTTTTGGGGGGGATATATTCTTTTGATACAATCTTCCATATAACTCTGAATGAATTATGATCATTTTATATTTATTTATTGGGGGAAATATTTGTAATTTATATATTAGTTTTTCAATATGAATGATTATGTTAATTATGTATTGAATTTATATTCATCCATTTTATATAATGAATATATTTTACTTATTAAGTTAGGAGAGAGAACCATTATAGAACATCAATAAATCATTAGGTCTCATGAGACAAACTAGTTTGGGAATTTGGCATATGCCTAACCTATTTACATATGATGTCTTGGCACAAGGCCTTAATGGTATGATTTTTTTATTTGAGATTATGAATTTTATCATTATGGGACATGATATTGTTTTAAATGTGATTATTTATGTTGTTTTTACATCCATGTATTTAATACCATTTTTAGGATGTTATTTATATGGAATATTATATATTTTTTTATTTCGGCCATATTTTTCTTGTTAAATTTCTCACATGATAACTTCCATTATACTCATTACCTTAATGAGCATATGTGATAACCCTTTATTATGTTTTCTATTACATAGCATAACATGAAGGGTTCCATGAATGAAATTAGTGATTTAAAATAATATATAATTTAGATCACCTAAGAATTTTTTTATTTTATTTAACATTTTCAGTTGTAATATGAAAAAAATGAATGTATATAGTATCCATGACTAAAAAAATATTCGATCCATTGGGATATGATCCCTTTTATTTAGTTCCTATGTAGTAACATGACCACTGGATCTGAGCTACTAGGGTATAGGTGATACATGAATTTGGTAAAATGAAATTATTTATTGTTAATTTTGGTGTACCATGACATGATTCCAATGATATGGTATTCCTTTATAATTGATTATTACTATTGGGAGACCTTGACATGATTCCAAGGATATGGTATACTCATATTATTTATTATTAGTATTTGGGGACCTTGATGGGATTCAAAGGATCCTGTATAAACATTATTTTGATTATTACTATCTAGGGACCATGATATGATTCCAATGATCTCATGTCCCTGTATACTTATTAACTGGTCTATTGTACCATGGAATGATATATTTAACACTGACCAAAGCTGGTATGGTAGACCCCATATTACATCTTGGATTTAGGGGTGGAAAATATTTATTATTTCTATTTTGTTATGTGATAATTTATTTACCTTTCTTTTACATTAATATATACATCACTAAAATTGGATATGTTATATAAACCATTGGTGGTGGCCTTTTGATTTTTACACACACAATGCTCATGCCACCATTGGAACCCGAGAAGAGTTCATGGTTGCAGGTCAGGATATGGGAAAGCCCATTTGTTTGATAGTAAATATGGCATATTGGGATTTGACCATGGATAGTGGGATCATGCATGGCCTTATAACTAATTTGAATTTTTTATTATTTTTATGATTATTTTGGGACTTGAGTAGTTCACTATATGACATTTTATCATTTCAAAATGGTTATAAATTTTGGATTACATAGAAACTGCAATGGTATATGCATGTGATAGTATGTGATGGACATTATTATGCTATTTTTTTCTATTATTTATAATTTTTACATAGGGTATAACCTCTCAAAGATATCCTTTTAGAGGATTTCCACTTACTATAAGCTGCACTTGAGACAATTAATGACTAAATTACGTAACTTATGAGTGTACTCGGATCAAAACAATTTCATTTGGTACTAGTGGAACTATAGTTTTGTTTAGGTTCATCATATATATTTTTATTTAGTAAAAAATTGCTGGTGGAGAATATATGGGGTCATTTATATTTCTAGTATTATCATCGATCCAGTGTACCATCAAAATTTTGGTGGATCCAATAGGATAGTTTTTGGGATTGTGGATATTTTTTTTATCATGGGTAGAATTGTAATTTTTCCAGGATTCTGACGTTTCTAATTTAATCAAATCTTTCAAACCTCACTTGTCTTGTATAGAGATAGAGGAAATACTTGGTTGTTTTGGACCTCTCTATCTAAAATATTTAGAGATAGAATTCTTGTTGGTGGTGTTTGATTCCTATGAGTAATTATATTCTTATTTATGTATTAGATTATTTATTCTTATTACTTTCCAAATCTCAATCTCTAAAAAATTAAATTTGGACAAGATCTAGGGTCTTTGACTCACTAGGATAAATTCACTTGGAGATCCCTAGAAATGAGGATTGTTATTCTCGAGGTAGGGGGTCTTGAGTTATCCCTAGATGTCCTTTTACTCTTCTATTTATATATGACGTGTGGCCACTATAATATGTTGCAATTTATACCTTAATGAATCGATAATTAATTTGTGATTTTCTAATTAAATGTGATAGACCTTTTATAAAAATCTATGTGGTATGTAGGAATTTAAAGGCTAGTACATTGGTCACCATATAAGGTGTGACAACCATATAACATTTAAAATGAAATTAGTGTGGAGAATCTTTGTGTTACATGGGCTTAACCAATGGCTAGTGGACCATTTCAAGATACGTGGAATGTAACATAATTTTAAGATATTTATTTGAATTAATTATTGTCAAACCTTAAAGAAATGTAATTGTTAAATTTTTGGCCATGAAAATTAGTGGATGAATTGGTTAATAAAATTATGAAATTTTTTTTTGAACTTGATTAAATGGTATTATGGATTATTATTGTTGGGAAACCGTGACATGATTCTAAGGATCTAGTATGACTGTTTTATTAATTGTTACTATTGGGGGTCTTGAATGTTATTCCAAGGATCCAGAATTCCTTTATTATTGATTATTACTATTGGGGGGACTTGAAGTGATTATATGGACCCGTTATGTACATTATTAGGATTATTTATACTTGGGATACTTAATATAATTCTATGGATCCTGTGTGCCTTTCAAACTAGAAATATAATTATGGTGTTGAGGACAGAGACATCTGACACAGGTTGATGAATGTATGGTTTACCTAAGATCCCATTTCAAATCTATGTCTTGATAGTATTTCTTAATTAGGTGGTTTTTATTGTACTTTATTTAACTTTCTTTCATAGTAGTATTAAATAACTATGTCTAGAAGTGATTTAAAAACCATTTTTCCTGGCCTATAATGTTTTAGTCACACTCTTTTTTGGCCACCATTAACACCCAAGTATATTCAATTATTTTATCCCAGGATAAGGATAAGGACACTATTTTTAATGGTTAAAGGGTTATGCCATTATTTTTATTGGATTTTGTAAAAAATTTAGGCCTTAGAACTATTTGGCATTTATCATTCCATTGAAGATTATTTTAGGACTTTTAGATTACTATAAGAATTTTTTATTTTAGTATGGTTATATTTTTTGTATTTTTATCAATTTTTTGGTATATTCTTGTAATGATACGTGATGTATGTAAGTATTCTATTATACATGGTTTTTATTACTCAAAAGAAATTTTATAGTGTCTCTGTGATATCCTCTGAGACCCTCACTTCTTGCCACCATCTTCTTGTATATAGGGGATCACACTTGAGTCCATGTAGAGACTCGATTCATATACTTATGAGTGACCCAAGTAAGGTAAGTTATAATATACATAGAAAATTTTCATGTTGAGTGAAATGAAATGGTCCTCTAAATATTCTCTACCAAATGGTTTTCATCAATATTAAACTAAAGGTTGGTTCATTAAAGATATTTATATTTTTTTACTTATGTCTTCACTTAATTATTTACCCGATCGGTAATAATGAACGTTATACATTATGAACAAGTTTTTTGGGATACACATGTTTATAAATAAAAGTGCATAGTTACATGGGGGTGTGGGAATAAATTGATAGTGATATTCTCATCATTTTCATAAATGTATTTTTATTGAAACCCTCTTCATCCAAAAGATTTATTTATGGTTTCTCAATGAAATTTCTAGAACACATTTTGCATTTAAGTTATATTACAAAGAATTCATGGATTCATTAGTATGTTTTTTCTTATAGAGTCATGAAACATGTATTTGATGTTTTAGGAGATCTTAATTAAGTATTATCTTTATAATGATTAATATAGAAGCTATAGTAATTTCAGAATAAAAGGTACATTTTTTTGAGATATTTTACATATTTTATATCTATAAGGACGATACACCTATTTTTTGGGTTGTTTTCTACTAACCATAATCATGACATGATCTAAAAAAACCCATTATTGAGGAAAAATACAATCCCAACAAATAAATATGTAATTACAGTGCCACCTAGATTCTAACTAAATGAATTTAAACTACCTATAGATGATGGGTGAATCTAGATGGAAAAAATAAGACATAATTCATTAATAGGATTTAAAATAAATGGGAGTGTTCTACTATCCAATATATCATAATTTTAGTGTTTTATAAATTCATTGTTGAATAATTCATCACATCACTATGATTGTGTATGTAATTACTATATAATAAAAAAGAAGTGTGGGTAAGAAGATTGTGTAATGCTCTATGTCTGAGTAAAATAACATGAAGGAATTTTTCCATCAAAATCAAGGACAACAACTTACATTAAAGACGTTGAGTATCTTGTTTTTTTGTTCCTATGAATTGATGTTTAATAATATTGTTCTCATATGTTGAGTTTCATTTTTTTCAATAATAATGTTGGAAATATGTCAATATGTGTTTAGTTATAGAAAGTGGTGATTCTTGGAGGATTGTTATGAATACATCCTAAATATTTATTGTGATAATTATTTCACTAATCTTCAATAAAACAAAAATTATTATTGGATAAAAAAACAATTTATACTACATTTTTAGAATTGTGTTTGAGTTTTTTGACAAAGATTATAATTTATGAGCATTTATATATATGTAATATGGGTTGTATTAGTTCTATATAAACATTATAAAAGGGATATATAGGCATCATACCCTCCAATATAAATATGAATCTTTCACTATGTAAGCATCATGATCTACATAAGCATAAATTTGGTTCTATGTATCATTGATTGTTTTTTGAATCATGCTTGTAATGGTTATGATGAAAATATGGGCACTTAATTGAGTTCACCTCATTATTGGTATTCTAGGTAATTTAGGAAAGGTATGGTCAATTTGAATGATTATCTGGTTGAAATATATGATCATTTTTCAACTACATATAGTCAACTAAAAGGTATGTTCACTATCTTACCTCATGTTGTCTATCCATATGACCACTTTTTATGGAATATTGTTTTTTACCGTGTTTTAGTTTCTTACTAGTGGGTGTTTTGGTGAGTGTGGGGAGTCTAAAGGTCACTTATGAGAAACACTAACTCTTACACACCATATTGATATTTTATTTTGTGTATAAGTTCCCATAGTTCCTCATATATTAGATTAATGTGTAATGCTAAAATGGGGTAAACAATGATGTAGAAATTTTTTGTGGATGTTCTGGTGAAAAGTATGATATCAACTTCAAATAAAGAGTTCCATGAACAATATATATATGATTCCATATGAGTAAAGAATTTATAAGAGAATAATGAAGGATATTTATCTGAGAATAACCGATTGAAATAAACCGATTCATAAGGTGATTTACGAGGATGACTTGAATCAGAATCTAAAGAGTTTAAATGGGATGATAAATTGAGAATATCTTGGTCTATTAAAATGACTAGATAAAATATGAATCATATGATTTTAGAGTTTCCATATATATAATATGGATAATAATTTCCATGTGATATTATATTTTGAATATAAGAATATTCAAGAAAACAATACTGCAAGAAAATGTTGATAACACGTGAAAACCATGTAATAGAGAATTATGAATGAATGATACACATATATATCAAGGAAAAATAAATAATTTGACTATGGGACATCTTTAAGGAAGTAGAATTCAAATATTCTTAATTATTCAATGTGATAAGGAGAACCAGATCATTAAATGAACTAGAGTGCAGAAAAAGTATGATATACAAATCATTAAAATGACCTAGGGGAACATGGTATGAAGTATCAATATCAATATGATATTCCAATTCATTTAGTAATGGAGGAGGACCATCATAAAGAGGTGAAAAGTTCACCAGGAGTATGATGTAGGTCTTTTTTATTGAATATTTTATTCAACATTTTTTGTATCTTTTAGTGGATTTTGGAATCCCTGTATATTATAATAGAAACTATGTTGTAGAATATTGTGGAAGTTGGTGGAGAATCCATATTTAGGGGTAAAAAGAAAAGGGAAAAGAGTAGGTCTCTCAGAAAAACCTTTTAAATAGAATTTCATGGTATCTATCTCGTATTATTTACCCACATGAGGTGAGGATATGGTATTAAAATAAGTGGACTGAGAAAATTATGAAGTTCACGATGATGAACTAAATAGGTTAATTTATAAAAGGAATGTACCCCTAATTCATAATCCATCACTCAGTGGTACCTAATTGGTCCATGGGCTCTATTATTGGTTTCATAGTGATGTTCATTATAAAGATACAAGGAATATGTTTTTGGGATGTATATAATCTTAAATTGATAAACATTTTTTCGAGTACCCTCCATTCATTTCACAAACTACCATAGGTGGAAGAAGGTAAATTATCCATACCTCCTTCCACCCAATCTAGATTATATATATTTGTAGTGGGTTATCAAATTGACTAGAAAAATTTGGATTTAGATGGAAAGGATTAAAATTTCATCATAATTTATCTATTAGAAGAATTCGTCACAAATATAATGGGAATTTAAATTTTAAAGGAAATACGGAACAAATTGAGAAGCGTTAATGAAGGAAATATCAATGATATGGAATAAAAAAATCAAATTTATAGGTGATGTATTGAGGGAATTAAAAATTATTATGATGGTGATATTGATGGATATTTCACATAGGTAAATTTGATACTCATATATAATATACGGGTTTTAGAGAATCCAAATAACAATATAATTATCAAAAATACAGTGAGAAATTTTACAGGAAGGTTTGATCTAAAAGCATTCACATTAGAAGATAAAAAATATCTTAATGTAACTCTCTATTGGGGAAGCCACTGAACTGGAAGTCTTGGATTGTGTAACACTTAGACATAGGCATGCCTCCTCATATGCCACATGATACTGACTAGAATCCCTTGTCTATGATTTTACCTGAGGAGACTATACCTGAATATGAGAGTAGAAATGTCAACAGAAATAATAGCCACAATATAAATCTAGATTTAATAAAATAGAGAAATTAAATATAGGAAAGTACTAATAAATACTCAATATCCCGTTAAATAATCAATGAACTATATACAATACATGTCAGGAAAGGCATACATCAACTATAGGCTATAAACAATAACTCAATAACAAAAGATAAAATAATAGATAGGCCATTAAATGGACACAAGACCTAACGTAGTCCGAAAATAACACACTCAATCCTTAAAACCATGAAATCATCAACATTATTTAATTATTTAAAATTTCTCCAATGATGTAAATTTCATAGGTGCTATGGTAGCCAAATGCAATGTTATCTCCAATAGGGTGTTGTATAACTCAACAAGCCACCACCACCAACAAACCTAAAATATATAGTCATTAAAAACTATCCTGAAGGTGTGATCGAAGTAAATAATTAATTATTGTTAGTTTCTTATATAATATATTACTAGTTTAAAAAAATATGGAAATACACATCAATTATTAGGCTCTATAGTGATTCCTAATATCAGTCTTAACTTTCTATAGCCATCATTTGTGTAGAGACCCGAAGCCTGACGTACATGGACATTACATTACATTTGCGGAATACTTAGTACATAACAAAAACACACACAAGGACCGTAATAGTTTAGTGTCTTTGGAAACTCGGAACGTAATCTTCTAATCCTGGTGAAAGATCTTCAACATCTCCCATAAAGATCTTCCCCCTTTTTTTTACCTAAAACCTTTCTTTATATCCTGGGGAAAAGGAAACATAAAAGGGTGAGCTCAAATGCTCAGTAAGGGTAAACAAAAGAAATATCAATCACATAATTTTCATAAGAACATAACTTTTTTTGGAAATCTTAACCTGCAAAAGAGAGCATAATTTCATAACATGGGATAAATCATAGTAGTGAAATGAAATCATAACTTAAAACATTACTCATTGTGGCATACACACATAATCATGGAAAATCATTTCTTGTTAGTCATGACTCATTGCCAAGACTATCTTAGTGGACAAAGTCCCTTTCTGAACCGAGTTCACTCCTCGTTTCAGTCCTGTATCACTGAACCGAAATAACCTTCCGTTCCAGCCATGTCTATCTCATGAGATATAAAATCTTTACCCAATGCATTGGAGGGAGATATAGGTCCCACCCATCTTATAATGAATCCTTTCTTATGTGTGCCACATAATCATAAAACATACATCATCGCATAACACATATAACAAAAATGGGATTCTTGAAACATCATGACATCATAAATCAATTCATATATGATAAAGGAATTCATAAACATAATTCCATCACAACATAGTCAAACCAATGTAAAAATATGGATAGAAACAGAACCCTTTATTATCTTAGATGGAAAATAATTTTGATAAAACACTTGTATTGAATTCTTGAGGAAAATATCCTTTCTTCTTCAAAAACATTTTTCCTTTCATAACATGTCATACAACTTTAAAATAAAAGAAGTTGATTAAAAATAAACTTGAAAACTTTTAAAGGAAGCTTCTTGGAAATAATGTTTTAAAAATCCATTCTTGTCGTATAAGTTAAAAAAAACATTCTTCGTACTTTTGTCGGAAAAGTCAAAAAGTACCTCGTACGGAAAAACGACAAAAGATTCCTTTCATATTCATTACTAAAAACTCACCTAAGGGTAAAATTGGATTTAAACTATTGTAAGTGGATGGAAACAATATTACATATTGAGGGAACATGGATGTGGATGATAAAATACACCCCAGTAAATACTTACGAATAAACAATCTCGGATAAAAATGAGATTGTGATATTTCCCTTACCTTAGGTCCGACTTGATTTGTAAGTGTCCGAACCTCCTGTATAATGATTTAAATCATGTTATTGACTTATTACAGAATCATATTCATTGTTATGATATCATATATGGTTCACTTATGACATTATATTACCCGTTCTTTTGTAAATTCCATGTTAAAGAAGCGTTTTGGGTAAAATCGTTTCATTTATCGTAGGTGTTTTGACTTGTTGTTCTTGACATCATTATTACTTATATCATGATTTACTTACTTCCAGAATATAAAATATGATTTATATACCATATATATTCAGTATATATATATATAATAGGTAGATAAATAAAATGAAAAACACCGTTCATGGAGACGGTAGTCCGTACGTACGCATGAACGCTGTTTTCCTTTCCTTATTTTCTTGAAATGGAAGTAAGTAGATGTCATACATATGTATATACATAAATCCAGTAGCCTTATAATGTCATATATTTCATTATTATTTCTTATATATAAATTATAATCATTCTTAAATGGTTAACATGGAGAATGAATCTCATCGCGTCGTGGAGACGGTATTCCGTACGTACGCACGAGCGATGATATCATTTCTATAAATATTGAATTGAATTGGAGTGGATTATACAATATATCAGAATCAATATGATGTTGTAATAACTATGTATAGTTATTCTTTACACCATTATACCCATCCATGTAAGGTGGTGGTGGAAAATAGATTACACCACGGCGTGGAGACGGTATTCCGTACGTACGCACGCGCGGTGATTTCTTTTTCCGTAGGATGGATAGATGGTGAAATAGGGTTGTTTCATACTTATAATAACATATCAGTATATGAGTGATACTGATGTTATTACTTCATAATGAAACAACCTAAGAAGAAGAAGTGGAAGAAGAAATAAAGATGAAAGAATTGGTAACGGTAATTACCTCTTCTTTGAAGTGCCTCTTTGAGACCTCCTCTTAGGGCACTAAAATTGGTCTTTGAGGAAGACCAGAACCTCTAGAATGTTGCTAGGGAAGTGGAGAGAAGAAATTGGCAGGGGTTGGCCGAGCTTGAGTGCTCAAATTGGTGTGAGGAGGAGGGGGAGGAGGTGTCCTTTTATAGGGGAGGAGAGGGGCACCTTAGGAATATCTCAAAATATTATTTTATATTAATGTCAAAATCGGTTTATAATGGTTCCAAAGGGTCTTATTTCTAAGATAAAGTGGGTATGGGTCGAAATCCTATCAACCAATAGGATTTAGACAAGTTTAGGGTATTATTTTAACCTTATCAATTAGATTTAACTCTAAGTTAAATAATTTAACTTTTACCGTGTCTTTTTGTTTTCTTTCACTATATGGTTAATAAACTTACTATAACATGCCAAACGAACCCCAAATTGTTTATTATTAATATATATATCCTTATATAAGTAATTTGGCCGAACCTTATATTTTTAGGAATAAAATAACAATTAATAATATAATATTTGATTTAAAAACTATTTTGTGTCAATTTTGACACTATTTGATATATGATTTTTGTGAAAGTCATAACAGAATTATATGTTCGAACCAAGTTGATTAAATCATCACTAATATATCATAGTAACCTATAAAATTAGTGTAATTCATAAAAAGTCTTAAATTACATTTATTTTGGTATTTATATTATCAATTATGTCAATATTTCATTAATAAGATAATTACTGCATCATCTTTGTGTCATAAATAAATTATATTATTTGATGTCTAAAAATTACAAATAAAATACCATCATGTAGGAAATCTTTTTATCTTTCTAATGAATACTTATAGTCTAATTTATCTTATGTATAACCCCATATTAAAAATGATTTACTTATTAAACTTTGATTTTAACTATTTTAACTCTTCTTTAAATAAATTAATAATAAATGTCCAAATCTAATCCAAGTGGGCCTAAATGGTCATATTTTATTCCTAAGTTTGTTTTTGGTCGAATTACACTTTTCCAATAGAATTAGGACATGTGTTAGGGTAATATTAATATCATATTTACCCTTAGTTACCTTATTTACTATTAACCGTGGTAAAAAAAGTAAAAAGTTACTATTCACCAAAAAATTATTTTCATCTCATTGAACCACATTTTAGTCCTTGATATTAACCGTGTCTCTCGGATTTTCGAAATTCTATTCACAGAAGCGGTAAAATTATGTTTTATGCAAAATTCAGTTTTTAACCTACCACTTAGTAGTTTCACTATTCATCAAAAATTGATGTTTTTCAGAATAATGCCAAAATTTCATCCCAAGCTATATTTCATATTCCGAATTCAAAAATGAAGTCTATTTTACCAAATTCATAACATAAAAGTTGCATTAATTAATTTTATAATTAAATCCCGCTGTTAAAACAAATAGCGTGTTTTTAAGAAACAATATCTATCAAAAGATTGACACTTGTTTATGTCTAGTTTAAATGTGAAATTACGTCCAATGACCAACATTGTATTAAATTGTAAAAATATATTCTAAATATACTTTAAAACCACTCAAATTAATGATTTATCACTATTAATTATTTCGATTAAAAAAGTTGTTTTTAATTATAATTTAGTAATTTTCACTATTCATCAGAATATGAAAGTTATCCGAAAAGTACCAAAATTTCACCTTAGGCTAAATTCGATACTCCGAATCCAAAAATAAAGTTCATTTTGAAAAATAAGATTTACTGGATTTCAAAAAGTGGTTATTACTATTCATAACGGCTAGTTTTAATAATATTTTTATAGCATATCGTTGTTTAGTGAAACTCGGTATTGCGTACTACACACGCTATCGAGGAAGATCGCGATTGCGTGTAATGCAAGACAAGTCAAGGATGTGTGTTGTGCAAGATCCTTTTGGTGTAGCGTACAACACAAGACATTAATAAAATTAAAAAGAATATTTTTTTATAAAATCTTGGGCTGTTACATTCTACCCCCCTTAAAATGAATTTCGCCCTCGAAATTCGTCGGGGTTATAAATGGTTTACTATTTGAAAGTTTCTTTAATAGAAACCCACATAGTAAAAGGGAATACCAAAACATGGCTTTAAAAACTAAAGTATGAAATGTAACGATTACCCAAATAAACTAATCACTGGGTTTCCACATAGGTGAAAATATGGATATGGAAGAGAAATCTAAGCATCATGTTCTGATGGAGAGTGGTAGAGAACATGGCTATGGAAAATCCAGTAATCACAAATCCATAAATTTGTGACGATCTAAGGTACCATCTGATTTCATCAGGTATAAGATCACTAGGACAACATTTTTGGTTTTCAAGATCATTTCCCTAAAGTTGAAAATTTGAATTAGAATAAATACTTACTTTATTTTGGTACAATCTCACTGTTGTTCGTGCTTTGAACAATTTCCACTTCATCTCTTAAATAAATGAAGTTGAATTTGTTATTCGTGAAGTGTTAGCAGATCATGTGATAGAATGACAGGTCATTCCATCTGTCTCAAACAAAAGGTTAGCAAAACTTATATACATAAGTCGATCTATAGTTAGATTAATCATATATGGTTCCTAAAATGGACTTATACTTCATATATCATACTGCTTAATATAATAAAACTAGTTTCTACTAAACAGGGACTTCCTGTAGGTCAGTGGTAGGCGATAAAGGCCAGTCGCACTTCGGTTGTGGGTTCGATTCCTACAGCCTTGTCCGAAGCGATGGGCTGTCGCCCGTCCTGCAGGTTGTCCTTTTTCTAAAACTATATTACTATAACATCCCATCAATAATATCGAAAAAAAAACTTCTATCCTTAAACAATACTAACTTATGTCCAACATAATTCATTCCAATCATTAGGCTCATAATACTGCAGTCCATTCTCATAACATAGTGAAAACGATTACCAGAGATTTAATACCATCGTTGATCCCCATATATCATAAGATATATCTTGTTGGTCACATTCCAAACATTCAAAGTCCTTAATCGTGTATTCTCTTGAATACCTTAGTGAAAACATGAGTGCAGTTAAAAGTTAACACTTTCCACATACCAAAATCCTCAAAATTCTATATTCTCAAACCATGATATCACTTAGTCCTTATACCAATCATGAGCTCATGAATACTATTAAACATTTCATTTTCTCATTTTCCCTTCATTATGCGCATAATATCTCAATCACTTTGAATACCACATTAGACCAATACATAAATATTCCAATACTCCATGATAAAACATTATTTTGGAATCCCATTACATAAACACTTAATCATTCCACCACATCATTGTCATATTCAACATCGCCAATAGTGATCGCATGTGACTTCCCTTTGTCCTTTGCCTTATGTGGTTGCTCATGTTGATCATCACTAACCCTTGGATTAGGGCAATTATTAGCATAATGCCCCATTTCTTTGCACATGAAGCATTGAAGTGTTGGTTGTGCATTTTCTGCAGTGTTTGCTTTATTCACATCATTAGAAAACCTTTTTCCATTACTTCGACACTCAGCTGCTCGATGACCTTCTTTTCCACACTTAAAACATTTTCTAGTCCCTTTAAGACAATCTCCACCATGCTTCTTTCCACACTTTGTGCATAAGGAAACATTCATCTTCTTTTCACCATTATTCTGGGATTTCTCCTTGAACTCCATCTTTCGTTTCTTGTCAAAACCATGAGATGGATATGTAACACCAACTTCCATTTCTACCTTGATAGCACAACTCACAATTTCTTCATAACTACTGAAGTCTCTTATAGCTAATGCCCTTCGAAGACTTGGTTTTAAGCCACTGAAAAATCGATCAACTTTACTTTCAGGTTGGATGATAATTCCAGAAGCATACCTTGCAAGTCTTGTAAAATTTGCTTCATAGGTACCAACAGATTCATCGTCCCTTTGTTTCAGTTCAAGAAATTCTTTCTCCATCTTTGTTCGAAGAATACGAGGGAAGTACTTACTGAAAAACAAGTTCTTGAACTCGTCCCATTCCATGGACTCAATTTCATCTCTTGGCCTCGTATTCTTGATAAGATTCCACCATTGATCAGCTTCACCTTCCAAACGATATACTGCTAAGATGACTTTATCATGTTCAGAACATTGAAGAACTGAAAATATCTTTTCAGTAGTACTGATCCATTGTTCAGCCACAAGTGGATCAGAAGACCCACTGAAAGAAGGTGGACGTTGCCTAATGAAGGACTCAATAGAATATTGTTCCCTTCTCTGCTCATTTGGAAGTCCAGAATGATTCATAGCTTGTGTAAGTATAGCAATAAGATTTTTCACTCCATCTCCCATAACATTTGTTTGTTCAGGAGGGCAATCATTGCATTGTCCATTGCATTGATCAACACGGTTCCTTCGGGTTCCAGCCATCGTCTAAAACCCAAAAAGAATAGTGTGAGAGGCAAAAATCATGCTAGGGAAAACAACATAATAAAGGGGGAGTACCTTCAATATCCAACATCTTAGGTTTAATTCTATGATCGTTAGCGTAATTCTATTACTATAATTTATACGTATACTTATCCCTAGGGACATCCCTAGACATACCTTAGAAATATCTCTAGGGATCTCACTAACGTTTTCGCATCCTAGTTTCCAAAGGTTGACTAAACCTTTCCTCTGATACCAACTGTAGAGACCCGAAGCCTGACGTACATGGACATTACATTACATTTGCGGAATACTTAGTACATAACAAAAACACACACAAGGACCGTAATAGTTTAGTGTCTTTGGAAACTCGGAACGTAATCTTCTAATCCTGGTGAAAGATCTTCAACATCTCCCATAAAGATCTTCCCCCATTTTTTTTACCTAAAACCTTTCTTTATATCCTGGGGAAAAGAAAACATAAAAGGGTGAGCTCAAATGCTCAGTAAGGGTAAACAAAAGAAATATCAATCACATAATTTTCATAAGAACATAACTTTTTTTGGAAATCTTAACCTGCAAAAGAGAGCATAATTTCATAACATGGGATAAATCATAGTAGTGAAATGAAATCATAACTTAAAACATTACTCATTGTGGCATACACACATAATCATGGAAAATCATTTCTTGTTAGTCATGACTCATTGCCAAGACTATCTTAGTGGACAAAGTCCCTTTCTGAACCGAGTTCACTCCTCGTTTCAGTCCTGTATCACTGAACCGAAATAACCTTCCGTTCCAGCCATGTCTATCTCATGAGATATAAAATCTTTACCGAATGCATTGGAGGGAGATATAGGTCCCACCCATCTTATAATGAATCCTTTCTTATGTGTGCCACATAATCATAAAACATACATCATCGCATAACACATATAACAAAAATGGGATTCCTGAAACATCATGACATCATAAATCAATTCATATATGATAAAGGAATTCATAAACATAATTCCATCACAACATAGTCAAACCAATGTAAAAATATGGATAGAAACAGAACCCTTTATTATCTTAGATGGAAAATAATTTTGATAAAACACTTGTATTGAATTCTTGAGGAAAATATCCTTTCTTCTTCAAAAACATTTTTCCTTTCATAACATGTCATACAACTTTAAAATAAAAGAAGTTGATTAAAAATAAACTTGAAAACTTTTAAAGGAATCTTCTTGGAAATAATGTTTTAAAAATCCATTCTTTTCGTATAAGTTAAAAAAAACATTCTTCGTACTTTTGTCGGAAAAGTCAAAAAGTACCTCGTACGGAAAAACGAAAAAAGATTCCTTTCATATTCTTTACTAAAAACTAACCTAAGGGTAAAATTCGATTTAAACTATTGTAAGTGGATGGAAACAATATTACATATTGAGGGAACATGGATGTGGATGATAAAATACACCCCAGTAAATACTTACGAATAAACAATCTCGGATAAAAATGAGATTGTGATATTTCCCTTACCTTAGGTCCGACTAGCTTTGTAAGTG
The DNA here is from genome assembly GCA_963277665.1 of Viscum album. Lineage (NCBI taxonomy): Eukaryota > Viridiplantae > Streptophyta > Magnoliopsida > Santalales > Viscaceae > Viscum > Viscum album. Next base: position 850,883,179 of record OY728157.1, on the reverse strand, counting down.
TCCGAACCTCCTGTATAATGATTTAAATCATGTTATTGACTTATTACAGAATCATATTCATTGTTACGATATCATATATGGTTTACTTATGACATTATATTACCCGTTCTTTTGTAAATTCCATGTTAAAGAAGCGTTTTGGGTAAAATCGTTTCATTTATCGTAGGTGTTTTGACTTGTTGTTCTTGACATCATTATTACTTATATCATGATTTACTTACTTCCAGAATATAAAATATGATTTATATACCATATATATTCAGTATATATATATATATAATAGGTAGATAAATAAAATGAAAAACACCGTTCATGGAGACGGTAGTCCGTACGTACGCATGAACGCTGTTTTCCTTTCCTTATTGTCTTGAAATGGAAGTAAGTAGATGACATACATATGTATATACATAAATCCAGTAGCCTTATAATGTCATATATTTCATTATTATTTCTTATATATACATTATAATCATTCTTAAATGGTTAACATGGAGAATGAATCTCATCGCGTCGTGGAGACGGTATTCCGTACGTACGCACGAGCGATGATATCATTTCTATAAATATTGAATTGAATTGGAGTGGATTATACAATATATCAGAATCAATATGATGTTGTAATAACTATGTATAGTTATTCTTTACACCATTATACCCATCCATGTAAGGTGGTGGTGGAAAATAGATTACACCACGGCGTGGAGACGGTATTCCGTACGTACGCACGCGCGGTGATTTCTTTTTCCGTAGGATGGATAGATGGTGAAATAGGGTTGTTTCATACTTATAATAACATATCAGTATATGAGTGATACTGATGTTATTACATCATAATGAAACAACCTAAGAAGAAGAAGTGGAAGAAGAAATAAAGATGAAAGAATTGGTAACGGTAATTACCTCTTCTTTGAAGTGCCTCTTTGAGACCTCCTCTTAGGGCACTAAAATTGGTCTTTGAGGAAGACCAGAACCTCTAGAATGTTGCTAGGGAAGTGGAGAGGAGAAATTGGCAGGGGTTGGCCGAGCTTGAGTGCTCAAATTGGTGTGAGGAGGAGGGGGAGGAGGTGTCCTTTTATAGGGGAGGAGAGGGGCACCTTAGGAATATCTCAAAATATTATTTTATATTAAAGTCAAAATCGGTTTATAATGGTTCCAAAGGGTCTTATTTCTAAGATAAAGTGGGTATGGGTCGAAATCCTATCAACCAATAGGATTTAGACAAGTTTAGGGTATTATTTTAACCTTATCAATTAGATTTAACTCTAAGTTAAATAATTTAACTTTTACCGTGTCTTTTTGTTTTCTTTCACTATATGGTTAATAAACTTACTATAACATGCCAAACGAACCCCAAATTGTTTATTATTAATATATATATCCTTATCTAAGTCATTTGGCCGAACCTTATATTTTTAGGAATAAAATAACAATTAATAATATAATATTTGATTTAAAAACTATTTTGTGTCAATTTTGACACTATTTGATATATGATTTTTGTGAAAGTCATAACAGAATTATATGTTCTAACCAAGTTTATTAAATCATCAATAATATATCATAGTAACCTATAAAATTAGTGGAATTTATAAAAAGTCTTAAATTACATTTATTTTGGTATTTATATTATCAATTATGTCAATATTTCATTAATAAGATAATTACTGCATCATCTTTGTGTCATAAATAAATTATATTATTTGATGTCTAAAAATTACAAATAAAATACCATCATGTAGGAAATCTTTTTATCTTTCTAATGAATACTTATAGTCTAATTTATCTTATGTATAACCCCATATTAAAAATGATTTACTTATTAAACTTTGATTTTAACTATTTTAACCCTTCTTTAAATAAATTAATAATAAATGTCCAAATCTAATCCAAGTGGGCCTAAATGGTCATATTTTATTCCTAAGTTTGTTTTTGGTCGAATTACACTTTTCCAATAGAATTAGGACATGTGTTAGGGTAATATTAATATCATATTTACCCTTAGTTACCTTATTTACTATTAACCGTGGTAAAAAAAGTAAAAAGTTACTATTCACCAAAAAATTATTTTCATCTCATTGAACCACATTTTAGTCCTTGATATTAACCGTGTCTCTCGGATTTTCGAAATTCCATTCACAGAAGCGGTAAAATTAAGTTTTATGCAAAATTCAGTTTTTAACCTACCACTTAGTAGTTTCACTATTCATCAAAAATTGATGTTTTTCAGAACAATGCCAAAATTTCATCCCAAGCTATATTTCATATTCCGAATTCAAAAATGAAGTCTATTTTACCAAATTCATAACATAAAAGTTTCATTAATTAATTTTATAATTAAATCCCGCTGTTAAAACAAATAGCGTGTTTTTAAGAAACAATATCTATCAAAAGATTGACACTTGTTTATGTCTAGTTTAAATGTGAAATTACGTCCAATGACCAACATTGTATTAAATTGTAAAAATATATTCTAAATATACTTTAAAACCACTCCAATTAATGATTTATCACTATTAATTATTTCGATTAAAAAAGTTGTTTTTAATTATAATTTAGTAATTTTCACTATTCATCAGAATATGAAAGTTATCCGAAAATTACCAAAATTTCACCTTAGGCTAAATTCGATACTCCGAATCCAAAAATAAAGTTCATTTTGAAAAATAAGATTTACTGGATTTCAAAAAGTGGTTATTACTATTCATAACGGCTAGTTTTAATAATATTTTTATAGCATATCGTTGTTTAGTGAAACTCGGTATTGCGTACTACACACGCTATCGAGAAAGATCGCGATTGCGTGTAATGCAAGACTAGTCAAGGATGTGTGTTGTGCAAGATCCTTTTGGTGTAGCATACAACACAAGACATTAATAAAATTAAAAAGAATATTTTTTTATAAAATCTTGGGCTGTTACAATTTGTGAGTTTCTAATCATGGTATACATCATAGCATCACTGGTTTCACGGTATAAAACCAGCAAAATTTTGTTCACATTAATTTTATATAATCTATGCGGATCAACTAGGAATTACGTTTTTATATGTTCCATAAGTAATCCAAGGGTGGTAACCCATGGAATTCCAATTTACCAAGTATACCAGTTTGAACTAATGGAATAGTATATGATATTAAGAAGCCTAAAATTATTATTATCCATGGATTACACCCATTTCATTCCAATAAATATCAATCCAAATTTAGGGATCTCATATTGTGACAATAAACCAGGGTACCCAATAAGAATCCACGAAATCAATAAATAGAATTATATATATAGACATTAACTAAATCTAAGGGGAATATTCACCAAGTATATCATTGTAATGAATCTTGGTGGGACCTATTGGCTTACTAGAGTAATTTTATAACATTTATTATCATTTAATAAATGGGTTTCATCACATCCCAACTTTCATAAAAGTCCCAAATTGGAATATAGGGATCTCTTGTGACATTTAATACCAAACAATTCCATATAAAATCCCTAGAATTCTTATAATGAATTCGAATCAAACATCAAATAATGTGAAACCTATTCCATTAAATCAATTTATTCATTTTTTAGGAAACCAATTCCCTTGTATTCCATTTCCTAATTTCATATTACATGCACACTAGTTACATTAAGGGATTACCAAGAAATTTCTTATTTCTTACTCAATAATTAACATTTTAATCATATCACCCATTTATTTTTCTTCCAAAATTATATTTAATCCTTTTATATTTTATCAATATTCTCATATTCCGAAGGATTTATTATTTTAGGTTAAATTCACAATATATAATGTAAAATTTATTATAGGTTGTTTATTAGAACTCTATATAACTAACAAAATCATTTAACAATTCACCTTACAGTTCAGTGGTCACAATCCAAATTGCCCAATTCATAGGTCAAAAGTAAAATTTGGCATCCCCGTACAAAAATAACATTTTATATGATTAAGGTAATTTTCAATGGTATATTTTAATAAAGAAAATTCATCTTTAAGAATTTAATTATTTTTAGTTCTACCTGCGACCATGTGGACATGGCACACTACCACATAAATATAAAAAATAATCAATACTATTAGTATAATTTAAGGAACAACCTACATTTTTACTGTGAGATTCCATAAGTTTAATATTGGTCATTGATTTGGGATAATCTAGTAGAGATAAAAATATGTAGGAAAAATACATTGAAATATAGAAAACAAACACAAATGATGAGAAATTAATTTAAATAAAAAGACATAAAGAATGAATAAAGGCGAACATGTAGAATTAACTGATGATTTTAATAGAAAGTGATGATAAGAGATTCTGTTAATCAATAGATGAGAAATTCCTATTGAATTTTGGATGAAACAATGTTAGAATACACCTATGACATGCCACTTCTTAGGAAGAACCCCCATTTAATAAATAAAATATTTTAAAAAACAAGACAGGATTTTGTCCTACGGTGATCTAGGTTTTTACACTGTGATGGTTTAGGGAAGGGGATCCTCCCTTAAGCCTTGAAAATTCATGTCATGAATTGATCAATCACACTATTAATGCATGTTTTATATTATTTTTCAACTGTTGACTTTCATGTTTCTTGAAAGCTATATTGGGACACCCATGAACCCATAAACCATTAATACTATAAAAGACACTTATTATAAAATATTTAAATTTTTCAATATATAATAGAAGGGTTGAGGGTTATAGACTCCCCACATTAAAATATTTCAAATTCAATATTCTCTTCCAAATAACATTGGGCCAAACATTCCAACAATACCCTCCACTAAGCGCACATTCCCGACACCATCTCACACATCTCCACCTAGACCCATACCATTCTATCAAAACATATGCACTATAGGAATTGTACTATCATGGGGAGACATTTCATTTTAATAAACCACCCCACTGAGATTATAATCATGGGATGTGTCAGCATCAAGGTCAACATCTCACCAGTGACCCACATATTGGGTCCCACTCATACACATGATCCATGATATCACATACTTTATCTTCAAGATCAATGAATTTCAAAATGAAACCATTAATATGGTTAAACAAATGATTCACCCTCATAATCATTCTATGAAATGTGGTTTCACCCCTTTAAAAAATTGAAAAATAAATCCACCCCCTAAATCAAGTCACAAGACAACCTATCATCCCTGAAACAGGTGATAAACTAGGCACACCCCCTGAATCTAGTCATAGGATTCCTCAGGCAGTTTCCATCCATTTTCAAGCCATCAAAACTTGATCCAATTACTCCTACATGAGTCTTTTCCTGATCAACATATTTCAACAACCTCTAACAAGTGTAGAGAAAACTTCAATGAAGCCAAATGGTTCTACCAAGAACCACTGAATCCCAAGATGTATAATCCTTGTGTTTTATAATCAATCTAAAACACCTACTCAGACTGTCCCAGTAATTGAGACCAAAGAATAAAGCAACTTCACTCCTTATTAAGGTTTCGGTCCTTCCAACACATCACCCAAACCTGATCCACTACTCAAAACCTTACCAGATCATGTACTATGTTGTCGATTAGTATAAAATAATTTACCACAGTTCCCTACTATTAGTGTAATTCATGGGTTTCCAAGACACTGCATATTGTTGGTTGATTCCATATGTCCATACATGTCCATTTCTAAACTGAAAATCTCATTACGACTAGTAATATAACTCCCTATACTATTTATAACGCATGACCTTGCCTCATTAATCACATCAATAGGTTTATACTAAACCAATAAGTCCCATAGTCTGGACCTATTTACCAACACACATCCCTACAGTCACAACCAATCATAAAACAAAACTATTATCTCATATTTTTAATCTATCAAACACTGACCATACTTATTCCATAAATAATTTACCATCCAACACACATACTTTTGTGACATCCACTATTTACACTAAACCCAATATATTGAACCAAAATTAGTATCACAAAGCTAAAACCACCTCTTATTTTGGTTAATCTATATGTCACCTCCGTAATTTACTAGAACTACACAGTATGAGATTAAAAAACACAAAATTTCTAAAAGACCATATATTCATAGTCTAATCACACAGCGACATTCAAGAGTTACCTCGATAGTCCAACAGCTAGTCCCACTACATCAATGGTCTTACCCATATAGAACAATGTACTCTCGAATGATCTTTCACTCCCTAGATTAGGTGTAACCTAATCACGATTCCATATAACTAAAACTCTAATCTTCATGGTCCATTATCCATACATTACCACATATATTGATAGGATGTTACTACTTAAAAACCAAGTTCAATCATCTTTGATCTGTCTCAAAAAAAGGCTTGCATATCCTAAACTAAAATCATATTACCCACTATAGATGAATTCATTTCATTTTAATTCAAAACCATTTTTAGATCTCAATATCCCACAATCCATCCATCATCAAACAATTCTATCTTTATGGGTTAAGAGTTCCTATTCGTTAGAATAAAAATGAAAGGTAATTTATCAACCATTACTAGTTCATTATAATTACACTCATGACACCCAATATAAAACCAAACGAAAACGAGGTTCACACCTTTAAATATTCAATGGTTTAATCCACACCATTGGCCTCATCATTTAATTTTCCCAGAGAACCGACCGAAATGAGTCTCATCAGAATCACATACACATCTCTCATCCTATGTCACACTCTCATATATTCCATGTCAATCTATTCCACCCTCATAAAGGTTTAAACTGAATGAATCATGTTACTAAACCTGATCCAATCGTGTTCTTTTTACCGCAACTAGAACATCACAAATCTCACCCTAAAGCCTCAATCCATCAATCCCACAATACTCTTAACGTACCAAAAATATTAATGCTCCCAAACACAACAATCCTATATTATTTAAACATCCCAAGCTCCCACTCATATGTTTCCCAAACCACAATACAAATGAAATAGTGCACCCTCAATACATTATTTCTTCTAAAGATTCCTCCAAGATCAATGGTTTCTTGATTTTTTAAAACCCAATCATAAATATCCACCGAATCTCTAGAAAAATATGATCTATAAAAATTGGGTCCATATATATTGGCCACCATTCATTCCTCTCTTACATGCTAGTCTCATGAAGCTAAGGGAACCCTTGAAGATTCGCATAACTAGACAATTGACACCATAACAAAACTATTCACATGAGCACCCAAAACCCATGTGCCATTCTAAATATCTAAGGAGGTACTTTTAAACTCACATTATTAACCTAAAGTAATATCCAATGTCGATAAGGACATGAACCTAACTGATCCTTCCCTCAAAATCGTATTTACTACTGATGCACCATCTCCCTATCTTATATACATTTCAAGAGAAAAATTCATATTTAAAATATTTATAGTAGAACCATCCATGGGTATTCCATTTATAGAGTACATATCTCTCTATCCATCTCAAAAAATAGGAATTTCCTCAATGTGTTGATTTTTCAGAGGAATATAAGAATCCTCTACTAAAAACAATGAAACACTTATTATTTTCCAATATTGTATGCCAAATATTATAACCATTATTCTCACACCTAGATGCACTTGAAAAAAAATCTAACACCCTTCATGGGTTACCTTTGTGGTAAAAATGTAAAAACACCTAGCCTGGATTATCTCTAAAGAATACCCATGGTGATCTCCAACCTATCCCACACATCTAGCCCGATATAGGTTAGAACCCAATGGATGACAGTCACCCCTGTTACAATGTCCAAAAAATTTTTTTTGCCAAAAACACACTATTGGGTCTCAAAAAAAGTTCATATCTATCTCATCCTACAAATTCATTGGCTAGGCACAAACCAACATTCTTCTAAAACACCCCAACATGATACGATACCTAGTTCACAAGGAAATACAAAGAACATTGGAGATATCAAATCCCCAACTACTCATAAATTGGGAAAAATAAACTTCCAACATCGTGTATACTAAATATAGAGAGATGGTTTACAATTTTACACTTCCAATTTTACAACAAGAATAAATTTCCATAACAGGGGATCGTTTAAATAAAAATTTAAGAACAATTTATATATTAAAACACATTATCAGTTATTACGGAAATTTTATTTAGTTGAAACCACATAATAATCAATGTAAGTATTCACCTAATTTATCTGTAACAATTAATATGAAGCAGAACATTTATCAATTGAGTTTTACATAAAACAAATGTAAATTACATATTATATAAGAATAAATTTTTAATTTGTAACTAGAATTTTATTTAATGGTGACCGCATGATGGTTAAGACATGTTTTCACATAACATTACTTTTATCTCTTAAGGGATTAGTTCATTAAAATACCACAATACACTTATAAATAAACAACATATAAATTACATTATGCACTTTAAATAGCTTTCCAATGTCACATCCTTGGTAATCAGAAAATGAATCATAGGAAATTACATAAAATTATGGTGAATCATAAGTGTTTGATATGATAAATGTATACACATACTCACTAGCCATATTGAGCCAAGAGATTAAATTGTATAAATAAATAAAATCCCAATCAAGTGCATCACTTGAGGTTAAATATGATCAATCATAAAAGAAAATTCCACGAACAAAAATCCCATACATAGTGATAGGATTTCCCCTCAAACAATGTTTATCCAGTCCCAGAAACATGTTCAAAATCATGTCATAACACACTCATATTCTCATATATACCTTTCCCAAATTGTATGTCAAAATAAATCCCACTATAATACAACTATCTAACACCCCACCTAAGAATCCATTTAATCTGTGCTATAGACCTATTCACTACATAGCCTCAAAAATGGATCATCATAGCCACAAGATTCTTACTAGCTACATGTGTTTTTGGTTTTACCATTTTGTGAAGATGCCTTCATATTAGAGTAGTACCATGAGAAGAAATAATAAAAATCACACACATCAATAAAGAGTAAGACAATGAAATGACATCTATGAAAGTGTCGATAGATAATAAACAACCCATGGAATAATAAACGAGACAGAAACAATACATGTCAAACAAGGAATACATCCACAAAATAATATGTAAAATAACTCATGATTTGATGATTAAATACTAGATAGTATAATAAATAGAAAAGGGTCATATCATAGTCCCATAATCCCATGATTATTCCAAGAAACCATGAAATCAATAACATTAGGTGATTAACCAAACCCACACCAATATTGAAATCATGATAACTAATCTGGTACCTATGTTTCATGGTGGGCTAGTAATTTTATGAGTATATCTCATTATGAAAACACAAACAACATAACTAAAACAAATAGTCAATAAAAAAGTTCATGTACGAGTTTTATATGTAAACCATTATTGATTATAATTATAATTATTATTATTTTAACAACTTAAATATATGGAAGTGAGACAACCAGCGATGCTTGGACTCTGCAGTGAAAATTTACCTCGGTTTGCAGCTGATTTGGAAATCACAATTGAGTCTCTAATCATAGTATTCATGATAGTTTATTTGGTTCTTGGGTATAAAATAAATTTCACCAAAATCACCTTAATATGAGAGAATCCATGTGGCTCAAATGAGAATTCCCACTCTATAAGTCACATATGTAATTCCAGGGGTGACCCTTGACATTCCACTAAATCTATTTTACCAATCTAAACTAAGGGAACTATCCATGACATTCGTAATCACAAAATGATTGGTGTCCTTGACATAAATCCAATGCATTCAACATAAGAAGAAGCTAAATCCGGGTAGCTCCTCCTTTAAAATTCAAACATGTAACTCCATAAGAATCAACGACTTTAATATAGGACATTATTTACACAAATAAATTACAAAATCCATGGAGGATCCACCTTAAGGAATTAATATTAATGAATCTAGTAGAATGACATTTTATTTATCAAGTGTTTCTATAGTATTGGCTATCAATTAATCTGAGGGTTCTATCACACCATATCTCTCATTTGGGTCCTCTTCTAGAATACATGGCTCACCCATGGAAATCTACACCAAAAAAGCCTTTATGGAATCATAGGAATTATTTTATGAAATTCATAGAAGACCATGAAATAATTAAAATCATATTCCAACCAATCAATTAATTCATTTTTTTTGGAATCCAGGTCCATTTGTTCCAATTTACCAATTTAATTTCAAGGCCACATGAGTCATAAAAAAGTTTACCGAGTGATGTTAGGTTTCTTATTCAAGAATTACAATTTCAAAACGTATCACACATTTCATTGTCTTTAAATGTCTAACATTTAATCGTTCTAGGTTTTTGTCAAGATTCCCACATTTCTAAGGATTGACTAGATATGTTTCTGTTCATAATATATATTCGAAAACACATTATAGGTTTATTACTAGCACTCTAATTATCCAACACCATCATTTAATAATAAACATTACTATTAAATGATCAAAACCTAAAATGAGCAATTCAAGTATAAAAACTCATATTAGGTCACCCCATACAAAATTAAAATATTATATGTTCCCAATCATATTAAATGGGATATTTAAACAAGGTATCCTCAATTTTTGATATTTAATTAATTTTATTTCAATAAATGGAATTGATGATATGAAACAAACCAACACAGCCATGAAAAATATGTGAGACTATGTGTAAAATTTATGATGACACCTAATTTATTGCTAATATTGTAAATATATCATATATCAGGATTTGATTCAAGATAATTTTGTAGAAATTAAAAAAAAATACCAATGAAATAGGTAAAAAAATATATAAATGATGTCAAATCAATTGAGATTGAATTAAACTTAAAATTATTGGATGTAGATTTATAGAATTACCTCATGATTCTGATCCAAACTAGTGATAAGGGATTTAAGTGAAATATGTAGGAGAACCCCTCTTATGGGGAGAATAACCCAAAGGATTAAACCCTCATAACATGCACTACCCTAGAGGATCCCACGATATTTTAAAAAATATATAATCTTAAAAAATGGACATGGATGAGCCAAGTTGTGAACTAAGGTATAAAAAAATATTTTTTGGGGAAGGGTGTCCTCAACTCTTCTTCTCCCATTAATGGGTTGAATATATAAATCATGTCATGAATGGCTCCTGCCTACAATTTTTTAATATTAGGATTGTCCATTCTTCATTAAATCAATCTCGGCCCACCCTCGACTTCCAAAACCTTTAATAATAATAAGAATACACACATTATGAAAAAAAATTAAATGGTTATATACACCAGTATAGGGTTTGGGTTTTATAATAATAAATGATGAGACACATTATATACAAATTTTATAGGATTTTAAAGGCACCGAATTTTAAGAAGAAATAAAAATATGATATGGACTTTTAATCTTTGAGAAAAACAAATGTAAAGATGAAGTGGTTGTTGAATCATGTGATCCATATGATATTGAGGATGAGAAATAATTTAACCAAATTTTGACACTTTTATGAAAGATACTTGATATGAAAAATGTAGAGGAAAAGTTAAAATAATTATATTTATGTTATAATTTTGATAATTTTGGTCATATGGAATTTTTTTCTAATGATATAGGATAGAGAATCTAAAACAAATGAGGAAGATAAGAAGATACGAAAACCCAAAAAAATTAGTAAGAGTAAAAGGATTCTTTTAAGAATTGAAATAAGAATTTCTATGATAATGAATGGGAATGGTTCCTTATATAGCATTTTAGATTAAAAATTTAGTTTCTTTAGTGAAGTTGAGAAATGATTTGACTCAAAAAGAGATGATGGTGGTTGAGAAGAAAGGAAAGAACTGGAGGGGTAACTGAAAGGATCATTTGAATATTTTCCTAAGTAGATTACAAAAAAAATTAATGACAATAAGAATCTATTGAAAGATAAGAAAATGGTGGCCGAAGAAATAGTTTATTGGGTTAGAATAGTGGAAACCAATTTTTTAAAGATAAAAAGAATAAGATTATATAATCCAAAAAATGGAATATCATCAGTCATCTTGAGTATAATATGAATGTAATGAGAAAATAATTGGGTGATACATAATCTATATTATATTATTATTTAAAATTAGATGAATAATGTTTGATAACCCACTTATAAGTTAGTTTTGGTTAATGGTAAATTTTCCTATATAATTGATAAAATGGGTCTAGTATGATTTTGACATATTCACTGAATCTATCTCAATATTAGTTTTAATTCCTAAAAATTTTGTTGAAATAAATAATTCTGAACATTTGTGGACTTTGAATATTTTGAGGAATATATCCATATGTAGGGGAGGGAATAATTTATCAAACAGAACACTAACCCCTGGGAAATGTAAGGATTCTATTTTATTAGAACAATAAAAACTTGATGATGGACACATATAGACTCAATCTAGAAGACCAAATTATCAAGGGATATATAGTAGTGGTGGAGTATAAGTATAGAGATATTACTCATGTTGGTATAATATAAAATTATTGAGAATTATACTTGAATCAAGGTATGTATTTAATGGATATATTATATTTATTTCACAAAGGAAACAACCCATAATAAGAACATCACAATTATTTTACACAATGAAAATATTATATTATTTAATAGAGATGTGTGGAAGGTGTGGAAAAGGAGTTAAAAAAGATGAGAAGTGAATAGATATGCTTCCAATAGAAGTTACATATGGTTTATAAGGGGATAAAATTTATTAGGTAATAAAAGAGAAGTCATGATGTACTAAGGATTATATGAATACATATTGTAAACACAAATAATAGAAGCACAAATAAGTGTTGGTAATAAATGAAAGCAACTGGTGATAGAAGAAAATGTTGATTTACATGAAAAATAATCTACCCGTGGTGACTTAGACATTCATAACATGATGAATATAAGAAGTGAGGAAGGTAGACATGATTTGAAGAATTATATGGATATCATTCTAAATTAATGGGAATATGTTTAAAATAAAAAGAAAATGAGCTTTCATTTACCGTAAGGTATGTGAAAACCAATCCACCCAAGGAAGATGTTTAACATAAGAAAGAAGACAATAAAAAATACATGGAACAAAATAGCATATTGAGTGCAAATAAATCCTTCTATGGTGAGATTTTAATAAAAGAGATGTCTATGGTGAATGGAAACTCTTAAAATATGATATTCTTATGATGAAAAATTCTCTTAACATTCCCTTATTATTGTTTATTTGTTAAAATTAAATTGAAAATGGTCCATCATTATGCATAATTCTAGTGAATCATTAACATCTAGACCGATCATAAAACAAGATTATTTTTCTATAATGATCATACCAAGAACACTTTTTATGATTATATTAAATGAACTAATTAATGGGGTGTGATTATTTATAAAAACAATATTGAAAAGAGGATTTATTAAACAATCTCATGAACATTTTTATATGCTTGTTTAAATTTATAGAGTAAATAATTTTTTTATTGATAACTCTATATTAGTTTCCCCTATAATGAGTTTTGAGATTTTTATCACATGTATAGTTGTTTATGGGAATAATTTACAACAATAGTTATGAACTATTTTTTTCAAGTATTGATTTTCATGTGTAAAAATAGGGTTCCTTAATATATTGATATTTTTTAGGGAAATCATGTGGAATAATATTTTATATAAGTAGTTCAAGATATAAATCTGATATAAAAAATAGGCAGTAATGTGTTTTTTTATAATTATAAAAACAAATTTTATATGGTAAGAATACCTATATTTATCCATTGTATTAATTTTCAATATGGGGGATAGGATAAATGAATGTAAATGCACAAATATTGACTTACAAATTTTTAGTTGAGTTGAAAAAATTTGGAGGTCATTGTTCCCATGTGTTGAATTGTATATGTCTTCAATAATGATGTTTGAAATATGTAAATACATTTTTAGTGATAGAAAGTGGTGATTCTTTGGTGATGATTTGGAATACATCCTCAATACATAATATTATTATTATTTCATTAATATTTATGAAATATTATGTTTTTGGTGGTTGAATGAATATTGTACAATAAATCTTGGAAGTATGTTTGAGTTGGTTGAGAAGTTGTAGAATGTATAAGATGATATATATAAGTAAACTGGAATGAAGTAGTTTTGTGTAAACATAATATAAGGGTTGTGTAAACATCATATATGTTTTTTATAATCATCTTAAAAACATACATAAACATGAGTTTATCACTATGTAAACATCATGCTCTCCATAAGCATGAATTAGGATCTCCATAACCAATATATTCATATTAATCAAGATATGTAAAGGTTCTATGATAAATTTTTGTACTGTGTATAGCTGAACCCATAGTTTATCATCATTGTAAGTCAGAAAAGGAATGGTTTGTTAAAATGAATCTCTGGTCAATCCATATACTCTCTTTTCCTCTTCACATAGTTGATTGAAAGGAACAATAAATTTTATACTTCTTGTGGTTGATCCATTTGGTACCATTTCATATAGTCACATTTACCACCACACCATCTTGTATTACCAGTGGCCATTGTTGTGAGTGTGTTGATTCTAAAGGTCACATATGATAAATGAATAATCTTATACACTATAGTGAAATTTAAATGGGTATTTCAGTTTCTATAGTGCTAAAATAAATGATGGAGTAATGATAAAAATGTTTGGGAGCATGCCATAGTGATTTATCTATGTCCATTTCGGTTAATAGTGTGAGATCCATGATAAATATAATGGTTCACATTCTGACATGGAAGATAATGAAGAAGAAAAAGAAAGTTAATAAGATACTTGTAGGTTTTTCCCCTTTACCCTTAAAAGGGGGTTTATCCAAAATCAATAAAAATTTAGGCCCTCGGGCCATTCAGTCTATAAGAAAATGAAGTAGTAGATGATCTGTTAATGAAAAAACTTATGGATATGGATATTATGTGGCACTTCATGACCCCAAATTATTGTGCTCCAATGCTTAAGGATGACATTTGTGGTGATGTTCAATCTTGTTTTTTGTAAAAACCCCTTATAATTCTTGAATAATCATTCATTATATACATACATATATATATATATAAATGAATGTTTCCTCAAGATCCAATATTTTCTAATATAAAAAGGTCCAATTGGAAAAAAAGGCATGATTCCCTGAACATGGATATTTTAGAAGATTTTAAAGTAGTATATTTTACGAAGAATAAAACAAATGAAATAAATTTAGTCTTATGGTGGTTGAAGAGTAATACATGAAAAAATTCTAAATATATTAAATGATAAGATGAATCCAAAATATATCTGCCTAATATGAATGAGAAGATCCAACATATATCCAAAGACCATGAAGTTTAAATATTTTGAATATGGAGTATAACATTCACATTATATTGTTTTGTGAATATAAATATATTCAAGTAAGTGTATAAAATTGTGAGAGAATATTGTGAAATATAAAATACAATCTATGAGATAATTTTGAGAGCTTCATATACATCTGTATCATGTAAAGTGAAATAGTTTGAATCCACGACCCCTTTAAGACATAAATTTTTTGTTTTGTCCAGGTTTTAAAGTCAATGAGGAGAACACGTTTTTGAAAAGATTCCATGTACTTAGCAGGATGAATAACTACAAATTGGAGAATTCTCTTGTGTAAAAAACTGATGAATAGTACATATGCAGATTAGCTAACCCATCTCTATGTGGAGGAGGACCACGATCAAAAGGATTATATTTCAAGAGGAGTAAGTCAGATGTATTTCCTTATTGAATATTTTTATGAATATATCTTTATATTCAAGTGGACTTTAGAATATGTGTAGAGTATAGTGGAATCATTGTTTTAGATGATTTTTAAAATATCTATAAAATACATTTTGGGGGTTATAACCAACTTTAAAAGTATTTTGAATTTAAGCCATACCTTATAAAGAGTGTTTTTGACTTCATATGATTCATTTTATTTATGTACTTGAGGCATGGATATGAGATTAAAATAAGTGGATTGATATACATAATATGTTCAATAGGTTTAATTAAAAATAAAAATACATAAAAATAGTGTCCCATTAATTCACATCCCACTGCGGTACCTAACTGATCCTTAGAATCTATAAATTGACGAAGATTTAGGTTAATTAAAATATGTAATATGTTTACATGATTTATATATAAAACTATAATGATTCACCCTAAACTATAAGTTTTATCATCTAATTTTAATTGGAATAATGTGAGAAATTGGGATCCGAAATAGAAATATATCAAGCCATCTTTTCATCTGGTGAGTGGTTGAAAAAGAAAATCCTTGAAAATTTTCCATAGAAATATTAATGTTAACCTCCCAAAACTTCTTTAAGACCATAGTTATTATAATTATCCTTGGTGAGAACCTAGGGATTAAAAAGGTATTGTTCTAGATTTTTTAAAATTCAAAGCATTGAAAAATGCAGTGCGTAAAGAATATATTAGAAAATGTTTTTAGTGTGTAACTTTCTATAAAATAGAATATTAATTTTGGTGGATTATTATACAAATAAATAAGAGAAAAATGAATTTATAAAATTATTTTCAAATAATATATTCAATGGACAGTGATATTGAGTACTGGGATATGGATCATGAGTGAGAGGGGTTTCAAATATTGTTTCTCATGTGAAAATTATGAGTCAACGGCACACAATATAGTTTTATATTTAAGATGAAATGAATAGTTTTTAATAAAAACTGAGACCAACTACTTGAAGATAAGTAATCACTCAAGTGTGGGGGAATGTAAATAGTAATGATATATAATATTTTTCATATAGTATTCAAATAATAATGTTGTGTATTTTGTTTCATAAACTATTTTTTTCTATTGAAAATATAAATTATGATGTTTTTTTAATAATATTTTTATAATGATAATACAAGAAGATTTTTATGTATTAATGATAATTTTAATACATGATTTATAATATTATTTTCATTTTAATTAATAGGCTGCGATGTGTTTTATAATATATAATAAATAAAACACCTGAGATATTGAATATGAAATAGAAATCATATGAATAATGATATTACATTTAATACAATAAGGATATCATTTCCAATGACTGGATTACATTTTATTGGAATTTCACAACAAGAATAATAATAGTTTCATGTTACTCCCCCTACCACAAAGAGGGAGAGTGATGTAATAATTTTACAAGATATAAGGGTATCCACCACTCTTGACATAACAACATTTATGTTTTTCTATGGTTGAAGTATTAAGAACCATGGAGTTCATATTAAGAGACATTCAAGAGTCATATTTATAATTTGTTGTCATTCAATAAAAATATAGATGATGCGATGTTGACATGATGTTGTTTCTACATATATTGAGGAACATACAATTAGTTATTGATTTTTTTGAGTATAGTGGAGCAACCACCCATTGTAATTTGAAATAATATACTATGGTAATTGAATTTTGAAGGAACACCGTCAAAGTTATCAAAAGGATTTTGTGGTTTTGAGTGAATTATATCTCGTGAAATGATAATATCATGATCAGTCTATGATTTGATGATTTTAAGGAGCATAAAAACAATGTATAGCATCAACTTTGGTATGGGAATATCAGTCGATGGGAAAGTAGCTAATGGTGTATTGGAGGCTATGGTTTGGTGATTTTTTAATAGTAATCATGGAGAATGGTATGTTGTTACTTATGGTTACATATCACATGTATGACATGATTATATTAATAAAGTCATGAAGGAACATAAATATGTATATCCTATTGGTAAGATAAAATAATAGGGTTAATGTGATGTTTCAATTAAAACATGACGAAATCATCCATTAAAACATGAGTTTAAACTAAAACCATTCCCTATAATATCCATATTTCATAACTCTATGAATGAGAATTTTAATTCAGCTACAATTTCATGAATTCACCCAATTAATGATTCCAGTTATCCGAGAACACTAAAAAATATTAATATTAATAATATAGAAGATATAAATGAATCTCAAGCTATAGGAGCAATTGAGAGATCAACACAGACATGTGGAATGTTTCAAATTAAGGGAAATTTTTTTGAATGGACTATATAAACTAATCAAGTAACCTTGTAATAACATGTATGGAAGAAAATTTATACAAATAATAAGGAATATTATAATTTTTATAATGATAAATTATTTAGTTCTAGAAAAAAGATATAAAAGCGTATTTGTAGGTTTAAAATATCAAATGGGTGATGAAAAAGAACATTTTCTGTGTATAATGCTCATATAGATTGTGATGGATTCAAATTGATTGATAATGTTGAGATTGAATTATTTATAAATATTTTTATATAAATTAAATTCAATATGTGTTGAAACAAGGTGATGGAGGATGATCCTAATGGAGATGAAGAAGAGGTTATGCTTGATAATGGGAAAGTATTACTATTTGTACATGATTTTTTTAAATACATATTTGAGGATAAAAATATACACACGATGATGGGATATATGATCTTTTAAATAATCAAAGACATTCATAATGGTTACTTATAAAGTTTTCCATAACACTACTAATTTTTGGGAGTTGAGTGAAGCTCTCTATGGTGTCTAGAGACTAATGATTATAAAGTACCAAAGTGAATATCATAATTGGACGGATGTGTGAGAAAATATCCATGGATTATTGATCATAGAATATTTTGTATTCAGTGAAGTGTATCCCATGGATATGTTTTGAGAAGGCTATTCGTGAATATGGAAATAAAGTGGTAGTGAAGGGTTATTGAAATAATCAAATTTTAGTATTTGAATTTTATAAGACATTATAAATGAGGACAAAGAGATTTAGAAATATTTAAATATTTCATAATGTAATTAAAAGTGGTTTTAAATGTTTTGTAGTGGATTAGAGATTCTTTGAGAGAATTTGAAGAGGTTTTGACATTATTAGAATAAATACAGATTTCTTTGATGAATGATTAAATTTTTATATAGCATTAAATAGATAAGATACTGCTCCGAACAATATAACTATAAAAACAATTTATTTATAAGAATCTAGCTTGAGTCAACCTTACATCACCCAAGTATGCCTGCCACAAGGTAGAGAACATCAATAAACGAAAATGGGTCTCATGTATAACCAAAGAATAAGCAGAGTACAAAGAGGAAAACATGTACATATACATGAGGTAAATAATGTAAACTAAAAAGGGATAAACCTGATCATAAAAAAAGATTAACCACAATCCGAATATCCATGTGACCTTCCCTCACCACCATGTTGTCCTACTATGAAGTTGATGAAAACAATGGGAAGCTGGAAAAATACAAGATGCCATTCCGTTTACCCGGATCTTGTAAAACCACATCGACAAACACCCTTATAAATAATTAGGGTAATAGAATATTTCCAATAAGGATTTAAAAAATGAATATATAAAAATTCTAATACACTGAAATTTTTTTCTCTAGCTTTAAAAAAATCAGTTTATAAATATTTTTTAGAAGATAATTTTTAAAACAAAACATCCTTCTGTTTTGGTAAAATAATTCCATATTCACCAAACAAGGAATATGACAAGTAGATGATAGAAATCATGGTAGGATAAGAAAAAACAACCATGGCTGCACCATAATATGAAAAAGTGAGAAATCATCTATGAAATATTCCATCATGTGTAAGACCGAAAATAAATTACAAAGTGAAAATATTTTGGATCTAGCCTATGGGATATGTACTTAGAAATATAAAGAAAACACTAATATAATAATAATGTTAATTGAACTAATATTATGTATTACCCTAGTTAGTTGATATTAAACCTCTAATCGTATCACCCACTACTATGACATAGTCTCTTTCCATATGCTCTTGAGTTTCACATTGATTTATTATTAACATAAACCATTTCAATATAATTCTCACATTTTTTAAATCATTTTAATAGAGAATAATTACTTCTTACATACTTGAAAATACATTTTTAATCAAAACCACCTTTATGAAATTTCATGAAACACATAGTATTCACAAAACCATTTTTAAAGAAAACCCCTTTAAAAAAATATATTTCATGAAGAAATTATACCTTGATATAAAATCGATCATTTCAATTAAAAAAACCAAACTAATTTTAAAATAAAATAAAGTAATTCATGAATTATAACATTTCTATAAAGTCGCCTAAATAAATAATAGATGAAAACTTTTGAACTTTGATATTGAGATTGGGAATGGGTAGATTATGTCCTAGTGAGTCCAGACCCACAAGAAACAAAATAATACCTATGTTAGACCCCTTGGATATGAAATCCACAACCCAATAAGGATATAATGAGACAAGAGGATACGATAAAAAAGAGGGATATAAGAATAATATAGAAAACTGAAAAAATTGAATATAACTTAAATATATCTATAAAAAAAGAATGATTTCCACTAAGAATCCAATGGGGAATCGTTTAGAATTTCCAGAGAATTTTAGTTCTAAACTAATGATTAATAGGAGGTGATTAGATATAAAAATGATCAGTAAAAAGAGTTAATTTTCATATTTTTATAGTTTTTTATTGGGGAACATAGTTACACAACATGGTTAGAGAATACTTTCACCAACTGTGTGCGGCCTCCCTAAATTGAAATACATGGTACACTATTTTCTTGAATATGTACCATGCTCTTTGGGAATATTGTTCTCATGCCATATGACACCACATAAAACCATACAAACACCCACAAAAAATAATTAGTGAGATAAATGATTTGAAAAAACATGATCAATAAATGAAAAGTGAATCAGGATTCTCACAATGCACATAATATAGTTTTTTTATTTCAAGAACCCACGCTACACCTTAACCATGCACCCGTCCTATTTCCTCCAAATATAGATGTTTTCATCCCACATTTCGTAGAAAACTCTAAGAAAACATGAAGGATAATGAAATATCAAAATAAGACATATCTGAAACATGGAGGGTGTAATAATTATCCCCACCATAATATATTTTTATCCCCATTATTTGATCATGATTATAGACTCACAAAAACAGAAGTCCAATGTTGATTCCTTAGTGATTCCTGCTCCCACATCTCATGGCTATCCCCTATTCACTACTATAATACATAAAAAAGGGGAAATGTGGTAACACATATTACATTATCTTGTTGAACCATAATATGAAATTATTTGTCGATAACAATGGATTTAATATAAATATCAAAATCATCCCATTCAATCATAGGGGAAGGATCTAATTTTTATCTTCTTAACCGGGAAGAAATAAACATGTCATGAATCATAATTAAGTGATATTGAAATTTCAAATGACACACCACCTTACTAATTTGGTCAATGGTCTAAAAGTGTCTACCAAACCTCAGTACCTAATTACCCTACTTACCTAAAAAATGGTGTCCCATGTGAGTTGAAACTCTGAGAAAAACAAAATGACCAACCAAATACTCTATTAGACACAAATAACAATCACCATAGGAATTATGATGACTCTTTCTATAGTAACCTAATCCTTTTACACATATTAATACTTAATTTTTAAACTTAAATAACAAACAAGTCCTACCCGAGGATCACGAGTCCTAGTGTCTTTAGAATACGAGGTATATAATAAATCAAAGTAAACTAAATCAAGACATATTTGTATTTTACTCTAATTAGTGATCTCTTAAATCATTTTGAGTGCCTAAAAATGCATCATATAACTTGGGGAATACATTAAAGAATGTGGTGAGATAAAAACCATGAGAGGGAATAAATTTGATAAGGAAAAATAAAATGTGACTAAAACATATTCCATTATATCATAAAAGCGAAGGATAATGATCAATCACATGGGAGTATAACATAAGGAAAATGGTATCCTTAGATGATAGAAACAATTGAAATTTGGAAAAAGAAAAAAAACAATACATACACATAAGACAAGCCTAACTATAAAGAAAACATCATTTGGTAGAAATATTCCAATAGTTGATTTGTTTTACTACCTAATCCCACACATAATGTCTCATGAGACTAAATCTTTACCCAATAAATTATAGAGTTATATGGGTGCACCCATTATAACATGTTCATTATTATGTATTCCATAAAAGGGAATTAATTACAATGTATATCCATAAGAAATTATCGTGGAATGAAATTGGTTTCATAATATTTCCTCATATCATAATCAAAGGAAATTTCATAATGAAATCATTTTTAAAATGAAAAAAATTCATGTATTACCACATCAAGAGGAAGGGAGAATAATCTTGGTATATATATGAGAGACAAATATAAAAACAATTAGAAATTAAATAAAATATATAAGATATAGAAAAAAACACATTGAGGTAAATGTATTAACCCAAAAAAATCTTGTTTTAGGTATATCCATTACACCCAAAGTAAAAAAATTCCATATATAAAGAAGTTTATTCCATTTAAACCCCCTTTTATTATAAAAAAAAGAACAATAGGATATAAGGTTTTTATTTGAAAAAAACATTGGATTTTATAAATAAATCCAATTATTAATTAATTTTTGTTGTAAAATGTAAATTTATTGATTTTGTATAATTAAAAATAAAACATTCATTTGGTCCTTTGTAAATAAGTTAAAAATGTTCTCTTTAAAATACAAAAAAATATTCCTTTGGAAAAAATTTAAAATAAAGTAAAACGAGGCATAAAATTTTCCTTAAAATTATTTTATATCTATATGAATACATTCATAAAATTATTTTATGAATATGGACATGTAATAGTACGATTTAGAAAATAAAATTTTAAAACATTTAAAATGTTGTTATTATGATAATGTGCCCATTTTTTAAGGCAATAAAAAATTGATCTTAAAAACATTGTAATGATATTAAAATATAGTAAAATATTAATTTTATAATCCACTAAATTATAAAGAATAATTTTATTGAAATATTTAGGAGGATGTGGACATTGAAATAATATAATTAGGTGTGGAAATTTAACAAATTAATTTAAAAAAAATCCCTTTATTAAGATTGTATCATTGAATTGATAACTAATCAATGAAGTGATTATGTGTAAATAATGTAAATCCACAAAAAAATGGAATTAAAACATAATCCAATTAGAGGCTATTTTACACATAATCATGTAATAACATAGTTAATGATGTAAAAGTATAACTCAATGAATGGAAATTAAGTTAAAACCCATTACATCAGGTAGAACTTGTCAGAAACATACATTACCCTACAAGATAATATATATATGTTAATTATATTCTTTATTCATAAGTTTTTTCATGTTTATTATTCCAATTATTTTATTTATTGTCATTATATATTTATTTACTTAATCAATTATGTTTATATCAAGTGTTTTTATAATATTCGAGTCTTATATCCAAAATGACATCTGCGGGATTACTATGATTCAATAAGTCCTTATTACATATTATCCAGAATAATAATTAAGATAAAATTATCATTTTTATAAATAATTATCCTTTTAAAACCAACCATGAAATGTGGATATGAAAAATGAACTACATTATAATCATGGAGACAATTGTTTGTATGTATGACTGAGTAAAATTTCTATTTTCAAATGACCATGAATGAATGAAGGAACGAATTATATTATAATTAGATAATTATAATTAAATATTAAATAAAATATTATTTCTTTAAGTACATATTCATATATAATCCATATGACGCGGTGATGAAAAATTAATTGCATCCCTTCATCATCTAAAAATACGCATGAACAATGGTATCATTTTCAAGTGAGTGAAAATTTAAGAAAATATATGATATATTACATTTAAAAAATGATAAATATATAATTAAAAACATATATATATATATATATATATATATTAAATCCATCATGATAAAATTCCATGAGAGGAGATGATGGGAAATTAATTACATCAATTCATGAGGGGGTAGTTCATTGTACACACAAATGATGGTTTCGTTTCCCATTTGATCAAATAGGATATGGATATAGGTTATGAAATTAGAAAAATATCATCTCAATATATGTTAGATATTTATTCAACTATATCATCAGTTTTTAATAATATTTTAAGGATGTGCATGAAGAAATAAAAAAAAATCTCGGTTAAGAATGATAATTTTTCTTTGGAAAACATTTTTTGTTTTACACTAAATTCCTTCAATGGAGGGTTATCTAATAAAACCAATTCCTCTAGGAATTGTAATGGTAAGTGATGAAGTTATTTAATAAAGAGTTTGATTAATAAAAATAATCATTAGGAGTAGAGGGGAGAGGATATGTGGTGACCTTTAATAAGAGAGGGGAGGGGCACTCTTATAATTTCATAAAGTATTAAATTAATATAAATTAATAACCACATTAAAATGGATGGAAAATGATAATTCGTACTAAAATATTTAGGTGTGTCTGAATCCTCTAAAAAAATTGAATATTTTTATGTGCTATTTTCACCCTTATAATTTTATTTTATCATTTTTTGACAATTGGTGTGTTATTAATGAATTTACTCATTATAGGTCAGTAAATTTCATATAAAAGGTAGAAATTTCAATAAATGGATCAGTGTTGATATTATCAAAAATTACCCATTCAAATTCTTGAATATAGTATTTTTAGGAATTTTAAACCTTTAATAAAACATAATTTCTATATAATATCATTCATGTCAATTTTGTTACTATTCATTTAATTTGACTTTTAAAACATCAAGATCCGGATATAATTTAAAAATATTCTTTTAAAAATTTTATAAATTCTTATAAATATTTAAAAAAATTATTGACCAAAAATTCATTACAATTATATAACTTTTATTTTTTAAAAAATTATTTATACTATTTTTCTTTGAATTAAACATTTATTATGTCGACGATGTGTAAGCATATAAGGAAATTATATATTTTATAAATATTGGAAATTAAATTCCTTTATTAATTTTTTTCATTATTATAAGAATAATCATTGATTTTTTTCACAACATTCATTTTTCCATTGGATAAATCATAAGATATATTTAAAACTAAGAGGGTGACATTTTTTTCTTTTTCTTTTCTTAAATTATTGTATAGGACACTTTCATCGACAAGTGTCCCAAAAATAGGTAAAAATGAAGTATAAGGTGGTATTTTTATAAATTTATTCATCCAATATTATTTAATATGAAAAAATTGCATTATCACTTCATATTAAGAAAATTTAATATTATTTACCACTTTATTGTGGTTATAAATTTTTTATGTTTTTAATATTCATTAAGAAGAAAATATTGTTTACTTATTAAGTAATATATATAATGATGATTAAAAATATAGAAATAATTATACCAAATTAAATCTCTATATTTTAAATAATTTTATTTCATAATAATCTTACCGAGGATGATGAAAAGTGGGTTTGTAGCGAAATATATATTTCAGGGGTATATTGATATTACAGTAACTCTATGACAATAATCTTCAATATAAAAATTTAAATTCATAAATATAGATAAATGTTATACAAAATTAATTTAAATAATTATTAACTAGGATTTATTTTATTAAATTAAATGGAAAATGTTTAGACACTGGAAAACAGTTTAGAAAAATGTGTTTCAAAGAGTAAAAATAAAATTATAGTAAAAATATGAAAATTACTGATTAAAATTAAATTATTTATTTTAAAATAATTAAAATGATCTATATATACCTTTGAATATTTTCAAAACATAATGTTACATTTTAATTAATTTATTTATTGACTAAAAATCACAGTAATTGAAAAATCATTATGTTTTTCTATTTGCTAAAAAATCAATTATTTCAAGAAAATATCAAACTTCTAACTTAAGATAAATTTTATACAATGATATAAAAAATTATTTTAATTTTATAAATGAAATTTCTATAATTTCCAAAAATTAATTACACTATTTTCTCTCAAAAAATAATAAAAATCATTTTCGATGAAAATATATTTTTGATGAACAAAATGACCATTCTACAAATTGAGATATTATTTTTCTATCTATTTATAAATATATTTGTATTTATTATTACATTTATATATATTTATTAAATATTTTAATCTTATTTATACCCACTAATTTAAGTATGTGGTTATAATGAATATATAATAATATTTCATGGTTTGTTTAGGCTTCGTGTTGTGTGTCGTATCTTCCATCGAACATACATTTATTTTTAAAATATAGGGGTGTTATATTATCCAACTATAATAAATTTTATCCTCATAATTTGAACATGATATTAGTAATAAACCATTTTTCATATGAAAATACCTTTGTTGAAGTCCCATATCCTAAAAAGGATTAATAAATCATCCTATTTGTAATAGAAAATGCAAAGGGAATAGGCCATCCAAAATGACACATAACTTGTTTTAAATATAGAAAAAAATTACCTGGAATTTTAAATATAGATATGGAAGAAAATTTTAATTAAAAAATAATTATGGAGAGTGAAAATGTTCATTGATCATAATAAAGTTATTGATAATGAAAAAGTTATTGACTATAAAACAAGAAAATCAAGAGATGTGATAAAAGACCATCAATTCATCAGAAATAAAGGTAAAAATATAATATTTTTTATCATACTTTTCATATATATGAATAATTTAAAACCATATAGACTTGTAACATATGCTAAATCTACTTACTATAAAAGTTGAATTTCATCCTTTAATTGGTTTTTATCATAATATCATATCCTTTTTCCAATGATGAGTATTAATGATAAATTTTCATATTCCCAAATAAATCATGTAAAATTATAATGGATCACATAATTCCATAAAAACATTGAACGTTATTCATACTATATTTAGAAATTAATCCAAACCAAAATGGATAAAAAAAGATAATTATAAAAATTAATAAACCATTATAGGATTAAATAAAACATTAATCACCAAATCCTCAAAAATAACGCCCAAATTTCAACTTAGACAATTAGATAAATTACTAACCATATAATTCTTTATAAAATTCCAAAATTTGATTGAAACCCAAATTCTAGTATTATTTTATCACATATTCATCCGATATTAATTTAACATTTAACTCTAAATAACATCAATCGATCTTAACATTTTGTACCAAAAATGTGTAATCCATAATCAAATAATATTTATAATATACTAACCATTTCCATAAATTATCTAAATCACTATAAATCCATAATAAAATCATACATTATTCCAAAAAGTAATACAATAATTAGATGTTTCATGAATCTTATTACCAGAACATGATTGATCCAAATACATATACAAAATATTTCTTGAACACCAATACATAAATACATTAATCTCAAGGATTGATATACCATAGGTCATTCATTTTTTAATTATTTAACCCTTATAAGAGTTCATTGACTTAATTAAATAGTAGGTTCTCTATATTTAATACTTTGAACTATAAATGATCTATTTTATTGAATTTTTTCCCTCCATTGAAATCCTTATTTTTCACCTACAATTCAATGATTTATTTCCTTATTTTCCTCAAATAAAAAATTTTTATGTTCCATTGAGACAATCTCCTTGGTGTCTTTTCCCACAATCCCGACATGAAGGAAATTTATCATTTCTTCCTTCATGGTCTCCTCCAACAAATCCTTTAATGGATTTCAACCTACTCATCATTGGTTACATTACGAGTGAATAATGTAGATGTTAATAATCATATATTCTGATAACTGATTAGGCATAATCACTATATCATTCACTTCATTCGCTTTATTAATCATCTAATTTAGTTCTCTAGAATCACATCATTATCAATCACGGTTTTTATTAACTTCCTTGTTCTTGGTTCCATCCATTTATCAAGACTATAAGTCATTGTGTAAGAAAAGAAAATCATAATCTTGAAATAAATCATTTTTAAGATGTCTAAATTATGAAATATTATCTTCAATATATGATACAATATGTTTAACCAAGTTAATAAATGATTATCATTTATTGAAATACATAATTATGGTTCATATATAAAATGTGAATTGACCCAATCATATCCCTTGGGAGTGTCAAACAAGGTGCATTGTAAGGGAATAGTCACTGTGCATTAGAATGATTGTTAAGATATAATAAACCAACTATATTTTTGGTTATTACCCCTAGATGAATATGTTCTAAATCCATTTCTACATATTGTATCTAGATAGGGGTGTATTATCTAGAAACTCATATAGTCTCTTCCATACCCAAACGTAATTTTTTTGTCCAATACATTGGAATTATCCCAATTTTTTTTACTAAAGATACATAATCCTTATCCCAAACAACAAATATTTCTTTATATTAAAAAAATGTCAAAATATCATTTTAAACATATTAATATGTAAATTTAAACAAAAATATCAATTTATTAGAGCCAAAATATCATTATTCACAGTGTGTTAGGAAGACTAGGTACATAAGACATTGAAGGAAACTAAAACATAACTTATTAATTTTCTATTCTCTATAGTGAGATCCTGAACTTATTTGAGCTCCTAAAACTGTGAAGGAAAATCAAGGTAATACAAAAAAGAAAGGGGTGACCTAAAAATCCAAGTAATTGAATAAACATGATAAATATATATAACATGAAATTCAAAGGTATAACATGATATCACAAATGATAAGGCACATGAGTTATCACATTGAATCAAAACATAAAGTACATTATATCATAAGATCATCTTAAAATGAGAAACATGGAAGAAAAAAAAGAATGAATTATAAGCCTAGGATAACTCGCAATAAAACATCAAATGGTGGAAAAATCATATAATGGATTAGGTTTACTCCTTAATCCCACACATAATGTCTCAAGAGACTAAATATTTACCCAATACATTAGAGTGGTATCTTGGCCCACTCATCATAACAAGTTCATAATTATGTGTGCCATATAAGGGAATCAATTATAAGGTATAATCATAAGTTATAACAATGGGAATAAATGGATTTAATTGTATTGGATTATATCATAATCAATAGAAATTTCATAACAAAAGAATTTGAAAAATGAACATAAGTCTTGTATTCCACATCAAATGAGGTGAGAATAAACTATGAATATATGTAAGAGGAATATATATATACATAAATAATTTATAATCATTACATATTGTTATGTAGAGAGATAGATGCATCTAGAGAGAAAAAAGTCATAATATAAAGAAAAGATTTGTTTAGAGAGATCACTTACTCCCATAATAAAAACATTTACAAATATAAAAATATCCATTACATTTAAAACTGATTATTTACATAGAAAAAAGGGAATATGGTTTCAATATTATAAAAACAAGGAATATTATACAGAAATTGTAGTATAAAATATTTATTACAGTGGTGGTAAAATTCATTGATTCTATATATATTAAAATAAAACATTACATTTTTCTTTTCAATTAAAGTGAAAATATTCTGTAAAAAAATATGTAAATTGATTCCTTTTGAAAAAAATTTAATGAATGAAAAAATGACATTAAATGTTTTTTTATATTTATTTTTAATGCATATAAATACTTTCATTAAATAATTTTATTAATATGGAAATAGAGGAGAATTATTTTTAAAATAAAATCATTGAAACATTTCAAAATTAGTTATATGTTAAACTATCCCATAAACATTAATTTAAAAATTCATTTTTAAAAAAAATGAAAATACAGTAAAATATGGTCATAATGACCATTATAATCCATTTAATCAATTATATTAATTACTTTTAATCATTTAGAAGGACATGGATAAGGAAGGAAGAAAGATGGGATAGAAACATTAAAGGATTATTTTTTTAAAAGAAATTACCTTACTAAGAATGAATTATTTAAGTAATAATTATTCAATGAATTTATTAAGTGCATAAAATGTAAATCAAAGAAAGAAAATTTAAATAAAAAATAATACAATCAGATTTTATTTTACATATAACCATGACATAACATAGTCAATTATGTATAAGTATAACCCAATGAATGAAAAATGATTTAATAAACCCCTTACCTCATGTTTGAATCATCACATTAGTACATTATCTTCTTGAATAGAACTTTTATGTTAGTTATTAAATTTCTTGAGAACAATTTCGAGTTTATTATCCATATTATTTTATTTATTATGGAGTTATGTTTATTTATTTAACTAATTATGGCCACGTATTATATTATAATGATATTTGGTTTGATGACCAAATTGAATTTGGCAGTATGAATATGGTAAAATAATTAATTATTCCATTATACATAAAAAACTAATGAAATAATAATAATTTTTGTAGATCAGTTACACATTAAATCCTAAAATGAATTATTTTTATTAATAATGAACTATTTTGAAATCATAGAGACGGTAGGTCATGCGTATTCATGAGTAACATTTCCATTTTTGAATAATTAGGAAGGAAATAAAGTAAATATTAATTAATATTGAAAAAATAATATTATGTCATAAATAAAGTAATATATCATTAAATAAACTTATATATATCATCCATGTGATGATGTGATGAAAAAATAATTGCATTGCTTTGTAGAGGTTGTATTCTACACATACACATGAACGATGTAATAATTTTTCCGTGAATGGAAATGTAATAAAATTTATGATATATTAATTATCCATCGTGATAAATATTTACTGAATAATATATATATATATATATATATTAATTTCATCATTATAGAAATCTATGATATGAGAAAATGGAAACTAAGTACATAGGTTCGCGAGGTAGTAGTCATCCATACGCATGAATGATGATTTTGTTCACTAGTTAATGAAAGAGAAGATGGATGATGGTTATTACTATAAAATAATAACATCTCTATATATTTTATATAATTATGCTACTATATTGGTATAATTTAATAATATTTAGTGGTTATAGAATAGTAAATAAAAAAATGACCGGTTAATAATGATAACTCTTCTTTAGATGACTTTTTTAGGGTTACAAAAAAATCGTTACTATGTGGGTTTTATAATTATACCAATTAATCCAATATGTGGTAATTTAATTATAAAAGGTACTTTTAAATGGATGGGATGAAACAAAAGGCCTTTCGAATGTGAATAGGTGAGGATATGGTCTTCCCTTTTATAAGAGAGGGACAAGCACTATTAGAATTTCCAAAAGTATTAAAATAATACTAATCAATTATCAAATTGAAATGAATAAAAATTACCTAGATTCTAGGAAAATATGTGAGTGATACGAAATCCACACACATAATAAAAATTGGACAAATTTTATGTTGTATTTTTACCCTTATATTAATTTTTTTACCTCTTTAAACCCTTTTGACTATTACCGTGGTATTACGGTTTTTTCTCTTTAGGGGACAAAAAATTACCTAAAATAAGAAAAACAAAAAATAAATGGAACATTTTTTATATTAAAGGCCATTTAATGTTCACTTGTATGAATAATTTTTTTAGAAATTTTATCCACTTTAATAAGACATTATTTTTTAGAAAATATCAACAATTACAATTTTTAAAATATTTATAAAATTTGGAAAAGAATTGTCAATAAAATTTTTGAATGTGAATATAAACATTACAAATTTTACTAAATATTGTACAAAAATTGCATAAGAATTTAATGTAATTATAAAATTACTAATAATTCTAAAAAAATTAAAAACATAAAAAATATATTTCATATTTCTATTAATCTTAATTTATATTTATTCACCAAATTCTTTGGTCTTTTGGTGGACAGATAAAACATATTTAAAAGTAAGGGGTGGAAATTTTGTCGTTTTCATTTATTAAATTTTTATATTGGTCAATTTCTTGGATAAGTGTCCAAAAAATTGATAAAATAATATCTTAAGGTTATAATGGTCAAAAATTCTTTATCCAATAATATTTAATATGAAAAAATATTTGTCTTATCAGTTTCTTTTAACATAAGTAAATTTGATTTTCCTTTTTATCATGGTGAATAATTTCTATTATTTTTATTATTCATTATAAAAAAAATTAAATTAGCCTTATTAAGAAATAAAAATTATTTATATTAAAAATATATAATACATTCTACCAAATTAAATCCCTAATAAGGGGAAGAAATTCATTTCATAATTAACCAGCAAAGTATGAGGAAAAGTAGTATTTTAGAAAAATGAGTTTTCCAAGGAAAAATGGATTCTACATTAACTCTATGAATAATAATATTCATTATATATAATTATAATAATTTTGATAGATATATAATTTAAATTTTTAATTTAAATCATTACTAATTATTGGTTATTTTAAATAATTAAAATTGAAAATCTTTGTGCACATAAAGATATTTTATAGAAAACCATGTTTTTAAGCATAGAAATAAACATATAAAAAATAAATAAAATTAATAATTAAAATTAAATTAAATACTTTATTAAAAATTAAATGGTTCATATTTACCATTAGTTCCAAAACCCAAATAAGAGGGTAGTTTTACATTACTTTATTTCATGAGAATAAATGATTGTATTTTAAAAATCGGCAATTTTCATTATTCAGTAAAAATTAATCGTTGCATAAAATTCCAAAAATTTCACCATATGTTAATTCTGATATAATGATTTGAAAATTGATGTTAATTTTATAACATTAAATTTCTAGATGTTCGAATAGTTAATTATAATGTTTCGTCACAAAAAAAGGTGTTTTTTGAAGAAAACCAATT
The DNA here is from genome assembly GCA_963277665.1 of Viscum album. Classification (NCBI taxonomy): domain Eukaryota; kingdom Viridiplantae; phylum Streptophyta; class Magnoliopsida; order Santalales; family Viscaceae; genus Viscum; species Viscum album. The sequence goes on along the minus strand of OY728157.1, from coordinate 850,850,488 downwards.
TTTGATGAATAAAATTACTTTACTAAAAACTGAGTGCTTATATACTAACCATTTATCAATACATTTATATGGAGTAAGACTTATATTTATATTAAATAAAATAGTTAATTATATCCATACACATCAATTTAAAGGCTATGTTATAACATTTATATAATATTATTTCATAGTATTTTTAGGTCCGCTGTTCTGTGTCATATACACCATCAAATATAGATTTCTTTTTAAAATATCATTGTGTTACACTATGTCAGGACCGGTATCCTTCGAATCAATTGATCATTTTAAATTTCCTTCTAAATAAAGCTATTTCCAACCATAGACCACTCTTTTAACTCTTCCCAGCATAATAGAGGTCCACATGGCCATCCATACAACAATTCAAAGGGCACCATATAAATAAAATCCTGATAACTATTATTATCATAAATTTTACCAAATAAATATTCTTTTCATAAGAACCATCTAAATCAAGTACACATGCTCAGAGCATATCCTCAAGAATTGGAATATCACTTTCTATTTTCTCTTTCACCTATTGATGGAATACCATTCATAATATCAACTGAGAAACCACCACTTACTGAAAACCATTCCAAAATATAGTTATTAAATGTTGGTCTGTATCAATTAAAATCACAAATTGAACACCATGAGGTCTCATAACCTCTCATACATACACGATTCTAAGCTTCCCACCTCAATTTTCTTTTTTATAAAGATAAAATGAGATTATTTCATAGTTAAATCAATGATAGCCAATATTTCATCCTTACCATTAGGATTATATGGTAAAATTTTATTGAAATCCATTGAAACTTCATTCCATTTATATACCACAGTGGTAAGGGTTGTAACATACATGATGGTCTCTAGTGTTCCATTGTAATCCCAAATAAAATATGGAATCATGACATGAAATAGGCAATCGACCATCACTCCCCAGACCAACAATATCAAATTCTCAAATCTGGTTACATATTGGTAGTCCCATGGTGTATGTACAAGAAAGGGTGGTGTCCGTCATCCACCAATTCCTTCTTTAGTGATAAGGGAACAACCAACCTGCATTGGAATCACAGAGAACAAACGAGAGGCTGAGATGACTAACTTGAGGTCTCCCACCGATCTATGATTTTATTAAATAATTGAAAATGAATTCTTTTTAAATGTTTGTGCGGAATCTGATCATTAAATTATGATTTGGTCTTGACTATTGTTGAAAACACCTTCCCACAAGCTTCCTCCACTCACAAGATCATATTAGTGTAAAATAAATCATATAAAATCCATCTAATAACTCTTTTAGGTTTGAGGAAATAATTTCTTACTCATTACATCAAAGACCACATTCCCTTTTCAAGGTTTATATGAAATATGAAAATAAAAATTTTGGAGATACAAATCCCAATTTAATTTTTTTCAAGAACAGATCCCTCTAAGTGAAAATATATTTTTGGATATTTATATCAGAATATACTATAAATCACCCACCAAATAGATAGATATTTCAGGGCCTGAGAGCTTTCATTCACTTGGGAGAATAACTAATGAGACCCATAATCCACCACTTAATTTCCCTACATAAAGACACACACAAACCTCATACCATACGAATTGTAGAAAATATCATAACCCGAACCATATCCTCGAAGAACCAATATTGTAACTAACATAAAGCTAACTTCTAATTCATTAAAATAACTCTTAAAATTTATCTCATTCAATTTTAACACCCTTACGATTCATAGTTTTCTTTATAAATTCAATATTAGAAAAGACCAGAAGAAAATACCTTTAACGACTAGCCATAACTAAGAAACTCCAGATCTCAAGAACATTCAAGGGATGATACCAAGACATTGCCCTCTATATCTTTTCTAGGCCAATTTAGATGCTTCACAAAGATATAAAATTCCATTCAAAATTTCACTTCTTGGATCAAAAATTCAAAATTATAATATTTTACCATACAAGAAATCTTCTTTCAAGATTGTAAGGATGATATCCAAATGATCCATGTGTGTGTCTTCTGACTTGGAGTAAACTGAAATAAAATCAATAAAAATCTAAAAAAGATTCCATGAACTAATGAAAATTTCAATTCATCAATTCCATGAATATTTTAGGAGTGTTAATGTTACTAAATTGAATAAATATGAACTAAAAATTCCCATAGAAACTCCTAAATATTGTCTAAGTTATATCCTCTTCTTAGAATCTTAACTAGTGGTACCCTGACCTATGGTCTATCTTATAAAACTAATGATCCCCACTGAGTTGATCAAAAAGATAATCAATTATTATCAAGGGATACTTTTTTTATAGATAAACCATATTGACATTCAATAATTAATGAAAAATCTATCTCTGGTAATGCTTTCTTAGTAAAGTGGACAAGTAAAGCCCAAGGCGAAACACTAGGATGAATAAGTCCGTTATCCTCAAGATCAACCATCTGAATAGAAAAATACATTCCTTTGTAGTCATAATGTGATATAATGACATTCAAATAGGTATCATTCCAGGGAGAGGTTATAGAGTAAACTCAGCCTCTCTTTGATGTGGTAACCTAGAAAACATGTCAGGATATACCTTAGGGTACACACTAAACACTACTGGAAGTGGGTTAATCAAGAAAGAGTCAATGAAATCAATTAATAACTCTTATAAATATATTTAGATCACCTGATCATAAGGAATAATAGGTCCATATGTAACATCTCTATTTTTGACTGGTATGAATTTGGAATTTATTAAGAATATTTTTACTACTTGGAATTGAGACAATGTGAGATTATAAGGTCTGATGTGTCTTGGTGACCATATAATAAATATAATAAATATAATATATTATATACACATATGTTTTGGAAATAATTCGATAAATCCCGAATAGATTATGGGATTATAAATTTGAGGCCATTTTTGAGTTTGGAATATTATATTTACTCTATGCATGACATAACCCTTGTCAGCATTGGGTGTTCCGTCAAAATGTAGTTGTTGGAAAATGATAATTTAATAAATATATTAATTTAATTTATTTATTATTTAACCATTACCTAATCTTAATATTCTTATAAAAACCCCTTGTTATTACAAATCCCTAGGGTTATACTCATATCCATAGTATTTTATAGGATAGCATGTATGAGAACATTTGGAATGACATGCTCAAAGTGCATCAATACTTCCCTATAGGTCTAATAAAAATATAAAAAATTTAAAAACAAAAACTATGATACTTTATTTAATAAAGTATTTTATCATAAATTTTTGAGGATGGACCACTAGAGATGGTGAATTAGTGTAATTAGGGTTTCAAAAGGATTGATTTATTTAAATTTATGATAGAGCTAAAGAAAAGATATATTTGACTGATTTAAAGAATAAGATATATGAAAGGAAAGAAGACATGTTTTTTTGGAATCTGATTTAAGATCATAATGTGTTTGTTTTGTTTCAATGTTTATATGTAATTCGTTTTTATAAAATAAATTAATTAATCCATGTTTGGTATCAGAGTTGAGAACAGGTGGATCTAATGGACATGGTATCCCCTCCTCGACATGACAAACCTCTGTTTCTATTGTAATGACAATTTAGGGGTTTTCCTAATTAGTTTATTCATGATAAAATATTTAGACATGGTTTCCGTGAATGTGATAAAAGCCACACATCAGATCAAGGTACCTTATTACATAATTAATTATTTCCTTCCTAATTAAATAACCAATGTCCATGGTAATAAAATAATGGAATTGGAATTGGATAAATAAATTATAAAAAACAACATACATGGATAAAAAAATAATCATATTCAATGGAACCATATCCATTTTTCTACATAACCCTATAAAAATGTGGGCTTACCTCTCATCGCAGTGTTGGGAGATTAAGAAGGAATGAAGAAACAAAACGAAAACATAAATCAAATACGGAGATAAAACTGAGGAGGAACCTACAAGTGAGGCTTCTAATTCAAATCATGGGCTTTAGATCACTTTTATGACAACTGAATAACCATATAATTATAGAACACTAGGAGTATTAGGATGAAATCAATGGAATTAAAATGTGTCAAAAGGCACTCAAGGGTGGTTCTAGGTCTATAAAATAGTTCTTCGCCCCTTGATACGTAGAATCTGGTCATTTCTTGGTCGTCTCATCTTTTTCACATCATATAATATTTAGATAACATGTAATTCTCATGCCTTGATTTATTCAAAAAATTCTTCACAACTTGTTCATTTCTTTACAAAATTAATTATTTCGCGTTTTTTATTTTGTAGAAGCGAGGGATTCTTTAAATCATCTATTTCAGAAAAATCATGATGAAAATGAATCTAAAATCATGTATTTCATTCATGACGTAACAAATATATCTCTAGGATCTTTATCTTTCTTCTACACCACATGATGTTGGCTTTTAGGTTTAACATTTGGAGTCATATAGTGATGCTTCATGTCACGGTGTGAGGTTCTTTTTTCTCACCAAATTCCTTCCTTTTTTCCCTCTTCTCATTTTTCAAAAAAAAATTATCCAATAAAACATGTATAAAACAAAAATTTTGAATCCATGAATTATAAATTAAATATTCAAAATAAATTCATTTTAATATAAAAAATTCATACAATAAATGCACTTATCAGCGAATGACAATCGATCATGATAAATTTCTCAAGGGTCCTCTTCACCAATGGAGTTCATGGATGTCACTAATGATGAAAATTCAAGGACATTCTTCATCTGTTATCGATCCAAACTAGATATAGAGAATTTTATTTTTATTTTTTATTTCCCCAATTATTATCCTATGGGAAACACAAATCATATCATCCAAAAAAATGGATTCGAAGGTCATTGATGTATACAGTATCAATTTTATCTTCTTAGGAGCTGGGAATTGATGTTATATAATTATTTGTTTTTTGTTCATCATTATAATTATATTAAATCAAATTCATCCCAAAAAAATATTAGATTCATTACTCTTTTGTTATTTTTTCATTCTTTCTTCGTTTCTCCACATGTTCATTGTCGGTAAATCCTTTGGCTGGAATGCAGAAATATACCGAGTAATCGACCAATGAATAAAGGTCCTACAACAAAATGGATCAATACAAAGGGTTTAGATTGACTATAAGTTGATTAATCAAGGTATAACAATAATTTTTGTTGATCTATGATGTATTAGGTTCATATTTGGAGATCCTTGATTCACAGTTTTTTGTAATCAGATTATACAGTGCAGAAAAGGTGATTAATGATCATTTTGGATAGCCATAATCTATCCACTGATGATTAAGATAGCATAGATAACTATATATATGATTATCGACATGATTGGTGGAGTAGGTGAGATGTAGATGATAGTCTAATAATTCAATAAAATCCCCAAATACATGGTTTTTTGTTAGAAAATCACACACCATTTATCCCCCTTTTACTGCTCTAGGGATTATACATAGTGAAAAGTATCACAAACCACGTGAAATCTATCATATGCCTTGTGACACATGGATGGATGCTCGGTGTGTATCTTGGGGGAACATGTGTATGGACATGGCCAAGTAAATGGGCATAAAAAGTTACCTTGGAATTCCTAGGTATAAGGGAGTGACTAGGTACATGAGCATGACTGGTGTACATGGGCATAAGAAAAGGAATACAAGAATATACACTGGTAGGTATGGGTTTAGAGGTACACACCATGTTGTCTCTACAAATTTCTTATACATCCTCTAAGGTGGTTATGTGTCCACTCTCTTTTAAGAATTGACTATGGACAGTTGGGTGCATTACATTGGTCAATACCAATAAAGGAACAATGAGTAATTATGTCCTAAGCATAAGATGATGATTTCCTGTATATGATGAGTCTCAGATAGAGTCCATGGTGTATCGCCTTATGAATCGGGGTGTGATCCTATGTCATTCATTCTTATACTGTATTTGGGGTTTGGGGTATCTTCATGAAAAACATTGATTGGTCATTGATACACTATATAGTAGGGCAATCAATTATGGTTCATGGTATCATCATGCGTTTAATCCCCTACATAGTGTGTTTTTTTAATTGGGAATTTGGTGCGCCCCATGAGCCTTGTGTGTGATAACCTATTTGTGTGTAACAAGAACATTTTATTTCTAGCATGTTCTTCTTCAGTGATACCTGATGGTCACAACCTATCAGATGAGCATAATTGGTGAAAACATTGAACATGGAGGGGACTCTACTGGATGAGTGTTACCATGAATCCCCATGTTAAACTCTGTAGATGTAATTATGGTTGAGACCTCATTGACACCTGTAGTCTATGATGAGTATATCTAGGATTTTTATATTATTATGTTTATGTCTCATATCTTGATTGAAATACTCTTAGGATAATTATATAAATACTCATTATGCTTTATTTTTTGTGATTTTAGTGTGTCTTGGTAATTATTGTAACACTCATACCAATACGGTCTCTATCAAAACATGTCATGTCTTATATAGATTATATTACATTTAACATTGTTCAATAAGTAACATGAGTAGATTAAACATAGTGAGAGGGATAGAACATGTTTTTTTCACTACAGTTAGATTGATAATATTACCCACATTCATTTTAGGTTGGACTCTTTTGTCAGTTTGGTGGGATTTTATTTTTCCATTTATGCTTTCTGTTAATTTTATTATAGTGTGATGAAGATATATCATTATAAATTCGTTCAGTTCCAGTTATAATTTGCATTCATCACTCTATGGTATTTAGATATGTGTGTGTGTGTGTGCATGTGTAGGTGACTTAGTCTAATACATCCCATGTGTGTCATATACCTACTCAGTAATTGTATATAGACCCTAGCCTATTAATGGTAAAATTTATGATTTTACATTCATCTTTTAATCAACTAGTTGGGATTATGTGGGTTTGGTCCTCATAGAGTGGTATCAAATCATTTTTTCATCCTATTAATGGATTTTGGAGTTTTATATATATGATTTTGGATTTGGATTTGTGCCTATAGAGTTGAAGTTCATTGTGTTTGGAATTCAATCCAGGGAATCTAGTGTTTGTGCAACATCCAACGTATAAATTCAATAGGAATATGATAACCTAATTGTTGAATTTGTACATGTATGCACTGATTATATAGAAAAAATTGAACATGCAACGCATTGGAATGGGATGTGGTTTTCATGTACTTCCTGAGCAAGATCCTTAGATATTCCCATTATTTGTGGAATTCCTTGTCTCCTTTGTGGTTGTTTTCAGGATAACAACCATATGTTTTCTCATGGACCACCATGAAGGGGATTAGTCATGAGGTGGGTTTCCATTTTGGTGGAAAACAGGGTGTACTTAAACCCATTAACAAACACATAAACCCATCATTGGTGGTTCAGGTGGATGAACCCTGTAATACTGATCAATGGGGGGTTATGTCGGTTCTAGATTTTTATGTTCATGGTTTTAGTGCAATTCATGATAATCTATGTCAAAAATATGTTTGGAACTAGGGAGAGAAATGCCTATTGATATTATGCATGCTATTTAGATCATGATATAAGAGGTTTCGTCATTCAATAAGAAGTCACATATAACTCTGTCCATTGAGGAAGATGTATTTTTTGATTAAGATGGAAATGTAAATATCTGGTGGGTTTTCCCTACTCATAATGATATAGACAGATGGATTAATAAAGGAACACCCAGGAAGACAAAATAGTTGTAGAATGGAGTTTTGTAGGGATGTAGATAGTGAGGAGGAGCTGGGAGAGTAGAAAAAGGTGGAAGATGATTTCATCAGTTTCCACCACCACACCCTGATGACCCATTCCAGTGTCAAGGAGATGCTTGAAAAGGAAGAGGGAAGTTTTAGGCCATAGAGGCCTATAAACCTAAGGATTCATGGATTATTAGAAGTGTAAACTATGTGTTATCTACATTATATACATTACTATTTGACATGGTTTTGAGCTACTCATTTATTTCCACTTCTCTTTTTCAGGGCATAGAGATTCGGGTTGAGCCCATGGCTTGGCCATTTCATCTATATACTCCTAATAGAGTGGAATAATTCATCCCACACTTATTTATGTAGTGTGATCTGACACTTATAGGAGATAATTTTTTATGATATATATTTTTAGTAGTGATGAGGCCCTATGAAGTCATCATTGGTAGTGAATGGATATCAATAGTTCATGTATAGGTTGAATATTTCTGGTGGATGATGTGGTGAATATGAGGTGATGAGATGTGGTATTCTTTTATTGGTGAGAAGTAAAAAAATAGAGAGTAAGAGGGGAACATTAATAGGAGGATACATATTATTACTCATCATTTATATAGTATTACCCTTGGAGAAGTGGATGATATGGTATATCATCTTTCAACTGTGGTGATGGAGTATATGAATATCGTTCCTTACGACACATTGGGAATACCTCCCAAAAAATTATAGATTTCGGTGTATTCCTTCACTCATAGAATACATTGAGATACATGCCAATATATCATACGGATCCTAAAGAGATTCTTGATCTGAAGGTGTAGTTAAAGGACTTGTATAGGAAGGTCATTTTCAAACCCAGTGTGTCACCATGGGCACCTAAAATGTTGTTCTTCAAAAGGAAAATTAGTGATTTGGGGAGTGTCTAGTGTATAATTTCATATACTAGGTGATCATAATGAATCATTACCCACTATCAAGGATCTATTACCTATTCAAAAAATTGATATGTTTGAGATAATTCATGATGATTACCCGGGAATTAGGTTATCAAAAACTGGGAGTATGAGACATGGATATACTGAAGATGACCTTTAAATGTCTGTTTGATAATTATGAGCACATGGTGATTCCTTTAATCATGAAAGATTCACTAGAAATATTAATGGGTGTCTTGAAGTTGATCATTCAGACATTCATAGACTATATTATGGTGTTATTCATTGATGACATCCTATTTTACTCGAAAATCTATGGAGGAGAATGTGAGATACATGATGATGGTTCAGAACATACCTAAAAACACTAAATTTAATGTAAAATATAAAAGTATCCATTTTTTAGTTGATAGGTACACTTTTTGGTATATTTATTCGCAGAATAGGGTGTTGTGGTGGTCCCATCAAAATTTCAGGCAGTGTTAGCTCGGGAGATATCCACGAGTGCAACAAAGGTGCATAGCTTTCTTGGGTTGGAAGGATACAATGGAATATTGAATCCGGATTTATCAAGGATATCAGTAGCATTGAATAAATTGAAATATAAGGGGAAGATTTTCTATCTATGGATAGGGTTCCAATAGGCCTTCCAAATGTTGTGGTAGAGGTTGACGAGCACACCAATCTTGATATTTCTAGAGAAGGGTTTCAAGTATGTAGTGTTTAATGATTTCTCAATGATTAGACATAAATCTGTTCAGATGAAGAGGTAGGTCATTCTTGCCTATGGGTCATGATAGGTGATACCACATGGGAAGAACTTCAAGACCCATGATCTAGAGTGGGAAGTTTTATAATTCCCCATAATGATGAGGTGACACTACCAATGGGTGAGTGGTTTATCGTATATTCTGAAAAAATTAGTCTCAAGTATATCTTCTTGTAGAATGATCTTAACTTGATATAGAGGCAATGAAGAGAGTTCCCATAAGATTATGACTTCAATATAGTGTATACTCTTAGTAAGGGAACTTGGTTTTAGACTCTCTCTCTATAAGATAACTTATTTCTAGTTTTTAATTGAGGCTTCTGAATATTTAACCTTATTGTAGTTGTCCCTAGTGGATGAGGATGGTGAAACTTACCTCAAGTTGGTTTTTTACCCCACTGCTTATATAGTGTGTCAGGGAAGATCAACATGGACACACCAACTTTGAGACATTACATTCTTATATATCTATTGACCATTATTATGATCGATTTATAATGTTGGTGAGAAAATCATTCTTTTCAGGAGGTGAATGATGGTACAAGTGACATTACATTAGGAGGTTATGATGGAGTTTCATACATCACCCATATTGTCTTAGCTATTTATAGTGAATATGTAATAGGACATTAGGAATTAGTTCCAGTGGTTGGGAATAAAGAAGTGTGTATTTGATTTTGTCTCTTGATGCATCACTTTCCAGAACGTGAAGGATGAGTAATATGTTATAACGGATTTATTTCCACCCCGTAAGGTTCCATAGTGGAAGCGGGATGGTATATAAGTTTACATTATGATGGAATTTTAATGAACATATAGAGAGGATGATTTCATCTAATATATAATATAATATCTCAACAAATCATCCCACTTCCAATGTATTAGAGAGTAGAGTTTATTAGAGTGTTTGGGATCAATTTATTTTCAATAGATAGTTTTTCTTAATGGAGTTATCTTGATGACCATTTTAGACAATGATGCTCACTTTACATCATGAGTATGGAGAGGGTTTCAAGAGGCCTTTGGGACTCATTCATGTTCATGAATGGAAATTCACCAATAGACTGATGGCCATAGTACTCAAAATATTCATGTTTTTGAGGACATGTTGTATCCTTTCATGCTGTACTTTAGACATAGATGGGGGGATTACCTTCCCAAGGAGTAGTTTTCATACAATAAAATCTACCATATCTCCATGGGTATGAAACGTTTTGAGGCCTTTTATGGGATTCCCTAAAAGTCACCATTATGTTTGACTGAACAAGGTGAGTCAGTAATCATTGGTTATGAGTTGGTGTGAGCGATGATTGTGATGTTGTAGACCATCTAGGAGTAGATGAGGACTACCTAGATCCATAATAAGTCTTATACAGACTGCTGAAAGTTGCCTCTTGAGTTCACAAAAGGATACCATTTGTTCATGAATGTCACCCATCAATGTCTATTGTAGATATTTGTATGGGGCGACATGTTGCCTTTGATATTCATTCTCCCTTTCAAAATTCTGTGTAGGTTTGAATAGGTGGCATAAATATTATCCCTACCAATAAAATTATACCAACTACATGATATATTCCATGTGTCATGACCGAGGATGTATGTGCATGAACCATCACATGTTATGAAGTGGGGTGAGAAGGACATCAACAATGGGGATAGATTTATAGATTACCTATTATAGATCTAGGATAGACAAGATAAGATCCTACATGAGAAAGTGATTCCCTTACAACATCTGTGGTGGAAGGATGTTAATCTTTATGAGAGAACCTAGGAATGAGAGGCCTAGATGCTAGCTGAGTACCCTCATCAATTTTACTATGTTTTCTTATTTTCAAGTTGAAAATTCCCAAATTGGATGGAATTTAATATCCATATTTCTTTCTTATAAGTCTTTGGAATATATTAATAAATTTTTTCTAATCCAGGTGCTCAGCCAATGAAATATTTTGATGTGTAGTGTGTAACTATGTTTTTATAATAAATATATTAAATTTATTATATTACACAAGTTTATTTTTTGGAAGAAATTATAAAAATTCAAAAGTGATTCTTATATCAGATATCTAAAAGCTCATATGAGTTTAAAATGTGTGTTTTACGATTGGTGTGATAATCCATTTTTAATTTTATGGTGTTTTGTGAAAAATATTTAATGATAAAACTAATATAAATTAATTAATTAATTTATTTATTATTTTTCCATGACCTATCCCTCCTATCCTTATAAAACACTCCTTATTAAAACTCTCTATGGATTGATGAATTACTCACGGATTTGAAAGGAGAGCATGGAGGAAAGCCCTATGAGAAACAATGGATCATGATCAATTATCTAAAGGTTGTATTTTTCATTAGACTTTATGGATATCAAAAATGATGTCACTATAGGGATGTTTGACACCAGTGATCGATATGAACCTTGGGAATTTTTACCATTTGTTTATTTACCATGTTATTATCCTATAATGCACATAAAATAGATAATATAATATTTTTATTCCAGTTTCATTCATGTTTTCAGGATCAAGTTTATCTTTTTTGGATTTGTTAATTGATATTATTTATTTCTTAGTTAATCGTCTATCAATCTAATGGAAACGAATTGAGGACCACTCAAACAACAATCAATGTTTCCCCCCTCTATTATTTGTGCATTCCACCCCTTTTTCTTCTCACATTAATTGAAATCAATTTCATTGATTATCGGTTCAACAAATACATGATAATCAATCATTGTACAATAATTCTTCATCATAAAATAATTATGGTGGGGGTTTGGGTTTGATATCGACATATCAATCGAGGTGTGAAGAAAAAAATGGGTGATCAGAGGTGAATTTTATTTATATTCAGAGATCCCCTGTTCCTAGTTTATGACGTTCAGATGATGTAGCGTGGCACTTGAAATTCATAATTGGGTTGGATGGATAGAATATAGTCACTAGTGATTAGAATATATTATTCAACCAGATCCATGATTATTAGTGTGATTAGTAGAGGTATTAAAGACAGTGACAAAATAAGAGAGACACATAGTTTAGTATGAAGTTTTTGGAAAACTATTGACTTCATATTGTATATTCTAAATAATGAAGGTTGTGTGTCCTCTTATGTTCTTCTAGGGTTTACTCATAGTGAAAAGTTTCACATAATGTGTGAAACCAATCACATTCCATGTGACCCATGGCGGGAGACTCAACATATACAAAAATGGTACATAGGAATGTGCACAACTATCTACGTGGGAATCACCAGGTACATAGGTATTAACAAGTACACATGCACAAATATGTAAATGGGGATGATTAGGAACATGGGAATGACCAATGTGCATGGGAAAATGAATAGGAACAAGGGAACAGACATAGGTGGGTCTAGTTTTAGAGGTAAACACCATGTATTATCTATAATTGGTGTTTACTTCTTATAAGATTGTTTGGATCCCTTTCTCTCATCAATATATACCAAGTAAAGTTGGATATGTTTCCTTGGTATTTCCCAATGTGGGTGCAATGATGAATTATTTCCTATGGATTATGATCCCAAATATGGGATGAGACTTAGATAGAGTTAATAGTGTCCCTCTATGTGACCAAGAGTGGGATCCTCTATCATTCCTTCTTTTCAACTAGTTGGGGACCATTGTATCATTTTGACTAAAATAAATGGGGCACCAATCCCCATTATAGAAATTAAATCTAATAGGGTTCAAGGTATCATCATGAATGTGATCCACTACATAGTAGGTTATTCTAAAATAGGTTTATAGTGTCCACTATTAGACATGTGTGTGTTCCCATATCTACATGTTTCGATATATTCTGAGTTATTGTGAGTACTTATTTGGTGAGAACTGATGATCATGACCTATTAGATGATTATCATCGGTGACATCATGGATCATGGAGTGAATTCTCTCATATGAGTGTTACGTTGAATCCTCAATTTGGTTCTTGAGACTAGTATTATGGTTGATTATTCCTTGTTTCAGGGAGTTTATCATGATTATATATAGGGTTTAGTATTTTTTTTGTTATATATCATATCCAGATTAACATCCCTCTATGTTGATGAGATAGATACTGTTTATTCATTATGTTTGGTGATTTTGTGGTGTTATACTATGAATTATTATTCTCTATGCTGCATGTGATCTAGAAACATATTCCATGTCTTATTCATAATATAATACTTTTTACGGAGTCCTAAGAGGAATGGAATTAGATGGAGCATGGTGAGATTTTCAGACCATGATTCATGTTTGGTGTTACATTGATAACAGTCCCATTATTCTTATAAGGATTGAATTTATTATCAGTTTTGATGGGATTTTATTTCGGTATTTATGATTATTAGTACATTAATAATACATAGTTTGGAATTTAGATGTATAAATTCATTTGGAATAAGTTTTACTTTACTTTCACCACTATATGGGATTTATATATGTCTGCATGTGTATAGACACCACAGGCTAAGGACTCCCATGTGTATGATAATCTTTCTCAACATAGGTCGATAGCCCCTAGCCTATTGGAGGCAGTCTTAGGGTGTTTGTCTTAGCTTATCACCAAACATGTGATCCCTGTTGGTTCGGGTTGAGATACCATATCTCTAGATATAGAATTCCAATCACCCAAATAGACATGATAGGCCTCATAGGGAGACAAAAAATGGAACATGATTAAGCTAACAGTAGATATGGTTCATAATATTGATCATATAATTCATGAAAATAATGAGGTTGAATATATCATGATCAGGAAGTAAGAAATCCATCATTACATAAAAGTAAACTATCATCACTCAACATGTGAGACATCTGAAATGATATTCATATTTTGTTCCCAAAGGAATGAAAGAATAAAAAATTAAAGGCATATGTTTTGAACTTAATCCCAATACATTAATTAATATTTATGATATAAAAATTTTTGCAACACCTATATCAAATAAATCTATTACCATAGTGGAAAAAATACAATGTACCTATAATAGTTATTAGTCATTATTTAAATTCCTCTGAAATGTAATCTACTACATAAAGAAAACTGGTCTCAACTCCTATTTAATCATTCATTTATTCAATAACATCGACCATGGAATTAGGATAAGACCCACCACACTTGAAAAAATACAAATGAAATCTTGAACCCATGGTGATAGTTGATCTAGACATACTGCCTTTTGAAATCCTTCCACAAAAAAATGATGATATGACTATGTTATCCACCATGATGGCATGTTCAGGGAAATTACACACAATTAAGCTTGGTATGAATATGACTTCTCCTCTTATAGAAAGAAACTTATTTTTGTCCCGAGGAAGCCCTTGAAAAGGGACCTAATGAAAAGAGGCTACCATTACAATTCATTCTCTAGCCAAATGTCACACCTTGGATAATAACGACACCAAATGAGTCTACAAGTGAACTTGTTTTCCCAGATATGTATGGATCTAACATAGAATCTTTATAAACTTGCACCATTATGGATGAAAAATAATAGAATAAACATCATCCAAACATTGCCACCCAGACCCATATCCTCCTCAAATGGCCCGAAGGCCTTAAATAATTTTTAGAAGAAACCCAATTTTAAGGATCCCAAACTCATATAGAACCTCCGATATTTAATGTATGACATGCTCATATTCTAGGTGAAATTTTTTTGAAAAACATCTAGAATAATACAGTGCCTATGATCCCAATTCTCTAATGTCAAAAATTCCATGGTCTTACTCACATGAAATGCTTCAGGATAAAACAACATGCTAATTATTTTATTGAAGGATGTATATGTAAGATAGTCATGCAACATGGATTGTACAATAGAGTCCCACAATCTTCTCCCTAGTACCTCAGAAATATATGTGGAAAAAATCCACATTAGAGTTCTTAGGAGTTTTCAAAAAAAAATATCCATTCAATCAACTTAAGACACTCTTCAGATTTTTGGGTTTCATTATTACAATAGAAAATGGGTGTATTTTGCTTAATAAATTCTACGATATGATCCCCTGGTCGTCCCTGGTGTCCAAAACAATATTAAACAAGATTCATAATATTGTGCCTTACATTTTCAACCAAAAATGGTCCACTGGAACATTTTCTTATAGAACTCGCCACATATCTTCCTCTCTCGAATTAAGAATATCACTTCTAGGAGGATTTTCCTAATAAAAACAAGGATATAACTAATCATCTTATGAAAATAATTCCAAAATCAATATAACAACATTTGTATTCTATAATAATACCCTTATACAATACGAATTAAAGGAAATCATATATTCTATTAACAAAAGATAAAACCTTTAAAAAGAAAATGTGTATTTAAATGAACTCCAAATCCAGCTCATTAAAATTACTTCAGACAACAAGTCTTAAACTTGGAAAAAAATCCCCTACCACCCTTGCTAACTGATGTTTTGAAATGAATGTGATCTGATCATCAACCCTCTTACAATTACTATTTCAATTCTGAAGGTCCTAACTCCAATATATTAAATACATAAAACCAAACATAGTTAGTTCCACAACACTTCTAGCATCGTAACCTTTCTTTGATTCCATTTTGTAAGGAACCAACCAGGGTCAACCTTACATATCCACTGATAAGTTCTACAATAAGGTAGAGAGAAATTAATAGCTAAAAAAGTTGCATGTATAACTTAATTACATGAATATAACACCCCAATCTTCAACATTATGTTTCTCTTTGAATTATACAATAGCCTGCATTGTACAGAAATCCGTGTTCTAACACATCACGACCAATCAAACTAGTCAATATGAATAGTAATAACCACTTTTTCAATTTTATAAATTTTATTTTTTAAAATGGACTTCATTATTGGATTCAGAATATCAAAATTATCTTAGGGTGAATTTTTGGTATTTTTCTGAAAAAATACAATTTTTGATGAATTGCAAAAAAAACATTGTGTTAATTTCTAAAACCGACATTTTATTTAAATTATTAATATTTTATTTAAATATATATTAGGTACAAATAGATACATAATGCAAATATATTTTCAATATAATTCATTGGAGTTATTTAATAATAATATTAGATATTTAAAATATTATTGAACTTTTTACCGCCTTTTACCCACCTTCTAGGCGCATTTACAAATTTGCATAAAATGAAATTTTACCACTTCTGTGAATTGAATTTAAATACTCTTACAAACATGGTTGACATCAGTATGTCAAATGTGGTTAAATAAGATGAAAATATTTTTTGGTGAATAGTATCTTTTGACTTCTATTTTACACTATTTAAAAGTAAATAGTGTAATTAAAGGTAAAATATGATATTATAATTATCTTAACACATGTACTAATTCTATTGGATAAGTGTATTTTGACCAAAATCGACCTTAGGAATAAAATATGATTTTTTTGGTCCACTGAGATTAGAATAGGAAATTTATTATTATTTTATATAAAAATGTTTTAAAAGTGTTATATTCTAAGTTTAATAACTAATAAATTTTTAATATAGGATTATACAAAATATAAATTTGTTAATAAGTATTCATTAGAAATCTAAAATTATTTCATACATAATGGTATTTTATTTATAATATGTAGAGATTAAATAATTAAATTTATTTTTGACATAATGATGATGCAGTAATTACCTTATTAATGAAATATTAAAATAATAGATATTATAAATATCCAAGTAAATATAAATTGAGATTTTTGATGAATTCCAATAATTTTCTAGGTTAATATGACATGTTAGGGTTGATTAATTTTTTTTTGGAGTTATAATGTTTTTATGACATTCTAAAAAACAAAATACCCAAAAATGTCAAAATTGACATAAATGAGTTTTTTTTAAAAAGAATACTATATTATTAATTGATATAATATTCCTAAAAATATAACGTGAGGCCAAAAAACATATATAATGGTAGATATATAAATAATGAACATCTTAGAGTTCTCTAGGCTTTATATAGTATGTTTATTAACCATTTATTATAATAATAAATGAATACTGGTAAAAGTTAACCTCTTTTACTAAGAGTTAAATCTAAATGATAAGGTTGATATGGTGTCCTAAACTTGTATAAAACCTATTGGGTGATAGTTTTTTGACCCATACCCACATTATACTTGAAATAAATCATTTTATAGCCATTATAAACCGAATATGATTGTATTATAAAATAATATTTCAAGCTTTTTCTAAAATAACCCTCACATCTCTTGTAAAATGGTACTTCCCTTCTGTCAAAATCACACCTCCAATGCCATTTTTCGCAGATAAAACCTTCTCAAATATCCTTCAATATACCCTTAATTCGACCTATTGGCCTTACTTTTATCAAAAAGGCATCCTAAAGACTCTCTTTGATCTACTCAAAAGGAAACCCCCGAAGAAGAGGTAATAATTTCTCCACCTATATCAAAGTTCTTTTCTTCTTCCACATCCTTATTCTTGATTGTTTACATTATAACATAATAACTATAGTGCCTTACTCATACTTTAATGATATTATAAATATGGTAAAACCATATTATTTATTCTATCTAATCTTTGAAGGATAATTCACTATACGTGCGTATGTACGATTTACTCTCTCCACTTCATGGTGTTGTTTGTTATTCAAAGACTTCATTATAGGGATGCAAATAATAATGAGTATAAATTATGTAAATAATAAATATAACATGGTAATTATTAGGTATATATGATATAACATCCAATTACATAAGATTCCACATTCAATAGAATGATAATGTCGCTTGTGCGTTTGTACAGATTACTATCTCCACGAACGCGATGAAATTAATTCCCCATCATAAACATTCAAGAATAATTTTAATTTTATGATTAAAAATAATGTTTAAGAAAATAATATCATTATTTATATGAATCAAATACATCTTATCCATAAAAATAATTTATTACATAACCAAGCATATAGAGGAAAACAAATCAGTTAACACACGAAACAATGATACTACTGAAATATTATTGACAAATTAATATTAGAAGATCATATATGATATTTTATTTATGTATGAAGTTCTTTTATAATCTAATAGGAATTATTTAACTATTATACATGATTTTATCATACCCTCTATCAAGGAAAAGTAGATGTTAAGGTTTAATTTTACGATCTTTTTATTATCTGAGGTTGTTTATACCTAAGTATCTACAATGACTTATTTATCATCAACACTTTTGTTCCCTAAGAATGTATTTCAAAACTTTTTCACTATTTTTTATAATATGGTTTAATGTCATTTATATCATTTTTTGAATTTTTATAAAATGTTTTGAATGGAATCATTATTTTGTTTTCCAAATAAGTTACTTTATGACCTTTTCTACAAATTAACAAAGGACTATTTTTTTCAACGTATATGGCAGGTGCAACTATTTTCATCCATTATGACATCTTAGAATCATCCCTTAAAATATAATAATAATTTTCAAAAAATAAATGTTTTTTATAATTATCTGACTTTTTAATGATATCAAAATAGAAATAGATATTTCTCTCAAATAGTTTTGATTTCATCATTGTCAAAATCCTTTGATAGATTTTACACTTGTTTGACGTTGAGTTATTATGATACAATATTCCACATTTTATAGAATGTTTGGTTATATGTTTGACTATGGATGTGTTATTATTATACCATTAATGGTTTATTGTTAATGTATTAACAATTCTTTTGCTAGTTTTAATACAAATGTTTATGTTGTGTTTTATCCTTTTCATATGAGGAATGAACTGGAATATGTATGTGATGGGTGGAGCATGTTATAGCTCCTCGATGCATCGGTAGGTCTCATGAAACAAACTAGTGTCTGGGTGTAAGGACTTGACAAAATTTTTATTTGTAGTCCTTGCATGAGTCCTTGAATGGGTGGTTATGATGTACGGAATTAGGCATTCCATCATTATGAAAATGGCTATTGAAATTATATACTATTATTCGACTAGTAGAATATCCATGTGAATAAGTAAATATAATTATTTGAATTATCACTTTAATATTATGATGAATTTTATGTTTAAAGGGCTTGTTTTTTAGTCTTATACATTTTTCTTAAATGATTATGCTTATTTATGAAAGTTTCCACTATACTGTTTTCCCTATTGAGAACCTGAGCACAACCCATTACATGTTTTATATTTCCCAAGATGTGAATAAGTATATTTGGACTGACCTGTAGGGATAGTCTAAGGGATATGAATTTTTTCAAAAGAGACAATTTTGTTGTTTTTTTCATTTCATAATCTAATGTTAATCTATGGTTTTTATCTAGTATATCAAAAGCTACTAAACTGATCGTGTAACAGCCTAAGGTTTTGAAAATAAATATATATTGAAACATTATAATCTAACCATTAAACCCAACTTTGTCTCTTCTATGTTCTGAATTTCAAGAAATGGTCATCTAGAGTTGTGTTCAGTAAGTCATTCGGAGTCTGATAGAACAAACTTGATTTTTGGTGAATAGTAACATATCCTTTTGAATAGTAATATGAATAGTAATATGAATAGTAATATACCCCTTGAATTTTATATAATAATATTTTTTTATTTTCTTAAGGCAATATGATAATGGGATCTTAATTAATTTTTCAATGTCACATATAACTAATTGGACATCAAGATTTTTATTTATCAAATTAACTATGACCTTATTTAAAAATTATAATAATAATATTTAGAAAATTATTTATGAAAAATGCATTACACTTTTTAATTCTACATGTCAAATAATGGTAGGGGTTAATTTTTGGGATTTTTCTGAAAATTTAGAATTTTTGATGAATAGTGAAATATGATAAAATACCGTATATACAAATTATCAGTTAAATACACTATTCATGACATCACAAGTGATGCAAGGCCACTTGGTTCGAACTCACATGCACTTATTACTATTAGTGGTCACATGAAATAATACTATTCGGTTATATTGAGAGAAATAATAAAATAATGAATTAAATATTCAAAATATACCCCTCTCATCCACTATAAAAACCCCTCACCACTCCCTCTTCTCTTTAATACTCTAAGCCATGAAGCTCCTCAATGTTCTACCCAATTACCCTTCCCTAGTCTCTCCCCACGTCTATGAAGCTTTTGTTCTTGCGAAAATACCAAAACCCCTTCCCTTAAAGAGTTTCTCAAGGATGTTATTTCTAGAGGTAAAGTACCCTTTTTTCCCATTAGGATTTATTTCAATTTATCTACTTTTGATATACTCTCCTAAAATCCTCTATATAAATGATCATGATAACTCCAATAACATATATATAATTTATTTATATTATTTTAATGTAATAACCATCATAAATATTCTCACTCCCTCCCTTTTATTTTATAAATGAAATCGACGTCCATGAGGTTCCGATTTATAACCATTGTGGATGATGAAGTTTCTTTCTTCAATTTCATCTTCATTACCTATAATGAAACCATATTAATGGTTTAACTAGACAATAATATATGTTTTATAACCTAATTTTTTTTCCAGGAACCAGAATATGTTCCTATAATAAAGTTATATGACAAAACCAGTTCATAATATTCCAAATACCACCGAATAATCGATGTGGTGGTCATCTAATGATTCATCCTCATTCCATGTAACCAAATGATAGAAATGGCCATTATCAATTATTTAAGTTCACTAATAATATTTAATTCCAATCCTGCTGATTTATAACCATTCAACATGAACTTTATTATATAAAAACAAGTGAACCGAATATGAAAATAAAGGAAACGAACACTCTAGAACGACGAAATTCAATACAATAACTTATCAATAAATACAAAAATGAACTAACAATAATTATGAAAAAAATAAATACATGACTAATATTTTGTGAACTAATTTATTAACAAGGATAATTTCATATTCCATGAGCATATGTTCAAGAGCGGAACACGTTTGGAGTTAACTTAAGGGGTTTTCCACCAGAACTTCCATTTTCATTCGGGATACTTTCAAGGTCTAATTACCTCAATGAAATTATCATGTATTGTTATGTACTCATCATATATTCTATGTGAGTATCATATATATGTGTATAAACAATAACCCTTATTTTATGGATAGTTACAAATTTTTAAATGAACATTCAAAGTTGTTACCAAAATACAAGCCCGATCCAGGGGAATTTCTCAAATTATTTCCTATATTCAAGGGCACTCTATGATCTATTTTTGGAAGCCTTTATCTTTATAAAGTCACTAATTAAATTATGAAAATACTATCTTACCTCACTTCTTGTTTTATAAAATGATTTTTCCAAAATAACACTTCTTTTCAAAATAAAAAAATATTTATCTCAAGAATTGCATAATGATTTTATAAGAGTGTTTTCAGCTAATTCAACACTCATGTTGATTACATGGTATTATTGGGTTTAATAATTTATGAAGTCATCTTCCATATTTTATTTAACGGTTTATGACTTACTCTATTGTGGATGATCTGTCATAAAACCATTCCCCATATTATTCTGAATGTTTAGTGTTTATGTTTAATAATTGGGGAAAGTTTGTTACATTTCATATGATAGTTCCAATATGAATGTATATGTTGTTTATGTTTATCCCCTCTCATATTAGGAATTCATCGGACTTATTATGTGATTGGTGGGGCCCTCTATAGCCCCTCAATGCATCGGTAGGTCTCATGAGACAACTAGACGTGGAATTGGTCGAGGCCTTTCCCAATGTGATATGGATTATGGACGAGGCCTTAATCAGTATATGACTTGGACGAGGCCATGAAAAAATGATTCAGAATGTACAAAATATTCAATTCCCTCATTATGAAGCTAGTAAATGAATTTTCATGTGGTTATTCGACTAGTAGAATACCCATGATTATCATTTATTATGGAATTATTTACTCACCTCATTTTCCTGCCATAATGTGTACATGTTTATTATTAAAGGAATGCGTGTTCAATGATTCACCATGTCTAATTTTTATATTATCTTCTTCTATATTTCTTACTCTAACAGATCATTTGAGCTTACCCCTTTCTTATGTTTTATTTTTCTTAGGATATGAAGAAGTAAATTATGAATGATATGCAAGCATAATCTAGGAGACAAGATGTTACTAGTGGAATAATTTAGTGTTGTTTTTTCCTTTACATATGTAAATTAGAACTTTTGTATGTATTTTGTTTCGAATAATAATAAAATACTTGGTCCTTCGGGATTTGTTTTCCTTGTATGTATTCCAATGTAATCAAATAATGCACTAACTCCGGGCAACTAGGGTCGGGTCCTTACAGTTAGTATCAGAGGATGTTTAGTAGAATACTTGGAAACTAGATTTAGAAAAATTAGAATTTGGGAAAAGTACCAAAGATAGTCTTTGAGGATATATATATACAAGAAATTCCTGGTATTTTTGTAAGGAATAGATTATGAGGATCATTCAAGAAATACATCACTATCTGGATACGAGCAGGTAGAGGCGGATCTGGTACAGATGTATCTAGGGGTAAAACCTGAAAACACCACTTTGAGCTAGACTTGAACGAGAAATAGTGCATGACAACGAGCCTTTATTCACTCTTGGTTATGATACTCCTGGGGGATATTCTTAGGATGATTCACATTATCATTACAAGCCATTATGATGGAGTTTAATGTAAATATTCCTCAAAGAAACCATTTTTGTGAATATGGGATTTTCCATGCGTAGGATCTCAATTATTCTGAGTATTTTTATGTTAAGATTATACATTATGATTCCTAACCTAATATAGTGTATGCCATTATCTAGATATGGCGCCTAGGGGAAGAAATGGAAATAGCATGAATGCACACGTGCCCTGTAGGGATTTTCCTCCGACGCAAGATAATGATGTTGGATCTGTTGCTATGACTACTGCTGAGAAACTCATAATTATACTAGGAAAACATAATCAGGTTATGAATAATAACCTTACATGTATGGAGCATCCAGATGCACCACGTGGAGGAGCCATGCTAGATTGCTTTATGCGGCAACAACCTCCATCATTCAACAGGACTACAAACCCATTTGTAGCAGAGTAGTGGATATGTTCCCCTGAGAAGATATATCTCGCATTGGGATATAATGAAGAAGATAAGGTTGTCATTGCAGTATATAGTCTATTTGGAGATTCAGATCAGTGGTGGTAATTAATTCAAAACACAAAAGAGGAGGAATAGATAAAAGTGATGGAATGGTGGGATTTTAAGGAAATCTTCTTAGAAAAATATTTTCCTCGTGAGCAGCGAGCAGATATGGAGAGAAAATTATTGAATCTGAGGAAGAAGGAGGGTAAAAATGTTTCCAAGTATGAAGCCAACATCACAAGGTTAGAAAGACATGTTGTGGAATATATACGAAATCCAAGGAGAAAAATTCATCTATTCTTTGATGGCTTAAAGCCATTCCACCAGCGGGCACTGGTCTGCCAAAGTTTTTCATCATATGGGGATTTAGTTTCGGGTGCCATCAAGACACAAAAAAATTCTCTATGTCTTATGACTTTATGGGAAAGTAAGAAAAGAAAAGGGCTGCTGAAAACCCTAAGAAAGGAAATAAGGAAACACAGAAGAAGGGAAGGGACAAATTTCCACCAAGTAATAATTGTGGAAGGAAACACCCGGGTGCTTGCATAAAAGGAAAAGGCGTATGTTTGAAATGTGGTCAGAAAGGCCATCTTGCTGGTGATTTCAAAGGTAAGAATGAAGCCAGTGATGTTAAATGCTATAGTTGTTGTGAGATTCAACACTATTCTATTGATTTTCCAAAACGTCAATGAAATATGAAATAAAAAGGGAATGGGGTCAGGGACAAGCTTATGCAATCACACATTCAAAGTATGAAGTTCCCAAGGATGTGGTGGCTGGTACTTTAATTGTATCCTCATGTTTAGACAATGATTTATTTGATTCTAGATCATCGCATTATTTCATATCTTCCCAGTTTGCTACGAAAATTAGATATTTCTAATTTGATTTAACAAGGGAGTTTTCGGTATAAAATCATAAGGGAAGTATCATTGCTACAAAGTTCTATGAATCAGTTCAAATTAGGGCATACAAATGTTCTTTATCTGCTGATCTCATCATCCTACCCATTATTGAATTTTATATATTCCTCAGTATGGATTAACATTCAGACTATGCTGAAAAAAATTATTGTAAGAAGATGGAGGTTATGATTTTTGATGACGATGATAAAGAACACCTTATCTTTAGATAAGAATCATCACCACCTAATTCTTATCTAGATCCACCCCTAGTAGCTCAACTAAATTCAATTATTGGGGAGGAAGAGAATGAAATAACTGTGGGTGAGGAAATGAATGTTCAAATAGAGGATGTACCTATTGTGAGAGAATGTGTTGATGTGTTTCTAGAATATTTACCTAGAAATCATGGAGAATGAGAAATTGAGTTCTCTATTGATTTAATTCCTGGTTCACGGACTATATCTAAGACGCCTTATAGAATGGCCACTGTGGAATTAGTGGAGCTAAAGAAACAACTAGAGGATTTGAGTGAAAAGGGATTTATTCGACCTAGTGTTCCTCCATGGGGATCCCCAGTGCTCTTTGTTAAGAAAGAAGATGGATCCATGAAAATTTGCATTGATTACAGGGAAATAAATGCTATTACAATAAAGAATAAGTATCCCCTACCTCACATTGATGATTTATTTGACCAACTGCAAGGAGCTCAACACTTTTCAAAGATTGACCTTTGATCTAGATATCATCAGTTGAGTGTGAAGAAGTAATACATTCTGAAAATAGCGTTTCGAACCAGGTACGAGCATTACGAGTTTACAGTAATGCATTTTGGATTTTCTAATGCACCCTATGTTTTCATGGATCTAATGAGAAAAGTTTTCAAGGAATATCATGATCATTTTGTAGTGGTATTTATTGATGATATTCTGGTATATTCCAAAATATGCGAAGATCATGAAAATCACTTGCACATTATCCAGAAGACTCTAAGAAGAAATGAATTATATTGGAGGTAATGTCTTACACCAACTTTCTGGGATGATATTGGTGAAAGAAAGATCATGGGCCCAGAAAATGTTGAAGAAATAATGGAAAAGGTGAAGATTATCCAGAACCATATAAAAATAGCTCAAAGTAGGCCAAAGAGATATTCAGATAACCTAAGGAAGGATTTGGAGTTTCAATGAGGTGATCAAGCTTTCGTAAAGGTATATCCCTTGAATGGTATTAAACGATTCGGTAAGAAAGGAAAGTTAAGTCCCAGGTACATCTGACCTTTTGAAATTCTGTACTAAATTGAAGCCATAGCTTACTATTTGGCAATGCCGCCATGTCTCTCCAAGGATCACAATGTGTTCCACGTGTCAATGTTAAGAAAGTACGTGCCAGACCCAACACATGTACTCACTTATGAAGAAGTGGAACTTGAGCCCGATCTATCTAACTGTGAAGAGCCTATCAAGAATCTTGATACTAGAGAACAAGTATTGAGAAATCAGACGACTCTTCTAGTGAAGGTTCTATGGAAGAACCATAAGATGGAGGAAGCAATATGGGAGCCTGAGGAGCTTATGTTAAAGGCAAACTCGAATATTTTTAGGTAATATCCTGTGAATTTCGAGAAAGAAATTTTTGTAATGAGGGGAGAATCTAACACCCCATTTTTTGAAAATAAAAATATAATGAAATTTTTTAATCTAACCATTAATCAAAACTTTTTCTCTTCTATGATCTGAATTTCATGAAATGGTCATCTAGAGTTGTGTTCAATAAGTCATATGGAGTCTTATAGAACAAACATGATTTTTTGTTGAATAGTAACATACCATTTTGAATAGTAATATGAATAGTAATACGAATAGTAATATACCCCATGAATAGTAAATAACAATAATATTTTATTTTCTTAAGGAAATATGATAATGGGATCTTAATTAATTTTTCAATGTCACATAAAACTAATAGCGCAACAAGATTTTTATTTTCCGAATTAACTATGTCCTTATTTAAAAATAAATAAATAATATTTAGAAAATAATTATTGAAAAATGGATTTCAGTTTTGAATTCTACACATTTAAAAATAGTAGGGGTGAATTTTTTGGATTTTTCTGAAAATCATGAATTTTTGATGAATAGTGAAATACGATAAAATACCGTATATACAAATTATCAGTTAAATACACAATTCATGACATCACAAGTGATTAAAGACCACTTGGTTAGAACTCACATGCACTTCTTACTATTAGGGGTCATGGAAACAATCCTATTTGGTTGTCTTGAGAGAAATAATAAAATAATGAATTAAATATTCAAAATATACTCCTCTCCTCCACTATAAAAACCCCTCACCAATCCCTCTTCTCTTCACTACTCTAAGCCTTTAATCTCCTCAATGTTCTTCCCAATTACCCTTTCCTAGACTCTCCTCACTTCCAAGAAGCATTTTGTCTTTCCAAAATAACAAAACCCCTTCCCTTAATAAGTTTCTCAAGGAGGTTATTTCAAGAGGTAAAGTACCCTTCTTTCTCATTTGGTTTTATTTAAATTTATCTACTTTTGTTATCCTCTCATCACATCCTCTAAAAAAATTAGCATGATAACTCCAGTAACATATATATACTGGACTTATATCATGTTAATGTAAGAACCATCATAAATATTCACACTCCATCCATTTTATTTTATAAACTAAACCGACGTCCATGAGGTTCCGATTTATAACCTTCATGGACGACGGAGTTTCATTCTTAAATTTCTTCTTCATTACTGGTCATGAAACCATGTTCATGGTTGAAAATTTCTATAATATATGTGTTATAACCTAATTAATATTCAGGAATCAGAATCTGTACTTATAATTAAGTTATATGACAAAACTAGTTCATAATATTCCAAATACCGCCGAATAATTGATGTGGTTGTCATCTAATGATTCATCCTCATTCCATGAAACAAAATGATAGAAATTACCATTATCAATTATTCATGTTCATTAATAATATATAATTCCAATCCTGGAGATTTATAACCATTCAACACAAGCTTAATTACATAAAAACACGTGAACCAAATATGAAAATTAAGGAAACAAACACTCTAGAACGATGAAATTCCATACAATAACTTATCAATAAAGACCTAACTGAACTAACCAGAATTATGGTAAAATAAATAAATATCTAATATGTTCTGAAATAATTTATTTACAAGTATAATTTCATATTCCAGGAGCTTATGTTCAAGAGTGGAACACGTTTGGAGTTAAGGTAAGTGTTTTTCCACCCGAACATCCATTTTCATTAGGGATACTTTCACTGTCTAATTACCTCAATGAAATTATTATATATTGTTATGTAATAATCATATAATCTGTGTGAGTATTATATAATTTGGTACAAACCAGAACCATTCCTTATTTTATTGATAGTTATATATTTTAAAAGGAATTTTCAAAGTTGTTACCTAAATACAAACCTGATCCAATAGAGTTTCTCAAATTATTTCCTACATTCAAGGGCACTCTATGATCTATTTTTGTAATCCTTTATCCTTATAAAATCACTAATTTTATTTTGAAAATATTATTTTACCTCACTTCTAGTTTTATACAATGATTTTTCCAAAAGGACACTTCTTTTAAAAATAAAAGAGTATTTATCTCAAGAATTGATTGATGATTTTATAAGAGTGTTTTCGTCTAATTCAACACTCTTGTTTATTCCATGGTATTTTTGGGATTAATAATTTATTAAGTCATCTACAATATTTTATTTAATTGTTTATGACTAACTCTATTGTTTCTGATCTTTCCTAAAACCATTCACAATATTATTCCGAATGGTTAGTGTTTATGTTCAATAATTGTGGAAAGTTTGTTACATTTCATATGATAGATCCAATATGAATGTACAAGATGTGTATTTTTATCCCCGCTCATATGTGGAATGAATTGGACTTATTATGTGATGGTGGGGCCCACTATTTCCCCTCGATACATTGGTAGGTCTCATGAGACAACTAGACATGGAATTGGCCGAGGCCTTTCCCAATGTGATATGGATTTTGGCCGAGGACCTAATCACTTGATGTTTTGGCCGCGACCATGAAAAAATAATTCAGAATGTACCTCATATGCACTTCCCCCATTATGAAGCTATTAATTGAATTTTAATGTGGTCAATAGACTAGTAGAATACCCATGATTATGTTTTATTATGGCATTATTTACTCAGCTCATTTTCTTGC
Organism: Viscum album; assembly: GCA_963277665.1. Lineage (NCBI taxonomy): Eukaryota > Viridiplantae > Streptophyta > Magnoliopsida > Santalales > Viscaceae > Viscum > Viscum album. The sequence continues at coordinate 850,821,756 of OY728157.1, read as the reverse complement.
AATAATGTGTACATGATTATTATTAAAGGCACGTGTCTTAAAATATTCACCATGTCTAATGTTTATATTATATTTTGCTGTATTTCTTAATCTTACTGAGCATTTGATCTCACCCCTTTCTTATGCTTTATTTTTCTCAGGATATGAAGAAGTAAATTATGAATGACATGTAAGAATAATCTAGGAGACAGGATGTTGATAGTGGAATAATTTAGTGTTGTTTTTTTCTTTCCATATGTAAATTTGAACTTATGAATATATCTTGATTCCAATAATACTAAATTACTTGGTACTTTGGAATTCTTATTCCATGTATGTCTGCCAATGTAATCAAATAAAGCACCAACTCCGGGCAACTGGGGCCGGGTCCTTACAGATCGGTCTTTCATGATTTGATCCCTTGTGATCACACAACTATTATATAATAATGCACCGACTTTGGGTGACTAGGGTCAGTGCATTATAGTTGGTATCTGAGTAAGTTTAGTACAAACCTTGGAAGAAAGATTTAAAAAAAAATCTTCTTAGAGAACATTACCCTAATTTTGAATTTGAGGTTTAGTATGGAAAAACTTATTATAATTTTGGTAATGTAGGTATTTTATGATTTTTCCAATAAATACAACCCTTTTTATATATGATCATATAGATGCAGGTCTGGAACATATATACCTTGGAGTCAAAACTCTAATAAGAAGATTTGAGCTTGACCTGGGGTATCTTCGTACACGACAACGGGCCTTGCTGCACTCGTAGTTATGACACTCCCAGGAGATATTCTTAGGATAATTCACTTTTTCATTACAAACCATTATAAATTATTTATGACTAAATAATTCCACAAAGAATTGTTTTTTCAGGATTATGGATTGTATCACAAAACTGTTAAATTTATGTTATGTTTTTTACATGTTTTTAATTATGTATTGCGATTCCTAAAATAATCTAGTGTATTCCATTATTTAGAAATGGTGCCTAAAGGAAGGAATGGAGACCATATAAATTAACAGAGTCTATAGAAGGATTTCCCTCCTACTCAAGAAAATTATAGTGGAACCGGTGAGGCAACATACGCTGATCAACATATCACCATACTGGGTCAACTCACTCAACTTAGGAATAATAACCTTACCCGTATGGAGCACCTATTTCCACAATGTGGAGGATCAATGTTAGACCACATCATGAGGAAACAACCCCAAAAATTCAATGGGACTACAAATACATTTTTAGTTTATAAATGGATAAGTTCCATAGAGAAAATAATTAATTCTTTGTGGATTAGTGAAAGGAAAGAAGTTTTCATGATAGTTTATTGCCTCACCAGAGAAGCAGATTAATGGTGGTCATTTATTAAAAACACAAAAGAAGATGAAAAAGTATAAAATATGTAATGGAGGGAGTTTAATGAGATTTTCATAGAAAAATACTTTTTTTGTAACCATTGAGCGGATATGGAAAGAAAATTTCTGAGTCTGAGTCAAAAGGAGGATGAGAATGTTGCAATGTATGTGGCTAACTTTAAAAGTTGTGTAGGGCATGTAGGAGATTATATACATAACGCAAGGAGTATGATTGATTTATTTTTTGATGGGTTAAAACCATTTCTCTTTTGAGCATTTGTATCACAATCTTTCTCATCATATGAAGATGTTGTCTCATGTGCTATCAAAACGGAAAATGAAATCTATTAGTCTTACAACACTAAAGAAATGAAAGAGAGGAAGAGATCTGCTGAAAACTATGGAAATGGAAATAAGGAAAACAAGGGAAAGTTTTAATTTCCATCCTATGGTAAATGTGGGAAGAAACACCCTAGTACTTTCCTAAATGGAATGGGAGTCTATATTAAGTGTGGTGAAAAAGGACACAAATCTCATGATTGTAAGGGAATTTAATAGCATGTCAATGTTGAATGCTACAATTGTATAGAAATGGGGAATTATGAAAATAAATGTCTTAAGATCCAAGGAAACTTAGCTCAGAAAAAATCCAAGGGAGAATGGCCAACCTTTTGAAATCACCACTATAAAGGTTAAAGCTCCAAATAACATGGTGGTAGGTAATTCAATGGTTTCATAAAATTTATCCAATGATTTATTTGATTCTAGATCATCCCATTGTTTCATATCCTCCCAATTTTCTAAGAAAGTTAATATTCACAATTTGATTTAAAAATGGAATTGTAAGTCAAAACTCTTAAGGGAAGTATCGTTGCCAAAAAGTTTTTTGAATCAGTTCCAATTAGGGAATATAAACATACATTATATGTCAATCACATCATCATACCCATGATTGAATTTGATATAATCCTCTGTAAGGATTGGATTTTGGACAATAATGAAAAATGTTTTAGTAAAAAGAAGGAGGCTACAATTTTTGATGATGATAAGGAGTACCTTACCTTTATATCCGAAATGTCACAATCTTATTCTAATCCAGATCAACCCCTAGAAGCTATAATAAATTAAATTATCGAGGATGAAGATAATGAAGTAACTATGGGTGTGGAAAATAATGTTCGAAAATTGGACGTACATATGTAAAATGAATATGTTGATGTGTTTCCAGAGGATTTAATTAAACATCCTCTTGAATGAAAAATTGATTTTTCTAGTGATTTAATTCCTGGTTCAAGGACCATATCGAAGTCCCCATATAGAATGGAGACTTTGAAATTAGTGGAACTAATGAAACATCTAGTGTAATTGAGTAATAAAGTATTTATTAGACCTATTGTTTCTCGATGGGGATCATCTGTTCTCTTTGTTAAAAAATTGATAGATCTATGAGGCTATGAATTTACTACAAGGATACCAATGCTATAAAAATAAAGAACAAGTATCCCCTACCTCACATTGATGATTTATTTGACCAAATTCATGGTGCTCAATATTTTTCAAAGATTGATCTTCGATCTAGGTATTATCATTTTTGTGTAAAGAAGGAAGATATTCCGAAGACAACATTTCATACCAGGTATGGGCATTAGGAATTTATAGTAATGCCTTTTGGAATGACTAATTTACCCTCTATCTTCATAGATCTAATGAATAATGTAAATAAGGAATATCTTGATTACTTTATAGTGGTATTTATTGATTATATCTCTTTATACTCTAAAACATATGAAGACCCTGAAATTAAATTTCTGACTATTCTATAGACGCTTAAGTAAAATGAATTATATGGGATGTTTAGCAAGTGTAAATTTTGGATTTAGGAGATATTTTTTTCCATATTGTCTCTACGGATGGAATCACTATCGATCCTTCAAATACCAATTCAATCCACGAATGGCTAACACCGACGACTATAACTGAGGTATAAAGGTTTATTTGTTAAGAAGCTTATTATTAGAATTTCGTCCAAAATGTTTCCTAATTGGATATCTCGTTAACCAATCTGACAAGTAAAGGGGTCAAATTTGTTTATACAAAAGAGTGTGAAGAATGTTTTGAAGAACTGAAGAGAATATTTTTTAATGCTCCCATATCAACAATACCATTGGGGAATTATGTGTTTGTTATTTTAAGTGATGCTTCAAAAAAAGGACATACTTGTGTCCTTATGCATAATGATAGGGTTATTGCATCTACATCATGACAACTAAAAATTCATGAACAAAACTATACTTCTTAAGATATTTAGTTTGAATTTGCAATATTTACTTTGAAGATATGGAGAAAATATCTCTATGGTAAAACTTGTGAGATATATACTGATCACAAGAGGTTGACGTATGTTTTCTCACAAAATGAAATCAACCCGAGGCAAAGACGATGGCCTGAATTTCTCAATGACTTTGATATCAATATACACTACCACCCGGGGAAGGAAAATAAGTTGGCAGATTCTTTGAATAGAAAGGATCATGGATTTTTTAACAAGACGAGTGTTGGAAGGGATCTTATGTTCATGGATCATTTAAAGGTAGATATGGGAATAATCACAAAATGTGAAATATTAATACATTTTCAAATGGTTTCTAAACCATCATTACTATAATGGATAAAAAGTTCTTAAACTGATGATGAGGAGTTTCAAAATAAAATTAATGTAGTAAATGATGGGAGATTGATTGACATCATATCTGAAATGGAATTTTGAAATTTGGGAAAATAAATTGTGTTCCTAATATGGCTGATCTAAAAAAGAAATTATTGGATTGTTATCGTACATCCAATTTCCCTATACACCATAGTAGCACTAAGATGTATATAAATTTTAAGGAATATTTTTATTCGGACAACACGAAGAGGGAGATTGCTGATTATGTACCATGATATATGGTTTTTCAACAAGTGAAAGCTTGATGATAACATCGTAGAAGAGTCATGAAACCTCTTCCCATACCTAATTGGGAATGGGATGATATTACGATAGACTCTTTCCTAGGCCCACCAAGGAATTCTAGATGGAATGATGCAATATGGTTCATTATTGATCTTCTTACCAAGCAAGCATATTTTTGTGCTATAAGAGAAGATTTACCACTTGAACAGCTAGCAAGACTATGTATTAATAAAGTTTTAAAACTTCATGGAGTACCCCTATCAATTGTTTATGATAGTTATACCCATTTTACATCATGATTCTGGAGAAGTCTATAGAAGGCCTTGGATAATGAACTTTGTTTGAGAACATCCTACAACCCTCAAATTGATTGACAGTTAGAATGGATTATTAAAACAATTGAAGGCTTTTTGTGAGATTTATCGCTTTAATTTCAAGGTATGTGGGATCAATATTTACCTATGGTAGAATTTTTTAATTATAATAGCTTCCATTAAAGTATTCAGATGCCACTATATAGAGCATTATATGGAAAAAGATGTTGCACACCAACTTTTTGGGATGATGATGTTGAAAGAAAACTTGTAGGATCGGAACATGTTGAGGAATAAATGGAGAAGGTGATGGTTATCCAAACCCACATCAAAGTAGCTCAAAGTAGGAAACAGAGCTACTATAATAACTGAAGCAAATATTAGTAATTTTAAGAAGGAGATCATGTTTTCTTATAGGTATCTCCATGGAACAGTATTATACGATACAGTGGGCAGGGAAATTTAAGTCCCAAGAACATCATACCTTTCAAAATTCTAGAACGAATTGGAGTTGTAGCATACACTATAGAAATGCCTCCTTGTCTCTCCAAATTTCATGATGTGTTCCACGTATCACTATTGAGAAAATTCAATCCTGACCCAACGTATGTACTCACCTTTGAAGAAATAGAACAAGAAACCAAAATGTCTTATTTTGAGGAGCCAATAATGATTCTTGATACCAGAGAACATGTGTTGATAAACCGGACGATAGTTTTGGTAAAAGTTCTATGGAGAAATCAAAAGATGTAATAAGAAACATGAGAACATGAGCAACATATGATGAAGAACCACCCGAATCATTTTATGCAGTAATATTCTAGAAATATAAAGGGTGAAATTATTTAAAGGATGGGAGAATGCAACACCCCATGATTCCACGATACGTTTCTCTTTAAATAATACAATATCATGTGTTGTATATAACTTAGAGTTATATCACATTGTGACCAATCAAACTAGTTATTATGAATAGAAATACCCACTTTTTGAAATTTTATAAATTTTATTTTAAAAAATGGACTTTATTTTTGGATTCAGAATATCAATATTACATTAGGGTGAATTGTAGGTATTTTCATGAAAGCATTCAATTTTTGATGAATAGTGAAAACAATCTAATACTGTTTAAAACCGAATTTTTATTTAAATAATTACTATTTAATTTAAATTTATATTAGGTAAAAAAAGATACATAATACCTATATTTGTTCAATTTAATTCATTGGAGTCATTTTATAATAATATTATATATATTTTTTTTTATTGAACTTTTTACCGTCTTTTACCCACCTTCATGGCACATTTGAAAATTTTAATAAAACATATTGTTACAATTTCTATGAATTGAATTTCGAAAAATATAGAGACACTTTTGGCATCATTAAAAAAAATGTGGTTCAATAATATGAAAACAAATTTTGGTGAATAGTAACAGCTGACTTTTATTTACCACGATTAATTGAAAATAGGGTAATTAAAGGTAAAAAATTATGTTATAATTACCCTAACACATGTCTTAATTATATTGAAAAAGTGTATTTTGACCAAGATAAACCTTTGGAATAAAATTTGATCCATTTGGTCCTCTTGTATTAGATTAGGATATTTATTATTATTTTATTTATAGAAGAGTTAAAAGTGTAGAATTCATTGTTTAATAACTAAAACATTTTTAATATAGGGTTATATATAAGATAAATTAGACTATAAATATTCATTAAAAATATAAAAAAAATTCCTACAAAATTTTATTTTATATATAATTGGTAGACCTTATATAATTAAATTTATTTATAAAACAATGATGGTGGAGTAATTACCTTATTAATGAATGATTAAAATAATTGACATTATTAATATCCAAATAGATCTATATTGAAGATTATGATGAATTAAAACGATTTTGTAGCTTAAAATGACATGTTAGTGTTGTTTAAATAGTTTTTTACGAAAAGATAATGTAGTTACGACTTCTAAAAAACAAAATACCAAATAGTGTCACAATTGACATAAATGAGTTTTTAAAACAAATACAATATTATTAATTGATATAATATTACAAAAAATATATGGTTCATCCAAAGGAGTCAATTAAGATTCAAAATATCAATAATGGACCACTTTTGGGGTCTTTTTTCTTTTATAGTATGTTTATTAAACATTTATTATAATAATATATGAACAAATAGTATAAGTTAAACTATTTAACTAAGAGTTAAATCTAAAAGATATGGTTGATATGGTGACATAAACCTTTGTAAAACCTATTTGTATAGAGGTTTTAGACCCATAATCAGCTTATCCTATAAATAAATCATTTTGAATATATTATAAACCGAAAATGATTGTATAGTAAAATAATATTTCAATCTTTTCTTAAATTGACCCACACCTCACTTATAAAAGGGTACATTCCCTTCTCTCAAAATAACAGCTCCAAATCCATGTGTCATAGACAAAACCTGATCATATATCCTCAAAACTAACCTCACATTTCCCTAGAGGCCATACTGTGATCATAAATCCAACAAAGGAGTCCTTTTGATCAAGTCAAAAGGAAACACCTGAAGAAGAGGTAATAATTTCACCCCCTCTTTCAAAGTTATTTTCTTCTTCCACTTCTTATTTGATTGTTGTTTCCATTAAAAAATAATAAATATTGTACCTAACACATTGTGATGTTATTATAAATATGGTACAACCATATTCATTATTCTTTCAATAATATGAATGACAAGTCAACATACATGGATACGTACGACTTACTGTCTCGACATCAGGGTGTAGTTTGTTATTCAAACACTTCATTATTTTATGGGTATAATAATGATTATAACTGATGAAAATAAAAAATATAACATTCTAAGGATTATATATATATGATATAAAATATAATTATAAATGATTTTCCAAAAAAATAGAATGACATTGTCGCTCGTGCATAAATACAGATTACCGTCTCCACGAACGCAATGAAATTCATTCCCCATCATAACCATACAAGAATAATTTTCATTTTATGATTTAAAATAATGTTTAATAACTTAATATTATTATAGATATGAATTAAATACATCCTATATATAAATAAAAAGTCTTATGTAACCAATCATATAAAGGAAAATGAATCAGTTAACACCCTAAATGATGATACTATTGAAAAATTATTAACAAAGCAATATTATAAGATCATATATGATTTGAAATTTTTATATGTGGCTCTTGTATAATTTAATATCAATTACTTAAATACTATACAGTAGGTTAACATATCTACAACCATATAAAATTACAAGGTGAGGTTTAATTTTAAAATTTCTTTATTATCTAAGGTTGTTTATACCCAAGTATCTTCTAGGACCTCTTTATAATCTACAACTGTGTTCCTTAAAAATGAATTACAAAACATTTTTACTATTTTCTAGAATATGGGTTAAAGTAAATTCTACCCTTTTTACTTTTTATAAAATGTTTTGAAACAAATCATTCCATCATTTTCTAAACAAGTTACTTTATGACCTTTTCGACAAATTATGGTAAGAATGTATTTTTTCAACGTATACAGCGAGTGTGTCTATTTTCTGCCATTATAAAATCATTGAAGCATCCATTACAAGCCTATAATAATGGTTTCAAAATACTTTTTTTCATTTATAATTATGTGACTTTTAAATGATTTCAAAATATAAAGAGATATCTCTCTCAAACAATTTTGATTTCATCTTTGTAAACATCCTTTAATGGATTTTACACTTATTTAAAGTTGATTTATTATGATATAATATTCCATATTTTATTGAAGGTTTTGTGATATGTTTGACTATAGATGTATTATTTATATAAAATAAATATTTTATGGTTAAAGTAATAACATTTTATATGCTAGTTTTAATAAAAATGTTTATGTAATGTTTGAACCCTCTCATATGAGGAATGCATTGGGAGTAGTAAGTTTTGGGTGGAGCCGGATATAGATCATTGATGCATCGGTAGGTCTCATGAGTCAAACTAGTGTCTTGGAACAAGGGCTTGGAAAATCCTTATTTTTAGTCTGGGAACAAGGCCTTGACTTTGTAGTTATGATGTTCGGCATTACGCAATCCATCATTATGAAATTGGAAATTGATATTAAATGTGATTATTTGACAAGTAGAATATCCATGTGAATAAGTAAACAAAATTATTTGATTTAACATTTCCATATTATGCTGACATTTAATTTTAAAAGGCATGTGTTTTAGTCTTATACATTTTCCATAAATGATTATGCTTATTTAGGAATGTTTCTGTTGTATTGTTATCCTTACTGAGAACCTGTGATCAACGCATTTTATGTTTTATTATTTCAAGGATGCGAAGATGTATATTATAACTGATCTGTAGGTATTTTTTAAGTAAATTGAATGTGTTCAAAAGAGAAAATGTTATTGTTGTTTTTCATATGGTAATGTTATGTAAAACTTATGTTTGTATCTATTACATCGAAGGAAACTAAACTGACCAGTATTTCCAGATTCGATCCCTTGTGATCATACCAATGTTATGTAATAATGCACCTACTCTAGGAAGCTAGGGTTGGGGCATTACAATGAATAGTGAAATTGGAAAAAAGAGTACATATCCATGAGACAAACAATGTTAAGAAAAATGGGATAAACATAAATATAAACCAATATGAGAAATAATTAGACATTCTATGTGGTCATCCATCACCACCAAAATCTCCCACTATAAAGGTGATGTGAACCATGAGAAGCTAGAAAATTACAATATTTTATTCCCTTTACTAGAATCCTAAAAAACAACATCTAAAAATTCCCAATTGATAAATCATGGTATAAGAACAAATCATTGAGTATTTTCCTAAATAAACGTCATCATATATGGTAAAAGGATATCATGGTTTTGAATGAATTATATCATGAGACCTGAGAGTATCGTGATATGTCTATGATGCTATGATTTTAAGGGGGTTAGGAACAATTCACTTCATCATCTATGATGTGGAAATATCATTGGAGGAAAAATAAGTTAATGATGGATTGGACGCTATAATGTGGTGATTTTTTTAATCATAATCAAGGTTATGGGTAATGTTTTTACATGATTCTACCTATCATAGGTATGAGATTATTAATTTTAGAATGTGTTAAATAAACATCAACATATCTCCCCTATAGGAAATATATTATCATTGGATTGATGTGATGTTTCTATTACAACATGGTGAAATCATCGATCAAAGCATGGGCATAAATTTAAACTCTTGCCTATGATATAGATATATTATAAGGATATGAATGAGAATAATAATTTATATAATGTTACATTAATTAAACAACATAATGATTATTCTATTCTAAGAGGACTCAAATGATGAATAATATAGATAAAATAAATAAATCCCAATCTATTAGAGCTATTTATTGATAAAATAGGACATTTTTAAAGTATAAAATGAAAGGGAATATTTTTTGTATGGCTTGTTTAGCCTAACCAAGAAACCTTCTCATAGTATGTATGAATGGAAAATGATCCAAGGAATATATAATATTAATATATATATAATGATAGTTAATTTATTTCTATAAAAAAGAGATAACGGTAGAGTTGTATGTTTCAAATGATCTATGAAGTGATCAAAGAGATAAGTTTCTATGTAGAATGAACATATTGATGGTGAATAACCCAAAGGGATTGGTGAAGTTGAGATTTTATTTGTTATAAATAAGTTTTGTACCAGAAATTTAATGTTTTTTGAAGTTGGGTGATGGAGGAATATCCAAATGGAGATAAAGAAGAGGCTCCCCTTGATAATGTGAAAGGATTGTTGTTACTTCTTCAATTCAAGGAAATAAATATTCATGGAGTATCCAATACATATTAGGATGTGAGATCTGATCATGTAAAGAAAAAAAGATAGGTATAATGGTTTATGAGAGAATCATGCATAATAATATATATTTTTGGGACCTGTCAGATATATGGTATGATATTTATAGACTAGATCTGGTAAACTACTTAGGTGAAGAACAAAAATATATGGACGTATGACAAAATATCCTTGGATTATTGAACAAATGGAATTTAGTATTCAATTAAGAGTGTCCATTGAATGATGTTTTTATAATTCTAAACGTGAATATTAAATTAAAGAGGTATTTAAGGGTTATTGAAATACTCAAATTTGTGTATTTTGATGTTAAAATACATTATAAATGAGGGTGAATGGATTTGAAAATATTCAAATATTTTATAAATCCAATATTTTTTTAAATGTTTTTGATTTCATTAGAGATTCATCAAGAAAAATATACTAGGTTCTATCATGATTTTAAGAAATACAATATTTTCACTTGATTGTTGAAATTTTTCTAAGGAATAACATGCATAATATTTTCCTCAAACCAAAATCAATATAAAAAATGTAATTTGCAATGAACTAGACTAATTCAACCTTACATCACCCGAGTAGGCCCTCCACATGGAAGAAAGAAAAAAATAACCAAAGGAAGTATAATGTATAATCAATGAACAAGAAGATTAAAAATATGGAAAAGAGTACATATATTTGAGATAAAAAATGTCAAGCCAAATGGTATAAACCTAAATGTAAAATAATATAATCCTCAAGATGAAACTCAATGGGACTATCTTTCATTGCCAAAATATCTCGCAAGGAAGGTGAACAAAACCTAGAGAAGCTGGAGAACTACAACACCCAATAGTATTTCACAAAAGAATCTATACACAGTCTAATACCATAACTAAAAAATCATAATAGAGGGTGTTATTTAGAGGGTTCTACACACAACTGCCTCAAAATTCATTTTTGGTATAATTAGAGGTGTTTCGGCACAACCCATATTCATTTTAAAAAATAATGGGGGTTATATACAACACTTTTCAATCATCAAATTTAGAGGGGGTTATGAACCCTTTCTAATTTTTTGAAATTCTTATTTTAATATAGGATTGGATTTTAGAGGGGGTTAAACCCCCAATAAAATATTAAATTTTAGGGGGTTTAACACCCCTTTTAATATGTTAAAATAGAGGGGGTTCAAAACCCCCTCTAATATCTTTAAATTAGAGGGTGTTGTGAATGTCAATTATTTTTTAGAAAATAAACTTCTATAATATATATATATATATATATATTATTAAAACATAATATACAAATTAGTTTAAATACATTATATGAACATACTTTATAAAATATTTCTTTTATTGTATTTAATTGTATTTATATAAATACATAAAGATAATTGCATAATATTATGTACATTAATATATATGTATTTGCTGAACTTTTATTTCATATTATATTAATTAATTATAATATAAAAGCATAAAAATGTTATATAAATATATAGATAAATATAATTTATTTAAGAAATATATCAATTAAAAACCCATGATTGATGTTTTTATAATTTATATAATAATAATTATAAATATATTTTTAAATAATATGTTTATGCTTTTATAAAATATATAAATAATATTATATGAAATATATTTTATAAATATAAATATAAATTAATATACACAAAAATACACAATTATATTTATTGAAATACATATATATTAATTTAAATAATAATGAATATATGTATTCAAATACATTATATACATATTTTTATAGATTTCATTTTATATAATATTCATTATATATAATAGAAAATTATATTTGATATAATATTAAGTATATATTATTATAAATTTTATTTCATATAATATTGATTATATATTATATTCATATTAATTATATATAATATAAAATTGTATTTCATATCACATTATAAAAATATTTGTATAAATTGAATTCCTTATCATGGAAATTATATATTAATTATTTATAGTATTATAATGTTTATAAAAATGTCTATATATATAAATACTAACATAAAAAATAATAAATATTTTTTTAAATACACTATATAAATAAATTATTAAAGACCTTATATAAATATATTAAGTAAATACTCATATATATATAAATATATATATTCTTAAAATAAAGTTGTGTATAATATATAAATATGTATTTATGTATATAAGTAATTTACATAAATATATAATATAAATATATTTAATATAATATATATGATATAAATCATAAAATAGTTTTATAATATTTATAAAACAGACATATAATTATTATAGTTTATGAAAAATAATAAGATAATAATAATTAAAAATATTATTGTTATCATACACACAAACATAATTATATATAAATAAATAGGAAAATATATATTATAATCATCTAATATCTAAAAATAATATATAAATACACAAACAGACAGAAAAAAATATAAATGTATTTATATATATAAATATAATTATTTACATATATTATATAAAAATATTTTTTTATAATTTATAAATATGTATTTATGTATATAATTAATTTATATTAATATATATTTAAATATATAAACATGCGTGTATATACATTTAAATATATATTTCTTATAAATTTATATATATTATATATATATTTTTATATGTTTTATATATTTAAATATATGTAAATTTAGTATGTAAATAATTTTTATTCAAACAGATAATCGAATATATATAAATATATTATTTTTTCCTTGTATATAATAAATAAAATCACAAAAGTTGTAGCTAGGGAATGCGTGTTGGTGCTATGGACCGTCTGATTGGTGGTTTGAATCCCTCGAGGACTAATTTTACACGACATTACAGGGATTCACCCTGGAGTAATGTTTGGGACAATGTGGGTGATGGATTTGTAGATCTTGGGAATGGGTGGGGCACAAGGAAGGAAAGTGGTAGGTAGGGGAATAAGGGACAAGAAGGAAAAGGATGGAGGAACAAGAGGAGAAATGTAATGGAGTGCGCTTGGTGATTAAATTTGAAAAAAATGGTGCAGATTTAGGGGCGGTTTCTATTGCCCCTAAATAGATGGGGTGATTTTGGATGGTTCTATCCTACCATAAATTTAAAAATTATTCATAATGGTTTTAAAACCCAAATAATTTGTATGTCTCTGGTAGATTTATGGTTGAATTTGAAGGGGTTTAAACCCCATCTAATTCAATTTCCTCTAATGTACGACCATAAAACAAGCAGCTGACGAAAACCACTGATAACCCTAAATTTTAAACCTATAGTGGGGGTTTAGAATAACCTTGAAATAATCCTTTAGAGGGTATTAAAACCATCTCTAAATGAAAAACCTACCATTCTAACAAAGTCCTTTTTCTATTTGCATTTCTTCTATAGCTAAAAAACTAGTTTAAAAGATGTTTTAGAAGATAAATTTTTCTGTAAAACATCATTTAGTTTTTATAAAATCTTTCTATATTCATAAAAACAAACAATATAATAAGAAAATGATATAAATCATGGTAAAATAGAAAAAACAACCACATGAACACCATCATATAATGAAATGTGAAACATACCATGATATATTCCAACATGTGTAAAACCAATAATAAATTAAAAAGATCATGATATTATAACTAGATTATGAGAATAAATAATTTATAATATAAAGTAAACACTTATCCAAAAATCATATGAATTGTACTGCTATTGAATCTTTTCATAGTTTTTTATAACAAACCTCTATTTGTATAATCCATTAAAGTGAAATTATATATTTCTGGATGCACAAAAGGTTCCCAATGTGTTATTCTATCCAAAAACCATTTTAAGACCATGATCACAATTTATAAATCATTTTCATAGTGAACCATTAACACATCCATATTTGGAAATCCATTTTTAAGTAAAACCACTATTAAATAATTTCGTGAGACACATAGTGTACACTAAACAATTTTTATCGAAAACCCCATTTAAAACATGTGTTTCCAGAAGAAAATACACCACGATATAAACTATATAATTTTTATAAAATAAACCAAAGTGATTTTATGTCCAAATATAGTAATTCATAAATTAAATCATTTTTATTGATACACTGACATCAAGAATGTAGGATAACTTGTCACCTTCAAAATGTTGATTATGAAAGTGTATATCAGGTCCTCATTGTATGGTCCCAGCCCAGATGACTCTAAAATGGTTCCCTAATATAGTGATTTATGGGCCCTCAAATGTGCCACCCTTTACATTAGAGGCTATCTACTAGAATTGAGGGCCTCAAGTGTGATAGTGAGGAGAATATGCCCTCACATTAGAGTAAAAAAACAATAGAATTAGTTAGTATCATACACAATAGTTAGGATAGAGAATGAGGATGTAGTAAAAAAAATGAATTAGAACATGATGTATTAATAAATCAAAATGCGTTATAATATCAAATAATTATGTAATACATACAACACTGGTCACCCACGGGGCCGACCATGATGAAAATAGGAGTACCAAACTGAATATGATATAAAAAAGAATAGGGATATACTACAAAATCTGTGCCAAACCAGATACCTTGTCTATGACCATTTCTAAACTATAGAATCCTAATCATAAGAACCTACACGAGCATCTCCAATTGATCATGTAACTCTGGTACTAAGCCCCAACCTCCATATAACTCATGGGAAACCGGAAATCATACATAATTTTCACACATACACAAATGATCACATATAAGGGTGATAAATAATCTCATTACGAACCCTAATAAAAAATGTGTAAAATACACTTCTACATGCGTATGAAAAAGAAAAATTGATGAACCTAGCTTAGAAACAATTGAAAAAAGTAAATAAAACCATATAACATGAAATATGGACATGTATAGTGACATACCAATACATAGTTAATAATCCTAGTCAACTATTCATGTTCCAAAAATAGATTCCCATATCTATATATGTATAAATTTATAGTGAAATACCTATACATATATCATATATATGAATATTCATGTGAAATTAAATCAACTGACATGAAAAAACGTCAAAAGTTGATCCTTGGGACCGTAATCCCGATATCATAGACATCCTATTCCAGGGCATTGAGATGGATGTTGTTCCACTCAAGTTGTGCATCATTAAGTCGATCTCAAGATATGTAATCCCAATGGAAATATATGTTGTTCATCCAACACTGTAAATTTTTCTAGGAATCCTATGTCGCCCTAGGGGGATAATTTTCCTACACCCAGCATGACCCGAACTCGCTTCTAGTCACTGTAAAAAAGGATTCTAGGGAATCCATATGGACATCCTATAAATGGTCACTGAGCTACTCACCATGCTACTAAGGCCATGTAAATCCAGTCTAATGCCTAATTCCAAGGTCCCAGACTGTAGGTGGTCATGACATACATAAGTCGGATAGACCCTAGATGTATTACAGTTAGGATATCTATAAGGAGAAATCATCATTGGAACACCAGTCCCCACCCCTCTAGTCCTTAATAAGTGATAACATGATCATACCTAGCATCTGGAAAAGCGTAATTCTTCCAGGAATCAAATGATGTGAGATGCCATGCAGTACACTATGGTCAAGTAACCATCCATGAAGAACACAATAATACCCATTGTAATGTTCCAGAATTTCTGTATAATTTTTCTAATTTATATGGAATTATTTCGAGACCATGAAATTTGACGGTGCTCGATTCTGAAGCCCAGAGTGCTCAGAATGATCCATCAAAGTTTTGTTAAGCATTAATTATCACGCGTAAATAGTTTTACTGAAAAAGTGAAATAACTCTTAAAAATTTTCATAGATCAGAAATCTAAGGGAACCATTGTGCTCAGGATTGCAGGTTAAACTTAGGCGTGACTTATGTTTAGTCGATGTGGACCTCCTGTGAGAAAAACCCAAAAATGGCATAATAGTAAATAAAATAATAAAATAATGTTATTTTATTTTTCAAATGCTTATAACTCACGAATGGTGACTCAGAATAATAATATGAGACCACCACTAAACTCATGAGGGTATTCTTTCTTTAGGAATATACTAACATTGAACGGGGTGGGCCACCAGTGAATATTAGTTTTTGGCCTTAAATAAAATAATTAAGTGACAATTATTTTTTGTAAAATCCATAACATCTAAAAAGTAACTCAGATTGAATGGACGAGGGAATCATTTATTTTTTTGGGGTGTGATCCCTGTAGGTGGAGCCTAACCTCAATCGTCGCATGTTGAGGGTGAACATAATTTATTTATTAAATATTTTTTAGGTACATTCAGTAAATAGATGAGCAGCGTCTTCTATCTTTTGAACTATTGATCAGATTAAAAATCTGAGGGCACTATCAAGTACACAGTGTCAGGATTCTTTTAAGGGAGGATTTATTTTGACCACAGTAGGTTCGGATAAAATTCTAAGTATTGAGACTTTTAAAAAAATGATACAAAGTAATTTTATTTTATTATTTCATTTCATATCCTCAAACGGACAAGAAAAGGGGTGGGTCCAATGATGTGTCAGTCCAATAAATGGATTGACCTTAAACCCCTATGTTACGGCATTGTTGGATAATTAAGAAGCTTTCTAATTGATGAGTCCATTAAATGCCAATTTCATTACATACCCTCCCTCTCTCCTATATATATGGAGCATGGGTAGGGGTATCTACACAACTTCACCATGAAATGAAGTGCAGAAGGAGCACTATGATGCAAAAACCATAAAGGTCTGAGCCAATCTTAGGAGTAGGGTATGGGAAAAACTAAACCACGAACCGAAGAATGAAATGGGAGTGACGTCGTTGGGAACAAGTTACAGAAATGAAGAACATGATCCGACATCAAGCCTCAGACTCTATCTAATGGAATACAAGGTAGGGGGCTTATTTGTTTATGCATTTTAAATGTATTCCTCTTCCCTATTCTTGACTAATATGAAGAACACAGGTTAACTAACTAACGGGTTGACTGGTGATTCTTTTGCCTTTGTGGGAGGTTGTTGTGGGGTATCTTTATGGGGTTTATCTAGTTAACTAATATATTTGATTATTCAACACCTTAATATCCTCCATATTATGAGCTAACATGGAGGTCGTAGGCCTAACGAACCAGGCATGAACCGTTCACTATCTTGCTATCCATGAACCTATATTGAAGACCGTGAGGGCATCAACACACGTTGTAAGTGGAGGGTTGCAGCTCGTCAGCCATGAGGAACAGAGGAGGCGGTGCAACCTCCGCACCGCCAGCGAACAGAAGCTGCGACCGAAGCCTCGACAAAGGCCAAACCGACCTCCGGCGTGTTCCACGACGACAGAGCAGTGACCTCGCGACGTCGCCACGTCCCCAACTGAATGGTCTTCGGGTCATTCAGGGATCTGAGAGATCGGTGGGTTACACCTCCTATGTTAGACTGAACCGAGTTGCGGCCCTCATGTCGGGCCGCCGCCCTCGGACCGGGCAACCATCCTCGGAGATCACCTCCTGCCTCACGCTGGTCAACTGCCCTCAATATAGGCCTTCGCCCTCAGACCCATCCCACACCCTTGAAGTGGGCTGATATCCTCGAACCGGGCCACCGCCCCTGGACTTGGTCGCCTCGTTCAGACGGCGCCACCACCCACGAGGGTCACTAGCCCCAGACCGAGCCACCGCCAGCAGGCAGGGCCTCCTGCCCAGCGGGCCACTACCCATCTGTTTGGGTCACCCCTTTTTATGTGTCAGGCTGGACTTCAGCTCAGTGGGATGAGTCCGCCGCGACAAGCCCAAACCGGGTGGGATTGTGTCAGTCCGACTGGGTCGGACCACACCCGGGCTGTGAAACACTTAACGCGCCTTAAATTGAGAACCAAATAATTGTTTGATAATCCTTATGATGAATTGGGATCCTTGGAGCAAGATGGTTATTTTTTTCTTACTTCGTTAGGGTTTTGGAGAAACGTGGTGAATTGCCTAGATAGATTGCACCTGAATCCAATCGGGTCCTCGGCACTGAAATACCAATATTGCACAAACCGGGAGTCCGATTGACACACCGTATATTGAGTTGGAACCCTTATGATGTGTCAAATCACCGAGTTACTTCTTTGTGTGTATTTGTGAATGATTTAATATGATAGATGGTTTGAGGAGTGATTCTCCCAGGGACTCTATGTACAAAACCCTGCGACTGGTTGAGAGTTGTTGATTGTTGAATTTTCTACTCTGTTTGACTCGACAACCCAGTGGGGAGTGCCTCTGTGTGATGCGGAATACCCATGGTTGGGAGCACCTCTGTGTGATGTGGAAGAACAATAGAACATGATAGGAGGAGTACCTCACTAGGGCATGGCGGTGAGCGCCTCTATGTGACGTGGCATGCCCACGATACTTAACGCAAGACTGTCATATGTAACAGAAAAAGCAATTTAATTTTCCTAGTGCAGCATAGAGGCTGACCAGGGTCATCTCTCTTTATGACCATTTTCATTCCTTCACTCACTTAATCAAATTTAACTAAACTACTTATTTTGATTGTTTTATATTATCTATTAATGGAATACAATTTAATTAAAATAAAAGATAAAACTAACATGAAATGACAAAATATAATTAATTGGGAAAGAACATAGACATTATGGGTTGTTTTGTGGATTTCATCATTCTCTTTGTTGGTATTTAAATTATGTTTTATAATTCAATTATGAGAAATCATTCATTAATTACTATTATTTTATTTATTGGTGTAAAATTTGGATAGAATTTTGAAATCTTAACTTCACCTCCTCCTATAATCAAGGTTGATGGCACACCTCGATCGAGAGTGTGGCATCTTCCAAGACTTGACTCCATCATATGCCATTTCAACCACTAAATGGATAAAATCCATCATATGAAGAGATTTTATCTATTATAATGGAGGGAAAATATATAATAAAAGAATAAAAATGGGTTTGAGATCAGTGTTGTGGTGGACGATCACCACACCCATGCACATCACTCTTGCTCATCACAACCTTAATAAAACATCGGAATTTAAACACAGAATAAAGGAAATTTCCACATACCTCCCCCGGCCCAAGACTCAAGTTAACGCCTAAATTTTTTAGGGTAATAGGTCATGGTGGAGAATATGAGAAGAAAAAAATAATAAAAGAAGGAGAAAAGATGAAGAAAAAAACATGGTGGATGGGTGGATAGAATAATAAAAACAATTCATGAAATTACTTGAAAAATAAATTACATTTGAAAACATAAACAAAAATAAAGAAAAGAAATAAATTAAAATGAAATGAGGATTATTTTAGGTTGGCCTCCATTTGTGTAGATATCATCCTTGGAGATTTGAAATAATAGATGGAGAATGGGATGATTTTGGAAGCAGGTGAGTGCCTCCTTTTATAGGCAGAATTTTGGACGCTGAAATATTGCGCATTCTTGATCAATTAAATGGTCGTTTCATGCATTAAACCCTTCTTAAAAGTTGTTCACAAATATGTTTTCTATTCACCCTCCTATTTTAAGATCTTTTGGACACCAGATGAAGGATTTGTGAAATTTTCTTTGGCAGTTTCTGATTCTGGATGAAGCTTCTAGGAAGGTTCCTCCAAAGGTATGTCATTCAGTGGCTGCTTTAATGACTTCCAAACTACCAAAAATTTATTTTAGAGCTGACCATTTATGTTATAGTTCAATCCTAGGTGGAAAGACATCATTTTGATATGTGTAGGCCATGTTTGGGTTCCGTTACAGTGGTAGGGTCCACACTGTCCACCCGAAAAAATGTGCAACTTCAATGATTTTTAGGACCTTTAGATGGCCGAATAAGATCCTGGTCCAGAAGACAAAGTTGAAGGAAATAAAATAAGGATTCTAAAAAAAATTTAATCACAAAAATTGATTTATATTTTTCATGAAAATATTAATATACAATTGATGTAAAAATCGTTCTAAAATCCAGAATTGTGTGTTTTTCACCAATTTGCGGAAAACACGTCATAAATCCAAATTTTAATCATACAAGCTCAAATTGATTATTTGGGATGATTAAAACAATTGAAATTCATATAAAAAATGTGTAAAATATTATATCTCCCCACACTTAAACTATGCTTGTCCACAAGCATAAAATCTCAACATGGAATTCATAGGACACAAATGTTACCAATATTCAAATTCCAAAGTAATAAAATTTAATAATTTTCAATGTCAAATAAAAAAATTAAAAAATAAGGAAAAAATATAAATTTAATTTCCAATTTTTCTAAGAGACAATTAAATCATGTATTTTACTTTTCCCATTTGGAAATTGATTGAACTTCTCCTTAAATTCATTAAAGCTCCTTGATTCATTATTATTAAACATGCCAAGTCATGATTTACCTCACATTTGATTATTTTTCTCTCATCACTCATGATAAAATTCAATTAGATTTAATCTCATATAATGAGATCATGCACCAAATCCATAATCTTGTAAAAGAACTAATTCCTCCACTTTGAAAAGATAAAAGGCATATAAAATCATGAGGACTTTTCAATAGAGGTTCAAATGACTCTGAGGCTTATGGTTGGAAGGATTTGATATTTTATAAATTAAGTCTCAAGGAGGAGGTTTATCTCTGAATCATAATTCATGATATCAAAATTTGTAATGAAATTATCCCCTTTAATGTACCAACACCCACTTCCCCCAAAACTCATGGTAAGTTCATGCTCAAAGTAAATCCTAATGAATGATTAATGCACCCTCTTGATTTTTTTTAATTTTTAATATTTTTCTTTTTATTCTAATGTTATGATTAGATGAAACCTCACATCCGTCAACTAACCACATACGATTAGAAGATCATCAGTCTAGAAAATGGTTATTTTTGGTTCTCCCAAATCACAACCCATTTTTTTCTTTTTTTTCTTTTATTGTTTTCATCATTTTAATTTTTTTCTGGAGGGGAAAAAAATAGAGTACAATGAATGATTACAAAATTTTTTTCAATTCCCACATTATAACCCCCACACATTTTCTTTATAATGTAAATCATCCCTTCCACCACAAATCCCTTTACCCCCCCCCCCCCCCCACCATTCATCTTTAAAATGCCATGAAAATAACAAGAATAGGGTAAGAATGGATACAAATGGATTGAAACAAGGATAATCCCTATAAAGGTCATTCATGGTCTCTATGGGAAAAAAATAAGGATTGATGTAAAGGTGGTATTTAAGGATAAGGGTTTTTAAAAAGGCACCTCAATCATTTTAAAGATTTTTTTGCACAGTCATAGCTTCGACAAGTTCAAATGCATGTTCTGGTCGGTGACATGTCCCATGATCACTCAAGAAATATGCTCAAGAATAAATAGTATGTACATGGTCTAGAAATCCACTCAGGAATGAGACATACGGTAATGGAAAATCACTCAAGTCATGATCAGTAATAACAAATTAATTTACATGAATTTAATAAATTTAATGTATGAAGAATGATAGGGAAATTTCATTTATATAAATTAACTAATTACCTTAAATTGTGAGTTATCATTTCAATATCCATGTTTCACATTAAACATTAAATTTTACATTTTTACTATTTCAATTGAATTAACATTAATATCTAAAATATGGCATCATAGGATTCCTAAGAAACTCATATTTCCTAGATAATTATGGTTAAGTATTAATTCGAGTGTGGGTATGAAATTCATATATTTAAATGTCAAATCATGTTTTGGAACAAAATATGTATGGAGTTTAAGAGATAATAATAAAATGTAAACTCCCTTTTGAAATAATGCTTTATTCCTCTTCGTCCAATGCTTTGGGTTTCCTTCTACCATCCTGATCCTACAAAAGAAAACAACACAATTAATTACAAGGATTATTTCATTTAAGGTCAAAAAAGGAGGGAGTGGGATGCATTCTAGGATACTTCCTATGAAATGAAATTTAAATCTAAATTCCTAGAAATCATGTAATGATAAATCTTGGTATGATCCCCCAAGTGGGACCTGTCTTCTTTTACTGCCTCTAGAGGGCATTACTAGCTGTTATCCAATGTTTGATGGTGGTTGGGGAATAATTGACATGAACCACCACATGTGGGTTTTCTCAGCATCTACTTCTTTTTTCTTTTGGAGAATGAATTGACGGATAGAGTACTCCAGATCCCCCCCCCTTCACAATGTGGTATAACTTACAAGGTGGGGGTAGGATGATGTATGGAACCTCCACCACCATCGTTGCTCCTTATTCAGTATTATATGTCGCTTCTTGTACTCTCTCTATTAAATATTCTTTATATTTATATCCCTCAAGGGGTTCCTCAATAGGTATATATTTTTTTGTCTCTTCATCCTCCATGGCATAATAGGAGTCATCTGATTCTGAAAATTCCTAACAATTCGGAGTTATACTCAAATTCATTTCAAAAATATTAAAATAATTTGAGTTCAAGAATGTATCATCTCCATTATTTGGTTCAGCTTGAATCCCTTTTTCGATGGAAAGTTCCCCTAGGATTTTATCATCAAATTATGGAGGTAGATAGTCATGCTCCTCCACCTCATGTCTGGACTCAACTTCATGGATTTCTTCATTGAAAATAAGGAAGACCTGTGACAATTTCTTCTTAGCATTGAATCATTCAATGTTAGTTTTGAGTTCATCGAGCATGGATATCAAATCATCAAGTGAGATCCATGTTGCAATTCCTCTTTCCTTGTGTTTGAACCTTATCATTAGAGCATCATCCCTTCGATGGAGGGCCTCCTCATGGTAGTCGGTTTCTTCATCCTGCACATGTGAGTAGTTATTCCATGCATAATAATTGTAATTTGAATGCATCAAGGAAAAATAATTTATTGTTAATTTGTTAAAAAAATAATGAAAACTATCTAAAATTTGAAAATAGAAAAAGTAAAGTAAAAAAACGATTAGCTCCCCAGAAACGGCGCCAGTTTTGACGCACACCTAGCATAGGGCGTGGAAAAATCGATTTAATTTTCCTAGTGCAGCATAGAGGCTGACTAGGGTCGTCTCTCTTTTGGAGCCTTTTCAGTCATTCTCTCACTTAATTTAAATTAACTAAACTACATATTTTCATAGTTTTTATATTATCTATGAATGGAATACAATTTAACTAATATAAAAGATAAAACTAACATGCAATGACAAAATACAATTAATTGGGAAATAACATGGCCTCTATGGGTTGGTTTGTGGATTTCATCATTCTCCATGTTGGTATTTAAATGAAGTTTTCTAATTCAATTATGATATCTCATTCATGAGTTGATATTCTTTTATTTATTGGTGTGAAATTTTGAATGCATTTAGAAATCATAACATCACCTCCTCCTATAATCATGGTTGACGGCACACCTCGATCGAGAGTGTGACATCTTCCAAAACATGGCTCCATCGTATTCCATTTCAACCACTAAATGGATCATCTCCATCATATGAAGAGATTGTATCCAGTAAAATGGAGGGAAAATATTTAATAAAAGAATAGAAATGAGTTTGAGATCAGTGTCGTGGTGGCAGATTTCCACACCCATGCACATCACTCTTTCTCATCACAATCATAATAAAAATTCAGAATTTAAGCACGGAATAAATGAAATTTCCACATACCTCCTCTAGGACACATCTTAGGTTAAGACCTCATTTTTTAGGGTAATAGGTCTCTGTGGAGAATATGAGAAAAATAAAAGAATAACAGAAGGTGAAAATATGAAGAAGAAAATATGGTGGATGGGTGGACAGAATAATAAGAACAATGCATGAATTTATATGAAATCTAAATTACAATTGAAAACTAAAACCAAAATAAAAAAAATTAATAAATTAAAAATAAACGAGGAAGAGTTGTGGTCGGCCTCTCCCGGTGGAGATCGCCTCCTTGTTTTATTGAAGTAATGGATGGATAATGGGATGATTTAGGAAGGAGGTGAGGTCCTCCTTTTATAGGCAGAATTCTAGACCACGAATGATTGGGCATTCTTGACCCATTAATGGTAGTTTCACGCATGGAACCTTTCTTCAATGTAGTTCATAAATATTTTTTCCATTCACCATACAATGTTCTGTTATTTTGGACATTGGGGGAGGAGTTATGAAATTTTCATTGTCGGTTTATTATTTTGGATGAATCTTCTAGGAAGGTTCCTCCAAAAGTATATTGTTAAATGGATTCCTTAATGACATCCAAACGCCCATAAATTTATTTTAGATCTGGCCATATCTGTTCTCGTGCTATCCCAGGTATAAATACATCATTTTGATATGTGTAGGACATTTTTGGTTTTCGTTAATGTGGTGGGGTCCACACTGTCCTCCCAAAAAAATAAATAACTAAAATAAATTTTTAGGACCTTTAGATTGCCAAATTAGATCCTCGTCCAGAAGACAAAGTTGAAGGAAATAAAATCAGGATTATAGAAAAAAATAATCACAAATATGTGATTTACATATTTCATGAAATGAATAAAATACCATTGATGAAAAAATATGTCTAAAATCCAGAATTATGAATTTTTCACCATTTTTCTCAAAACACAACATAAATCCAAAATTGATTCATATAAGCTCAAATTGATTATTCGGGATGATTAAAACAATTTGAATTCATAAAAAAGGTTTAAAATACTAACTCTATCAGTACTCAACAAGAGGAGTACCTCAACAGTCCATGGATTGTGGGAAGCACTTATGTGTGATGCGGCAGGCCCACTGTACTCGATAGAGGATAAGTTCTCCCGTAGTCGAGGTGTTCGACTTTGTGATTGGGGATGTTACTTATTAATATTCTTAGATAATATCTTGGCTATATAAAATCATTCACAATTATCTTGTTTGAGTTAGCATCATAAGACTGTTTTTGCGTGTTGTATACCTGGTTGAGCTGAGTCTTACCTGTGTGGTACATTTTCCTTTGTGGTTCTATCTTTGTGGTAATATCTATGTTGTATTTTTACCTATTTGGTACTTCTATTGTCATGGTGTTACCTATTTGGTGCATATTGTAAAGACCCGTATCTTGACGTACATTGACATTACATTACTTTTGCGGAATACTTAGTACATAACAAAAACACACACACAAGGATCGTAATAGTTTAGTGTCTTTGGAAACTCGGAACGTAATCTTCTAATCGTGGTGAAAGATCTTCAATATCTCCCATAAAGATCTTCCCCTTTTTTTACCTAAAAACCTTTCTTTATATCCTGGGAAAAAAACATAAAAGGGTGAGCTCAAATGCTCAGTAAGGGTAAACAAAAGAAATATCAATCACATCATATACATAAGAACATAGCTTTTGGAAATCTTAACCTGCAAAAGAGCTCATAATATCATAACATGGGATAAATCATAGAAGTGAAAATGAGATCCCCATAATCATAACATAAAACATGAAACTTTGTGGCATGCACACATAATCATGGAAAATCATTTCTTGTTAGTCAAGACTCATTGCCAAGACTATCTTAGTGGACAAAGTCCCTTTCTGAATCGAGTAACCCTCGTTTGAGTCCTGTTTCACTGAACCGGAATAACCTACCATTCCAGCCATGTCTATATCATGAGATATAAAATCTTTACCCAATGCATTGGAGGGAGATATAGGTCCCACCCATATTATAATGAATCCTTTCTTATGTGTGCCACATAATCATAAAACATACATCATCACATAACACATGTAACAAAAATGGGATTCTTGAAACATCATGACATCATAAATCAATTCATATAAGATAAAGGAATTCATAAACATAATTCCATCACAACATAGTCAAATCAATGTAAAAATATGGATAGAAACAGAACCCTTTATTATCTTAGATGGAAAATAATTTTGATAAAACCCTTGAATTGAATTCTTGAGGAAAACATCCTTTCTTCTTCAAAATCAATTTCTTTTCACAAAACATCATGCAATTTTAAAAGAAACAGATTTTATTGAAAATATTCATGAAATCTTTTAGAGGAAGCTTCATGAAAATAAGGCTTTATAAAACAGTAGAAATCCGTTCGTGCCGTATAAGTTAAAAAAAACATTCTTCGTACTTTTGTCGGAAAAGTCAAAAAGTACCTCGTACGAAAAACATCAAAAGATTCCTTTCATTTATTTTACTAAAAACTCACCGAAGGGTAAAAATGGATTTAAACAATTGTAGGTGGATGGAAATAATATTACATATTGATGAAACATGGATGTGGATGATAAAATACACCCCAGTAAATACTTACGAATAAACAATCTCGGATAAAAATGAGATTGTGATATTTCCCTTACCTTAGGTACAATTTGCCTTGTATGTGTCCGAAGCTCCTGAATAATGGTTTAAATAATGTTATTGACTTATTCCAGAATCATACATATTGATATGATATCATATATGGTCATATTCTTAGCTTCTTGTTAGTAATATTTCATTGTTACTTGTTACTCGGGTCTTTATTGCCTTTTGTTCTTACGCGTGTTTTGCCGGATAAATTCTTATTCTTATTTCAAGGTTATAGATACCTTATATCCAGAATGGTATTAGTGTAACACATATCATATTTATTCATTCAATTCATTTATATAATTACTATGTAATGATGATCATTTGGAACGAGTCACATCACATCGTGGAAACGGTATTCCGTACGTACGCACGAGTGATGATATCGTTCCTATGATCGTGGAAATGTATTGGAGTATATATATATTATTTCAGTATGAATATTACTTTATAATAATCATAAATAGTTACTCATTACACCATTATACCCATCCTTGTAAAGTGATGGTGGAAAAATAGATTACACCACAGCGTGGAGACGGTATTCCGTACGTACGCACGCGCGGTGATTTCATTTTTCCGTAGGATGGATAGAAGGTGAATTAGGGTTGTTTCATATTTATAATAACATATCAGTATGTAAGTAATACTGATTTTATTACTTCATCATGAAACAACTAAAGAATAAGAAGTTGAAGAAGAAAGAAATTGAAAAGATCGGTAATGGATATTACCTCTTCTTTGGAACGCCTCTTTGAATCCTCCACTTAAGGAACTAAGAGTGGTCTTTGGAGAAAAACAGGACCTCTAGGACTATTCTAGGGAAGTGGAGAGGAGAAAATGGCAGGGGTTGTCCGAGCTTGAGTGCTCAATTTGGTGTGAGGAGGAGGGGGAGGAGGTGCGCTTTTATAAGGGAGGAGAGGGGCACCTTAGGAATACCTCAAAATATTATTTTATTTTAAAGTCAAAATCGGTTTATAATGGTTCCAAAGGGTCTTATTTCGAAGATAAAGTGGGGATGGGTCGAAATCCTATCAACCAATAGGATTTAGACAAGTTTAGGTTATTATTTTAACCTTATAAATTAGATTTAACTCTATGTTAAATAATTTAACTTTTACCGTGTCTTTTTGTTATCTTTCACTATATGGTTAATACACTTACTATAACATGCCAAACGAACCCCAAATTGTTTATTATTAAAATATATATCCTTATATAAGTCATTTTGCCGAACCTTAGATTTTTAGGAATAAAATAACATTTAATAATATAATATTTGATTTAAAAACTATTTTGTGTCAATTTTGACACTATTTGATATATGATTTTTGTGAAAGTCATAACAGAATTATATGTTCAAACCAAGTTGATTAAATCAACACTAATATATCATAGTAACCTAGAAAATTAGTGGAATTCATAAAAAGTCTCAAATTATATTTATTTTGGTGTTTATAACATCAATTATGTCAATATTTCATTAATAAGATAATTACTGCATCATCATTGTGTCATAAATAAATTAAATTATTTGATGTCTAAAAATTACAAATAAAATACCATCATGTAGTAAATCTTTTTAGATTTCTAATGAATATTTACAATCGAATTTATCTTATGTATAACCCCATATTAAAAATGATTTACTTATTAAACATTGATTTTAACTATTTTAACCCTTTTTTAAATAAATTAATATTAAATGTCCTAATCTAATCCAAGTGGGCCTAAATGGTCATATTTTATTCCTAAGTTTGTTTTTGGTCGAATTACACTTGTCCAATAGAATTAGGACATGTGTTAGGGTAATATTAATATCATATTTACCCTTAGTTACCCTATTTACTATTAACCGCGGTAAAAAAAAGTAAAAAGTTACTATTCACCAAAAATTATTTTCATCTCATTGAACCACATTTTTCTTACTGACATCAACCGTGTCTCTCGGATTTTTGAAATTCCATTCACAGAAGCGGTAAAATTATGTTTTATGAAAAATTCAGTTTTTTAACTACCACTTAGTAGTTTCACTATTCATCAAAAATTGATGTTTTTCAGAACAGTGCCAAAATTTCATCCCAAGCTATATTTCATATTTCGAATTCAAAAATGAAGTCTATTTTACCAAATTCATTACATAAAAGTTGCATTAATTAATTTTATAATTAAATCCCGCTGTTAAAACAAATAGCGTGTTATTAAGAAACAATATCTATCAAAAGATTGACACTTGTTTATGTCTAGTTTAAATGTGAAATTACATCCAATGACCAACATTGTATTAAATTGTAAAAATATATTCTAAATATACTTTAAAACCACTCAAATTAATGATTTATCACTATTAATTATTTCGATTAAAAAAGTTGTTTTTAATTATAATTTAGTAATTTTCACTATTCATCAGAATATGAAAGTTATCCGAAATGTACCAAAATTTCACCTTAGGCTAAATTCGATACTCCGAATCCAAAAATGAAGTTTATTTTGAAAAATAAGATTTACAGAATTTTAAAAAGTGGTTATTACTATTCATACCGGCTAGTTTTAATAATATTTTAATAGCATATCGTTGTTTAGTGAAACTCGGTATTGCGTATTACACACGCTATCGAGGAAGGTCGCGATTGCGTGTAATGCAAGGCAAGTCAAGGATGCGTGTTGTGCAAGCTCCTTTTGGTGTAGCGTACAACACAAGACATTAATAAAATTAAAAAGAATATTTTTTATAAAATCTTGGGCTGTTACATTCTACCCCCCTTAAAATGAATTTCGCCCTCGAAATTCGTCGGGGTTATAAATGGTTTACTATTTGAAAGTTTCTTTAATAGAAACCCACATCGTAAAAAGGAATATCAAAACCAATCTTTTAAAAACAAAATTATAAAACGTAACGGTTACCCAAATAAACTAATCATTGGGTTTCCACATAGGTGAAAATATGGATATGGAAGAGAAATCTAACCATCATGTTCTGATGGTGAGTGGTATAGAACATGGCTATGGAAAAGCCAGTAATCACAAATCCATAGATTTGTGATGATATAAGGTACCATCTGATTCATCAGGTATAAGATCACTAGGACAACATTTTTGGTTTTCAAGATCA
This sequence comes from Viscum album, assembly GCA_963277665.1. Taxonomy (NCBI): domain Eukaryota; kingdom Viridiplantae; phylum Streptophyta; class Magnoliopsida; order Santalales; family Viscaceae; genus Viscum; species Viscum album. Next base: position 850,791,876 of record OY728157.1, on the reverse strand, counting down.
TTTCCCTAAAGTTGAAAATTTGAATTAGAATAAATACTTACTTTATTTTGGTACAATCTCACTGTTGTTCGTGCCTTGAACAATTTCCACTTCATCTCTTAAATAAATGAAGTTGAATTTGTTATTCATGAAGTGTTAGCAGATCATGTGATAGAATGACGGGTCATTCCATCTATCTCAAACAAAAGGTTAGCAAAAATTATATGCATAAGTCGATCTATAGTGAGATATGGTTCCTAAAATGGACTTATACTTCATATATCATACTGCTTAATATAATAAAACTAGTTTCTACTAAACAGGGACTTCCTGTAGGCCAGTGGTAGGCGATAAAGGCCAGTCGCACTTTGGTTGTGGGTTCGATTCCGAAGCGATGGGCTGTCGCCCGTCCTGCAGGTTGTCCTTTTTCTAAAACTACGTTATTATAACATCCCATCAATAATATCGAAAATCTTCTATCCTTAAACAATACTAACTTATGTCCAACATAATCCAGTCTAATCTTTAGTATTATACACAATACTGCAGTCCACTCTCATAATATAGTGACAACGATTACCAGAGATTTAATACCATCGTTGATCCCCATATATCATAAGATTTATCTTGTTGGACACATTCCAAACATTCAAAGTCCTTAATCGTGTATTCTCTTGAATACCCATTGAACCTTTGTGAAAACTTGAATGCAGTTAAAAGTTAACACTTTCCACATACCAAAATCCTCAAAATTCTATATACTCAAACCATGATATCACTTAGTCCTTATATCAATCATGAGCTCATGAATACTATTAAACATTTCATTTTCTCGTCTTCATTATGTGCATATCATCTTATTTCCAAAAAATATCTCAATCACTTTGAATACCACATCAATAAATATTGCAATACTCAATGATACAACATTATTTTGGAATCCCATTACATAAACACTTTATCATTCCACCACATCGTTGTCATATTCAACATTGCCAATAGTGATCGCATGTGATTTCCCTTTGTCCTTTTCCTTCAGTGGTTGCTCATGTTGATCATCACTAACCCTTGGATTAGGGCAATTATTAGCATAAATGCCCCATTTCCTTGCACTTGAAGCATTGAAGTGTTGGCGGAGCGTTCTCTGCAGTGTTTGCTTTATTCACATCATTAGAAACCCTTTTTCCATTACTTCGACACTCAGCTGCTCGATGACCTTCTTTTCCACACTTAAAACATTTTCTAGTGCCTTTAAGACAATCTCCACCATGCTTCTTTCCACACTTTGTGCATAAGGAAACATTCATCTTCTTTTCACCATTATTCTGAGATTTCTCCTTGAACTCCATCTTTCGTTTCTTGTCAAAACCATGAGATGGATATGTAACACCAACTTTCATTTCTACCTTGATAGCACAACGCACAATTTCTTCATAGCTACTGAAGTCTCTTATAGCTAATGCCCTTCGAAGACTTGGTTTTAAGCCACTGAAAAATCGATCAACTTTACTTTCAGGTTGGATGATAATTCCAGAAGCATACCTTACAAGTCTTGTAAAATTTGCTTCATAGGTACCAACAGATTCATCGTCCCTTTGCTTCAGTTCAAGAAACTCTTTCTCCATCTTTGTTCGAAGAATACGAGGGAAGTACTTACTGAAAAACAAGTTCTTGAACTCATCCCATTCCATGGAATCAATTTCATCACTTTGCCTCGTATTCTTGATAAGATTCCACCATTGATCAGCTTCACCTTCCAAACGATATACTGCTAAGATGAATTTATCATGTTCAGAACATTGAAGAACTGAAAATATCTTTTCAGTAGTACTAATCCATTGTTCAGCAACTAATGGATCAGTAGACCCACTGAAAGAAGGCGGACGTTGCCTCATGAAGGATTCAACAGAATGTTGCACCTTCCTTTGCTCGTTTGGAAGTCCTGCATGATTCATAGCTTGAGAAAGTTGTGTGAGCATGGCTACAAGATTTTGCATTCCAGCACCCATATCGTTTGGTTGCTCAGGGGGACAATCATTGCATTGTCCATTGCATTGATCAACACGGTTCCTTCGGGTTCCAGCCATCGTCTAAAACCCCAAAAGAATAGTGTGAGAGGCAAAAATCATGCTAGGGAAAACAACATAATAAAGGGGTAGTACCCTCAATATCTAACATCTTAGGTTAAATTCTAAGATCGTTAGAGCAATTCTAGGACTATAACCTATACGTATACTTAACCTTAGAGACATCCCTAGACATACCTTAGAAATATATCTAGGGATCTCACTAACGTTTTCGCATCCTAGTTTCCAATGGTTGACTAAACCTTTCCTCTGATACCAACTGTAAAGACCCGTATCTTGACGTACATTGACATTACATTACTTTTGCGGAATACTTAGTACATAACAAAAACACACACACAAGGATCGTAATAGTTTAGTGTCTTTGGAAACTCGGAACGTAATCTTCTAATCGTGGTGAAAGATCTTCAATATCTCCCATAAAGATCTTCCCCTTTTTTTTACCTAAAAACCTTTCTTTATATCCTGGGAAAAAAACATAAAAGGGTGAGCTCAAATGCTCAGTAAGGGTAAACAAAAGAAATATCAATCACATCATATACATAAGAACATAGCTTTTGGAAATCTTAACCTGCAAAAGAGCTCATAATATCATAACATGGGATAAATCATAGAAGTGAAAATGAGATCCCCATAATCATAACATAAAACTTGAAACTTTGTGGCATGCACACATAATCATGGAAAATCATTTCTTGTTAGTCAAGACTCATTGCCAAGACTATCTTAGTGGACAAAGTCCCTTTCTGAATCGAGTAACCCTTGTTTCAGTCCTGTTTCACTGAACCGGTATAACCTACCAATCCAGCCATGTCTATCTCATGAGATATAAAATCTTTACCCAATGCATTGGAGGGAGATATAGGTCCCACCCATCTTATAATGAATCCTTTCTTATGTGTGCCACATAATCATAAAACATACATCATCGCATAACACATGTAACAAAAATGGGATTCTTGAAACATCATGACATCATAAATCAATTCATATAAGATAAAGGAATTCATAAACATAATTCCATCACAACATAGTCAAATCAATGTAAAAATATGGATAGAAACAGAACCCTTTATTATCTTAGATGGAAAATAATTTTGATAAAACACTTGAATTGAATTCTTGAGGAAAATATCCTTTCTTCTTCAAAATCAATTTCTTTTCACAAAACATCATGCAATTTTAAAAGAAACAGATTTTATTGAAAATAGTCAGGAAATCTTTTAGAGGAAGCTTCATGAAAATAAGGCTTTATAAAACAGTAGAAATCCATTCGTGCCGTATAAGTTAAAAAAAACATTCTTCGTACTTTTGTCAGAAAAGTCAAAAAGTACCTCGTACGAAAAACATCAAAAGATTCCTTTCATTTATTTTACTAAAAACTCACCGAAGGGTAAAAATGGATTTAAAAGATTGTAGGTGGATGGAAATAATATTACATATTGATGAAACATGGATGTGGATGATAAAATACACCCCAGTAAATACTTATGAATAAACAATCTCGGATAAAAATGAGATTGTGATATTTCCCTTACCTTAGGTCCAATTTGCCTTGTATGTGTCCGAAGCTCCTGAATAATGGTTTAAATAATGTTATTGACTTATTCCAGAATCATACATATTGATATGATATCATATATGGTCATATTCATAGCTTCTTGTTAGTAATATTTCATTGTTACTTGTTACTCGGGTCTTTATTGCCTTTTGTTCTTACGCGTGTTTTGCCGAATAAATTCTTATTCTTATTTCAAGGTTATAGATACCTTATATCCAGAATGGTATTAGTGTAACACATATCATATTTATTCATTCAATTCATTTATATAATTACTATGTAATGATGATCATGTAGAACGAGTCGCATCACATCGTGGAGACGGTATTCTGTACGTACGCACGAGTGATGATATCGTTCCTATGATCGTGGAAATGTATTGGAGTATATATATATTATTTCAGTATCAATATTACTTTATAATAATCATAAATAGTTACTCATTACACCATTATACCCATCCTTGTAAAGTGATGGTGGAAAAATAGATTACACCACGGCGTGGAGATGGTATTCCGTACGTACGCACGCGCGGTGATTTCATTTTTCCGTAGGATGGATAGAAGGTGAATTAGGGTTGTTTTCATATTTATAATAACATATCAGTATGTAAGTAATACTGATGTTATTACATCATCATGAAACAACTAAATAAGAAGAAGTTGAAGAAGAAAGAAATTGAAAAGATCGGTAATGGATATTACCTCTTCTTTGGAACGCCTCTTTGAATCCTCCACTTAAGGAACTAAGAGTGGTCTTTGGAGAAGAACAGGACCTCTAGGACTATTCTAGGGAAGTGGAGAGGAGAAAATGGCAGGGGTTGGCCGAGCTTGAGTGCTCAATTTGGTGTGAGGAGGAGGGGGAGGAGGTGCCCTTTTATAAGGGAGGAGAGGGGCACCTTAGGAATACCTCAAAATATTATTTTATTTTAAAGTCAAAATCGGTTTATAATGGTTCCAAAGGGACTTATTTCGAAGATAAAGTGGGGATGGGTCGAAATCCTATCAACCAATAGGATTTAGACAAGTTTAGGTTATTATTTTAACCTTATAAATTAGATTTAACTCTAAGTTAAATAATTTAACTTTTACCGTGTCTTTTTGTTATCTTTCACTATATGGTTAATACACTTACTATAACATGCCAAACGAACCCCAAATTGTTTATTATTAAAATATATATCCTTATCTAAGTCATTTGGCCGAACATTAGATTTTTAGGAATAAAATAACAATTAATAATATAATATTTGATTTAAAAACTATTTTGTGTCAATTTTGACACTATTTGATATATGATTTTTGTGAAAGTCATAACAGAATTATATGTTCGAACCAAGTTGATTAAATCAACACTAATATATCATAGTAAGCTAGAAAATTAGTGGAATTCATAAAAAGTCTCAAATTATATTTATTTGGGTGTTTATAACATCAATTATGTCAATATTTCATTAATAAGATAATTACTGCATCATCATTGTGTCATAAATAAATTAAATTATTTGATGTCTAAAAATTACAAATAAAATACCATCATGTAGTAAATCTTTTTAGCTTTCTAATGAATATTTACAATCGAATTTATCTTATGTATAACCCCATATTAAAAATTATTTACTTATTAAACTTTGATTTTAACTATTTTAACCCTTTTTTAAATAAATTAATATTAAATGTCCTAATCTAATCCAAGTGGGCCTAAATGGTCATATTTTATTCCTAAGTTTGTTTTTGGTCGAATTACACTTGTCCAATAGAATTAGGACATGTGTTAGGGTAATATTAATATCATATTTACCCTTAGTTACCCTATTTACTATTAACCGCGGGAAAAAAAAAGTAAAAAGTTACTATTCACCAAAAATTATTTTCATCTCATTGAACCACATTTTACTTACTGACATCAACAGTGTCTCTCGGATTTTTGAAATTCCATTCACAGAAGCGGTAAAATTATGTTTTATGAAAAATTCAGTTTTTTAACTACCACTTAGTAGTTTCACTATTCATCAAAAATTGATGTTTTTCAGAACAGTGCCAAAATTTCATCCCAAGCTATATTTCATATTCCGAATTCAAAAATGAAGTCTATTTTACCAAATTCATTACATAAAAGTTGCATTAATTAATTTTATAATTAAATCCCGCTGTTAAAACAAATAGCGTGTTTTTAAGAAACAATATCTATCAAAAGATTGACACTTGTTTATGTCTAGTTTAAATGTGAAATTACATCCAATGACCAACATTGTATTAAATTGTAAAAATATATTCTAAATATACTTTAAAACCACTAAAATTAATGATTTATCACTATTAATTATTTCGATTAAAAAAGTTGTTTTTAATTATAATTTAGTAATTTACACTATTCATCAGAATATGAAAGTTATCCGAAATGTACCAAAATTTCACCTTAGGCTAAATTCGATACTCCGAATCCAAAAATGAAGTTCATTTTGAAAAATAAGATTTACAGAATTTTAAAAAGTGGTTATTACTATTCATACCGGCTAGTTTTAATAATATTTTAATAGCATATCGTTGTTTAGTGAAACTCAGTATTGCGTATTACACACGCTATCGAGGAAGGTCGTGATTGCGTGTAATGCAAGGCAAGTCAAGGATGCGTGTTGTGCAAGCTCCTTTTGGTGTAGCGTACAACACAAGACATTAATAAAATTAAAAAGAATATTTTTTATAAAATCTTGGGCTGTTACACATATACCATCGTGGGGTGACCTTTTTGGTATACTTAATTAATGTAAGAGATGAGTATATCTCGAAAACTTAGTAATATTTATGGGTATATACATAAGTAGAGTTGATGCCTTGATTTGTGGTTTTTAATTTGAGGACCATTATGAGATGTACGGGGTCTCATGGTCTCTACTGAATATCATTATACTCACCCATTTATGGTCCTTACCCGCATCATATTGTGTCTTGTGCAAATGACATACAAAATTGATCGAGGCTGAGGTAGCTAGGTCTCGACGGTGCTCAAAGGTGGACCATTTTTCTTGATGTGGCGCAGGGACTAATGATCATGAGATATACCTACCCTTTAGGTAGGATTTGTAGTGGATGATCCATTTGATACTTTTCACCTTTCAGCTATTTTTCACATTTCAGTTGTACATTTACATTTCTAGTTGGGCTTTATTCTGGACCATTTTCTTTAATCACTCTTTTACTCATACATTTTACTTCACTATTTCATATTTTTGTGTTCTCAGACCATGTGTTTGTATAGGTGTAAATGCAATGCCTTCCTATTTTAGGGAATACACCATTCAGTGATTGTATATATCCCTTGGCCTATGGAAGGCAGGCTTAGGGTAGTCACGGCACGGGCCCCGGGGATAGGTCGTGACAAAGTGGTATCAGAGGAGTCAGTTCTACCAAAGAATAAGGACTATAATCATTTCAATGTAGCAAAAATGCTATGTGTCATGAGTGTTGTTTTCAGTTTAGGTAATACAGTGTTGGTGTGCCGGCCGATATATCCATTCACCAGGACCCTAAATTCAGATTTCTGACTCAGCACATGAAAACATTGATTTCGTGTGTTTTTGAAGAGTTTTTATTATGATTTTTTTGGAGTCAGATCACCGGGTATATCATAATTATCGAGGTGCACTAGTTCCTTAGTAGGATTCCACCACGTAGACAATAGTCTAGGATTCCTAGGTGAGTATGCGATGACAGCCCATTGAGTGATGAATCCACAGTGCAGGGCTCTCTTACGGCGTCAACACATTCAGGTGGTGTACCAGCAATACCACTACCCATTGGGCAGTCATTACCACCTTCTTCACTAGAATAGGTTTCATGCTGACTGAGTCTGCTGCATGAGTTTCAACGGGAGGGTCCTTTATGGTTTTGAGGTGAGATAGACCCACCAGTGGCAAGGGATTGTATGGAGGATGTGGTTAGAGTTTCCTACCAAGATGGGAAGACAATAGATAATATGATGATCGTAGCTTAATGTTGGGAAAAAAATCCCTCAAGGTATCATTGAAGCATTTTTTAGGAGATTGTGTTTGTTTACAAAGTGGACCTCTTTGTTGTGATTGATGACAAAGAAAACCATGACACAAAAATTTGTTGAAAAAGGGGATTTCTTTATGGAATTTCGAGTTCAAGGGATGTTGTTAATGATCCATGATTTATTCAAGAATTTCGACAAAGGAATGGTTGAACTGGAGGTGGTACAAAAAGAGAAGATACAAGGTGGTGCTATTTTCCAGTGTTTTCCAAAATTTTGGGCCAGAAAATTGACAAATAGAGAGAAGTGGTTTTGGCAAAGGGACTTTCATGGCATTGTTTTGAAGGAGAGGAAACTTGTGCACCATATCTTTTTCAAGATCAGAACATCAAAATATTGAAAAGGTAAAAGGGGTGCCCAAGTATTATGTTTTTTCGTGGAAGTGACTTGCACGACAGAGACTAGGGCGGTGAAACTTACGCGCCAAGGGGAGACATGCACGACGTCACACATGGTGTCCAAATGACTATAAATAAAGGCCAAACCCTCTTTATTCTACATGATTTCAACACTTAGAGAAAATCATATATCTTGTTGTGCGGGTGTGGTGGTCATGCATGTGGTGGTGTGGTCGCACAATTAGAAGCTATGTGCCAGTTTTTTGTTGCGCGCCCAAGGAGTTTTGGGTGAGAAAGAAAGGGAGCCACCCAAGATTATAGTTGAATCAAGGGGCATAATGCAAGTGTTTTGGTTAAACATGCATTCCAGGTTTTGAAGAAGCATGATAGTTAATGGTTGCGCACAAAAATTGGTTTGGGTGTTAAAGGGTGTGAGTTGCGCCAATTTGGAGTTTATGAATCTAGTGTTGCGCAAGTGGTTGAGTTCAACATGCACACTAGTTTTAACTTGTACACCGATACTTGAACACTGGCTTGGAGAAGGGCACTAGGTATGGTTGAATACCGAAAGTGATTCTGGGCTATGTGAAAGGTGGATGATTTCCCGATAACTACGATGCAATGTGAGATTCATCTATTGGTGAAAGTTGGACATTAATAGAGGATCTACATACAACATAGGATGTATTAATTAGTGATAATGAAGTGACCTACAAGTCTATAAACTGTGAGGGGATCCTTTTTGTAAAAGTGAGCAAAGGAAGTGGAATAAGGTGATCCTCTCCACCAGTAGTGATCCAGACAGAAATGAACATAGAGTCACCCTTTGGAAAGGAGTGAGCTGACCCTAAAAATTATAATGGTAGTGAGCCTAGGAATAGAAGTGATCTATCCCAAACATTGTAAATAGCAGTGCACTTTTAGTGGATTTTCTACATCAGCACATCGCAAGTTTATGCTCCTTGGATGTATCCCTATGAATGTGAACCAAGTAAAAATTGATGTGTCTTGTCCATTCTTTAGTTTTTGTTTATACTTCTCTGCAAGAAAGAGAGAGAAGAGAGTATTTCTTAACAGCGAGACAAGATCAAAAGTGGCAGTTGTTTTAATCTATCATACCCTGATTCACCCCCACTCTCAGGGTATCTAACCTAGTGGACCTAACAATTTGTATCATAGGGAACAATTTATATCTGTAATTATATCTCAAATGGAGGAAACTAATCATAAAGGGATTCCAATATTTGACGGAAACAATTTTCAACTATGGAAGAATCAGATGAAACACTAATTTTGATCTTTTGGAATGGATGTGTTCACAACAGCAATGCATGGTATAACAGCTAACACCAACAGTGGGGAATTATCAAAATCCAAGTGAAGAAAATTGGATTCTGATTCCAAGGGAATAAATGCTTTAGGGGGATCCATATACAATGCTATATATACGAAGGTGATGTCATGAAAAACATCACATTCCATGTGGGAAAATCTTTTGAATATATATAAAGTAGATACAAAGGTCAGAGAGGCAAAGCTTCAAGTACTATGGAATAAGTATGAAGAACTAAAAATGAACCCTAATGAGTATGGAGATGCATTCTTTGACAGGGTAAATATTGTTGTGGAAGATATGCGAGGTGTTAGAGAAGTCATTAAAGACATAATGATTTTAAAGCACATCTTGAGGAAACATCCACCTCGGTTCAATCCAATATTTCAATACTTGAAGATAAATATCCAAAAGAGAAGACACTGGACAATTTGCACAGTACCGGGGTTGGATAAGAAATGAGGAACGATGATAACAAGGGAGTGGAACAGGGGAAATCCAAAGAGCTGGAATTTAAGGCCATGAAGAATCTCACCATAGAATATTCTCCGGAAGAAGAAGAGAAATATGTGATAATGTCATTCCTCTCCTCAAATATTCAAATAGGAAAAGGAATTTTCAAAGGGAAACTTCCACTTGATTTCTTTAGATGTTGAAAAGTTGGTCATCTTTCAAAAAGGTTCCCCAAAATGTTTCAAGAAGTAAATGATGAAGATGAAGTTGAAATTCCCATGAAAAGTCTTCAGACTATGTGAAAGGGAAGAAGCAGTTCAAGAAAAATATCTTTAAGAAGAAGCATCTTCTTTCACATGAAATAGATAGTTCTGATGAGTCTGAGGTTGATGAGGTTGAGGAAATTTAAAATTGCAAAGATCAGGGAGAAAATGCGATGGTGGTAGTTGTCGGTAGTTATTAGGAGAAGAATGAAACTGAAGGTGATGATTAAGAAGAATAAGTTGAAGGAAGAATAGATATAAAAGGTGAGTTAGAGGATGCTATTGAGGAGATAAATGTTTGGAGAGCCACAAAAAAGAAATCTAACAATGTTGGTCACGATGCGAAACTCTATATGCAGCAGAAGGAAGAAGAGATGTTTGAGTTGATAGAAGAAATTGAGAAACTCATGGTTCCAACACTAGAGAACTCAGAATCAGTTAGTGAGTATAAGCTCAAGATTGTAGAATAGAAAAGGGTGATCGATGTTTTGAATAGAAAATTTAATGATCAAGTCATGTGTATTAAAGAATATGAAGAAGAAGTGGTCAGTATACAATGAAAAATGATGTATTAAGAAAAACACTTGACCCCCAGTATGATATCAGAAAAGTAGGTCATTTAGAAGACAGAGTAGATGAAAGAGGAGGCTAGTAGTTCAGTAGGAATGAAGACGAAATTGAGCTTAGATGTTAAGCCTGATTCAGGGCTTGATCAGAAAAAAAAATTGTTAAAATTGAAGTAAGACCACAAGAACCCATCCCGATATTGAAGGTTGATTTGGGCAAAAAGCAGAATTAGAATATTCTGAGATCTCAAGGGGAAAATCATAGTTCCAAAGTAACGTGAAGTAATTCACCCTATATCAGGTGTTATTGTTGTGTAAAGATGGGAATTCACACTATGTGTGTTCCATATCCAAGAGATATCGAATGGAATAAGAAAAAAGGAGGCATCCAAACAGAGAACGGTTATCCAACAAAAATTTCGATGGAAACTTTTTTTGGTGCAGAGGATTTGGGCACAAAGCTAGGTACTGTACTTCTACCATACAGCGGAATGTGCCAAAGCAGAATCAAAATGATCGCAAGCAGCAGATCAATAAACCAACAGGTGAGTTAAAAATGATGAATACATTTGCATCTTTGCAAGATAAATCAGGTCCATCGTACTCTGAGAAAGAACGGAAGTCCCAATCCATGTCAACTGTGAAGGAAAAAATATGGACCCAGAAGAAGAAAAATGAAAAGGCCGTGGTGGCAGAAATTTCCATTAAGGAATTAGATCGATCTAGTGTGTGGATTTTTGATAGTGGTTGCACGTCTCACATGACAGGTAATAAGGATCTTGTTAAAGGCACAAAATATGTCCAAGAAGGAGTTGTCAAATTTGGAGATGATGAAGGCCTGAAGATTGTTGGCTCATGGAAGGCCATGTTTGGGGGAAAAGAGATGAGGACTGCTGTTGTCTTAGTAGTAGAATTCCTGAGTCACAATTTTCTAAGCATCATTAAACTATGTGAATCGGTACATTCTATAAGGTTTACTAAGAAGATGTATGTTATTAAAGGAACAGACAAGGTACTTGTTGTACAGGGAAAAAGACAAAGGTAAATCTCTACCTGGTAAGTGGAGAAGAAGATATGTGTTTTCTGTCTAAAGAGGAAGAAACCAAGTTGATTCATAAAAAACTTGTTCATCTATTCCAACCATCGCTAGAAGATCTGGTAATGTGTGAAGTAGCTAGAGACCTCCTTAAGCTATCAAGTGATCGTACACATATGTGTGACTCCTACCAACAAGGGAAGATCTTCAGAAAGACGTACAAAGAAAAGGAAAATATTTCGACAAGAGTGCTTGAATTGGTGCATGTTGATGTTTGTGGACCTATTTCACCAAGAGCCATTGATGAGAAACGGTATTACATTATTTTCATTGATGACTATAGAATAATGGAATGGGTATTTTTTATTACCCATAAGTCTGATGTGTTCAACTGCTTAAAAAAATACAGAAGGGAATCTGAAAGGACGCTTGGACAGAAAATTCTGAAGTTTCATACTAATAATGGTACAGAATTCACTAATATTCAAGTATAATACTATCTCGAGAATCGTGGGATAAGACATCGCATTTCATCAGTGATAACTCCCCCAAAAAATTGATTAGTAGAAAGGAAAAATCAGATCATCAAAAACATTGCTAGAGCGATGCTTATTGAAACAGATCTACCAAAGAAATTTTGGAAGGAAGTTGTTTTTACGTCGGTCTATATTTCGAACATGGCTATTTTGTGTCCGAAAGAAGGAAATACACCATATGAAATGTGTTATAGAAAGAATCCAATGTTGAAATATTTTTAAATCTCTTGATGTAAGTGTTTCATTCTCAACAAATAAAATCATAGGAATTTTGGGTCACGAGGGGATGAGGGGATATTACATGGGGACTTAGTTTATAGATGAAAGTGATGAGGAGGTAAGCAATGAAGGAGGAGCAGAAGTGGATGATGCTGATTCAAGAGAATTACTGATGATGGGCATGAAGAGGAAAAATCATCTTCTGCACAGAAGCCAAGGAGTCGAGCAGAAATTGACAGGAAAAATATTATTGGCGATCAATCAACACGAGTTCAGACTCAAAAAATGAATTCATTATAGCAAACATCGTTTTTATCTTAGGAAGAGACACAATGTTTTTCCGATGCAGCAGAAGATGAGTACTGGGTTCAGGCTATGAAAGAAGAATTAGACCAGATTGATAAGAATCATACATGGGAGATTGTTTCAAGGCCAGTATATAAGAATATAATGAGGACTAAATGGGTTTTTGTCACAACAAGATCAAAGAAGATGGAATAGTGATTCAAAACAATGAACGATTGGTGTGTAAAGGAAACTCCCAAATAGAGGGCATTGATGTTGATGAGACATTTTCACCAATTGCAAGCCTGGATACAATAAAATTATTTTTATCCATAGTAGTGCAAAGAAAGTTCAATGTGTTCCAAATGGACATCAAATCTGCATTTTTCAATGGGGTTCTGGAGGAAGAGTTTTACATTGAGCTGCCAGATGGTTTTCTCATTCATGAAGTTAAGAATAATGTTTTTTAATAAAATAAAGCACTATATGGGATGAAGCAAGCACCAAGAGCATGGTACTCAATGCTGGATTAGTATTTGAAAAATACTGGCTTTCAACGTGGTGGAATTGATTAAAATCATTACTTCAACAAAAACAGTAATCCAAGAATGATGGTGTTGGTTTATGTCGATGACATAATATTTGGTGGATCAGATGATGCTCAGTGCAAACAGTTTTTTGAATTCCTAAAAAATGAGTTCGAGATTTCAATGATTGGTGAGCTAACATTTTTCCTTTGATTATAGGTAGCATATGGCAGTAATGGAACATTTATTTTCAATCCAAATACAACAAGGAGGTTCAGAGAAGTATTGGAATGGAGAATTCCAAGGAAATGAAGACTCTGGTTGCTACCCAGATAAAATTATCAAAAGATGACAGTGGCAGGGCAGTTAATATCTCTTAATATAGGAAGATTATTGGCAGTTTACTATACCTAATAGAAAAAAGACCTGATCTTGTTTTCGCCACATGCCAAGAAACACATTATTAAATAAATCCAATATAAATCTACATGCTCGCAATTAAAGGAATACATCGGTATATAAAAGGAACTGTGGATTTCAGTCTGATGTATATTGACAAATATAAATTTGTGTTATTGGGTTACACAGATGATGATTGGGCTAGATCAGTAGATGACATAAAATAAACATTAGGAGGTTCATTCTATCTTTTTGGATTGTTTATTTATTGGCTAATAAAGAAGAAATATTCCATTTCATTTAGCACCACGGAGGCTGAGTACATTGCGGCCACTCAAGTATGCACACCGTTATTATGGATGAAGCAATGGCTTGAAGATATGGGAGTTGAAGTGAAGTCTCCAATCATAATCCAGTGTGATAACTCATGTGCTTTAAATCTCATAAAAAATCCAATCCATCACTCAAGGGAAAAGAACATTGAGATAAAGTATCATTTTATAAAGGAGAAGGTTGAGCAGGGAATCATGAAGTTGGAGTATGTGGCTACAAAGCTACAGGTTGCAGACATTCTGACAAAGGCCTTAAAAAATAAATTTTTGAGAGGCATTGACCAGCTCTGGGAGTTCAGTCGACTCCCCACACCTGAAATAGTGTGGATGTGGAACACCCCCCTCTCCACGAGGAATGATGTGTTTTTCTCTAAGGTACTGATATGTGTTCTCTACTCTGTTACAGAATGTAAAGGAGTGACCTTTGGGTTCGTTGACAAAGGGGGAGAAAATAGTGATTGTTCAAGGGGGATACAATGTGGAAATTTGATAAATCATGATTGATATGGGAAGAAGATGACAGGTGAAGCAACGAGATAGGGGGAGAGCAATGAGACAGGGGGAGAATTTTAAAATATAACGATGCTAGAAGTGATCGATCAAAGAATAGAATAGATATCACGACAACTAAGGATCATGATAAGAGTAGAAGAGTGGTTTTGGAATACGGTAAGAATACTTACAAATATTGGTATCAGTTTGGTGTCAATAGTGGGTGTCATAGTTGAAGTGATTCATTGATGAACTTTTCATTTACTCTTGTTTCTCATGTCGATCATTGCTTTTGTGGGCTTAGAGTATGTATTGAGTAAATCCTTGATCGCTATCAGAATCACAATAGGATAATGGTGGCTAAATAATTAATGATGTATCTTTTTATGGATGAATTTTTTATAAACCCAAAGGGGGAGATTGTTGGAAAAAAATCCCTCAAGGTATCCTTGAAGCATTTTTTAGGTGATTGTGTTTGTTTTCATAGTGGACATTTGTGTTGTGATTTTTGAAAAAGAAAACCATGACAAAACAATTTTTTGAAAAAGGGTATTTCTTTGTGGCGTGTCAAGTTCAAGGGATGTTGTTAACTATCCATGATTTATTCAAGAATGTCGACAAAGGAATGGTCGAATTGGAGGCGGTATAAAAAGGGTAGATGCAAGGTGGAACCGTTTTCCAGTGTGCCATGTTTTTGGCCCTGAAAATCGACAAACAGAGATAAGTTGTTTTGGAAAAGGGACTTGGGAGCCGTTGTATTGAAGGAGAGGAAACTTGCACACCATATGTTTTTCAAAGGCATAATGTCAAAATATGATAAAGGGAAATGGGATGCCCATGTTTTATGTTTGGTCTTGCAAGTGACTTTCGCGGTAGAGACTAGGGCGGCGAGACTTGTGCACCGAGGGGAGACTAGTGAGCCATCTTTCAAGGTGTCAAAATGCCTATAAATAGTGGTCAAACCCTCCTCATTCTGCATGATTTGAACACTTAGAAAAAATTAGAGCTCCCGTCGCGCAGGTTTGGTGGTCGCGCAAGTGGTGGTGTGGTCGCACTAGAAGAAGTTGCGCACTAGTTTTTTGTTTCATGCCCAAGGAGTTTTGGGTGAGAAAGGAAGGGACTTACCCTTGTTTATAGTTGAAGAAGGGGGTGTCGCGCAAGTGGTTTGGTGACACATGCATGCCAGTTTTTGAAGAAGTGATATAGTTGATTTTTTCGCACCAAAATAGGTTTGGGCGTAAAAGAGTGTGAGTCACGCAAGTTTGGAGTTGAAAAATATAGTGTCGCGCAAGTGGTTGAGGTGAACTTGTGTGCCAGTTTTAACTTGCGCGCAGAGATATGTGTGCTGGCTTGGAGAAGGGAACCAGGTATGGTTGATGACCGACAGTGATTCAGGGCTGCGTGAAAGCGGGAATATTGCCTGATACCTTCGGTGCAAGTAGAGATTCATCTATGGGTAAAAGTTGAACTTCAACAGAGCATCTACATACAACAAAGGATGTATTAATTACTGATTATGAAGAGACCTATAGGTCTATAAACTGTGGGTGGATCCTTTCCGAAGTAGTGAGAAAAGGAAGACGAAGAAGGTGATCCTCCCCACTGGTAGTGAGCCTGAGATAGAGAAATAGGGAGTGACCCTGGGGAAAGTAGTGAGTTGAACCTAAACATTTTAAATGTGTTGAGCCTGGGAATAGAGGTGATATATCCCAAAATTTGTAAACAACCGTGCGCTTTTAGTGGATATGGTACATCGGCATATCGCAAGTCTATTCTCCTTGGACGTAGCCCAGTGATGGTGAACCAAGTAAAAATCACTGTGTCATGTGCATGCTTTAGTTTCTGTTTATACTTTTCTATAGTAAAGAGATAGATTATAGTAATGCTTAACTGCGAGACATGATCAAAAGGGGAAGTTGTTTTAATCTGTCATACCCTGATTCACCCCACTCTCAGGGTATCTAACCTAGTGGACCTAACACTTATTTTCTATTCTAGTGATTTACCATGAGTATGGTTTGCATAATAATGAGGCTTCAGTACGTGGATTGTTGCATGAGACAGTACCTCTGGGTAGTGTGTCAGCCATATCATTGACTGTTGGTTAGCTATTTCAAACAGCGATATCGGTAGAGGACACATGTTGGCGTAGTGCCTTACATGTGTTTCAACATCAGATACCCCTCAAGTTCTGAGGTGAGCCCGACTTGCAGGAGGCTATATACTAGCTTTAGGATGTGACCGTGCTCCCATATTTCCAGGGGACCATTCGATCAGATGGGGATCCAGGTAGCATGCCTTTTTCATTGCTAAGCAGGATGATTACATCGTTATGATTATCCAGATCTTGCGATGTAGTGACTCCTTTATGGACTAGCTTGAAATGATTCCTTATAAAAGGGGGTATCTTTTCATAAATAGATAAGGTATGATAGTTCCCTAGAGGTTCTACAGCTTTGGCAGGATTACATGTCGGTAGCTGAGTATTCATCAAGGCGTACCGACCATCCCAGTTACTCGATGAATACAGTACGGTCAGTGCATTAGGGCTTGGACATCTGAGAAATGGGTGTTTAGGGACATCTGAGCAGTCACTATTCCTCTATGAATTCCTACTTATGTCGGGGTGCTAGAGAGATCCTTTCTGGTTGTATGTCCTTTCGATGAGCAGATGCAGCCAGTGAATGTTGTAGTGTGAAACAAGTAAACTGATGCTAGTCTAAGAGACATGGGCATGTAAAATGTTTTAGATAGGGGATGTGATAGGGAAAACGGATCTTCAAGTTTTAAGACATGGAAGAAGAGCATGGAGAGCATCATGAGGTGTTGTAAATTTTTACATGTTACAAACCACCCCCCTAGGTGGTCCTCACTAGGCTTAGGGAGCTGGAATTAATGGGAAGGGAGTATCTGCATGCTGTCAAGGAGTGAGGCCCAAGAGATCTAGGAATGATTCGAGGTACGATATGAGTCTACTATTAGCTTCTTTATTAATAATCATAGGTACCAATAATTCCTTCCTTCAACGAATATTGTCTAAGACCTAGAGTTTCCGGTTAAACTGTAGACTTGACCCTGATGTTTGGAGATACCTTTGGTAGGAGACATGATAATAACACTTTCGTTGATAGTGTGATCTTCCCCTTGAGGTGAGAGTTCATTTAGAACATCTTGGTAGAAGTGTTGAGGCTTTACGATGTTAGTTTGGGTATGGGCTGGACATTAACAATTCATACTTAGCTTGACGGTATTTGGAAAAATGGTTGTGGTTTACCTAAAATGTGGGAATGGGATTTTCCTTGGTCAGCAAAAAAAGAACCCTAGGAAGAACAAGATAAACCCATTCAATGAAGGGTGTGTCAGATCACTCTTGATTCGGCCAACCATACCCTCATGATAGTGGTACTTTTTTGTTTTCAGTTTCCAACAGAAGCGACAGAGTGTTCGTACATCCTTCCAAAAGATTTTTCTAGGTTTACCTCCCTGAATGGAGACGAACTTCTGCATTGGCTGGGTACTATCAGAGTTTTCTACCAGACTTTTCCAAAGCTGTGACACCCTTATCTGAAATAATGAAGAAGGTTCATCCCTTCATTTGGGTGGAGAGATGCCAATAGAGTTTCCAGGAACTGAGGAGGGGATAGACATGTGCCCCATTCTCGAGGCTACCAAAATAGGGTATTTGGTATGAAGTCTACTACAACGCATCAGGGACCGGACTTGGGTGTGTCTTGATGTAGGAGCGAGAAGTGATCTCTTATGGATCATGACAGTTGATAAAAAAACAAGAGTTATTCTAACCATGACCAAGAGTTAGCTACGAGGGTCTTTGCACTGAATATGTGGCATCATTATTTGATGAGCAGACATTTTATCATCTACTCAGATCACAATAGTATTAGGTTTATCTTATCTCAAAAATAAATTATCCTGAGACAACGGAGATGGATAGAGTTGTTATAGGACTATGATTTTGAGATAGTATAAACTCTTGGGAAGGGGAATGTAGTAACAGATGCCATCATCAAGAGATATGGTCTGCAGTTGCTGAGTGAGGAGACAGAGTAGCTAGCTGCGTTGTAGATATCCTTCATGGATAGAGAGGGAGTAGAATACCTACAGTATATAAGAGTAACTCCCTCACTCCTTCATTGAGTTGGGGAGGCACAGTTTGGGGACACTAAATGTGAAACTCGATGTGCTCAGATATCCTCGGGTCAGGCACCTGAAAGATTTTTTGATTGTGGGGAGCACATCATTCTCTTCAGAGGACGTACCATGGTATCAGCGGCATAACAGGAGGAGGTGTTGTGGGAGTTCCATAAATCCCCTTTGGCGGTACATCCTGGTGTGGTGAAGTCGTACCAGGACCTTTGGCGTCAGCACTGCTTGCTAGGGATGAAGACGGCTGTAGTGGAGATTGTTTCATGATGCCTTAAATGTCAGCACGTGAAGGTCGAGTACCAAGTTCCTGTAGGCTTAGCACAACCACTAGAGGTTCCAGAGAAGAAGTGGGATCGAATATCCATGGACTTCGTGACAGGGCTTCCACAAACTTCTAGGGGAAAAGATTCCATTTGGGTGATAGCTGACTGAATCACCAAGTCAGTCCTGTTCATACCTATTTGACAGTAGGGATCGGTAGAGGGCTCGAGACTCTTCTACGTAGAGGAGATTCATGCTTAATACCCCCATTTGTATCCTTAGTATACGATTTGGATTTCAGAGACGTAAATCCCTATGACGGGGAGAATGTAATGTCCCAGAATTTCTATTTAATTTTCTTTAATTATATGGAATTATTTTGAGATTGTGAAATTTTATGGTGCATGATTCTGAGGCCCAGAGTTCCCAAAATGATCAGTCGAAGTTTTTTTATGTTTTAATTAGCACGCGTATGCAATTTTCTTGAAAAAGTTGAATAAATATTAAACAGTTTCCTCGATCATAAATCCTAGGGCACCGTTACGCTGTAGATGAAGGGTTTACACTAGGAGTGTCTTAAGTTTAGTTGTGGCTGACTTCCTGTGAGAAAAACCAAAAATGGCATAAATGTAAATAAAATAATAAAATAATGTTATTTTATTTTTCAAATTCTTATAACTCACGATTGATGACATGGATTAAATTATGATACCACTGCTAATGTTGTGAGGGTGTGCTTTATTTAGGTAGATACTAACATTCTCCTGAGTGGGTGACTATTGAATGTTAGTTTTTTGCAATAAATAAAACAATAAAGTGAAAATTAGTTTATTTTGAAATCCATAACATCCAAATGGTAACTCAGATTGAAAATCCAAGGGTACAATTGAGTTTTTTGGGGCATGTTCTCCTTATGGGGATTCTAACCTTGAACGACGCTGGTCAAGGGTGAACGTAATTATTTTATTGAACTTTTTTTCGAGTACGTTGAGTAAAAGCACGATCGGCGTTTTATATCTTTTTAACCATTGCTCGGATTAATAATCTAAGGGAACCATTGAATCTGCATCCTCGGGATTCACATAAGTGAGGATTTACATTGACCATAGTAGGTCTGGAGAACAATTTGTGTCATTCAACTTTTTTAAATAAATGAAATGAAATAATTTGGTTTTATTATTTTACATTATATCCTCTAACATAAAAGCAAAGGGATGGGGCCAACGATGTGTCCAAACAATAAATGGTTTGACCTACCAACCATAAGTAACAACATCATTGGGGAATTAGGAAGCTTCCTAATTGATGAGCCCCATTAAATTACAATTTTGTTACTTACCCTCCCCCTCTCATATATAAATGGAGCATGAAGAGGGGTATCGACACAACTACTCCAAGCAACAAAGTGATGAAGGAGTCCTGCAATGCCAAACCCTTAGAAGAATTGAGCCTATCCTAGTAGGAGGTGATGGGTGACACCGAACCAAAAACTGAAGGACGATGTGCGAGTACCGTTGTTGGGAACCGGTTGCAGAAACAAAGAACATGATCCACCTTCAAGCCACAGAATCTCTCTAATGGGTTACGAGGTAGGGGGTTTATTAATTTAATAATTTTAAATGTTTTCCTCTTCCCCATTCTAGAATAATACAAAGAACACGTGTCAACTAACAATCGGGTGGACCCATGATTCATTCACCTTTATGGGAGATTGTTGTGGGGTATATTTGTGGGGTTTATCTTGTTCATTAATACAATTGATTATTCAACCCCTTAATATCCTCCACATTTCGAGCTAACTTGGAGGGAGTGGGCCTAAAGAACCCAACCCAAACCCTGAGATATATTGTTATCCTTACACCTCTTTGGAAGACTACCAGTGCGTCAATGAATTCCACAAGATGAGGGCCACAAATCGTCAGCATCGGTGAACAGAGGAGGCTTCTGACACGAAGGCAGACCGCTGGACGGGAGGTGGAGCGACCGTCACTCCACCGGTGAATGGACGCCACTACCGAAGCCGTGGTGGTTGCTGAACCTACCTCTAGTGGGTTTTGGGATGACCGAGTGGAACCAGCGCGGTGCTACCGTCTCCCCAACTGAATGTTTAACAACCCAAGCTTCCATGATATGTTTTCTTTGAATAATACAGTAGTGTGCGTTGTACGCAACTTCGAGTTCTAACACACACCACAACCAATCAAACTAGCCGTTATGAATAGTAATTCCCACTTTTTGAAATATTATAAATCATATCCTTCAAAATGGACTACATTTTTGGATTCTAAATATCAAAATTATCTTAGGTTAAATTTTTGGTACTTTTCTGATAACTTTCATATTTTGATGAATAGTGAAGATTACTAAATATTAATTACAGACAACTTTTTTAATCAAAATAATTAATAGTGATAAATTATGAATTTAAGTGGTTTTAAATTATATTTAAAATTTATTTTGACAATTTAATCCAATGTTGGTCATTGGAGAAAATTTCACATTTAAACCAGACATAAACAGGTGCTAATCTTTTGATAGTTATTGTTTCTTAAAAACACCCTTTTTGTTTTGACAGCGGTAATTAATTTTAAATTAATAAATTCAAATTCAATGTTTTTAATTTGGTAAAATAGACTTCATTATTGAATTCAGAATATCAATATTATCTAAGGGTAAATTTTTGGTATTTTTTAGAAAAATTTTAATTTTTGATGAATAGTGAAAAACACTGAGTTATAGTTTAAAACCGAATTTTTATTTAAATAATTATTTATTTTATTTAAATTATTTAATGTGAAAATAGATACAAAATACCTATATATGTTCAATGTAATTCATTGGTGTCGGTTTATAATAATTTTAGATATATAAAATTTTATTGAACTTTTCACTGTCTTTTACCCACCTTCTAGGAGCTTTTACAAATTCCCATAAAACATAATTTTACCGCTTCTATGAGCTGAATTTAGAAAATCTGATAGACACGGTTAATAACAAGGAGTAAAATGTGGTTCAATGAGATAAAAATATTTTTTGTTGAATAGTAACTTTTTACTTTTATTTACGACGGTTGAATGTAAATAGGGTAATTAAGGGTTAAAGTGATATTATTATTACCCTAACACATGTCCTAATTTTATTGGATAAGTTTAATTCGACCAAAAACAACCTTAGGAATAAAACTTTACCCTTTAGGTTCACATGGATTAGATTAGGTCATTTATTATTATTTAATTCAAAGAAGAGTTAAATGAGTTAAAATCAAAGTTTAATAACAAAAACATTTTTAATATAGGGTTATATATAAAATAAAATCGATTATAAATATTCATTAAAAATCTAAAACGATTTCCAACATAATGGTATTTTAATTATAATTTTTAGACATTAAAAAATTAAATTTATTTATGACACAAAGATAATGAAGTAATTACCTTATTAGTGAAGGAATCAAATAAATGGTAATATAAATATTAAAATAAATATAATTTCAAAGTTTTTTGACATCCACGAATTTTCTAGGTGACTATGACATGTTAGGGCTCATTCAATGCATCTTGTTCGAAGTAATCAAGTTGTGATGACTTTCACAAAAACAAAATACAAAATAGTGTCAAATTGACATAAATTAATATTTAAAACAAATATTATATGAATAATTGATATTATATTACTAAAAATATAAGGTTCGGCCAAAGGACTTATATAAAGATATATGAATCATTAATGGACCACTGGGGGGTCGACTGGATGTATATAATAAGTTTATTAACTATATAATATAAAAATACAAACTGACATTGTAAATATCAACCTAATTAACTATGAGTTAAAACTAAAAGATAGGATTAATATAATGACACAAACCTGTCTAAAATCTATTGGTTGAAAGGATTTCAACCCAACCACGCCTTATACTTTGAATAATCCACTTTTTATCCATTATAAACCGAATATTAATTTATTATAAATTAAAACTTTAAATTTTTCTAAAGAGCCCCTCCTCCCCCTTATAAAAGGACCCAGCTTCTAACCAATTATTCACACCATCAACGCCTTTTGGTTCAACCAACACCTGCCCAAATACTCTATCAACTTCCCTCAATTCAACCTAGAGACCTTAGTTTGATCAGAAAGCCAACCTAAGGAGCCCTTTTGTTCAAATCAAAAGGAAGAACCCGAAGAATAGGTAATGTTTTCACCACCCTCTTTCAAGTTCCTTTCTTCTTCAACTTCATCTTTATTTATTATTTCCATTCTAAAATAATAACTATAGTATATCCTATATACTGTGATGTTATTATAATTATGGTACAACCAAATTCATTATTTTATCCACCCATTGAATAAAATTTCACCATACGTGCGTACGTACGGCTTACCGTCTCCACGTTATGGTGTAATTGTTATTCAATACATTATTATTTGGATGGGTATAATAATAATTTTTATTTGATGTAAATAATAAATACAAAATGATAAGGATTATGTATATATATTATATTCCATCCCATTATATATTATATTAATATCAAAATAATGATATTTTTCGCTCGTGTGTACATACGGATTACCGTCTCCACGACACGATGAGATTCATTTCCAAATCACCCTTCATCGACGATTATAAAAATATATAATACTAATAAGTATGTAATATATGACATAATAATTATACTGGAGAAATATATATTTATATATATATATATGTATTTATGTACTTACATATATCATATTCACTTACTTCCGTTCAATACTATATGAAAACGGAAACAATTTTTATGCGTACGTACGGACTACCGTCTCCATAAAGGGTGTTTTCAATTTCATATATACATCTATTATAAATTTTTATATTCTAAATATATATGATAAATAAATCATGTCTTATAATCTAGAAGTATTTAAATCCTGATCTAGGTGATACAATCAAGAGTAACAAGTTAAAACACATACGACAAAGAAAGCGATTATTACCTGAAATATTAATATAACATGGAAATTATTTTTAAATGGGTAGTATAAAGTCATAAAATAACAATTTATGATTTCGTAAATGTTAATATGTCTTGGTATAATTCAATAAAATACTATAGTCATCATACAGAAGGAAAACGTACCCTCGACTAAAGGAAAGTGCAAGGTAAGGGGTTTTCATCTCACTCCTTATTCCCGTGAGATTCGTAACATATTGCCACTATTACATTTTGTGTTGTGTATGTACGGCCCAAAATTGTATTCTTTGTGTAATACACTTTAATTATTGTGCATTTAGATATTCATTGTATGATACCTCTTTCTTGGGGTGTATGTTTCGTAAGTAACCAAATTGGTAAGGGTTAATTCCTCAATCTCATTATTATCCGAGATTGTTTATGTGTAAGTATTTACTGGGACGTTTTTTTCATCCATGAACATTTTTTATAAAATTGATTTCAAAATGAACATTTTAAGGATTTTTGAAAGGTACACTTTATCAAGATCATAATTTTAAATGTTTTAAAGTTTTATCTTTCTAAATCATTTTAATTAATGTCCATTTTTTCAAATGATTTTAATGATTTATTTATATAGACATGAATTTTTTGAAATGATAATTCTTTTCAAAAGTTTCAAAGTGGTATGGGACACTTTTATTAAAAAATATCTTTTAAATTACTTCCTTTATAAATGTGTGACTTTTAAATGATTTTATAAAAAGGATATTTCTCTCAAAAAGTATTACTCATGATTTTCAACTATGTCAGCATCCTCTATAGGATATTATTTTTCATTGAGGTTGATTTATTATAATACAATATTCCTTATTTTATTGAATGAGTTATGATATGTTTGATTTTGGATGTTCTATTTTTATAACATTCATGGTTTATGGTTAATGTATTAACATTTTGTATGCTAGTTTTAATACGAATGTTTATGTTATGTTTGAACTATTCATAAGATGAATGTAGTGGACATGGTAAGTGATGGGTGTAGCCCGCTATAGCTCCTCGATTCATCAGTAGGTCTCATGAGACAAACTAGTGTCTTGGAACAAGGCCTTAACCAAAATTTTATTTGTAGTATTGGCACAAGGCCTTGACTATGTGGTAATGATGTCCGGTGTTAGGCATTCTATCAATATGAAATTAGTTATTACATATGATTATTCGACTAGTAGAATATCCATGTGCATGTTTAGATGGTAATGATTCATTTATTTTTACCATATTATGTTCAATTTTATGTTTAAAAGGCAGTTTTTTTGTTACACATCTTGTTTAAAAAAAATTTAGCTTCCACTAAATTATTTACCCTTACTGAGCATCTAAGATCACCCCTTCTCTTTTGTTTTATTTTCCTAGGATTCCAAGAAGTGTATTATGATGGTTATACAGTGTTAAGATACAGGGAAAAATGGATTTCTCAAAGAACTATATATGATGTGTTTTATGTTTCAAATTGTAATGTAAAGTTAATGTATGTAATCTATTTTCATATACTGCTAAACCAATCGGTCCTGCGAGACTTGATTCCTTGTAATCATGCCAATGTATTAAAATAATGCACAGACTCTGGGTAACTTCAGTCGGGGCATTACAATTGGTATTAGAGGAAGTATAACAATAACCTTGAAAACTAGATTTAGATAAACTCTAATTAGAGCACATTACCCTAATATAGACACTGAGGATTATTATAGAAGAACATCTTAAAATTTTTGTATTGTATAGATTTTATGAGTTTTCCCAGCAATACATCCCTATCTTGATACGAGAAGGTAGAGGCGACTCTGGAACATATGTACCTAGGGGAAAAACCCGAAAACACCACCTTGATCTTGAATCAAATGGGAACTGGTGCATGACAACGGGCATTGCTGCACTCTTGGTTACGAGACTCCAGGGGATATTCTTAGGATCATTCTCATCTTCTTTACAACCCGCTATGAAGGGTTTATGAGTATATAACTCCTCAAAGAAAACATTTTTATGATTATTGATTATATCCATAAACTTTTCAATTTATGTTAGGTATTTTACATGTTTGGAATTATGAATTGTGATTCATAAATTGACTTAGTGTATGTCATTGTTTAGAAATGCCACCCAGTAGAAGGAATAAGAACTCCAGCAATACGTATGATCCAAAGAGTAAGAAGGGTCATATCATTCATGGTATTAAGACTAAATTTATAAAGGAAATAGTCTCCCACGTATTATTATAATATGAATAAATAGTATCAAAATATCAGTAATGAACTCTCTGAAATCTATGGCTTTAAAGGGAATCAAAAGAAGAAAAGGATGGTAGAAAGAAATATGGATAAAGGGAATAAGGGAAAGAAGGAATTTCCAATATGTGATAAAAGTGGAATGAATCGCCTTGGTAAATGCTTGAAGGTAATTGGAATTTGTTATAAGTGTGGAGAAAAAGGACACCAACTACGTGATTGTAAGGGTAAGAAAAAGTTTTCAAATGTACAATGCTTCATCTGCACAGAGTTGGGACAATATGCAATCTAATGTCTAAATGATCAGAGTACGCACCAAATTATTCTATTGGATAATAATAATGTTATGATAATACCTTAGAAGAAGTGGAATGACTAGTGTTCTTATGTTATTATTATAGAATTATTTTATTTGAGTGTCGTATCAACAGTATACTGGTTATATGAATTATGGAGATAAATAAGGATTGTATAGAAGTACTATTTTATTGAGGATTTGAGATAATATGGTTCTATGAAAAGTGACTTAATAGTAAGCTACACTATTTTATGGAAAATATATGGTTGAAGGAATGGTTATCCTTAATATGGTTCAGATAACGAGGTAGTGATTATGGAATAAGAGATGGTTGATTTTGGTAATTTAGGATGTTGTGGTGGTGTAAGAGAATATATGAGGAAGGCGTTCACATGATATTACCTGGAAAAAAGGATCCTCATTATGTTTAACTTCCTTGTAAATTTTGGACTGTGAGTTTGGATAATAGAATTTTGGATAATTCTAAAGGTTGGAATGGATTAGGTTTGAAAGGTTATTTTTGGATTTTTATAAATGGACAACACGCATACCGTGTGATGACCCGTCGCGTCAGAAAAATCTATGGGAATCGAACTCACAACCATAGTGTGATTTGGATTTATCGCCTACCACTGGACTACATGAAGTCCCTAGATTGTATAATGTTGTTTCTTTTTTTAAAAGGGTCTGATATGTGAATTATAAATTCATTATATTTGGAACCCTATACGATTAGGATAAATAGAGTATTTTTGAGTTGTATTATGTTTTGGACTGAAAGATGAGTATGTGGTAGAAATTTAGTAATGGATACAACTCTAATTATAAAGTAGTTATATCTCCTTATGATTTTATCCAATATCATAAATAAAATCATCAACATTAAGAAAAGGAACATAGAACAAAAACGTTGTCCTAGATAGTACCTTAGATCATCAAAAATTTATGGCTTTGTGATTGTTGGCCTTTTCCTAGCCATGTCCTCTACCACTCTCCATCAGATATTGATGGTTATATTTCTCTTTCATATCCATGTTTTCCTACGTGGAACCCCATTATGTGTTATTTTCGGTAACCTTCATACTTACCACTCATTATTTCAAATAGAGGCCTCACTAATCCATTTTTCGATGTGGGATTTCAACTAAGATATTTTGAAATGTAAACCCCATGTTCCCAATACCGAGCATAAATGGTCAGGATGTAATTTATTAAAGGAGGAAAGAATGTAACACCCCATGCTTCTATGGTACGTTTCTCTTTGAATAATACAGTAGCATGCATTATACGCAACTTCGATTTCTAACACACACTACAGCCAATCAAACTAGTCATTATGAAAAGTAATACCCACTTTTTAAAATTTCATACATCTTATATTTTAAAATGGACTTCATTTTTCGATTCGTAATATTGAATTTACCTTAGGGTGATTTTTTGGTACTTTTCTGATAACTTTCATATTTTGATGAAAAATGAAGATTACTAAATTTTAATTAATAACAACATTTTTAATCGAAATAATTAATTGTGATAAATTATGAATTTTCTGGTTTTAAATTATATTTAGAATATATTATTACAATTTAATCCAATGTTGGTCATTGGACATAATTTCACATTTAAACCAGACATAAACAAGTGTCAATCTTTTGATAATTATTGTTTCTTAAAAATACGTTTTTGTTTTGACAGCGGGAATTAATTTTAAATTAAGAAATGAAACTCCTATGTTTTGAATTTGCTAAAATATACTTCATTATTGAATTTGTAATATCAAAATTAGCTTGGGGTAAATATTTTGAATTTTTCTGAAAACTTTCAATTTTTGATGAATAGTGAAAAACACTGAGTTATAGTTTAAAACCGAATTTTTATTTAAATAATTATTTATTTTATTTAAATTTATTTAATGTAAAAATAGATAAATTATACCAATATATGTTCAATTTAATTCATTTGTGTCGGTTTATAATAATTTTAGATATATAAAAATTTTATTGATCTTTTAACCGTCTTTTACCCACCTCCTAGGAGCATTTACAAATTCACAAAAAACTTAATTTTACCACTTTTGTGATCTGAATTTTGAAAATCCGAGACACACAGTTAATATCAAGGAGTAAAATGTGGTTAAATGAGATATAAATAATTTTTTCGAATAGTAACTTTTTACTTTTATTTACCACGGTTAAAAGTAAATATGGTAATTAATGGTAAAAATGATATTATTATTACCCTAACACTTGTCCTAATTCTATTGGATAATTTTAATTCGATAAAAAAACAATATTACGAATAAAATATGACCCTTTAGGTCCACTTGGAATAGATTAGGACATTTATTGTTATTTAATTTATAGAAGAGTTAAAATAGTTAAAATCAAGGTTTAATAACTAAAACATTTTTAATATAGGGTTAAACATAAGATAAATTTGATTATAAACATTCATTATAAATCTAAGAATATTTCATACATAATGGTATTTTAATAATAGTTTTTAGAAATTAAATAATTATATTTATTTATGAGACAATGATGATGCAGTAATTACCTTATTAATGAAGGAATCAAATAAATGGTAATATAAATAATAAAATAAATATAATTTCAATGTTTTTATGACATCCACGAATTTTCTAGATGCCTATGACATGCTAGGGATAATTTAATGTTTCTTGTTCGAAGTAATCAATTTTTGATGACTTTCACAAAAACAAAATACCAAATAGATTCAAAATTGAAATAAATTAATATTTAAAACAAATATTATATGATTAATTGATATTATATTCCTAAAAATATACTGATCGGCCAAAAAACTTATATCCTGATAGGTTCATCATTAATGGACCACATGGGGGTTGTTTGGAAGCATATAATAAGTGTATTAATTATATAATATGAAAATAAAAAGTGACATGGTAAATGTCAATCTAATTAACTAAGTGTTAAAACTATAGGATATGGTTAATTTAATGACCCATACCTGTCTAAAATATATTGGTTGAAAGGATTTAGACCCAACCCCACCTTAGGATTTTAATAATACACTTTGGAGCCATTAGAAACCGAATATGAATATATTATAAATTAATACGTTAAATTTTTCTTAAAGAGCCCCTCCCCCCCCTTATAAAAAGACCCAATTTCTAACCAATTATTCAAACCATCAAAGCCTTTTGGTTTGTCCAAACCCTTCCCAAATACTCTCTCAACTTCCCTCACTTCAACCTAGAGGCTTTATTTTGATCATAAAGACAACTTAAGGAGCCCTTTTGATCAAATCAAAAGAAAAAACCCGTAGAAGAGGTAATGTTTTCACCACCCTCTTTCAAGTTCCATTCTTCTTCAACTTATTCTTTCTTTATTATTTCCATTCTAAAATGATAAATCCAGTATCTAATATATACTATTATGTTATTATAATTATGGTACAACCATATTCATTATTCTATCCACCATTGGAATGACATTTCACCATACGTGCGTACGTACGTCTTACCGACTCCACGTTGTGGTGTAATTGTTATTCAAAACATTATTATTTGGATGGGTATAATAATGATGTGTATTTGATGTAAATAATAAATATTACATGATAGGGATTATGTATATATTATATACCATCCAATTATATATTATATTAATATCAAAAAATGATATTTTCGCTCATGCGTACGTACGGATTACCGTCTCCACAACGCGATGAGATTCATTTCCAAGTTAACCCTTCATCGACGATTATAAAAATATATATTAATAATAAGTATGTAATATATGACATAATAATGCTACTGGAGATATATATATTTATAAATATAAGTATATATGTACTTACATATATCTTATTCACTTACTTCCGTTCAATAATATATGAAAACAGAAACAACGTTTATACGTACGTACAGACTACCGTCTCCATAAACGGCGTTTTCAATTTCATATAAATGTATATTACAAATTCTTATATTCTAAATATATATGATAAATAAATCATGTTTTATATTCTGGAAGTATTTAAATCATGATCTAAGTGATACAATCAAGAGTAACAAGTTAAAACACACACGATAAAGAAAGCGATTATTACCCGAAATATTAATATAACAAGGAAATTATTATTAAATGGGTAGTATAAATTCATAAAGGAATAATGTATGATATCATAAATATTAATATGGTTCCGTTATAATTCAATAACATACAATAGTCTTCATACAGGAGGATAAACATACCCTCTACTAATGAAAAGTGTAAGGTAAGGGGTTTTCATCTCACTCCTTATTCCCGTGAGATTCGTACCATATTGCCACTATTAACTTTTTTGTGGTGTATATACTTCCGAAAATTGTATTATTTGTGTAATAAACTTTAATTTATGTTTATTTACATATTCATTGTATGATACCTCTTTCATGGGGTGTATGATTCGTAAGTTACCAAATTTGTAAGGGTTAATTCCTCAATCTCATTATTATCTGAGATTGTTTGTGTGTAAGTATTTACTAGGAAATTTTTTTCATCCATGACCATTTTTCATAAAAATGATTTCAAAATGAATATTATAGGTATTTTTGAAAGGTACTCTTTATCAAGATCATAATTTTAAATGTTTTAAAGTTTTATCTTTCTAAATCTTTTTAATTAATGTCCATGTTTTCAAAATGATTTTAATGATTTATTTATATAGACATGAATGTTTTAAAATGATAATTGTTTTTAAAAGTTTCAAAGTGGTATGGGACACTTTTATTCAAAAATCTCTTTTAAATTTCTTCCTTTATAACTGTGTGAATTTTAAATGATTTTACAAAAAGTTTATTTCACTCAAAAAATTTTACTCATCATTTTCAACTATGTCAGCATCCTCTACTGGATATTATTTTTGATTGAGGTTGATTTATTATAATACAATATTCCTTATTTTATTGAATGATTTATGATATGTTTGACTGTGGATGTTATATTTTTATACCATTTATGGTTTATGGTTAATGTATTATCATTTCCTATGCTAGTTTTAATATGAATGTTTATGTTATGTTTCAACTATTCATATGAGGAATGCATTGTAATTAGTAAGTGATGGTTGGAGCCTGCTATAGCTCCTCAATGCATCGGTAGGTCTCATGATACAAACTTTTGTTTTGGCACAAGTCCTTGATAAAAAATTTATTTTTTAGTCTTGGCACGAGGCCTTGACTATGTGGTAATGATGTCCGGCGTTAGGCATTTTCTAATTATGAAATTAGTTATTACATGTGATTATTCGACTAGTAGAATATCCATGTGCATGTTTAAATGGTACTGTTTCATTTATTTCTACCTTATTATGTTCAATTTTATGTTTAAATGGCTGTTTTTTTATTACACATCTTGCCTTAAAATGTTTATAGCTTCCGCTAAATTATTTACCCTTACTGAGAATCTTCTCTCACCCCTTTCTTATGTTTTGTTTTCCTAGGATTCCAAGAAGTGTATTATGATTGATATGAAAGGTTAAGCTATAGGGAAAAATGTAATTCTCAAAGAACTATCTATCCTATGTTTTATGTATCAAACAGTAATGTAAAGTTAATGTATGTAATCTATTTCCAAAACTGCTAAACTGATCAGTCCTTCAGGAATTGATTCTTGTAATCATTCCAATGTATTAAAATAATGCACCGACTCTGGGTAAGTTGGGACAGGGTGTTACAAAATTTCCTTTGGGCCGTTTGAGAATCCGGGAGACTAGGGGGTTACACCACCCATGTTTGACCGAACCGGGCCACCACCCTCAGACCAGGACACCGCCCATAGAGCAGGCTGTCACCCTCACGTCGGGCCACCACCCTAAGAAGGGTCCACTGCCCACATGCAGGGCCGACACCCCCAGACCTGAACACCTCCCTCAGGCTTGGCGGCCACCTCGGCTCGGCCGCTGCACTCAGACCGGGCGACCGCACTCAGGCCAAGCCACTGCCCTCAGACCAGGCTGCATCCCCAGGACCAGGCCACCTCTTTTGAAAGGATGAGTCCGGATGACAAGGTCAGACCTAACCCAGGCCCCACCGGGCCTCGAAACACATAAAGTGCCATAACATGAGAACCAGACGTCTGTTTGATGAACCATCTATGGAGTTTGGATCCTTGGAGCAATAAGTTCATTTTTGCTTACTTCATGAGAGTTTTGGAGAAACTTGGAGTACGGCTAGGCTGGATCGCACCTGAATCAAACCAAGCCCTTGGTATTGAAATGCCAATAACACACATACCGGGCATTCGATTGACATATTGTATATTTTGTTGTTACCCTTATGACATGGATTATCATTTAGTTACTACTTTTTGAGATGTTGTTCTAGTTATAATATGACTGATGGTTTGAGTAGAGGTTCTCCCATGCACGCTATGTATGGAACCCTGTGACTGGATGAGACTTGACGAATTCTGATTTTTTGACACTATCTAACTCGACGTCCCAGTGGGGAGTGCCTCTATGGGATGCAGTAGTCCCACAGTGGGGAGTGCCTCTGTGTGACACGGTAGACCCACGATACTCGACATGTGAAGTAACTCAGTAGGCCATGGTGGAGAGCACCTCTATGTTACAAGGCAGACCCATGGTACTCGACAGGAGGAGTACCTCAGCAGTCCAATGTTAGTAGGTAGCACATCTATGTGATACGGCAGGCCCACTTTACTCGATAGAGGAGGAGTTATCCGAAAAATGAGGTGTTCAACGTTGGGATTGGTGGTGTTACTTGTTACTATCCCCAAAGAATCCTATGGAAAGCTATCGACATTCATAGCGATCATGTGTGGGTCATCATTATAATTTTTTTTCTCTATGTTCTATACATAGTTATTCTGAGTCTTAACTGTGTGGTAAATTTACCTTCGTGGTACTATCTTCGTGGTAATACCCATGTGATACTTTAACATTTCTGGTACTTCTATCTTCGTGGTGTTACCTATGTGGTACTTCTACCTTCGTGGTGTTACCTTTGCGGTATAAATTCCTCTTGAATGAGATGAGTATATATCAATAAATCAGGTGTATGTATGGGCATATACCTAAGTATAGTTGAAGCCTTGCTTTGTGGGTTTTCATTTGAGGAAATTTAGAAGACCTACAGGGTCTTGGGATCCCTAATTAGTATCGTTATACTCACCTGTGCACGGGCTACACCCGCACCTTGTTGTTTCTTGTGTATACGACACACAACATTGATTGAGGCTGAGGGAGCCTAGACTAGATGGTGGTATGAGGTGGACCATTTTGCGTGACGTGATTCAAGTTACTACTGATCGTGAGTTGTACCTACCCATTAGGTAGGATCCATGGTGGACAATCTTGGAGATGCTTTTCACATTTTTAGCTTTTTTGTACTATTTAGTTCTTCTTTCACTTTTCCACATGGGCTTGTATTATAGACCATTTTCTTTTATCACACTTTTACTTAAGAAGTTTACTTCACAGTTGATTCTTGTTGCGTTCTCGAACCATCTGTTTGTACACATTTTAAGGCGATGCCTTCCCGTATTATGGAATATGCCTTATTTTTCTAGTCATCAGCCCCTGGCCTATGGAAGGAATTCTTGGAGTAGTCATGGCATGAGCCCTGAGGGACGGTTCGTGACACCCACCACTCGGGAGAGAATAAACATCCATGGGTATTATTAGATCTAAGATAGAATAATCATCCTCATCATATATAACAGGCCTGTGAGAGCGTAATCATCCTCCCCACTCATGAGAGTGTTATCCTCTCTGAGTATCATTACTAGGGAATCCATGCCTGTATATCATAACCATAGGCTCAAAAATAGTTTGAGAATCAAGATCTTCTTTTCAGGTATGTTTTTTAATTTTCTGGAGTTTTTGAGAAAAGAGGAGTTTCTGGAAATTTTTGAAGTACACGCCATGTAATTTATGTGTACGCATCATGTACTTCTTTGCTGTTGAAGGCCGTGTGCTGGTTTTATAGGGGCCACACACACGACCGTGTAAGGGTTTTTGGATGCCTCTTAAAGTGGATTATAGAAAAGGCGATTACACACCGTGTAATCCAAAAATACACGTCGTGTACTTTTTTTTTCATCAAACCCATCAGGGTCATGTCTGATGGATAGAACCATCTTCTTCTTGGTTTTCATTGTCTAGGAGAGTCCATACGACCAAATATCATTGACAACCCACCGAACCCCCATACTCTATCTGAATTGACCACCGTTGATTGCGTTGGAACCACAACGGTAATCTCTTCATTCTCATAGAGCATCATTTTGCAATTTCATTTATTTTCCATGTTATGATGGGTTGAATGTTTTAGAATTTTTTTTAGATCTTTGACATTATAAGGTGGTTCTAGCCCTGTGATTCATGTATATTGATCTACTAAAATCAAGGTTGGTGTTTTGTTCCATTCTGTAGAATGTTTTTCAGTATTATGCGCAAATTCCACCAATACCCTTGTGTGGGGTATTGGGTGTTTACTTTTTAGCCCCTATTGTTTTCCTGATTTGCATGTATGCATAATTAGAGGTTAATGTTTGAGAATAGGGTAATTTACTATGCATTGGATGTTTTTCCCATGCATGTTTAGACTGTTTATGATCGCTTGGTCTAGTTTTTCCTGTTAGGCTATTTGCCAGTTCTATGCCTAGTTGTAGGATGGTGTGACTATTGTTCTCAAGGCTGAGATGTGCTATAATTCTAGCCATGTAGTTCTTGAGGTTAATTTGGCCATTATACTATGCGATACTTGATGAATTCACATAGGGCTATGAGAACCTAGTGTAGTAGGCTATAGAGATAATGGACGTAAGGGATTTTCCAGAGTGTATTTATAATACGATGCAAGATCACAGTGGGATTGAAGTTGAGTGCTTCCTCAGAGTATATGTAGTTCCTCACCAAGGGCCACATGGGGAAGGAGACATTGAGTGCTTCCCCAGAGTGCCTTTAGTACGATACGAGACTAGAGGGGGAATTGATAGTGAGTGCTTCCCCATAGAGTCTATTCTTTAGCTAAACTAGAGGGGTGATACTGTGTTCGCATCCCAGAGGGTTGCTAGTACTTGATGGTTGAACCATCGGGGTTAGGCTATGAGAACTACCCAGAGGGTTACCTATTTTTTCTACATTCTTGAGTGGTTGTTTACTTGTTTGTAAATTATATGCTAGAAACTGTGGATTGTTTTCTGTTGAGTACTTTTCTATTTACAACTTTCTGTACTTTTACCTGCCATATATTCACTGACTGTTTTGAACAGATCTTCAGGTGGTTTAATACTGGGATTTTGTCTCACACCCAATTTGGGTAATGGTTTTGGGTGAAAGTAGATTATATTGTTGTAGGTATAGATAAGGGTATGTGCACTTCGACTTCAGGTTCTTGATTGTTGTGGAGCTGCAGAGCATGGGACCAAGTCATGGATTGCGATTCTAGGAGTTTATCAACATTCATTTTCAATTTGGTTTAGTAGTATTGTATTCCAGAATTGTGACTTTTTGGGCTATTTTACTAGACATATATGTATCATGCATCATTTATATATATGTATGCTCCAGTTGTTTCTTTATCTCAGACTTCTGTTGTTACTCTTGTTTGGTATTTACTACTACTTCTTTTTTATGTATTTGTGTTATTCCGATGTGTACTCTTCCAATGAGGGTATCGTTTCTCCACTATCACACCCAAGGCCCTCACTACTATTCGGCAGCCTCTGGCATTCGTGGAAATGGTCTTGAGGCCATGTGACCAACTGGGTACGGGGCACCTATGGGTGGCTTCTGGAATTAGGACGTCACAAAGTGGTATCAGAGGGATTTATTTTCTCTTGATTTACTATTTGGAGCCTTTAGCCTGGGATATGAAGGAATGGGTACATGGTATTATGTTGTGCCTGAGAGAAGGTAACTCGTGTATAGGGAAGATCCATACTTCCTCGTTTGTTGAAATTTTACTGGTTTGCAATTTTATAGTCGATTTTATTTCACGGTTGGGTGGTTCACATGATTTGTGTTGTCACCGTTGTTGTTATTGTGGTTCTATTTTTGTCACAGCTCGATGAGATGAGGGTGTGCCATCTCATGCTTCATATAGGCACTTTATAGAAACCAAATATCATGCATTCTTTCCATGTATTCTAGGATGCATTAGCAATTTCATGTTGTTGTGATAGATGTCATGTAGAATATGAAAGTTGTTGTAATAGATGCCTTGAAAAAGAAATATTCTTCAGGTTAGAGCATTGATTGTGTAAGGTTTTACATGAATGAACGCCAAATTTTTGTTCATGAAGTGTTATGGGCCCCCATGGACTGGAATTTGGTGGATCATTGAATTGTTTACCTTATTTTTAACTTGTTAAAGATTCCAAACATTGATTCGCGGGGAGTATTGGCCCTCAAGGATCAGAATTTGGCACTTCCAGTGTTTGTTTCATTGTTTTCTGGGCTCCGGAGTAGTTTCTGATGCTTAATGTCCAGAAAACCCTAGAATACACACCGTTTAGTTTTGACTACACGCCATGTGTACTTCTGTTTGGGAAGCAACATTTTTTCTTAAGTACACACCATGTATTTTATGTACTCTCCTTGTAGTCTCTTACCGTGTCATAGGTCATGTGGTCAGAGACACAGGAAGGGAAAAGTCTGGTGGAAACACACCATGTCTGCGCTGAACACGCCATGTAGTATAATCCTAGGAACCTGACCGTGTAGCTAACAACATGGGTCAGTGGAGTCTCTTCTTATACACACTGTGTCCATCTTCAACACGTCGTGTAGTCTAAACCAGGTACCCAACCATGTATTGAACAAACATGGGTCGGTGTCATCCATTTAAGTACACACCATGTCCGTTAGGAACACTTCATGTAGTTTGAGCCATGTGTCTGACCATGTCACTAACAACATGGGCTAGGGGAAGCTTGTTTAGTATATGTTGTGTCTTTTTAGAACACTCCGTGTAGTTTTGTCTTAGGAGAGCCGTGTGGCTTAACCGTGTAGAAAGAATCAGGCAGGGGAAGAGGATCTATGTACATGATGTGTGTTAGGATAACACACCATCTGTTTGGGGAGTTACATGGCTAGTTTTGGAAAAAGTACACACCCATGTATATGACATAAAGGAACACACCGTGTAGTCTTTATACAGGACATGGAGTCATGTTTTCTAATATTTTTGAATACTTTCTTCCCCTTTTCCCTTATTACACTCCTAGTTTTCAATCCATGGTAACGTGATCTAATGTGTGCATTTTGACTTGAAGATTCATGGCACCGAGATGTCCTCTGGTTGTACGCCGAGTTCCAGATGGTGATTAGACACTAGATATGACTGATTAAGGGCTTCCCGCAGATCCTCCTATCGTGCTAGTCTTGGCACCGACCATTATACCTTACACAGGAGCAAATGTGTAGTTTTGGGTGGTCTTTCTAAGGATGATTCATACCTTCCAGGTACCTCCTCCTTCTACCACATCAATGGCAGACTTGACGTGGGATTTCCAACTGCAGCATCCTCCCACCTTCACAAGAGAAGGAAGACCGCAGGCTGCAGAATCATTGCTAGAAGCCATGCTGACGATATTTGAGCATCTGGAGACACATCTAGAAAGGAAGGTAAAACTCGCTACCTACACACTACTAGACACCACCAAGAGGTGGTGAGATGTGATCTCACAGGCGGGGTCATTGGCATGTTATGGTGTGGGAGGAGTTTTAGTGCATCTATTACAACTACTTCTATCTGGAGACCCGGAGGGCCAACAGAGTCCTGGAGTTCACGAGCCTAGAGCAGGGTACTCATTCTTTCAAGGAGTATTCCTATCATTTCACCGAGATTCAGTGTTTCACAACCCTCCAGGGTGGATATGGTTTGTTCTTGGTAAGGAAGTTTGAAGATAGTCTCAGATGAGAGATCCGCTCGCAGGTGAATATCATCAGGATGACTTCAATCGCTTCCATCATCAACCAGGAACTTATTGTAGAGGAAAATATAAGAGATTCCAGAGCTGAGATCTAGGGTGGTTTCGCTTCCAAAGTTAGTGCTACACCAGATGAAAGTAGGAAGCAACGTAGGGAGTCTACACGCGGTGATCTGAGGCAGCAAGACACATCTTCAGGTAGCCAGGTGGTATGCTACTAGTGTAAAAGGGCTGGGCATGCGAGGCCACAGTGCCAGAGAGACCCAGTGGTGTTCTGATCTTGGGGAAAGATGGGACATCCTCAACACTTTTTTCAGGTTTTCTCACCAGTAGCTAGTGATAGGGGTTCATCAATGACTCCTCGTTCAGGAGCAGCGCCACCAATTCCTCACCAGTCTGGGAAATGGAGTTTATCTGGCTATTCAGGCTAAGGTGGAGGTCGAGGCCGTGGTGGTCAGTCACCGGCCTTTCAGCGATAGAAGGGTGGATCAACTCGGAGTGGTCAGCCAGGGTCATCGGGCCATGGTGCATGTCAGATTTTTGTAGTGGAGCAGACCCATTAGGAGCAGGATCCCAGACCCTATGCAGTTTGAGGTATGATATTAGTAGCCTCAGTTTTATCTTCTGCCCTTTTCGATATAGGGGATTTTCATAGCATTATCTTTGTTGCTGTTGTGAAGAGCCTTGGGCTCTGCATATTTTCCACTACCGATAATTTGACTCTAGACAGACTGTTGGGGACTAGAAATTATAGTGTACATCATTGCAAGGAGTTCCCTCTAGAGGTGGTGGGGTATCACTTTCTATGGGATCTTTATGTCCTAGAGATGATAGGCTATGATGTCATTCTCGGAATGTATTGGCTAGTTCCCTTCCAGGCATTCGTTGACTGTTATTGCCACAGGGTGAGTTTCATATCACCAGAGGGTGGATATTTTCATCATAAGGGTGAGTGGGACGTCCGGGAGAGCAGATTGGTTCCAGAGCATCATGTGTTGGGGGTAGTTACAGCCCAGATATCTAGTCTTTATCTGGATGACCAGGGGACATCACAGTTAGACATTCCTCCAGTGGTGGATCATTTCAAAGATGTCTTTCTAAAGGAAATTTCAGGTTTTCCTCCGGAGCGTGAGTTTGAATTTTCTATTAGTCTTGTTCCATGAGGGGCACTAGTGTCTATTACTCATTATATGATGCCTACACCTACGTTAAAAGAGCTCATGAAGTAGTTGGAGGATTTTCAAGTAAAGGGTTTCGTCTGACCTAGTACTTCTCCTTGGGGTTCACATGTTCTGGTTGTGAAGAAGGCAGATGATACCATCATGCTTTGTGTGGATTATCGGATGTTGAACCTGTTGAAGGTCAAGAACTGATATCCCTTGCCTAGAATTGATGATCTCTTTGACCAGCATCGGGGATCCCTAGTGTTATCAAAGATAAACTTGAGATCCAATATTAATTAATTTCATGTTATACCATCAGATATACCTCTCACAGCCTTCATGAGAATTTATGATCTATATGAGTATATGGTTATGTAGTTCGGTCTCATGAACGCACCTGCAGTTTTCATGGAACTGATGAAGCAAGTGTTCCATCCATACTTAGACTCTTTCATGGTGGTCTTCATGGATGATATCTTGTTATACTCTCACACTCGACACGACCATGCTACCCATCTTGAGATTATTTTGATTACACTGAGGGAGCATCAGTTATATGCTAAGATCTAGAAATTTCACTTTTGGATGGATCCAGTTCACTTATTGTGTCATGTTATCTCAAAGACAGGAGAATCAGTTGACCGATAGAATGTAAGAGTTGTAGTTTCCTAGGAGCAGCTGAATAATGTATTTGAGTTGCATAGTTTTTAGGGCTGGATGGATACTATAGATGGTTCATACATGACTTTTCATAGTTAACATCAATGTTGATGGGTCTGACCAAGAAGGGTTTGAAGTTTTTATGGTTGGATTCTTATGAGTTAGCCATTCATGAGTGGAAAGGGAGGTTGAATTCAGCACCGGTACTAGTCTTTCCTGAGACAGGAAAGAGCTACACTGTCTACTGTGATGCTTCATGTATTGGTTTAGGAGCTGTGATTATGCAGGGAGATGGAGTTTTTGCATACGGGTCTCAGCAGTTGAGGCCACATGAGAGGAACTACCCAATGAATGATCTGGATTTGGGAGCTGTTGTTCACTCCCTATGCTGATGAAGACATTATCTTTTGAGGGAGAATTTTTTGTTTTCACTGAAGACAAAAGTATCAAGTACTTCTTCACACTTCGTGATATGAATTCGAGACAATGCATGTAGGTTGAGTATCTTAAGCCCTTTGTCTTTGAGCTTGCCTATACGCCTAAGAAAGGAAACAAAGTGGCTGATGTGTTGAGAAAGAGGACTCAGATACAAGCAGTTTAGGAGGCTAGAAGTGAGTGGATGCTGATGACATTGTTCTCTGAGATGCATTTTGAGGTGCACAATAGACAGGGGAATAATTTTAAATCTTTTGTAGCAATTACCTCTATAATTCTTGATCGGGTATGAAAGAGGAAGCATTCCGATTCTGAATGACTAGTCCTACCATAAAGGGTGTCAGGAGAGGGCCTTATTCATGGATGGACCATAGGAGAGGATGATATATTGCATTTCTATGGATGCGTATGGGTTCCAGCAGACATACGTGAGGAGATGATATGTGATTTTCATTCCTCAATTTGGGAAGTTCATCCTAGTGTCACCAAGATGTATTGAGATCTTCACTGCTAGTATTGGTGGCTAGGTATGAAGAGAGATGTTTCTATTTTTTTCATGAGGTGTTCCACTTGTTTTCATGTGAAAGCATAGTATCAGTGACCTACATGTCTTTTTCTATAGTTACCCATTCTAGATTGGAAGTGGAACTATGTCGCGATGGACTTCATGACCATTTTTCCAAGGTCACCTCATTGGAATAATTTTGTACGGGTCGTCATTGATACACTGATGAAGGATTCTCACTTTTTAAGGATCAATGAAACCTTCAGTGTTGATGAGTTTGGGCGGTTGAACATCTGTGAGATTATGTATCTACTTGGAGTTCCACACTCTATCGTTTCAGATAGGGATGCATGTTTTACTTCTTGGGTCTCGCAGGGGCTACAGAAAGCCATG
The DNA here is from genome assembly GCA_963277665.1 of Viscum album. Classification (NCBI taxonomy): domain Eukaryota; kingdom Viridiplantae; phylum Streptophyta; class Magnoliopsida; order Santalales; family Viscaceae; genus Viscum; species Viscum album. Next base: position 850,750,395 of record OY728157.1, on the reverse strand, counting down.
GGTACGCAGGTGCTTCTGAGAAAATCCTACCATCCTCAGACAGATGGCCAGTACGAGCATACGATTCAGGTGCTTGAGGACATGCTCTGATCATAAATTCTAGACTTTGGAGGTTCTTAGGAGAAGCATATACTTATTGTGGATTTTTCCTATAATAATAGTTTTCAAGATACTATTCAGATGAAACCATATGAGGATTTGTATGTTAGTACATGTCGATCAACCTTATGTTGGCTGGTGATAGGAGAGGTAGCTTTGCTGGGACCTCGTCTTGTTCAGGATACCACATAGAAGACAGAGTTGATTCGAAAGAGGATGACTACTGCACAGTCCCGTCAGAAGTCTTATGCTGATCAGCAGATAAGGCCTCTGGAGTTTGAGGTCTGGGATCAGGTTTTTCTACATGTCACACTATGGTTGGGGTATAGGAGGATTAGGAGACAGGGTAATCTTTCATCGAGGTATGTCGGACCGTTTGAGGTGTTGGAGAGTGTTGGGCCAATTGCCTATCGATTGCAGTTACCTCAGAGGTACCAGGCTATGCAAGATGTTTTCCACATCTCTCACCATCGACATTACTTTTCAGACCCATGTCATGTGCTTCAACCCGAGGAGGTTGAGATTGATGTGGATGAATTGTTTGAGGATAATCTAATCCTGATTGTTGATCGTAGTACAAAGGTTCTTTATGGCCAGTCTGTTCCTCTAGTACGAGTGCTATGTAAGAATGGGCAGGTACTAGATGAGACTTGGGAGAGGGATGATGATTTTTGAGCACATTGGCCAGAGTTTTTCAGGGTTTCTTATTCTATGCACCTCTAGGGAAATTCTGGGACAAATTTATTTAAGGGGGGAAGGTTTTACGAACCCAGATATTCTTTTATGGAATGTTTTTGATTTTTATGGTGTTTTTAAGAAAAGTAGAGTTTCTGGAAATTTTTTAAGTATACACTATGTATTTTATGAGCACAGGCCGTGTAATTCCTTGCCGCTAAAGTCCATGTGCTAGGCGTGTAGGGGCCACACACATGTCCATGTAAGGGTGTTTGGAGGCCGCTTAAATCAGAGTACAAAAAAGGCGAGGACATACAGTGTACTCCAAAATTACAGGTGGTGTACATTATTTTTTTCATTAAATGCACCAGGTCCACGTCTGAGGGATAGAACCATCTTCTTCTAGGTGTTCTTCATCCTGGAGAGTCTATACGGCTGTAGATCATTGATGAACCCCCGGGCCTCCATCTACTCTCTGAATCGACCATCGTCAATTGCATTGGAACCGAAAAGGTAAGCTCTTATTTCTCCTAGAGCATCGTTTTCCAATTTCTTCTCATTTACATGTTTTTTGGGTTGAATGTTTTAGATGTTTTTGTAGATCTTCGACATTATAAGGATATTATAGCCCTTTGGTTCAATAATATCCATCTCCTAACATCATGGTAGGTGGATTGTGTCTTTCTGTAGAGTGTCTTTGAGTATTATGTGCAAATTCCAGAAATACCCTTAAGCGGGGTATTGCATGTTTCATGTTTTTCCCCTGTTGTTTTCCTACCGTTCTTGTATTCCAAAGTAGAGGTTAATTATTGTGAATAGGGTAATTTAATATGCTTTGTATGTTTTTCCCATGCATGTTATGCCTGTTTAAGACCGTTTGGTCTAGTTTTTCCTGTGAGGCTATTTTCCAGTTCCATGCCAAGTTGTAGGATGGTGTGACTGTTGTTCTCTATGCTGAGATGTTGTAGAATACAATCACATTGTTCTAGAGGTTATATTGGCCATTACGCGATGTGAAACTAGCTTACTTTACACAGGACTGTGAGAACCTAGAGTAGTAGACCATATGGAGAATGGATGTAAGGAATTATTCAGTGTGTCTTAATAATACAATGTGAGACTACATGGGGAATTGATGTTGAGTGCTTGATCATAGTGTCTTCAGTTCTTCGACATGGTCCACCAGGGTAATGAGACATTTAGTTCTTCCCCAGAGTGCCTTTAGTATGAAACAATACTATAGAGGGAATTTATGGCAAGTGATTCCTCAATGAGTCTATTCTTTAGTAGAAACAGAGGGGTGAGACAATGTGTGCCTCCCAGAGGGTTTCTCGTACTCTTTGGTTGAGCCATAGGGGATAGGCTATGAGAACTACCCAAAGGGTTACCTATTTTTTCTACTTGCATGAGTGGTTGCTTACTTGTTTGTAAATTATATTCTAGAAACTGTGGATTGTTTTCTGCTGAGTACTTTTTTTGTTTACTACTTTCTGTACTTTTTCCTACCATATACTCACTAACTGTTAGGCATAGATCTTCGGGTGGTTTCTAACTGGGATTTTGTCTCACATCCTATCTGGGTCATGATTTTGTTCCCAAATATATTATATTGTTGGAGGCATATATAAAGGCAAGCGCCCTTCAAATTCAGGTTCATGATTGTTGTGGAGCTGGAGAGCATGAGACCAAGTTGTGGCTTGCGATGCTAGGAGTTTATCAGATTTATTTTGCACTTTGGTTTCATACTCTTGTATTCCAACATTGTGACTTGTTTTTCTGTTTTACTAGACATATATGTATCATGCATCATTTATATATATATATATCCTCCAGTTGTTTCTTTACCTCAGACTTCCGTTGTTACTGTTGTTTGTTATTTACTGCTTCCGATGTTGTATGTATTTGTGTACTTCTACGGTGTACTCTGCCAATGAGGGCATATTTTCCCCTCTATCACACCCAAGGCCCTCACTGGTAGTTGGAAGACTCTGACATTCGGGGAGATGTGTTTAAGGCCATGTGTCCAACCGGGTATGGGGCGCCTCTTGGTGGCTTCAAAAATCAGGATGTTTGAAATAGGATTCCACGAACCCCCATTGGACTTCCCAAAAATATAAAAATCAAAATATATATCATGTCTCTATTTCCGTGTCCCACGTAGTACATATTGGTATACAAAATCATATCATATATTACGTGGTTGAGAAGATGGATCCTAGGAAAGCATGTAAGGGAATCCGAACATGCATGAAGGATTATAGGAAGATCACTAGGGAATAAAAAAGATATATAAAGAAGCCTCACGTCAGGATCAACTACCACCATCCAAGAATCACCATTGGAAAAAATCAATGTTTCGGTAATAAACATGTGAATGTTATAAAAACGTCTGAGGGTGGATGAATGCACAATCCCAAAACTACTGCTATATCCCCATGGGATAATTTGTTCAGAATTGGTTCTATGGTTACACCCACTACCATATCATCTCAGACCCAACATACTATCTCATGGTCAGTTACACAATGAGAAACCATTAGGCACCTCAAGTCAAAACTGAGAGGCATCCTACATCGGATCCCCAATTGAAATTATAATGGAGGAATCCTATATTGGATCGTCATGGTGAACAAATGATATGAAATCCTACTTGGAATACTTAGATTAAAAGGTAAAACGAGAAATCCTACACAGGATCAATGAATGAAAAGTTGAAACAGGTATCCTATATGGGATCCTTAGGAAAGAATATAGGTGAACGAGTCATGCAAGGGACCCTCCAGGCAATGTATTTAATAGATGCATTTTACATGGGATCCATTGAAAAGTAAATAGGAATGGGATCCTACAAAGGACTCCCCTAAGTAATATTTAAAGAAATTCATCCCTTAGGGGATCCATGGTAACCGGTAATAATATAGAGGCATCCTAAATCGGATCCTTGTAACAATAAGTAGAAAAGGGATCCCACAATGGACTCTCCTAAGTCAGCATACATAAAATGGGACAATTAATTGGATCCTTGGTAACAAGTTAAAAGATATATGCATGTTACATAAAATCCTCATGGTCACATGAATGAAGAATAAACCACAGGGTATCCAAAAAAAATGAGTCCCACTGACTCATAGGACAAAAGGGATCATCTCAAAAAGGAGACGTCCTCAAAAGAAAAAAAATTAAAAATCCATAGGTCAAGGGAGATAACTCATGGATCATCTCATATCATTTTTCACTCTAACATTTTTATTGGAAACAAGAATCAAAGGATGGACATATACATTCATGAAAGAACTTAAATTACACTAAAGGATTCTCAATATAGATCATAGTTCTTACGCATCATATCTACATGAAAAGACACTCAGAACAAACTACTCATGCATCCAATTCTGACTCATAGGAGAAAGGTTATGAAAACCCCCAAAAGAGTTAAAAGGGGGCAGTACACAACATGTACCCATGGGTACATGACCTATAATCCTAAAAACTTACATGAGCATGTACATCTTCTGTACTAGTTGATTAAACACCCTTCAACGACACATCATGTATCCCTGTTCTCTTGAATGGAAAACCACTTATTCACCAAATCCCCCAGTTTTCACCACCAAATCAATAGATCAGTTCACTAGGGGACATGAGAAATATTATAGAGGATATGAAAATATAAAATGTAAAATATATGGGTATCTATGGAGAAAAAAATAAAAAGTTATACCTTTAAAAAATCCCACTAACGCTTCACAAAAATCTTAGGTCAACAGTTTTCACACAATGATCCAGTGCGTCGAAAGATCCACAACAATACCATCTTATTTTCATATTTATTCCTATTTATCCATCTCCCTATAATATTTATCACTTTTTATTATAAGGGGAATCCCATGGGATTATATGTTATAATCCAAGGGAGGAGTAATTAAATAAAAGATAAAATAATGAAAAGAAAAATAATATGAAAGAAAAAAGGAATGGGAGGCCTCAGCTGGCCGCAACGCCCAGACAATGTCTATGGATAGAATTGAGAAAAACCTTATTTTGTAACCAACAATGATGATGAAACCTCCATCACAAGATCTTTTAAAAAGATATCAGCAAACAAACTTGTTCGAATAATTTTATAATTAATTTTTTAAATATTGAATATTAATGATTCTACTAAATTTCAAACAACATAGAATTCTTTCAAACAACTGTCCATTAGTCAAAACCAAATTTTATGACTAACAATGTAGTCATATAAATTATTTGAGATCAAATATTAGGGGAAAAGGCCATTTTTTCCTTTATAATATTCTAAAAGAAAAAAAATCAAATTTCAGGTAAAAAACATACTCCAAAAAAACACGGGTCCTTAATCTCGTGAGAGTAAATCAATAATAAAAAACATAAAACCACCATAAAACCCATCATATATTATATACACAACCCAATTTGGATCCATATAGACAATAGGAGAAGAGATATTATGGAAATTTAAAAATAAGAGATAAAAACTGATATAAAAGGGAATATATCTTGAACATCTCCATCAATAATGAAAGAATTTCACCATGATTACAAGGGGAGAAGCATGTAGAATGACTGATATAAGTTTTGATTCAAACCTAGTAGGAATTAGGATGTGATTAGATATAAAACTTTTCCCATGAACATAAGTAATATCCAAATCATTAGAGGTTCGGATTGGGGTGCATTGTTAGGCTGCATAGTTGGACAAATCATGTGTCAATTGTGTGTGTCTTCTGACCTTTTTAAAATATCGTGCAAAATTTCCTAGAGATAAGCTAATATGATTAGGAAAACCACACTCATGTAGTGAGATACCCTTGGAAAATCACTCAGACAATCACATGATCTCCTTGGCGAGGAACATGGTCTGACTATGAATGCTAAAACTATGAAAAATGGCTATGGAGACTCATAATGCCACAGTTCATGGTTACCACAAAGTTATTACTAATCCTATGACCAAATAGAATGCCTTCATTATTTGATAAAAAATCTACATTTTCAACCGTTATATCCGGGAAACCATTAGAAAAAAATGAAGGATAAACCAATACCAAACTAAGGTATACCTACAACCTAGAGGGAATCATATAATTATATGTGATTTTAAAACCGTGGTTAATTTTTAATCCATATGCATTTATTTAGAACATGGTTAATGTAGTCATATTTCAAATAACATTTTAAAACAAGGATAATGTATCATTTAGCATCATTATTCTAATTTTTTTTCTATTTTAGCATTGTTTATTTGTGTTTCAAAACACAACAAAATCATATCTTAGACATGTTTTTATAAAAACTTGTCTAATTTAGCTGCATTTTAATATTTGGATAATATATATGTATATTAATATATTATAAAATTTAGGATAATTTTAATAAAATAGATGTTAATATATATACAAAGTGATAATAACATTTATAAACAAAACAAATAAAATAACAGAAAATAACATAGACATATATATGCAGTATATATTAATATAAAAAAACAAATATATTAATTTATACATTCATATACAATAATATATATTTACATATTTTAATTTTTATAAAAATATATAATTAAAAATATATTTATTTATAATAAATTATATAAATAATATCATATAATAATATATATATTAATGTATAATAATATATATTTTACATTATATATAAAAATATAATACCATAAATTTAAAAAATATAGGTAACATATCATAACATATATAATTATATAATAAAATATATATTTATAATATATATAAATAATAGAATACATATTAATATATAATAACAAATATAGTAGTTCACTATAAGAAAACAAGGGTCTAGTAGGCATTTTTTACTACTAGTGGTTATTTAAACCATATTTACAATATTTAGTGGTGGTTACATAAAACACAACATAATTCATGAATGATAATAATTTAGCCACAATTTCTCTATAATTTTGACATTTTTTATATTTTTCATTTATTGGTTATATTGAAATGATTATTGACTCAATCCATTTTAACTAAAAATCAGTGGAAAATAAAATTTGAAAAATAACATAACCACTACTATGTATTGTAATGGTGATTATGTTTAGAGATGTATGATAGAATTCGATACAAAAAATAATTTATTTTATCTATTTAACAGTGGTTTTTTTAAATCACCACTAATTATATATAATTTTTTTATAATATATTCATAAAAAAATATGTTTAAAAATAATTCAATCATACCATAAACTAAACCATCAAACCAATACAATCATACAATTGTAATTTTATATATACAACATTAGTAAACCCATAACATCAATAATCAATATATACATAAAATATTAACAATTACCCCTATTAACACATAGACAAGGCATTTATCACACGAACATCGCTACATGCATCTACCTCAATAGCATTAACCCTGATATGTGAAACAGACGACATCACATCATTAATTGGAACAAAAAAGAATAGATTAATTAGCATTGAGCATAAAATATATGAATTACATTAGAATCATTAATATTATTTAACCATACCACAGAAACTAAGAACTATCCTAAATTCATTCTAAATAATGTCAAGGATTAGAACAGTCAACCTCCTGCCTACTATCGAAATTTTTCACCTACAATAAAAACCATATCATTTATGGGAAGAAACATGGAAGAAAATATAAGTAGAACATATTCTGAAACATTCACAAAAATTTATTTATCCTGTTAATAAAACACAATTAATTTTAACATAAATCAAATAATATATCTTACATAGAAATTTTAATGCATAAAATAACCAATTTAAGATATGATCTAACAATTGGAGCTAACGAGGGATAAGTATATAACAATCTAATTAATTTTTAAATCAACAAGAAGTGTTCCTGAAATAACTCAATAAATAAATTTAAATGAAAATGATATGGTTTGATTTAATTTATTTAAAAAAAATTAAACTATGGTATTAAAATGTTTTCACATCAACATGATGTCGTTTGTTGTGTTTTGGACCATTACACACATGTTTAAGTGTTTTAAAACACTAAAAAGATGTTTATAATAATCTTAGGAAAATCGAAATTGGATTGATTACCATCAGTTCCTACATATCAAAAATAAATATATAATCATTTTCATATGATTTCACATCCATTAGAGGTAGTTTTCTTTGTTTTTACCCCTGGAATACATTTTTACTGACATTGGTATCATTTAAAACTTATTATTGAGTAATTATGAGAACACCACATATATGATGGTAGATCTTTTTGCATGTAAATTTTAGAAAATTAAATGATGGGTTATCCTTATTTTTATGTCAATAAAAGGTAATTTTATTTGGTATTGACTATTACTCACATGTTTTAGTGGTTTAAATCACTAAAAACATGTTTACGAGAATCCCATGAAAACAGTTGCTCAATTTGACTTGATTTTAGTTCATAAATTGGGAAAATAAATCTATAGTAATTATCTAATTATTTCAAAGTCATCCCACTATTTTTATTATAGTTTTCATAGCCTCTCAAATGTTTTTAATGATATTTTTTCTTTTTTAAAACAACTTATAGAGTCATTATGAGAACACCCCACATTTGATGGATGTTTTGTCTATTCATGTGGGTCCGAAATAGCTGAAAACAATTTTATATTATTTTGAATTAATATGAGGTTGTTTTCCATGGTATGGACTGTTACACACACATATTAGTTTTTTTAAAAATACTAAAAACTTCTTTACATGGATCCTAGGAAATCAAAAACAATTATTGATAATACACTTGTTCCTAAATTTGAGAAATCAATCTAATGTTTTTTTTCATATTATATAATGTCCATAAAACACCGTTTTCAGTTATTTGAACCCATGTTACACATTTTTGAAGACATTAGAACCTTTTAAAACTCATAATTGAGTTATTCCAAGAACACCACATGATAGATACACATGTTGTGTATGTGTTGAGAAAAAAATAAATCAACATTTTTCCCTAATATTTCAAATCAATGTAAGGTCATAATATTTTTTTTAAATTTTACCCCATGATTTAGTGTTTGAAAACACTAGATACACATTTACGTACACCCCAAAAAAAACATAACTCTGATTGATATGTTAAATGTTAATATGTTTTATAAATAAATAAACATTCATTTTAATATTATTTAAAGGTCATATGACACCAATTTATTGCCTTTGACCCCTTGTTACACATTTTTATGCAATATTGTGTCTTTTAAAACCACTTTTTGAGACATTTAGTGGACACTGCATGTCGAATGAATTTTTCATCTATGTTTAAAAATTAAAATCAATAGGTAGATAGTTTTTCATGATTTTATATCAATTTAGTTCATTTTCCATGGGTTTGACCATTACATACTAGTTTTTTTGCATTAAAACATTAAAAAATCATTTATGGGTATTCTAGGAAAACTATAACTAAAAATGATATGCTGTTAGTTCCTACATTTAAAAAATAAATCTATTGTTATTATATTTTGATTTAATTTCAACATAATTCCACTTTCTTGGTTTTGGCCCCCTGAAATTTTTTTAATGAATTTAGTATCGTTAAAAAATGTTATAGGGTCATTCCGAGCACACTACTCATTAGATGAATGTGTTATCTATTTGTACAAATCCAAAATAATTAAATTATTGTTTTACCATGATTTCAAATAATTATAATCCCATTTAATATGTCTTTGACCATTACAAAAATGTTTCAGTTTTTTAAAATGATGAAAATAAATATAAGGGAGTCCCGAGAAAACTGTAACTTGGATTGATGCGTTGTTAGTTACTATATTTCAAAAAAAAATTACAGTCATTGTCCTATGATTTTATGGCCATAAGAAACATGAAGTGTCTATCAACCTTACACCAGATATCCTAGAGCCATTGTATGCTATAAATTATATCTTTCCTGATTACAAGGAATAAAATACTGATGTTCCAAATAGTTTACTAGTCTTAGTAAACCATATACGTAAAAGAAAAATCTATTACAAAATAAAACACTAATTAAAACATAATTTCTTTCTTCAAAATAATTATATAAGTTCACAGATAACTGTAATGAATCTATTAAATCCATTCATATCTTTAATAGTATGCTTCTTGGATTCCTATAAAAAATAACATCATAATTTTGATGTCAAATTCCCAATTAGTGTAAATTATAGTGGAAAAAATAATGAATCAGTGAGAATAATGATTATGAAATGGTAATTACTAAACTCACATTCTATGTGATCAATAAACTAAGAGATAAGTTTATAACAAATATGGAATGGTAATAACAAGAAACACATGGAATTTAAATTAATATATAAGGAAAAATAAATATGGAAAGGTTAGAAACTAAAACTCACGATCTAATCATTGAACTAAAAATTATTTGTATATATTGATATGTGAATAAAAAATCTGATGGATGAATAATAACTACAATAAAAAATAAAAGAAATACTTATTTATTGTATGCCATGTTTCTTGGGAACATGGAACCATTACTATCAAGTGATAATTTACTTATTTCAATTTATGTAACAAATTCATCTCATGAGACGGATAATTCATCTAGGTGCTTTAATTAGCTGGTCCCAAACCCGTAGATATTTCATTAACCTGTCCCTAACCTGTATGGCATGCATTAACTTGTCTTCAACCCATATAGTGCTTGTGAAATGTATTTAAACAAAAAATATTTTGTATAAGACATCCATATTGAATAAAGGATACAAATTTATCAATATTTCCTTAAACAAATCCAATAAATTTCCAAGTAAAAACCATATGAAAAATAGTTTATTATTCTGGAAATAATCATATCCATGAAAAATGATATGGATATTTATTGGAAATACAATATTCAATGATTAAAGGAAATTATATATATCAAGAAGGAAAGGAATCAAGTTAGTGAACTTGAAGACTATACTCATCCAAATCAATCACAATACATCCATAGGATGAATGAGGATGGTATAAAAAAAGTTCACTCATGGATTAAAATAAAGGGTTGTTATCTTTGAAAATAGGAAATGTTATAAAAAAAATACTTCTAAAACATTCTGGTTGAAAATGTCATATTTTAAAACCCTTTTCTTTGAAAATAAATTTTAAAAATACTTTACTTAAAAATTAAACTTTTAAATATTGAAAATAATTTTCAATAAAATGACGGTGGGTAAATATGTACCATCCATACACAGTTAAAACATTCCTTTTTCACGGTAAATGGTTAGAAACTTGAATTGTTCATAAAGTGACAAGAAGAATCTTTTGAAAAAATTGTTAATAGAATAAATTATTAACATTTATTCACCAAAATTTTTAGTAACACATCATAATAAAACATGGGATTTCGAAGAAAAAGGGTTCTCCCACTAAAGAGAGAAACAGTTTTTGGATTTCGGAAAAAAAATTAAAACATTTTGAGTATCAAAGAGTGGAAAAAAGAAAATAATACATGAAAATGATCATGAATAAAAAAGGGTTTGAAAATTAATGGTTTTATTGAACAATTTTCATATAATATCCTTGAATAGAAATACCATTGAAGGATCATTAAAGTTAATGTTGGCAAAAATAATCTTTAAACATTGCAAAGTGTCCCATACCAATTTGAATCATTTTAAATGATAATACTCATAGAGTAAAAAAATCAAATGGATGTTCAAAATATCATTAAGAAAAATGGATTAATGATATAATATAAAAAATGTGTTCATGATACACTATAATAAATATATAACTGGTGAAAATGAAATTTATTTCACGGATGTAAAAAGTGATACATGAATCCATAAACATTAGTTCCCTTTCAGGTGAAAATCCTTTAAATTCCATTATAATAAATATATGTTAATTGTTTTACATTATTTAAAACCTTTGATATTTTATCATTAATTTTATTTCAATTATTACCATTTTTTTTACAAATACATAAAAAAAAATGTTTACATTGAGTGTTTTGACCAAATTTAATTTATGTGTCAAAAACGACATTACTAGGTCAACTATGGACAAAGGGATCATTATATAACATATATATAATAATAGTAATTATTTAATTATCATATTTATACATCTATTATACTTTTAAAAATAATCATTACAATGGGTGATGAAAAATGAATCAATGTTACAATCATGGAGACCATAGGTTTTATGTATGAATGAGTAACATTCGTATTTTTTCAAAGATCGTTATGGAAAAAGGTTAAGTAACACCATATATTTCAATAAATATCATTATATAATAGATTACATATTATTAATTTATATATATCTATATATATAACTATCATTATGTAATTGAATTCACATCATGTCGTGGAGGCGGTAGTACACACGTCCAAAAATGATATTATAACTTTTTAGTGTGTGAAAGGACATTAATGAAAATGATATATATTTAAAAAAAATTAATTATGTCATGAATATCATAAATATATTCTTCTTGTATCATATGTTTAGTTAAAATCATCCATTATACATTCCAATGTTCATATGAACGAATCACAAAGCATTGATGTGGCAGTAGCCCACACTTCCACAACTGATGTTATCGTATTGACGTAAAATGAAATGTATGAATGATATGAGTTATAAAAATATTAAATAAAAAATAAATAAATAATAAATATCATATATATCATTAAAAAAAATTTTACATCACAATGGACACCATGATAGGTGCTAAAGGAAAAATAATCATTCATCATTTTGTGTTTTATTAGTTCGCCATACACAGAAATAATATGTTTATTACCCATTAAATGGTTGTGTGTGTATGAATAGGTCTAAAAAAATCATAAAAAACACTACAATATTTATGATAATGTTTTTGTCATAAAATCACAAAATAAGGGGATTTGAGGGAGTGAAAGATGGAAATAAAATTAAAATTCCTGAAAAAAGACGTTACAATATAATTGGGTAAACACTTTTGGTTTGTACCAAAGGGATTCGATGGAAGGATTCATGACCAAGTAGATTCTTAAAGGTCTAAAAGAGTGATTTTGGGAAACTATATTGGTACATATTGGCTGAATCTAAGTAGTTTGAAGGGTGTTTGTAATGGAGAGAGGTGTTTGCCTTTTATAAGGGATTGAAAGGACTCGCTTGGTATTTTTCGAAGAAGTTAGGTGTAGCTAAATTTTTTCCTAAAAAAAGTATTCAAAAACCCAAAAAAATAAATAATTAATGGTAAATGGCCTAATTATATCCTTAAAATGTATTTTTTACAATTGTATAGGTCATTGGGGCCCTTAACATAAATGTTTAGTCCTTTATGAATCTCTATTTTTCTATAATAATAAAAATTAATTTTATTCAAAATCAGTTATATTTATTTCAATAAAATGACCTTATTAGAAATTAAAAATTATTATAATTATAAATATGTAATTGTTTTCTTAATTACAATCCGTTATGTGGTTTTAATTAATATAAATTTCATCCCATAGGTGGGACGACAATGCATGTTTTTAAAGTAAAAACATTCAAAAATATTTCTGTGTTTTCATTATTAATCTCATTGTGAAAATGATTCCAATAACATAAATTCTATTCATTGATAAGAACATTATCTAATTAAACATTAAAACCAATTAAAATTTTAATTATACCTTATACAAAATTTGATAAAAAATCAGTTTGAACTAAAATTTTATATTTTTAACTATTCATTAAAAAAAATAAAATGTTTTAGAAAAATATCAAAAATACACCGAAACCTATTTAAGATTTTTCATTTTAAAATATGAAGTTTATTTTACATATTAAATCAAATAATGTGTTAAAATTCAAATTTAAAATGGGTTCACCACTAAAAGGTGACAAAATTTCCTTTATAAAAATATAGGGTTTTACGTGTGAAATTGGGTTCATTCTTATATTATGCCTATCAAAAATAATGTAAGAATATAAAAATTATTTTATTTAATAAAAAAATATATTTGATTAAAATAATTCACTAATTGTAATTAATTATTTTCATTATGATAAATCTCATTTGGATGGATAAGAATAAATATAATTTTTAAATCTAATTGTTTCTCATTTTAATTTAAAATTATTTGGTAACCAATGAATTTATTTTATATTTATATATACAATAAATTTTCATATGTTTGTCATTACTATTCATAACTACTAATTTAATGGATATTTTATATATCACTATATTTTAATAAAATATGATTGTTCTATAAAACTCATTATTATGTGTAACGGTCACTAAATTAATGTTGTATGAATTTAAATATATAGAATATATTTTAAATAGTAAATTCATTATATATTATACAAATATTATATTACAATAAAAAATTGGTGATGTGTTTCATAAACTGTATATAATACGAGGTTCGTACATTAGAATAACGGGGTGTTATATTCTCCCCACATTAATTAAATTGCATCCTCACAATTTAAACATGATATTGGTGATAGATTGTTTTATATTACCTATGCTGAAATCCCACATCATGATAAGAAACCATAAAACATCCACTAGAAAAGAGATAATGGGATGTACATGGGCCACATGGAATAATATATAACTATGTCTCTAAGTAGGAGATCATTAATTGAAAGTAGATAAACATACATAAAGAAAAATCATAAATATTTATAGGTAGTGAAGGAGTTAATAAATCAAAAAAAAAGTTAATGATTAAAATTATTTTAGGCCTTGAAATATCTAAACATGTGATTATTTAGAAGGCCATCGGTTCAACAAAAAATATGGTATTAGGAAAACATTTTTGTTTACAGATACATTTCTTAATGTTGTGGAATTCTTTTACTTCCTATGTATACATACATGTTATATTTCTATAAACTGATTTTCAAGATTTCGGTGTCCTTCAATATATTTATTTAAATAATTCAAATATTAATATTTGTGTCTCAAGAACAAAAATACATTTATATAGGATCTTTAAGAAAATAAAATAGTGAAAATTATTACTGTTTGTCTTTAACTAACTTACAAAATCAATATAGTTAAAAGATTAATATATAATACTAAAAAGTGATACAACTGGTTCATCATTAACAATTTTTCATCAAATTATTTAACTAAAAGCAATGAAAATGTTTTCAATATAACCTCAACACATAAATATTATTTTTTGAAATAAGGTTAATCACTGAATTTTCTTTTTTGAAAATGTTTTCAATATAACCTCAACACATAAATACTTTATCCATTTATTTCCATAGATGTTCTTCCGTGGTATTGGGTTTTTCGATAATATCATTGGTAAGATTAATAAACCATGAAACCTTATCTGGAATCTAAAACACATTAGGTTTATCCAAGGTTATTAATTGTCATAATAAATTATAGTGGTTTGTAAAAGTAGTGAATTATCATAAGAATACCCCCCTCCAAGAGTGTCATACCAGGTTCGTATCAAGGCCCATTACAGTATACCAGTTTACCCCAAGTTAGGCCCAGAAAACCATGTCAGTGTTATTACTCCTACTGACATCTATTCCAAAACCACATCCACTTGTAGAATCAATAAAAGGATATATTTTTTACAATACCCATATAATATGTACATTAAAAAAATTCATTGATGTTCTTCTATAATTTTACTCAATTTCTTCCTTAAGGTTATGTTCTCTAACCTATGTCTTCATAAATATAGTTCCCATGGTTTCTACAAATCCTACCATTGATACATAATATACAGACATGACCCCAGATATCCAAGAGGTCGAGTTTTCTATAATTTATATTAGAGTGATTACAAAGAATAAAATCCTAAAGGACCTAAGATTTTAGTAGTCTTGGTAAACTAGACACATAAATGTCACTTGTATTATAAAAGAGTACACTACTTACAACATAATTTTTTTTCATCCAAATAAATAAATAACATTGATTATAACTCTAATATGCCATGTAAATCCATAAATATCTTCCATATTATACTTTTTGGACAACTTCTAAAAGAAACATAATAAATTTCCAATCAAATCCTTATAATGGGTAAATCATAGTGGAAGCAATAATGTTATTTTGAGAATAATTATCATGAAATGGAAATAACTAAACTCACATGCCATATGATCAACAATCTAATAGGTAAGTGGATAATCAAAATAGAAATATAATAACTAGAAACACATGCCATTCAAATTACATGATAAGGTTAAATTAATATATAAAGACAAGAAATTATTAACATTCCATTTAATCAATTAACATAATAATATATGTATACATATATATGTTGACTCAATACATAATGTATGAATAATAATTTAATCTTAATGAAGTAAAATATTAATTATTAGGCTCCATGATTCCTAGTTACATGGAACAATTACTATCAAGATACAATTAAAGAATTCTAATTTTTAAAACAAATACACCTCATGAGACTAATGATCTATTGACGTGATTTCATTAACATGTCCCCTACTCATAATGATTTAATTAAGTAATCTCTTTCCCAATGGAATGCATTAATCAGTCCCCAACCCATAGAGTTCATGTACAAAGAATTTAAATAGACAAAGAACCTTATAAAACCTCAATATTGAATAATGGATATGGATTCATCAATATTTACCCAAATAATAAAATAAAATAAAAGTAGACACCAAATGAAAAATGGTATATGGTTTAGGAAATAATCATATCCATAAAAATGTAATGGATATTTAGAAGAAATTCAATGTTCAAGGATCATATGAAATTGAAGATTTTAAGTGGAAAACGAATCAAGGATGTGAATGTGAATACTACCTTTGGCCAAATTAATCATAAACCATCTAGGGAAAAATAATGATGGTGTCAATAAAATATATGCCAAGTAGAGTAAGGTAAAGGGTTGTTGCCATTGATAATTGGAAACAATCCAAAAAGATATTTAAAAAAAATTATTGAGGAAGTTTTTTTTGAGAATTCATTTCAAAAAAATATTTGAAAATATTTTTATTAAATATTATCATTTTAAACATGAAGATGATGCATAAATTATATTATGTATGGTATATCCCTATAAGCTATATGAGGTAAAAATACTCATTTCACATGGTTAAAGGTTTTAAAAAAAATTCCTTGTTTAGAGGGAGACCAGATTTTTCCGTTGAAAACACTGATAAAATATAAAAATTGGTACAAATGAATTTACTAAATCATGTTTGAAAAAATTTTAATAAAACATTATTCTTAGGAGGAAATAGGTTCTCTAACAAAAGAGATATACAATTTCGGGAATTCTTAAAAACATTTTAAAAAAAATTGAGTACCAAAGAGTGAGAAAATTGTACTAATATTAGAAAATGTTTATGAGTAACCATAGGATAGAAAATGAAATGTTGTATTAAAAAATGGTCATAATTTTTCCTCTAAGGGGTATACTATTTAAATATCATTAACTTTATTTTTGAGGAAAATAATCTTTAATTATTCCGATGTGTCACATACAACTTTGAAACATTTATATTCATAATACTAATAGAGGAATAAAATTAAATTAGATTTTAAAATTAAATAATGATAAAATTATTACAGATACACTGAAAAATGTTATTAGATACACCACAAATTTTTTTTATGAACATGACATTTATCTCACATATGTAAAAAGTAAGACGATAATCTATTACCTTGAGTTTCCTTATTGGTGAATGTATTTTAAGTTCCTTTACAATAAACTTATTTTAATTTCACACTTTATTTAGAATAATTTTGATTTTTAGAATTTATTTTATTTCACTTATTACCATTTTGTGTACAACAACTTAATCAATTATGTTTACATTCGGTGGTTTGACCAAATTCAGTTTATATGTCAAAAACCGCTTTGGTAGGTCATATATAGACAAGGGGGTAATAATATGAATTATATTGAACATTAATCATGAAATAATTATCATATTTATACATAAATTATAATTTTAAAAATAATGATTACATAGAGTTATGAAAAATGAATCAATGTTACAATCATGGGGATTGTATGTCATTCATACGTATGAGTAACACTCTTATTTTTTAAATGATCATTATTGAAAGAATGTAAGTAACAAAATATCTACACATAATTATAATTATATGATAAATAATATATTATTTAGTCACATATACTTATATATAGGATTATTGTGATTTAAAATTAATCACATCATGTAAAGGTGGCTATAGTCTAGACATCCATGAACGACATTATCACTTTTTTAGTGAGTGAATGGATAAGAAAAAAATGATATATATGTATATATATTATTATAAATATAATTATGTCATTAATAATATATATATATATATATTATGTATCTTATGTTTAATTGTTATCATCCTTTATACTTTCTATGATTCTTGTGAACAGATCACATCACATTGTGGGGGTGGTAGTCTATATTTCCTGAAACAATGTTACTGTATTAAAGAAAGATGAAATTTTTTAATGGTATGTGTTATAAATTATTAAAAAATTACAAATACATAATTAATATCATATATACCATATATAAATATATTCTCTATAATAATGGCCACCATGAGTGGTGGTAAATTAAAAAATAAACAATCAGCGTTCAATGAGGAAGTAGTTTTCCTTATATGGAAACAATTTTTTCATTTTTTATTAGATTTAAGTGTGTATAAGTGTAGGTATAACAATTATAATAAAATAATTCTTGTATATTAAGGATATTGGTGCTATTATAAAATCATGAAATAATGATTTTTGAGGGGTACATAATTGAAATAAAATTCAAAATCATGAGAAAAATTATTACCTCTTAACTGGGTAAATACATTTGGATTGTACCAAAAGGATGAATGGGATAAATTACTACCATAATAAATGCTCCAAGGTATAGGAGGAGGATTTCTCAATTCTATATGGGTAGATCATGTCATAATATAAGTTGTTTGAGAGGGGTCCGGAATGGGGAGAGGTGGTGGACTTTTAATAGGGAGAAATAAGACTAGCAAGGTATTTTCAAAAAGAAGTCATGTTTACGAACGTTTTTACAAAATAATTCAAAAAATGAAAAACCTAGATAATTAAAGTTTATTTTCCAATTCAGGGTCAGAAAATTGGTGTTGTAAAAGTGTCTATGTCATTTGGATCCCTAAGTAAAAGTTTTAGTCCTTTATTATGATTTATTTTACATTAATAATTGTAATTAATTTTAATCACGTTCACTAATATTTTCAATAAAAAACAAATTTTGAATCATTATAAATTATTAAATATATTTATTCAAATTATTGAATTCATTTTTCAAAAATAACAATAATAGAAGTGTCATAAATTAATTTAAATCTCATCTCATAGGAGGGACGACAATGTATGTTTTTAAAGTGAAAATGTCCAAAAGATTTCTAGGTTATCATAATTAATGTAAAAGTGAAAATGATTCCAATTACATAAATTTTATTAATTGATAAAAATATTATCTATTTATACTCGAATTCCAATTTGAATTATAATTTAACCTTTAAAATAAATTATATTAAAAGAAGTTTTGAACAAAAATTCAGTATTTTTAAATATTCATTAAATAATTAAATGTTTCAAAAAAATATAAAAAATAACTATAAACTAATTATTATGATTCCGTTTCAAAGACTATGCTTTTTACACATTAAATCAATTCACATGTCAAAATTTAAATTTAAAATGTTTTTTCCATTTAAAGGCAGTAAAATCTTTTTTATAAAAATATTGAATTTTATGTGAGAATTTGGTTTTCTCTTCTCTTATACCAATAAAACATAATGGATGAATATCAAAAATATTTTATTGAATATATAACATAAATATTTAATTACCTTAATTCACAAAATTTTCTTAATTATTTTTTTATGATAAAACTCATTTTTAAGCATAAAAATAAATACATTTCTATTTATATCCTATTGGTTATAATATTCATTTCTCAGTAATTGGAAACCCATGAATTTATTTTATAATTATATCGACCATAATGTTTTATAAGTTATTTATTATTATTTCTAACTACCAATTTAAGAGCTAGGTTATATATTATTATATTTTAATAATGTATTATTGTTTGATAAAACATTCTCTTGTGCGTAACACATGCAAACTCGATGTTGAATGAATTAAAATATATAGAATCTATTTAAAATAGTCAATATATTATAAATTATATATATATATTATATTACCTTATATTCTTGGTGATATGTTTCATACATTATTTTTAATACAAGGTTCTTACTTTTTATTTTTAGGGTGTTACAAAGTAGGAGGTATGACTTGAAGTGTGTGTTTTCATTATAAGTGTCATTTTAATTTTAAACACATTTTACATTTCCAAAAATAATAAAACGATCCGATATTGTTCTCAATTTGTTTAAAATGATCCCTAATTCATTTTTGACCTGTATGAATCGACTATACATTAATACAATACACGATGTACTCATTATGTATTGAGGAATGTGTTTTCATTATAATATTGTAATTTTAGTATAAAACATGTTTTACATTGAAAAAAATGATAAAAAAAATATCATATTGGTTTTTAGAGTTATCAAAATGATCCATAATTCATCAGCAATGTATAAGGTTCAACTACTTGTAAATTGGTAACACAAAGGGGGTGGTATGGACTGAAGTGTTTGTTTTTAATATAAGTTTTTGTTTTCATTAAAACACATGTCACATTACCAAAAATGAGAAAATGAAATTAGATTATTTAAAATATTTAGGAAAATTTTCTATAGCAGGATTGTGAGAATGGTTTATAGATTTTAGAATTTACCTCAGTAGGATGATCTATAAGAATAAACATTTCCTCAGGGATCATACCCATCATCCACTAAAATACCGAAACTAAATCATTTTCACATCCAACTACCATTAATCTTATTTTTCCTATAAGATTCATATCGTTGTGATATTTATTTAAATCATGAAATTTCTCTCTCTACTTCTAGATCCATGACACTGATCGAACTCCCACAGGCTGTAACTATAAATGATGGAGCCTCACTTCCAAAGATTTTTGATGGTGTAGGCAAAGACCTGATCCCCAGTACATGGCTTGGATGCTTCTTCCCTCAAACAATTACAACTACATCATTCATGGAAAATTATAATTATTTTGAAGGGTTTACATCCTAGGATTTTATAATTTTAACATATTAAAAGAATAATATTAACGATGAATTTTGAAATAATCTAAACATCATAATATTATAGAATTGAAATTTTTTGTTGAGTTAATGTGATTTCATTAATATAAAAAATAATAATGAAGATAAATAATTATAGGAAATAATCATTGTTTCTAATTAAATGGGGATAGATACATGAATCAATAAATTCCAATGAAGTTAATTCGAACCATTTTATCCATGTAGCTAGCCAAATTTAATTGGGCTTAAGTCCTTATTATTATTATAATTTATTTTTCATTATCATGTTTTTATAGTAATTAAATAAGATAAATAACAAAGTTACCTATTTCATTATCATTTATAAAAAATATTTAAAAGTGGGAATGAAATTTTTACATATAGTAAAATAATAAAAATAATAATAGAAAATATAAAAAAAAGATTTTTTTCTTTATTGACAAACTATGAGACATAGGGATATAAAGAATTACTTATTTGTCATTATTCACAATGTTCTTTATTGATAATTCATGAAAAAATAGAATCCCAAATAAATATTATACTCTTATTTTCATTATTTGTTAAGTCACTATAAAATATTAAATTATCTCAAGATATGAATATATATTAATATTGGTAAAAAACCTCCACTTATCCTATGGAATTTTTTTTAGGCACATTCTCATACAGTTGTCAAGATCTCAAAGATTAATCATTAAACTCATTTATAATATCCATTTAAAATATCTCCATTTCTTGGCCAAATTTTTCAGAGTCCATGGGCATGAAATAGAATAAGATAAATTAAAATGAAAAAAAACCTGGAAAGATAGCATATTAAACTTAACATGTATATTAATAATTTTACACATTCCATTTAGATTAGTTATCAAAGATTGTTAAGTTTATATTCAATTGACTTGGTTATAAAACACCTCATTTTTTCACATTTGTGGGAATGTGCATCCAATATTTATAATTAATAGGAATGCTCACTGTCTCGCAAGAATTATTCCCAATAACATTTCCATATATTCTAGAAGAATCACCAATAATCACCCTAAACAAATCAAATTGAATAATATTGTTAATGTCATTTAGGTCTCATGAATCCATTATGATCATATTTATCTCCTCTTTTTTTTATCTTTATCTACTTGAGAAATAAATTAAATAACTAATAGAATATATAAGTATCTTTTACAATGAAATACATAATATTAATAGTAACACACCAATATATTCTTTTTGGAGGGGTGAGAATCATCTCCATCACTAGTGGTGCATCAAATAGTGGGATACCAACAATATATGGGGAATATATTGGCTCAATAGAAGTATCTAGTATAGTGGAATCACTTGGTTCCACTAAAAATGATGATAGAGGTTATGTTCTTCGAGATGTTCATCAGCTAAGATCTCAAAAAAATCTTCACATTCCCGCAAATAAAATATTTCATAAAATATTTAATTTATAAGATAACACATAAGTAAAATATTTTTACAAAAATTGAAAAAATTGAACAAAAAATATATATAATAAGATTTTTAAATCAGAAATTGTAATATCATTTCATTAACAATTTATTAATTCATTTATATTCATCTTAATTTTAATCATTTTTATCAACCATAATTACATTGAGTACTATATTTTTCCCTTCCCGTTAAATTTATGTTATTTGAATATTTTGAGGAAAAAACTATTCATATTTTTTGTGGTGGATGAGTTTCACTGTCACAATGTACTGATTGACCTTAATAAACCATATCATATAATTATCAATATTTGAATTTTACACCAATAATACAATATTACTAAATTTCATGATCCACATAATAAACATTATTCTCTTGTTAATCCAATAAAAATAGATCACGCATTTCACACTCACCATTATAGATCATTCGAGAGATGTTGAAAAAATTAAAATGTAATGAATCTTTAATTGTGCCCCTATAAATTTTTAACCACATGAATTTTAATAAGACCACATTGAATTGAACATGATAATTTAATTTGATTATATAAATCCTATTCCCATAATATCTCTCCTCTGTAAGCGTAAATACACCACTTTTTTATTTTTCAAGTATTATTTATGATAAATTATATGGAACATGAATCCTTGATTATTGTAGGCATTTAATCTCTAAACCTACCAAAAAGGGCCTCATGCCAAAAAAATAATATCATTTACTATTTTTGGTTGTTTCTAAACATTAATTTTATAGAAAATAAAATATATTGTTTTACTTTTATCAATGATTATACAAATAAACATCAATAGTATGAATATGAGTATATACATTCATGATTGAAGAGCCATTCAAAAATATCATTATTAACACCTTTTTTAACACTAACTCATTTTAATATCGACCCCTTATCCACCTATTTTTTTCGATCTGAATTCTTCAATAAATGGGTATACAATAAGACTATTGAGTTACACATTTCAATTCCCTTGTAGTAAATATAATTCAGTCATTGTAACTTTTGACCCCTTTTCAATTGGTCATCCAATATTTGGAAATACAGATGACTCGTTTTCAAAATGAGAATTATTGGTGGTATCCACAACACAACAAACACAATTAAATCATATTTTAATCCCATCTGATTACCCCGAAAATAAGGTTATGAAATCATCAACTATTTAGCCTCTGGAAATAGTTCCTTATAGTTGCGCTATATTACCCATGTATGATTTCAAATGACCTATATACCTGATTAAAAAATATATGAATCATATTTAAAATGAATACCATATTATTTTACAAAATATTATTAATCAATGAAAATAAAAATTGTATTAATGTACCTCTCAATTGGATACATCCATCAATATTGTACTGATCTAACAAGTAAATCTTATTAACCAAATAAACATTCAAAGACTCATGACTTAGAAAATGAAGGGGGAAAGAACATATCCTATTGAAAAGGTTTCATAATTTTATTTATTGATGTTTATGAAGGTTATTTGGATTTATATTTTTTACATAATGCTCTTGGAAAAAGGTATACAACTAAAATAAAACTATAGTGGCTTTTTGAGGTGATGCATTATACATTTCCAACGAAAACAACTTTTCCATCAGAATATGCGAGTCCTGAATTTTCAGTCCACGTAATGTTTTTTTTAAGTCATCTATCCTTGAAATGATACTTGAATATCCATATGGTACTTTAATATGCTTTAAATAATTAAGGAATAAATCTTTCTCATTATTTTTCATTATAAAAATAAGTGAAGAATACTTTCCATTATCATTTTAATAGAAAAAATGATTTATATTCATTGAATCTAAATCCTTTCAAGCATTATAGTGATCCTTCTATTTACATATCTAATTAAGAAATGAAAATATTACATTGTCACAATTGTTCTTTAAAATGTGAATTATGTCAAAATTATGACATATCAAATTAAACACATAATAAGGATGTTTGAAATATATAATCGTTTTCTTCCATTGTTGTGTTCCAAATTCAGCAGATCTTGTAACTCATACCCCCTTTCTTTGAACCTATTATATTTTACAAAATTTATATTCAAATTCATTAATTTTCCCAAGATTTATGAACCAGATAACATCTTTAGTGGATTTCTCAATTCAATAACAATAATGAATTGTATCTTGTAAAACCTATATATATGAGAAGTATCATAAAATCGATAATAACACATAAAACAACATTTAATAGTATGATGTACACATTTAGGTTGAAAATCAAAATTACAAACTAGATATGATGAACCGGTGTGACAATTCCAAAAAAGAAATGTTTCCTACTTCATGAAAGTCATAAATTATCGACATTATGAAAGAATTCATATTAAATAGTTTTCTCATTACAGAATCATATGTTTCCACCCCATCATCCCATAATTGTTGAAATTATTTGATTAGAGGTTGATGGTATACATCTATATCATTTATATGAATTTTATTTCTACGAATAGTCATTGAAATAATGAAATAAGTCTTCATCATACACATACATTGGGTTAGATTATATGGAATCAAAATAACATGACACATTATATAATTGGTAATTAAATTAAAATAAGGGTTAAAACCATTAAAAGATAATCTCACACCTACATTCCTAGGATCCTATGAAAAATATAGATATACTGAATCAAAAACCATCAAGGATGTTAAATCTTTTGGATGTCTAATGAAGAGATCATTTTTACTATATTGATCATTAAACGTATTGTATTATATAGTCTTAGACATTATGGATGATATTTTCGAGCATAGATTCATAAAAAACTAATGTAATAACATTCTAAGAGTTTTCTTTTTCATCTTATTCCTAGGTTTCCATTGATCTGTACTCTGATTATTTCTCATTGGATTCTATCTGCATGTATGAAACCACCTAGATTCTTATTTAATTGAATCTAGTTCATAATAAATCATTCAATCATTTGGAAATGTATATATAAATATATAATCAAGTTCATGTTTTTTGATGATTTTATTCATATCATATAATGATGAAGATATCTTAGCTTCTCTAAATTCATCATGAAGAAACTCCAAAATCATGTACACTACATTTTTAGTAATTACACAAAGACACATGATTTGATAATGTTTAAATATAAAAGTTAAATTTGAACATTTGGAACACCCTTCATACAATTATTGTTGTCTATTATTAAGAAAATCATAAAAATTATTTTTCAACCAACATGTTGAGAAATATTAAAAATATCAAGATCAAGAAGGTTCAATTGATCTATTAATATCTTGGACATTGTATTCCGTAGATCAAAATCCATGATTTATCAATTTTCAAACAAATTTATAATATGGAATGTTGTGTTGGGTTTCATTCATAGGATAGTCATTCTTCTAAATTTTCTTTACATTCACTTCTACTTGGAAAAAACAAAATACATATTAAGAAGGAAAGTGTTTCAATTTCATGTTATCGACTACTTAGTTTCTATTCAACCATCCCTTGAATTTACAACCAGTATAAGTTCATTTTATTCTACCATACATTAATTAGTTCTCAATAGAATAATAAAAAAATTCTTCCAAACCCATGACACACCACATATTATTTTGAGTTAAATTAATACAACTTTTATCCACATGTATAGGATTTCTCTCTTATGCCTATAAATTTATATAAAAGGATATAAATGTTTAATAAAACAAGAATAAACAATTTTTAACAACCCAAAATTTTTTCATTGACCAGGTTAGGTTCATGATATGACAAAATAATAATTTAACATGAAAATGTTTCAATGAATCAATATAATTATAGAAAACAAAAATGAATAAATATTATCCCTCACAATAACAGGGTCATATGTCAGGGAACAAGGACCCTAAGGCTAGGAGAGGGCACCAAAAAACGAAGAGGTTGAGGATACACGCCCATAAACATCCAACACGGATAGAATAAGGAAAAATGGGGAGGCATGGAGGAGTAGAGGGTTGTGGGGAAGGGTTAAGGGATCCAAACCCATTAGGGGTGGTGGTTTATGGGAAATATAGAAGATGGGTCATCATCTATGGAGTAGATATATTGGGAAGAACCATTACCGATGGTGTCAAGGTGGAGGGGGTTAGGTGTCAGAAGTCACTATCAAGGGATAAGGGTGGAATTGACGGTTGTTAATGAGGTGTTGGGGTTAAATGTCATCATCAATTGAGGGGGGGGGGGGGGTTGGTGGTTCATTTCGAGGATTGGTGAGTTGGGTTGCCTGGGTGGTTAGGGTTGAGGTCAGGGTTATTGTTCGGAGTGGTGGGGGTAATTACGTTTTTGTTAAAGGATTCAGAAGTGATTTTAAGAAAACAACCTCTAAATTTAATAATTATTGATGTTTTTATGAAACCCCACTTTAATTTTCATAATTTTTTTTTCTAAAAAATTATTTTGTGGTGGTTATAGGAACTACCACTATTGCTTTAATTTTGTAGTGATTTATGTAAAAAATAATAATAACATACGTATGTGTGTATGTGGAATATAATATCATACATATTAATATACAGAAGCACATATATAACACACACACATATATATATTAATATATAATAACTTATAATAACATATATAATAATTTATATTCCATTCTATAATAGAATATATATTAATTCAGACTAACATATTTAAATAATAACCTATATAAATAATAACATATAATATCTTTTTTATTAATATATAGTAATATATATTAGTTTATATATATATATATATAAAACATAAAATAAAATATTTAATAACATATGTTTGTGTGTGCAATATATCATTTAAAAATTATATTTAATATATATGTAATATTATTATTATATAATATTAAAATTAGTATAAATGAATAATTTATATATGTAACACATTTATAATAGTATATATAACATTGGAATACATTGTTAATAAAAAATTAATATATATACACACACACACGTGAACACACACACACATATATATACATGCATGTACATACATACCCACATACATATAAACACATAAATATATATATTTATATTTATAAATATATGAATATACATGTATTAATACAACAAATTAACTATTATATATTTATTCCTTCGTGGATATTAATTAATATATAATCTTATATATATTATTATTATTCATATATATGTGTGTATTCAGGTATGTACGTATGTTAATACATTATGCACATATCATATTTGTAATAGTGTGTCTATACACACAGACATACATACATATATACATACATGCATACATATATATGTATATATATATATATATATATTTACATGAACACACACACACACACATATATATGTATATCAATATTTTGAATTCATATATAATTACACGTTTATTAGTACATATATATGTATAAACATTTATATATAAATATATTTTAATAAATATATTTTAATTCTATTATATACAAATTAATATTTTTATTAACATACATACATTACAAACAATTTGGGATGTATAACTACAATGCTATAAATAAAACATGCAAATACACACATGTAGGGGTGTGTGGGGATCGACAAAAGAATTCTTTATGTTTTTCAGGTGTACATGGGACATAAGCATGTGGGGTCGATCAAGTTTTCAGGATGGGTACATAGTCGACCGTATAAGGGGTATGAATGATAAGAAATTATCGAATCTGTTTTTCAGCTGTTGTATATGGAAATCATATGTGAGAGGGAAAACCAACTACAACAACATGTGTGAAGTAGGGTATGTAGGACTAGGGTTTTCTTTCATACAATTGACATGGGTTTTGAGTGTTTTATTTGAATAATAAAAATGATTATCATTAAAAATTATCTTTCGTAAATTTCGCACCCACACGAGAAATACTTGGTCATTTACCATCATTTCACGAAAACATGACTAATTTATACTGAGAACATGACTAAATTTACTAACATATAATTTAACTGTGTTTTTTGGAAACATGGTTATCTATTTAGTGACCTTCATAAATGTGGATAACAAAAAACTGAAATGAAAATAAATTCCTTTTATTGTTAATATTGGATACGTATTGGGAGTTCCTTATATGGATATTTTTTTCTATGTAGAGGATTTTGAGATCTGATAAAGGCAAGAACTTATACACATACGTGTCATTTTTCATTTTATGTAATATTTTCATTAGTATCTTACATAATATTTAACATATTTGAATACATTCCTAAAAAATATTCCAATGTGTTGTACTTTGAAAAGGGAAGTATTCATAGTTACATTTTTTTAAATTCTGCGTAAGTTTATTGTTTAAATTTCTGAGAGCTCAATTATATATGTTAGAAAGGTGTAAAACCATACACTAATGCATAATATTTTATTAAAGAATTACTAAGTTAATTGGAACCCAAAATGGTGATAAATATATTTTTATACATGGAGAAATGTGTGAATAATGAATGTTATAATGAGTTCTGAAAGGAGGTTTCAAAAGTTAAAACAGATGATGTCAATGCTATTATTTCATGGAATAAACATTATAATTATTCAAATAGAATTTTGATGGAACATAAATATTTAGAATGTTTCCTTATATCATGCACTATAAAATCATGCTAATAATTTGAATTGATAATGAAAAATCATGAAAATGTTGATTCTTTGAATTTGGAGGCACTCAAAACATGAAGAGATTCTAGGCCATTATGATATTTATGTGTGAAAAAGAGTTATAATACTTGTGTATTTTGTTTAGTTAAAGATATCATTATATTTTTAGATATCATGTGGAGTATTAATGTAATGAGTGTTAAATATCAATTGGAATAATAGTTGATATGTTAACTATTTTGCTTAAAATAGCCGAGATTACCCTATTCAATTATGGAAAATTATCATCCTGATTTTTTTCTAAGGATAAAATAAATAATTTAAGGGGAAAGAATGGTGTGAAAATTAAAAAATAAATACTATATTCCTAGATAATATTTATGTATTGAATATATTAGTAAGATATGTCATTAAGTAAGAGAAGAACAAGAAAGGTGAAGAATAAAAATAGGAGGAAGATGAATTGCTATGATGTCTCCATTTCATAAAAGATGATTGAGAATAAGGATTAAATTTACACATCCTTGTCATAGATCTTGAATAATTTAGGAGAAATAAAAAATTCCAACTATATGATACACTTAAATAATTATTCGATGAAATAAAAAAGGAAAACATGCATGAAAAACTATAGAATATCAAGTGGAATTTGGTGTCCTTGAAAGTTATGTTATGGAGAGGAAGGTTGAATTACACCATGTGTCAATTGATGAAATAAGAATTCAACGGCCTTCTCCAGAAGAAGAAGATCTTAATATTTGTTGTCATAACTCGGTTAGTTGAAAATACTCATGAAATGGGGGGAGGGGGTGAATTGTATACTTTACAAATAATTTCATTAATTTAAACATACCCCTGTTTGTTGAATATAATAGGTCCTATTTTTAATAAAGTTAATGCAGTAGAAAAAAATATGCTAGACACAAAAATTTTTTCAGTAGTTAAGGTAAACAATTAATGTCCCCTAGCCCACCCCAACACCCAATATAATATTGGTGATTTTATTTAAAACCTTTTTATAAGGATATGACAACTAAGTGAAATATATTTACACTTAGTACATTTTTTTAATATTCTTTCAAATCCTTCTATCATGGACCTCATAACTAGAACAAAACATCATATACTCACTCAAAATTTTTGTATAAGCTCATAAAACATCAAGCATGGCTATGTACAAAAACTGACCCGTAAGTAGAAATAGTCACTGTAACATCCCAAGTAAGTATTTAATAATAGATATTTTTATCTATGTCTATTAATTATTAATATAGTGTTTTATTGGCTTAAAATGAAAATAAATACAACCTTATGCATGGAATACACTAATATTCTTAAAAGATTGTCTTACTGCCTTTTGATGCCAAACCCTTTTTGAATATAACTTTTGACAATTTTATAATATATATTTTTCAAAATAAACATATTCATTATGATTGGGACATTGAAATTTACATTGGATAAATTTTTGGTATTTTTCTGACAATGTTCATTTTTTAATGAATAGTGAAAAATACTGCATTTTACATTGAAACTGCATTTTCATTTAATTTAATTATATGGTTAGATTATCTTTTTAATAGGTATTAAAGTGTAATATGAATATATTTTTACCATTTAATCGAATGGCGGTCATTAGGATTAATTTCACTTTGGAATTTGTCATAAACTAATGCCAAACTTTTCATAGATATTGTTTAAAAAACCCGCTATTTGTTTTGACAACAGGAATTATTTTTAAATCAATTATTGCAATTTATGTTTTTGGAATTTGGTAAAATGGATTACATATTTGGAATCAGAAGGTCCAAATTATGTAATCAATACTCTTGTTTTTGTACATTATGAATTGTAACGACGGTAATTATCTTTAATTTTCTTGATTAATAAGTAATCGGGTAGTTAAGGATAATAAAATGATATCATAATAATAAAAAAGACCACAACATGTGTCCTAAGGCTACTGGTTGTCTCATGGCCGACCATGGGATGCCTTGTGCCAATCTTGGGGGCCCCATGGAATCACTTTTGTGAAAAGTGACTTGTTATCTTTTTATTTTTTTAAAAAGAAAGTAAATATAAAAAGAATGTATCACCTAAGTAAAATATTTTTACCTTTGTCTACATAAATGATCTTTTAGAATATAAATATTAATTAGAAATCTAAAAAGAGTTCTTACATCATGATATTTTTTTTATAATTTTTAGACATTAAATTTATTTAATTATTTATGACAACATGATGATGCAGCGATTACATCATTAATAAAGGATTTAAATAAAATGGAAAGATAATATAAAATCTAAGACCTAAAAATGTCCAAAACCTATTGGATGGGTGGACATCGAACCTGTATCACCTTAAACTCGAATTATATCAATGTGGGACCTTTTGAATCCGAAAATCTTTTTCAAATAAAGTAACATTTCTTTACTTTCCAAGAGTGCCCCTCCTCTACTCTTATAAAAGGCTCCCACCTCTACCTCCTTACCCACACTCCCAAAGCCTCTGGCTCGGCCAACCCCTGCCCATTTTTTCTCTCCAAATCCCTCTCTTACTCCTTGAAGCATCACTTTGGTCAGAAGTCATCCCAAGGAAGCCTTTGAGCTCAAACCAAAGGGAGTTACCCGATTTTAAGGTAATGTCTTCACTTGAGTCCTTTTGTTTTATTTTGCTTCTCCAACCCCCTAAACTCTTTTTATTTCATTTTTTTTGTAACAACTACAGTATCTTCAATATACTAGGATGTTTTTATAAGAAGTATTCGAGCTACACTTACACACACTTACATCTAATGGTTAATGGACATACTGTTTCCGTGGATGGTGAATTTATACCTCCCGAAACGATGATTGTTCAACATTCTTTTAACACCTTCAAAGGTGGCCATTAAGATGTCACTATATTTTTATATGATATATAATATGTTTATTTTTTTCCTTAAGCTTCTTTATTTTTCATTTTGGTCATACCTTTATGGTTTCCATTATGGGTAAACGTGATATCTTCATTTAAGGAAGTGCGGACTACCGCCCCCTCAAAGTGATGTGATTCGTTAATGAAATATGTGGGATGTATAAAGGATGGATTTAAAGTTATTATATATCATATTTTACTGGAATTATAATATACCTCTATATCATTATTATTTCTTTCCATTAAAGTATGAGATAGAAATGAAAGTAGCGTTCATGCGTACGTACGGCTTACCGTCTCCATGAACGGTGCATTTCATTTTTTTCCCCAAATGTAATGTACTATTAAAAGTACATGTATATAATGGATATATATGATGAATGATACATATAAATGGTGAATATAATTCTGGAATTATAATATACATAACTCTCATTAATTTTAATTCCATTAATATGACATAGAAATGAATGTAGCGTTCATGCGTACGTACGACTTACCGTCTCCATGAACGGTGCATTTCATTACTTACCTCTAAATGATTATGTAATATTATAAATGTATGTATATACTAAATATATATGATATATAAATCATGATATTAATTCTTGATATAATGTATACATGAACAACTTGTAATTATAAAGGGTTTATTTTTGACTCAAGTACCAATGATCGTTAAAACGACCGTTATTAACTTAAATAATTACATAGTGTTCATGACATGGAAATAAGTGATATAAAAGGAATAATGAACTTGAAAAAGGTTCTTAAGAAAGTAGAAATTAACTCAAATTTATTATTCAGGACATTAAAGAACTATCGAGTCATGTCGGACCTGAGGTATGGGACTTCGTCTCAATCTCCTTTCATTGAGGCATATTTTGTTTTATACACAACATTCTTTTATATGGTGTATAAACACCTTAGACTTTTACGTTTATTCAAAAGGGATATTTTCTATACGAAGTATTTACTAAATGACAAAAGGGAATGTTTTTTTGTCGTACGTATGCGGCGACAACGACTTCTCCACCGCCGTGACCATTATTTGAGTTTCGGCTTCCTCTACAAGCCATACCATTTTTTAAAAGAAAAATAAATACCATGTTTTACTTTTCTTTTATTTTGGTATTGAAAATTGTTTTCATATTGTTTTTATATCAATGTGTTGTATTGATATCTTCTGATTGAAAGGTGGAAATGTTATGTTTCCCTTATGCATGTTTTATGTTATACGATTATGTTGAGGTTCTTGGGAATTATTATGAAGACGGGTGGTTACATGATAAAATAAGGGAGGGAGAGCCTGATATAGCTCTCCAATGCATTGGGTAACGCGAAGGAGTGAAACATTAAGGTTTCTCCGAATTGATTTAGGGAATATACTGTGATGGGTATTCCAAACGTAACCAAGAGGGTTACTCCCTATGTAAGAATGTTATGAATGCCCCAAGTTACCTTTATGTCTTATTATTTCTATAATTTATTCATGATTTGATGAGGTATGTTAAAGTGATTATGTTTTATGGGTAAATTATGATTTCATTCTTATGTATATATGTACCCATGTTTCCTTTCCATATTTTTATATCCCTTACCGAGCTTTTTATGCTCATCCCAGGTTTTTTGAAATGTTTTCCACAGGTCAAGGGAAAGGTACATGATATGATGATAGTGTCAAGGAAGTGTCAAGAAAGAATCCATGATTTATTCTAAATATGTATCCATTGATGGGAAAGAAGAACACTATCTTTATGTAACCACATTGTTTATATGTGGAATGTAATGCAAGTTTTATGATATAATTCTCTAAAACTCTAAACCCGAAAAGATCCTCAATGTGTAATCTTGTAATAACTCAAGATTATGTAAGGTTTACGGCTGGGGCCTTATAGTTGGTATCAGAGGTCGGTTTAGATAACATTAGGAGTTAGAATTCTATTAAATTATTATCCAAATTTTTTTTTGTCAAATTGAAGTGATATAGCATTTGAAGATTACCATGTTGCTTCTCTAAGACATGTTTGTTCAGAATGGTTTTCCGCAGACAAAACAGGGAAGCAGTGCTAGGAAGGCATGCAGAAGGAAATAAACTTCCAAATCAGCATCCTGAGATGGTCGGAATTGGAACTGAATAGTTTGTTGTAGTAATGGGGCAGTTGACTCAAGCGATAAATGGTGGTGGTATCCATGCACGAGATCAGCCAGATCAACCGCAGAGGAACATGTCAGTGGTGGAACATTTCATGAGTCAACATCCCCCATCATTCAGAGGATCATCGGACCCTATGCTAGCTGAAGGGTGGATTAAAGCACTGGAGAAGATTTTTGATGTCATGGGGTGTTCAAACAATCAAAAGGTTAGTCTTGCTATTTACCGTTTGGAGGGTGAAGCCGATCAGTGGTGGTTGATGGTTAAAAATATCAGGGACGCCGACGAGATTGATGCAGTTGACTGGGATGAATTCAAAGGTATGTTTCATGAAAAGTATTTTCCTAAGGCTATTCGACTTAGGATGGAAAAACAATTCTTGGAATTGAGGCAAGAGGAAGACTTAGTGGGTACCCATGAAGAAAGGTTCACTCGATAGGAAAGGTATGCTCCAAATTTTATTCGAGACCTTGATAGTAAAATCAATCGTTTTTACTCAGGATTAAAGCGAAAATATCGAAGGGAATTAGATTCTCGTGAGTTTAAATGTAATGAAAAGCTTGTTTGATGTGCTGAGAAGGTGGAAATGGAGTTTTCTGATAATCAAGTGTTATATAACAACCTGCAGAAGAAGAGACCGAGGTGGCAGGAGAAAGGGAATAATTCTTCAAAAAAGTCTGATGGTAAAAAATCTAGGTTTCCAGTTTGTGATAAATGTGGGAAAAGGCATGCTGGGGAATGTCATTTGAATTTTGGAAAGTGCTACCGATGTGGTAAGATAGGACATAAGGCTCGTGATTCCACTGAAAAAGATCAAGGTGAAGGTAAGACAAAATTTTATTTACAGTTAGTGAAATGTTGTAAGTGCAATGAGATGGGTCACTATGCAAATGAGTGTCCGAAAAAGAGCTTGAGTGATGGGAAGCAGTTAGACTACAAGCAGAAAGGGGTGGTGAAATCCTCTGCAACTACTTCAGCAGATGTCGGGCCATCAAATGAAGTTGTATCAGGTAATTTGTTTGTTTTTTCAGATTATGCCAGTGTGTTGTTTGATTCGGGGTCCACACATTCTTTCATCTCTGAAACCTTTTCTAGTAAAATGGGAATACCATCTCAAAAAATGACTCCTGAACTTTTGGTAAAAACACCTGGGGGAAATGGTGAGGCAAAAAGAATTTATAAGAATCTTCATATCCTTATCTGTGGAAAGAACCAACTTGCAAACCTTATTGTTCTACCTCTAGTAGAGTTTGATGTTATCCTGGGTATGGATTGGCTCTCTATTTACCATGCTAATATTGACTGTAGAGCTAAAGAATTTTATTTTCAGAAAGACTTTCAGTTTGTGTACAAGAATAAACCCTTACTGTTGATAACTTATCAAGAGGACAAGAAACTTGTTAAATATTGAAATGAATGTTACCTTGGACACATCGTTGAAAATAAAGGAACTGTTCAGATTAATGATGTGCCAGTGGTAAATGAGTATCCTGATGTTTTTCCTGATGAGTTGTATGGAATAATGCCAGATCCGGAAGTTGAGTTTACTGTTGACATAGTTCCTTATGCTAAGCCAATTTCAAATCCTCTTATCAAATTTCTCAAATTGATATTTTAGATTTGAAGGAGCAATTGCATGATTTATTAGAGAAAGGTTTCATTCGACCTAGCACATCACCATGGGGTGCTCCTATTTTATTTGTTAAAAAGAAATATGGTTCAATTAGACTTTGCATTGATTATAGAGCGTTGAATAACATCATTATTAAGAACAAATACCCTTTTCCTCATATCGATGATTTGTTTGATCAGCTCCAGGGAGCTCAGTTTGTTTCAAAGATTGACTTGAGATCGGGGTACCATCAGTTGAAGTTGAAGGAAGCAGATGTTCCGAAGACCATGTTCCGTACAAGATATGGTCATTATGAATTTGTAGTAATGCCTTTTGGGCTAACCAATGCACCAGCTGTATTCATGGACTTAATGAATAGAATTTTCCATGAGTTATTGGATACATTTATGGTGGTTTTCATTGATGATATTTTGGTGTTTTCTAAAAGAAAAGACGAGCGTGAAAGACATTTAAGGGTTATCTTGAAAACCTTAAAAGAAAAGAAACTGTATGGAAAATTCAGCATGTTTGTGTTTTGGTTGCAACAAATTTCTTTCCTTGGTCACATTGTTTCTAAATATGGGATAACTGTTGATCCTGCAAAAACAAATGTTGTGGAAGACTGGCCAAGACCCACAAATGTAACTGAGATTTGTTGATTCTTTGGTTTGGAAGGCTATTACCGAAGGTTTGTTATAAATTTTTCACGGTTATCTAGTCCAATGACTAAGCTAACTCGGAAGGGTGTTAAGTTTATCTGGACAAAAGAATGTGATGATTGTTTTTAGAAATTGAAAAGAAGATTGGTGAATGCTCAAGTTTTGGGACTACCTTCCAGGAATGGTGAGTTTGTTATATACAATGATGCTTCATTAAAAGGACTTGGTTTCTTCCTAATGCAGAATGATCAGGTAATTGCTTATTCTTCGCGACAGTTGAAAACTCATGAGGTAAATTACCCTACACATGATTTGGAATTATCTACTGTTGTTTTCTCTTTAAAAATTTGGAGACATCATTTGTATGGTGTAAAGTGTGAAATATATACTGATCACAAAAGTTTAAAGTATATATTCACTCAGAAAGAGTTAAACATGAGATAGAGGAGATGGCTGGAATTGATCAAGGATTATGATTGTACAATTCATTACCATCCGGGAAAAGCAAATAAAGTGGATGATGATTTGAGTCAAAAAAGTAATTCTTCATTAGCAATGTTGCGTTTGGAACATGATCCTTTGGTTAAGGATTTGATGAACTTTGGCATAGAAGTTGTTGGTGCAGAAAGTTCTTCTGTTTTGTTTCAGGTGTCAGTGAAATATTCTCTATCAGACAGAATCAAGCAAGCACGGAAGCAAGACAGTGAGTTGTAGAAAAAGGTAGAGCTGGTTCAGAAAGTTAAGTTGCCTGAATTCAACATTGATAATGATTGCGTTTTGAGATTTGTGAAGAGATTGTGTGTGCCTTGTGATTCACATTTTTAGAGATAGTTGTTATGTGAAGCTCATAATTCTCCGTTTTCAGTTTATCCTGGCAGTACTAAGATGTTCAGGGATCTGTGGGAGTATTACTGGTGGGATGGAATGAAAAGAGGTATTGCTGATTAAACTGGGAAGTGTTTGACATGTCAACAGGATAAAGTAGAGAGGAAGTTACCAAAATGGATGCTTCATCCTTTACCAGTGCTAGAGTGGAAATGGGAGAATATATCCATGGACTTTTTTGTGGGATTACCGAAGACATCTCGAGGTAATAATGCAATCTAGGTTATTGTTGATCGCTTGAATAAATCTGCTTGTTTCCTTGCTATACGAGATACTTTTTCCCTAGATCAACTTTCCCGTTTCTATCTTAAAGAGATAGTCAGGTTACATGGAGTTCCCTTCTCCATTGTATCTGATCGTGATCCCATGTTCACTTCTAACTTTTGGAAAGGCCTTCAGAAGTCGTTGGGTACTGAATTAAATTTTAGTACAGCATTTCATCCTCAATCAGATGGGAAGTCAGAATGAATAATTCAGACATTGGAGGATATGTCACGAGCTTGTTTGATGGATTATCAGGGAAGTTGGGACCAATATCTTTCTTTGGTTGAATTTTCATATAATAACAGTTTTCATTCCAGTATACAGATGGCGCCATTTGAGGCGTTATATGGGAAGCAGTGTCGAACTCCAGCTTTCTGGGATGAAGTGGGTGAAAGGAAGTTGATGGGACCAGAATTGGTAGAAGAGATGGCAGAAAAAGTTCAGCTGATTCAGAAACACATGAGAACAGCTCAGAGAAGGCAGAAGACTTATGCAGACAATAGGAGGAAGGATCTAACTTTTGAAGTAGGTGATTGTGTTTTTCTCAAAGTCTCACCATGTAAAAGTGTGATGAGATTTGGTAAGAAAGGAGAGATGAGTCCAAGGTTCATTAGACCATATGAAATTCTGGAGAGAGTTGGATCAGTTGCATACCGAGTGGCTTTACCTCCGAGTTTATCTCAGGTACACAATGTTTTTCACATTTCGATGTTGAGAAAGTATATGCCAGATCCATCTCATGTTTTGAGTCCAGAGGTAGTTCAGTTGGAAGAGAACCTATCTTATGAGGAACAACCGGTCCAGATTCTTGACCACAGGGAGTAAGTGTTATGATATAAGGTGATTAATCAGGTAAAGGTTTTGTGGAAAAACCACATGATGGAAGAGGCAACATGGGAATCTGAAAATGCAATGATGGATAAGTACCCCCCCATTTATTTGACAAGTAAATAAATTGCGGGGATGTAATTTTCTAAAAGGGGGAAGGATGTAACTTCCCAAGTAAGTAATGAATAATAGATATTTTTATCTATGTCTATTAATGATTAAGATAGTGTTTTAGAAGCTTAAAAATGAAAATAAATGCAATCTTATGCATTGAATACACTAATATTCTTAAAAGATTGTCTTACTGCCTTTTGATGGAAAAACCTTTTTGAATAAAACGTTTGAAAATTTTATAATCTATATTTGTCAAAATAAAAATATTCATTATGATTGGGACATTGAAATTTACATTGGATAATTTTTTGGTATTTTTCTGACAATTTTCATTTTTTAATGAATAGTGAAAAATATTGCATTTTACATTAAAACAGCTTTTTCAGTTAATTTAATTATATGGTTAGATTATCTATTTAATTGGTCTTAAATTGTAATATGAATATATTTTTACCATTTAATCCAATTGTGGTCATTAGGATTAATTTCACATTGGAATTGGTCATAAACTAATGCCAAACTTTTCATAGATATTGTTTCAAAAAAAACCCGCTATTTGTTTTGACAATGGGAATTATTTTTAAATCAGTTATTGAAATTTATGTTTTTGTAATTTGGTAAAATGGATTAAAAATTTGGAATCATAAGGTCCAAATTAAGTAATCAAGACTCTTTTGTTTATGGACATTATGAATAGTAACGACGGTAATTATCTTTAATTATCTTGATTAATGACTAATCAGGTTGTTAAGGATAATAAAATGATATCATAATAATAAAAAATACCACAACATGTGTCATAAGGATACTGGTTGTCTCATGGAAGACCATGGGATGCCTTGTGCCAAACTTGGGGGCCCCATGGAATCACTTTTGTGGAAAGTGACTTGTTATCTTTTTATTTTTTTTAAAAGTAAATATAACAAGAATGTATCACCTAAGTAAAATATTTTTAACATTGTCTAAATAAATGATCATTTAGACTATATATATTCATTATAAATATAAAAAGATTTCCTACATCATGATATTTTTTATAATTTTTATACATTAAATTTATTAAATTATTTATGACATCATGATGATGCAGCGATTACCTCATTAATAAAGGATTTAAATAAAATGGAAAGATAATGTAAATTCAAATACCTAAACATGTCCAAAACCTATTGGATGGGTGGATTTAGAACCCTTATCACCTTACCCTAGAATTATATAAATGTGGGACCTTTTGAATACGAAAATCATTTCCAAATAAAGTAACATTTCTTTATTTTCCAAGAGTGCCCCTCCTCTCCTCTTATAAAAGGCCCCCACCTCTACCTCCTTACCCATACTTCCAAAGCCATTGTCTAGGACAACCCCTTCCCATTTTGTCTCTAAACATCCCTCTCTTACTCCTTGAAGCCTCACTTTGGGCAGAAGTCTTCCCAAGGAAGCCTTTGAGCTCAAACCAAAGGGAGTTACCCGATTTTTAGGTAATGTCTTCACTTGAGTCCTTTTGTTTTATTTTGCTTCTCCAACCCCATAAACTATTTTTATTCATTTATTTTGTAACAAATACAGTATCTTCAATATAATAGGATTTTTTATAAGAAGGATTTCAGCTACACCTACACACACCTACATCTAATGGTTAAAGGACATACTGTTTCCATGGATGGTGAATTTATGCCTCCCGAAGCGATGATTGTTCAACATTCATTTAACACCTTAAAAGGTGGCCATTAAGATGTCACTATATTTATATATGATATATAACATGTTTATGTTTTCCTTAAGCTTCTGTATTTTTTATTTTGGGCATACCTTTATGGTTTCCATTATGGGTAAACGTGATATCTTCATTTAAGGAAGTGCGGACTACTGCCCCCTCAAAGTGATGTGATTCGTTAATGCCATTTGTGGGACGTATAAAGGATGGATTTAAAGTTATTATATATCATGTTTTATTGTATTTATAATATACCTCTATATCATTATTATTTCTTTCCATTAAAGTATGAGATAAAAATGAAAGTAGCATTAATGCGTACGTACGGCTTACCGTCTCCATGAACGGTGCATTTCATTTTTTATCCCCAAATGTAATGTACTATTAAAAGTACATGTATATAATAGATATAAATGATGAATGATACATCTAAATGATGAATATAATTCTGGAATTAAAATATACATAACTCTCATTAATTTTAATTCCATTAATATGACATAGAAATGAAAGTAGCGTTCATGCGTACGTACGACTTACCGTCTCCATGAACGGTGCATTTAATTACATACCTCTAAATGATTATCTAATATTATAAATGCATGTATATACTAGATATATATGATATATAAATCATGATTATAATTCTGGATATAATGGATACATGAACAACTTGTAATTATAAAGGTTTTATTTTTGACTCAAGTACTAATGATCGTTAAAACGACCGTTATTAACTTAAATAATTACATAGTGTTCATGACATGGAAATAAGGGATATAAAAGGAATAATTAACTTGAAAAAGGTTCTTAAGAAAGTAGAAATTAACTCTTGTTTATTATTCAGGACATTAATGAACGATCGAATCAAGTCGGACCTAAGGTATGGGACTTCGTCTCAATCTCCTTTCATTGAGGAATATTTTTTTTATACACAACATTCATTTATACGGTGTATAAACACCTTTGACTTTTATATTTATTCAAAAGGAATATTTTTTATATGAAGCGTTTACTAAATGAAAAAGGGGAATGTTTTTTATGTCGTACGTATGCGATGACAACGACTTGTCCACCGTCGTGACCATTATTTGAGTTTCGGCTTCCTCTACAAGCCATACCTTTTTTTAAAAGAAAAATAAATACCATGTTTTACTTTTATTTTATTTTGGTATTGAAAATGGTTTTCATAATGTTTTTATATCAATGTGTTGTATTGATATCTTGTGATTGAAAGGTGGAAATGTTATGTTTCCTTTATGAATTTTTTATGTGATACGATTATGTTGAGGTTCTTGGGAATTATTATGAAGACAGGTGGTTCCGTGATAAACTAAGGGCGGGTGAGCCCGATATAGCTCTCCAATGCATTGGGTAATGAGAAGGAGTGAAACGTTAAGGTTTCTTCGAATAGATTTAGGGAATATATTATGATGGGTATTCTAAACGTAACCAATAGGGTTACTCCCTACGTAAGAATGTTATGAATGCCCCAAGTTACCTTTATGTCTTATGATTTCTATGATTTATTTATGATTTGATTAGGTATGTTAACGTTCTTATGTTTTATGGGTAAAGTATGATTTCATTCTTATGTATATATGTACCCATGTTTCCTTTCCATATTTTTATATCCCTTACTGAGCTTTTTATGCTCATCCCAAGTTTTTTGAAATGTTTTCCACAGGTCAAGGGAAAGGTACATGATATGATGATAGTGTCAAGGATGTGTCAAGAAAGAATCCATGTTTTATTTTATATATGTTTCCATTGATGGGAAATAAGACTACTATATTTATGTAACCACTTTGTTTATATGTGGAATGTAATGCATGTTTTATGATCTAATTCTCTAAAACTCTAAAACCGAAAAGATCATCAATTTGTAATCTTGTAATAACTCAAGATTAAGTAAGGTTTAAGGCCGGGGCCTTATATTCACGATGTTGAAATAAAAATACATTCAACTCACATATTCCACAAGAGTATAGAAACATATATACTAGAGTCTTCTTCAAAGGATTTATTGAATCATCAATGTGAAAATCCATCAACAATATTTTCAATGAACAAATAGTATCAAAATTACATAATAATTAATGTAGAACAAAAAATTCATTCTTTCTCTTTATTATTTGGTTCTTTCTTTTAGCTAGGTTGTGACACATACACATGAATAATAAAATGTACCAAATATTTTTATTCTCTTCCAATCTTAGATTATAGTATGTATATCACATTATACAATTGTTTCAATAAACACATGTTATTTAATACTCATCAATACTTTAAAGGGGAATATATACAATATAGAAATAAAATATATTATTTAGTCCATCATTACTTCTATAATTCAATATAAATAAACTAAAAGTCATTCAAAAATTTACCATCAATTAAAAATCACGAATAATCTTGAGGAAAACATTAATAAAAATTATCTATAACAATATTAGTAAGAATATTAATTTACATTTTTATATAACACTTCTCATTATCCCTGAATCTCGTAATAGCATCATTGGAAAATTAAAACATTTTACACTTAAATATATAAAGTTGTACTTATCTTATTATTCTTTCATATTTTCATGATATGATAATTCCCTTAATGGTCAAGACCTTATATTCATCTGAAATAGGTTTAAACATCATAGAACGATTTCATCTTCATGGAATCAGCATCTCCATATTAAAATAATCATTTTAATTCATTTACATCTCATGAATAAGTGACATAAATCACCAAATTCATGATATAATACTTCTTCAAGAAATATAAATGTAACCTTCTTCAAGTCTAAAAAACATTAAAAAATACATTAATTTTTTATAAAAATTATCTATATACATATTATTGAAATATATTTCCAAATTCTCAATGTCTTCCATCTGCAATGTATATATTTAATTAATAACTATGAACATAAAAGTAACATCTTTTAACATATGATATGTACTTTACTAAATATTTAAATCTTTTGATCTGGATGAATATGTAAAAGTAAATTCTACTACACATAGCATATGTTAACGTAACTTCCTTTATGAATGGTATTAATATCATAGAACATAATATTCAATTCCTGATTCCTCTAAAATGACATATATATATTCTAAAATTACCATGTGAATTTGGAATTTTGTTAGAATATAAGAGTAAATCTGAACACCATGAAATATGAAAACTAATATCTAGCCAACACTGTAATTCCTAATATTCACACAGTTGAAAATATATCAAATATGTAATAGTATATAAACATATTCTGTATCCAAAATTATATAATACTCAACAATATTTCTAAATCACTCTAACTAAAAAAATTCAATAACATACAGTCTTCAATATGATTACTAATTTCATGATTTCTTATTGAATCAAGAGAACATGAACTAAACAATACCTCTCATATAATAATTGTTAGTAATAACTAAATACAATGTCATGTATGAAAAAATGATATGTAATTAAATCATAATGATAGGGATTAATATAAATTATAAAACAATGTATGATGAAATTATTAATTATCAAAACAAAAATAATGTATCCAATAGCTACTCAACATTCTCCTTCTTTTTTATAATTAATAACCCTACGAAAATAAAATAGAGTCTCCACTTTTATAAGGATAAAAAAGTATAATATAATGAAGAGGATTTCATTTAAAAAAAATATAATAAAACATAAAAAACAAATTTTATCCTTCATGAAATAAATTTAATTGGGTCATAAAATACATTCATCCCTTTTCAAATAATTGTAAAAAATTATGAGTTGAAATAATATGTTAAAAATAAATAGAATAATCATGCTTCAACCGATCTAACATTATCTCCCATTAGATCAAAAATTTCATTTGAAATAGTAAAAATAGTAAATAAGCGTGATTCCAAAACATAATTAGGATTCTTTAAAATATTCTACATTAGATAAGCATCCTTTCTTAAAATGGTGAGAAATAATTAAAATAGAAATATCAGAATTCTCATTCATAAATTTACATATTTCAAAGGATAAATCACCCCTGAAAGAAAAAATAAATCATAAATAATAAAAATACCCATTTGAAGTATATTTCATCCTTTATAGAATAATATAATTGTGATAGATTACTTTTGTGAAAAATATTGGATAAATAAAATTCATCAATGTGATCTTGTCACACCCAGAATTTAAATTCCATGCTTTGTTTCAAATCCTATTTTGG
Source organism: Viscum album (assembly GCA_963277665.1). Taxonomy (NCBI): domain Eukaryota; kingdom Viridiplantae; phylum Streptophyta; class Magnoliopsida; order Santalales; family Viscaceae; genus Viscum; species Viscum album. The sequence continues at coordinate 850,706,049 of OY728157.1, read as the reverse complement.
TTCTTAGATTTCACTGGGTTTTCAGGTGTTCCGGGTTTGAAATTTTGGTTCCTATTGTCATAATGATCTATGAACATGGTCATGGGGGTATTGAATGGTAATTTGACTTTCCTTTTTTCAAATTAATGTTATGTGGTTGTGGCTGTTTGGAATTGGATTTCCAACACTCTAAGTGACACCACATTGGTGTAAGTTGTTAAGGTGGCCTGTACCCTTGCTTTGGAAGAGTCTTTGTGTCAAAATGAGGTTTTCATTTGGGTATTATTTCCCATATTGATGGACTATATTTTCCCATTGTTTTTCCCCTGGACCCCCCATTAAATTGGAGTAAAATTCATGTTTTTTGGGTATCAAGGAGATGCTTCCTATTTTGGTCTTATGGTTCCAAACCGTGTAGGTACGTCAAGGTAATTAAAAATATTTTTTAATTTACCATTTTCCCTCCCAGAAATTAGTCCAATCCACTACATTATTCCCCATTTCATGCCCTACCTCCTTTCCCGGCCTCCAAGGTCTCTCCCCCTCCCTGAGACCTCATTTTTATGGGAGATTTGACGAGGAAACTTAAAAATAATGCACGTAATCCTTTCATTTCTGATTTCTTCCATTTCATTAGGGTTTCTTTCACTCTTTATTTAATTATATGTTTTCCATAAAATAGGATTTTACATGGTTTCTTTTTTGTGTAATCTAGAGATTTTAGGTTTCTCTTCACTTCCTTGTGGTATAGTGGTGTCAAACTTGATGTCTTACACCCTGATTCGAGGGTTTTGACACAAGAATTAGGTGATTTCATGTGAAACCATTTCTTGATGAGTTATTTTTCTTGAATTAATCATTTTTCATGCTCATAACAAGTTGTGTGTAGTGTGAAAACTAATTTTGATAGATTTCATTCTGTATTTAATTTCATAGTTTCATTCTTCCTCAAATTTGGTGGTTTTTTATGTAACTCACATGGTATCAATTGGGTTATTTTATATCATATGAAAGTGATTTATAAGCGTTTTAAATGGGCTTATAATTCTGTTTTGTAAATTCCTTAGTGTCATGGTGGCCTTGAAATGGGTTTTTTGAATGGGTTTAAGGTGTGAAACCATGTTGTAATTATTGAAAGTGATTTATAAAAACATGTGTTTTTCATGAGTATATTTTGTGGTATTATTTGTGTTATTTATATAACACTTTTGGGTGGTTTAAAAAATGTTATATGGGCTTCCGACTCCGTTTTGAAGTGGTTTTTGTATGGTTTTTGTCTAGAATGATGGTTTTGAAATGTTTTTTGTGTTCAAACCATGGTTATACCTCATGGGTTTGTTTTAAGAAAATTGAAATGTTTTATTTGGATAAAAAAAGAGATAATAGCATGTGTATGTAATGTTTGGGTGAGTGTGTTCACCTAATATTTTTTTTGAAAGGTAATGTGGTGATTTGTGATATCAATCAATTTTAGAATGTTTCATAAATTGCTGAAATGTTTTACTAAATTTTGTTACGGGTGTGACACATGGACGTGGGATATT